>JBAMJR010000180.1:787500-1400000 GCA_038501785.1 Myoxocephalus aenaeus | reverse complement strand
ATGAGATTGTTTGAACCCCCTCCTCCTTTCACCAACAGGCATATGCGGCTGTGAGAGACACCCAGGTGTACCCCCAGCTACATCTTGCTGGCCCCCCAAGGCAGACTTGCCAATATCTACAATGTCAGCTGCCAGGCGATTGGCAAACTGCTGCACATGGGGCTGGTAGTCTCCCGCAGCCTCCAGCTCAATACTGTCCTCTGGATCAGCAATGATCTTGTTCTTTCTCATCAAGGACTCAATGGAGCTCGACCAGGTCTCATGAATCAGCATATCAGTAATCTGGTCAGTTTTACCCCTTTGATAGAGGCAGGAGTCTGATTTACACAGTCCTGTAGCGGACACCGAGTTGGTGGGGAAGACATTCAGGCTTTCTCCATGCACATTGCGGGCAAATCCATCAAAAGAGTTCGCTTTTATGGGTGAGTTGACAGTCAGTCTGGAGTCTGAAGAACGCCGGTCTGGGACAGAGGACTGCCGTATACAGAAGGGTGTTCGAGGAGAAGGGGGGAACAGGCTGTTGCTCCACTCCTTAGTCTTGGCGATGCCATACTCTCTGTTTTCCTTGTCCATGTCCCGAAGCATAAACCTGTAGAACTCCTCTGTGATGCTCTCTGTGCTCGACTGTTTGGACAGGCAGGACGAGGTCCTGAGATTAAGGTGACCATTTTTCTTTGATGCAGCCTGTTGTACAGCTGCAGTCAAAATGCTGCTGGCATTTTTTCCTGCATAGTAGTCCAGCAGAAGGTCAAAGCCCCTGCCCTCAGTCTCCATCTGGTTCACCATGAACCGTGAAAACTCATCTGTGATGCTCTCACAGCTGGACTGCTTGGAGATCGAGCTACCGCGGCTCAAGTTCTGACCTAACCGATTGCCAAGGCCCAATGTGTTGGGTGTGCCTGTGGGGTCTGCATCTTCTTCTGGAATGCTCTCATAACTAGAGGCCTTTCCACGGCTCCACCTCTCACACTGCAACCTGCTGCGTGGCTGTCCTGTTTTAGAGGTATCCACCACGTTAAGCTCGGGGCAGTTCATGATCCTGGCCGTGACTTCAGAGGCAAAGAGGGCAAATGGGTCCTGTGGTTCGTCTAGGTTCACCGATTCATCCACCACGCGGTTCACCAGCCGCTCCATCAGCTCTGGTTGCTCCTCCGTTTTCCTCTTGATCTCACTGAGGCGTGGTGCCCGATGTTTCTTGGAGGCAGCATTGCTGTTCTGAGCTTCTTTCCTCCTGAGCACTGTGCGGCAAGCAGGGATCAAGTAGGCTTCTGGCCCTTCAGTAGACGACCCTTTGAGGGCACAGAACCAAGGTTGTTTCCCAGTGTTGTTTTCGAGGCAGATGGCGGCCAGTTCTGTAGCCATAGACACGACTGTAGCAGCCAAATCATCAGCATAGCAAGTAATTGGTGTCCTGGACTCTGAATCCATTCTCCAAGAAAGCAGAGAACTGCAAGAGTTGAGGGAGGACTGAGGTGTGAGGGAGGCTTGAGGTGTGAGGGAGGACTGAGGTGTGAGGGAGGCCCGTCTGCTGTCACTGCCTGTCACTACACGTCCCCTCCTGTCTGTGCTATAAACTTGGATTTCACTCAAAGGTTCTCTGATAGCACCACTGCCCTGCTGGATCTGCTGGAGTTCAGAGAAGTCCTTGGCAGGCAAATAAGTGGATTTAGACTGACTTTGTCTGCACAACGACTGCTGTTGTTTCTCTTTGCTTTGTGCAGTGGAGAAAGATGCAATTAGATCACTTTCCTCAAGCCCATATTTCTCCCTCAGCCCGGAAACCATGGAAAGTTTATCCGTGTAGTTTAAGACGCTGCACTGGTTCCCACTATTGGTGGACTGGCCATGGCCAACTAAATACTGTAATTGACTTAAGTGATCCTTGCTGTCCTTGTTGGTAGAAGGCTCCCTAGCACAAGTATTACCCTCTTGTGTCTCATAGGACCCTTGGTCACATCTTGAGATATGACCGATTTTCTTCTGTGTCTGACAAAGGATATCAAACAGCAAGTTGTTAACACTGTCCTGCAGAAAAACCTGAAGGTCCGGTGCATCTTTTCCATTACCCTCCAGTTCCTTTTTCTTTTTCGCTTTCTCTAAAGCATGTGTGAATAGACTGTCTGCCACCTCATTTATTAAGTCATCCACTTCTCTTTCATCCATGTAGGGTTGTTTTGGACAATTAATGCCATCTACTATCTTGTTATGCGTGGCCTCGAGCAGGTGGGCTATACTCCTGTAGCCTTGCGGCTGAGTCAGAACCTCAGCGGCTTCCCTGTGAAGGACCTCAGCAATGTTGGCGCGAAACGTTTCGACGCTCGTACCCTCTGCCACACTGCAGTGCAGTGTGATGGCTGCAGAGGTTTTGGCAGCAGACATCAGACCACAGGATGCTGTGTAGACTTCAGCGGAATCTGCGTCAGAATCACCGCACTCCCCCGACTCCTCTGTGAGTTCCACAGCTGCTACAGCGCCGGCTACCTGAGCCATGCCACACATGGCTGAAGAGAAGGAGTAGTCACCTCTCTCCTCTTGCTTCGGCAGCTCCTCCTCCGCGTCTCCCTCTGAGGCCGATTCCATGGCAAGCTGTTTTGTCAGCTGTGGGTTGGTAATGGTGCCAATGACACTGGCAGCGCAGGCCAAAGCCACCTCTACATGTTTCGATGGGTGTCCTCTACTGTGGTGGGGGATTTTAGCCTGTGTTCCATTCTCTGGCATCTCTTGGGCTTTGGCAGTGATATCCTGGTCAGGCACATGAGACACCGGGGTCTCTGGCCATTCTGCCGCTCCGTCAGAACTGTCCGGGCTTTGAACTATCACAATCTTGGGGAGTTCAAAAGAGCAAGTGCGCTGCTGGGAAGGTTCTTTGGTGTTTGAAGGACGAGTAGCGTCGGAGGTGCGACTAGAGAGGGACACGCTGACAGCAGCCTCGGAGACAAAGGAGGTTTCATCTTGAGAGAGGCGTATGAAGGCGTCTTGCAGTACTGATTCGGCCAGATTGGTGGCGTAGTGACCAGCTGATGCCTTAGTATGGAGGCTTGCTCGCTGATGCCCTTCTTTTTTTACCTCTGCATCCTCCCTGTTCTGATAATGGGCCAGCTGTCCCCTCTGACATGCAAGTCTGACACCATGTTTCTGCGCAACCTCGACCAAACATTCTGCCAGGTCACCACTCTCTGGTTCTGTGAGGAGACAAATAGAGACAGAGAAAGGCAGGGAATGAAACATGTCCACACTGATTAGA
This sequence comes from Myoxocephalus aenaeus, assembly GCA_038501785.1. NCBI lineage: Eukaryota > Metazoa > Chordata > Actinopteri > Perciformes > Cottidae > Myoxocephalus > Myoxocephalus aenaeus. The sequence continues at coordinate 1,396,756 of JBAMJR010000180.1, read as the reverse complement.
AAGCAGCTCTATCAGTTCCAAAGTGTCACAGCAAGAGTAGAAACCCTTGGAAATTTAGAGCTGGGTTTTTGTCTTGTTTGTCCCATTCATCACTGGGGTAACACAATGGCAATAAATACAAACTTCTTTCTATAGAAATCATTGTGTGGCCTTTCAACGTGTTTTACTTTGCTGCCCTTTTTAAATTCCACAGCATCTCTGTGCAATAATTAATGTAGGAGGACTACATCACTCCCACTGTTATCATCATTCATTGTGCTAAGGCCTAACTAACAATCCCACAACACTACCATTGCAAACATTACAGTTATAAGAAACTTAACTAAGCACTAGTGTCCACGTGGTTGTGGATAGTTTTTAAATTTTAATTGCTTTAAAATCAGGTTTAAAACTTCAATCTACATATTTTCTTAGTTGCTCAAGGAAGATGCCATCACATTGAAACATATTTGGAACAGCCACTTCATGCTGAACAGTATTACATTACATTACATTACATTACATTACATGTCATTTAGCTGACGCTTTTATCCAAAGCGACTTACAATAGTGCATTCAATCATGAGTACAAACTCAGAAAAACAACAATCAATAATCAATAAAGTGCAGTTTCTTCACTAGAGTTAAATTTCGAAAATTACAGAAAATTACAAAGTGCTATAAATAAGAGACATCAAAGTGCTACTAGAGTGCTAGTACAGTGCTACCTTCCTTATTCAAGGTGTAGTCGAAAGAGATGCGTTTTTAGTTTTCGGCGGAAGATGTAGAGACTTTCTGCTGTCCTGATGTCAATGGGGAGCTCATTCCACCATTGAGGAGCCAGGACAGCAAACAGTCGTGACTTTGTTGAGTGTTTAGCTCGTAGTGACGGAGCTACAAGTCGTTTAGCAGTAGCCGAGCGGAGTGCCCGATCTGGGGTGTACGGTGTTACCATGTCCTGTATATAGATAGGACCCGATCTGTTCGTGGCACGGTACGCAAGCACCAATGTTTTGAAGCGGATGCGGGCGACCACCGGTAGCCAGTGGAGTGTGCGGAGGAGCGGGGTAGTGTGGGTGAATTTCGGGAGGTTGAAGACCAGTCGAGCTGCTGCATTCTGGATGAGTATGTGGTCAAAACTGTTGAGATATCGACCAACAAACATGGCTGCAAACAAAACCTCTATGGTGGAGGTAATGAGGCTCACCATTTCTGGAACCATCGTCCTCGCTGTCATCGCCAAGGTGTTCTGAGGCAGTCAGGAAGTCTTCTTCTATGGACGAGATGGAGCGGTTAGTGTCGTCGTCGATCCGCTGCCCGGCTGCTCGGCCCTGCTGAAGCTGCCGCTCCTTTCCCCACTGCAGACCAATCAGGAACTTGTTGATCTCAAAGATGATGTTGCCAGGTTGGGTGGAGCGTCTCTGCCCTAGACACTGAACCAGGCACACACCTGTACTTCTCTGCTGCTGCTGCCCACCCTGAAGGGAACATGGACAGGTACGCATTATGTATGCATACACACAGAGACACAAACACACATCATGTCTGTACAGAGTTATAAATGGAAGCACACACAAACTAACTAAACATACATTCACAAAATATGAGACATATGATATCATAGACATCTTAAACTTTCAGACTATGTGAGTTTATGGTGCCCTCGTGCCTGTTTCTCTTTCTTTTATTCAATACAGTATTCTTTTAACTGTAACTGTAAACTCATTGGATCTCCTCATGCAAGTTTAATAGTCTGTGCAGGCTCCTCAGGCCGTGTAATGATTCTGACAATGACTTTATTCAATGATGTATTTGATGAGCGTCAAAAAAGTCTGTGATGATCATTGGCTGTAAGCGAACACTGCAATTAAATACCAATAAAAGCAGTAAAGGATATTATTTAGTGGCTATAGTTTTTTATGTCTGTTTCAAGTTTACATTTTTTTTCTTTATACAAGTCATCCATTCTGAATGGTTTTCTGTCTAGCATACAGTTATAGGCTACAGAAGATGAGATGTTTTTATTAGAGTGAATTGGGGAGAATTACTAGACAGAGTGAATGAGGTTCCTCCAGTGGATTTTTCCAAGCACAAAAGGTTCAAATCTAATCACACAAAATTGCGGTACAAAAAGAACAGCTTGTACTCTCTGCCTAGCACTCCCGACCATTTAATTCAAAGGATGAAAATACTTGCAATGATTCATAGACATCACCGTAAACTCACCTGAGAGGGGGACAGGGGGTGTGTTTGGCAAGCGTCTGAGGCTTCGAGGCCACCGAGCAGCAGGATCTCGTTTTCTTTCGGCTGGTGGACAGTCAGCAATTCAACAAGCTTTGGCAGGTCCGGAGACACTGATGCCAATTTCTGCAGGAGAGTGACCGAGCACAGGGACAGAGATGACCAAAAACAGCCTTTTCTTCATGCGACTTCAAAACCGAACATAATGTGATCTCTGTGGTTTTAATTCAGAGACACATCATTATATCATTCTTCTATTGAGAAGTCTGGAGCCATGTGCGATTCTGTCACCGCCAGCTGCGGAAGGCTACAAAATCTGCATATTATCTAAACAAAACAACCCCCTAATTCTGGGTAATGATTTTGAATCCATGGCAACTGAGCCAATCATTATATGTGAAATACAGAGAGAACAGAGTTCTTGGGAGATGATAACTGGGCAGCAAAGAAAAGGGACGCGGATTCTGCTGACCTTGATGCTTTTGTCATCACGATAGTCCGTTTTTTGAGGGTCCAGATTTACAAAACAGATCTGAGAGAGACAAATAGAGAAGGAACACATATTAGAGTGACAGTGGGAATGGGAAAATTATTACACCGAGGCTGAGCAGGGTGAGAAACATCCCAGATGTTTGATGTGAGAGTGCTGTAACGGGAATGTTATTGCGCTGCCTTTCCCACTGCATAAATCCTACAAACCAGACCAAATGCTTTGCTCTCAACTACAGCAGCTATCTGTCGTGCCTGAATAACCAGTCTCTCATTGGCAGAACCCTTTCTAAAAAGACCTTCTTGTCTCTCAGGGGCTGCTGGCAGCAGGTGTACCTCAGCAGTGAGTTTCTTTCTGTCACCATCTCTCTTTCTCCCCTTTTCTACTCCTCCGTCTCCACTCCTTCATTGTCCCTCTGTCACACCCTCACCCTGCTTCTCTCTTCGTCTCACCAACCTTCGCCTCTGGCTGCAAATTTAATGGTGTGTGATGGAGTCCTCGTGTTAGTGCTGGGAGTGTGGGACTGTCCACCGGCTGCTGCTTGATTGTGCAGCGCACAGCCCTCTGATCTGAATTGGCAGAGCCAAGTCAGTCCTGTGTAGCTAAAAGGATAAAGTCACCAACAGCATTGGAGGGGTGGGGGAGTTAGTTCCCACTAACTCGCACGTACTCGGCATGTGTATGTGCTTTGGAAGAAGTGACATATTTGAGTCTGTCATGAACCCGTACATATTATATACACTGTATGTCCAACTTAACGCTACCAGGCTTGTCGTTAATAATCAAACCAAATGTGAGTCACTGAGGCTGTCCCGGTCTTTTCATTGCAAAACATGCACAGGTGGGAAGCTGCTGTCTCTCTTGTAGTTCTTCCATCTTTTCCATCTCCATATCCGCTCTGCCTGCTATCCCCCACCCCACTTCTCTCCTCTCTAGACCTGCGAAAAATAAATATAGTTTCAAAATCAGTTTCAAATCTTGACACACACACACACACAGCTATTTGAAATGATTTCCCTTGAGCTGTACTTCTATTTATTGGGCTCGGCTTCTATAGAGCCTCAGCACTTGTGAGATAGCATATACTTCCTTTTTTCCCGTTTATCTGTGTTACATTAAACACGAAAAATGAAAGTCATGTCAAGGTTTAGAGGCCACAGTAGATTGAGCATCAATGTCTATATGCTGTATATTCAGGACTATTTCTTCTTTTAAAATCATGTCATGTTGTCTGTCGGTTTTCTCGCTGCAGATCTGAAAGTGAAGCAAAAGAATCGCTGCAATAAATAGGTCAATATAGTCATGAGTTTATATTTAAAAATGAAGCTCCAATCCTGCGACACTTTGCATATTTTCAGAACTTTCAAAAACAGTCTGGGTTTGCTTTATCAAAAAGCTAAGATTACGAGGGAACGATACCAGGGAACGAGAACAACTGTCTGCAAAGCCGGATCGAACGTCCTTCAGCTCAAACGGTACCATCTCCAATCTGGTATCCTCCAGGCAAAAACATTTCCAAACTATTACGTTTAATGTGATGAAAATTGCCGCTTGCAAAAAGAAGTCAGTCAAAAATAGGAAGTCAATGACAGATGACATTAAAAGAATATTTGAAAAGGGTTTCCTGTCTCACCCTGGTCAAACTGCATCTGCCCTCATGTGTCACCTGCAGCATGCATCTGAATACCAAGAGGCATGCTACTTTGTTTCCCCTTTTTAAAATAACAGTAGTCTATTCAGTGTATTTGCTTATCTGTTGTGTTGTGTGACGAGGACCATTTTGTCAGATTAGCTGTTGAATGTCAATGGCACACACGTACGACCTGAGAATAATCTCCAGCATTGACTGAAACCAAACAATAGCTTCATTTTGCCACTTGCTGACCCTCGTTTGATGGAAAATATGGCCATTGAATTCTGTTTTTACCAATTCTGCAGAGTTCTTACATGCTATTGTTTGTGTTGCTGATAACATGCATGGGATAATGTTTGATAATTACATTTTTGTTCGGTATCTGGATGCAGATATTATGCCCTTTATCTAAATGGTGATGCGCTATGAACAAAAAATCACCTTATGGCTTTTCCTTATACACTATAATGCACAAAAAGGCAAAGGCTATAATTTGGTATTTGGTGGTTCAGTGTACATTTCTATGCACACCAGAACGCATAAATAAGAGGTTTGGCACCTCAGCAGGATTCCAGAAAAGCAGCAAAGACACCTTCCCCCGCCTGCCAACACATCGCCAGCAGATAACACACAGTTTGGGGATAAGCGAGGCGAATGATCCACGATTTTGACCTTGAGAAGGGTTGTGGCAATTTAACCCCGTCAGACGGTGAGAGCCGAGAGGCAGTTATTCTAAATTTGGGAAGCAGAGGACCTTCTAGTCATTTCTGAGTCCATGTGCGAGGCGAGCCCATGGGACACGCTCTGATTCTATCAGGTTTTCACCGATATCCTGGACGACGTGCACTTGTGCGTCAGCCTGTCTCTGAAAGGACTGACCACGTAAGCAACAGGGAGGGTGAGTGGAAAGGAAAACAAATAAAGAGACAGAGGAGGTGAAAGTAATAATTTGATGTGTGGATAAAGTCTAGTGAGACACTCAAGGGCTTGAGACGTGCTCCGAATGAGAGAGACAGTCATAACACGTTAAGGAGAAGTTGTGTTGACTGATACATCACTGATTTCCCTTCTTTTTTTTTTTTTTTAAGTTTAGTTAACTACATAGGTAAACCTGCAATAACAGATTGTTTGGTCACTTGGGGGCAGTAGAAACAGATACAGAGCATATTATCATTCATTTGGAGTCTCGTCTCTGGCCACCAGACACATTTTAGATAATATAATATTATAATATAATATTCACTCTCGCTTTAACTCTGTGTTTGGTCTTCACCAACAAAAATATCTGGCTTTTCTAGCTGCTAAATGCTCAACTATGTTGACCAGTCCGTGTGGTGTTGAGCACGGTTGTTTTTCAGCACTTTGTTACTACTATGGGAGCAATATGGCAACATTGTGGGCAGCAAAACAACCCACTAAAAGACCCTGTAAAGTTTGCAGAGGCCTGGGTGCATCATTACAAGCTGTTAACATGAAAGTATTTATTAAACTCACATACAAGGTCAAGGCTGAAAACAAATACCACCATCTAACGGTTTGTTAGATGACATCCATCCAACCAAACATCCTCACTAGTACAAGATCATGATACTCCGTGCCTTGCTACAGAATACATAAATAATATGCAACATTTTAAACTGTTGACACAACAAATCCAATACATGTTGTGGTGTCAACATCCGGCAGCAGCAGAGATCTGGATGTCTCTCTCTCTCTCTCTCTCTCTCTCTCTCTCTCTCTCTCTCTCTCTCCATCGTTTTGATCGTCCTGGGTTTCATCCAGTATTGATGCAGAAACGGACTACAGATGAAAACCTAACACTGTACACTTTGAATTACCTTCAATAGTACTCAGCCATTTTAATCCAGAAAAAAATGACGTTGATTTTCAGTTGGCAGAGGTGTTGATCCACAGACCCAGCAGCCAAATGCTCGGGTACTGACACGCACGCGCACACACTAGGATTCAATTCTCCCAACTTTTTTAAGCATAAATCCTATTTTGCCTTGGATGTACAAAACTGTCAGGCAGGCAGGCAGATTGCTCTCTTCCTACTACCACACATGCAAATAGAGCTTATGCAGATACTTAGCCACAGTTTCAATACAACACTATGTGCACAGACTTGGTCAATACGGCAAACCATTACAAACATTTGAGTCTCCTTTGTCAATGAAAGCTTTATTCTTTCTCAGCAGCCCTTGGTCTCTTTGCTCACTACTCTGATCCTCCCACACACAGCTGCTGCCCTTGGTCCTTCTGTCTTCCTGTTTTTCAAATGTGGCTCTTTTTTTGTTATTTTTCATGACTTGAAATACAGTACTTTAGATACAAAGCACATTTAGCCCTTTTATATACGCTATGCTTATTTTGTGTGGTTCCTATTTGCCCGAAGCAATAAAATATGGCTACTTGAAAGACTAAAGCAAACAACAGTAAACTGCTCCCCACAGCCCCTGTGATGCTCTACTGGTGCTGCATTGAAAATGTCGCTAATGCCTTTACGAAAATACGGGTTCATTCTCCCTCTGAGGTCACGAAACTAAACATAGCTCCCTCTATTGTAAAGTGTTTTGACATCTCTCAGAGGTTGGCAACTGTAATTATAATCCATTTGAAGTTTAATTTAATTCAAATGAAGTTCGGGAGGGAACAACATTAAGGCTCAGTGACTCGGCCTCGTTCATTTTGCGATGCAACCCACAAGCTATACGGCGCCGGTGTCGAGACCAGACAAGCATGCTAATCTCACAACCTGGTGACTGTAAACAGCCTCATTTTGTTTTCATACATTTGCATATGTGCTAATAAAATGCACGACATCAGTTGTTTGCGGAGCATAGCAGGAACTAACATATGATGAAATCACATGCGACACATTGAGGTTGTTCAGGCTACTTTTACCTCTGACTGAGCTGCTTCCTATCTATACGATTTTAGCTTCAAGTATTTTACCACTAAATGTAAAAAACTTTGGATATGCACGAACGCACGCGTGCTCAGCTGGGGGCAAAAGAGAACATCAAGAAGCCAATGCTGTTCTGGTTCTTCTCACAACATGAATAATATATGTTCTATATGTTTAGGAAAATGTGACAAACAGGGGACATATAATATCTCTGAGGAGGGCATATATTCCCCTTTGGGGCAACAAATGTAAACATTCACCAAAGGATCATAAATATATCAGCTAATATAAGCAGCATGTGTTACTAGGTTCATGCAAGGACAAATGCTGAGTAGCTTCTGTGTTGAGCAAAGCACTACAAATGTAACAGTTAGCAAAAAAAAAAAAGGTATGATCTTTTAATCGTGTCTACTTGAACGTCTGAAAAATCTATGATGTAGCCTACTCTGAGAAACCCCCAATATAACATTCAAGATATCAAGCCTGTAGCTGATAGCAGCAGTAGCAATACTAGCTAAATGTATTGATCAGAGTTCTAACGTTAATTTATTAGTCTAATATATATAGTCTGATGTGTGTATGTATCTGTGTGTGTTCCTAACCTAGACTACCTTTGGGGACAGATTTTAGACGAAAAAACTGGTTATTCCGGGTGACTTGATCAAAAGTGGACCAAAGCCGTCCTGATTTGGAAAAAAAAATATTTTTTAGTCATTGGCTGGTTTGGTTAAGGTTAGGGTGAGGCATGTTGTGCTATTAAAACTACACATCTCCATAGTGGGCTAACTCCAAGCTACAACATGTTCTCATCACCTGAACTGTATCCAAACTATATTAATAGGTCAAGCTTTCCTATCAATATTTACTTTGGCCTCCAGCGTACCAACCGCTAACGCAAGACAGGATTACCAACCAGGAAATCGGGGCCCGTGGGGGATTTTTACTCCAGGACCTCAAGTAGTTCATTCAGCCATGCCTGCACTATAAAGTCATCTATGAACTCCCCATTTTTACACATTTTAGTAATATATAAAGACAAGATAATTCACTTTTAATAACACATAATAACTACTATTACCTAGCTCTTTAGATGAAGGCTTTTAAGCAAGTAGGTCTCTTTTTTGCAGTTTCTCATAATGTCAGCTGGACAGTCTAAAGTAAAAGGAAGAAGAAAGAAAGAAGGTTCGTCTTCCTGCTCTGATCCTGTTGTAATTCAGCGCTCCAGCTGCAGCTGATGGCATATTTATTCTGTTCTCCCTCTCTCTGGGCCAGGAAGGGACAGGTCAGGACACAAGCCACTACCCGAGTGTGAAGTGTTTGAATCTGGTGATGAATGGATCGCTCTCCTCCAGGGACTCCAGGTTCATAGCAGGAAGACGGATAGCCAAAGGAATGAACAGTGTTGAGGAGGCTTACTGCAGGTTTACTACACTAGATTTTCTGTGTTTGAAAAAAACATTGTCTTACATTCTTACAAAAACAACTCTAATCTCAATCTTTAAGTGTCACATGAGTTAAAAACACCCATCAATCAAAGGAAATGCAACGTGTTAACTCGATGCACAGACATTATGTATCTATTTGCCTCGCAAAGAAAAAAAATATACAAGGTGCCGTCTTCCTCTTCAAAATGCTCACCCTGTAAAATCTCTCAGGGGTGTGATGAAATGCAGTGTGACTATCGCTGCAACATGACACTTCTCTGTGACTTCATGCATTAAAACATGAGTGAGTGATCAAAGGTGACAACATGATGCAGCCAGAGGTGGATGATGGAGCGAAACGCAGGAAATCAAAAGCTTTTATCTCGCTCGCAGTTTTTGGCCTTCTGCTCTCACTGTTTTGGACTTTTCTTGTTTATGTGCTGAATAACTAAACATTTTGGTAGCACTTTATAATAGGTAGACACTTTTTAGCATTAGTAAAGCATTAACAAACAATGAATTCATCATGAATTCATCATTTATAAAGCATTACTCCAACATGAATTACTCATTAGTAACTCATTCATAAACACAGTTTTAAATGTTCCATTCATGCTTAACAAGCTATGGTTTCATACTTTATAAATGATGAATTCCCCATTTGTAAATGAAGTATTCATGACTTATAGATGATTAACAAGATCATTTGTAAAGTGTTAGTAAATGATACAAAATGCTGCAATTCATGATGAAATCAGGTAGTTACTACTCATTAGTTTGGTAGTTACTACTCATTAGTTAAGTATTAGTTAAGCATGTTCTGTAACAATCTAAAGTGTAGACTATTTATGCTTTACAAAACGTTAATAACTGTCATGACTAATTCACTAGTTACTACTCATTAATTAAGTAGTTACTAATCATTAGTTAAGTATTAGCCAAGCATGTTCTGTGGCTTAATATAAAGTGTAGACTATTTATGCTTTACAAAGCATTAATAAATGTCATGACGAATTCAGTAGTTAACTTACTATTTATTAATTCAGTAGGTACTACTGGTTAGTTAAGTATGTTCTGTAACTGAGACTTCAGCTAGCTTTGAGCCCCTGCAGTGGCTCAAAGCTAGCTGAAGTCTCAGTTATCTTCTCAACAGAAAATGGAAATAGACACAACACAAAGTGATGAAGAACATTAATATGCTGGTGCTGGGGGGCCATGCCCGTCAGTGGCACGAGTGTTCCATAGTATGTTGGCAGGTAGCTACATATTATTGATTATGCTACCTATGGCTAGCCCGTTAGCTCGCTAGCTAGCAAGCTCGTCACTGGTCCAGAGATAGCCACTGGCACGCGCCACCTCAGTTGTAAGTAGACCAATCCAGGTGATAGCGAGATACTCATAATCAATAATTTGTACCAGCAAACTGAGAAACATGACACCACTCGTGCTACTGTGCAACAGCTAATAGTAATAATAATAATAATCTGGCGCGGATTTACGGAAGGGGTGCCACGTCATCAACATGGGACACATGTTTCTGCGAGGACCCGGTGTGTACCACCAAGGTGCCCGATCAGAAAGGCTCAGTCCCATCACCTGGCCGGAGTTATTTCTGATCGGGCACCGTGGTGGGACAGACCGGGTCCTCGCAGAAACACATGTCCCACGTTGATGACGTAGCACCACCTCCGTAAATCTGCGCCAGATTTTTATTATTATTAGCTGTTGCACAGTAGCACGAGTGGTGGCATGTTTCTCAGTTTGCTGGTACAAATGATTGATTATGAGTATCTCGCTATCACCTGGATTGGTCTACTTACAACTGAGGTGGAGCGTGCCAGTGCCTATCTCTGGACCAGTGACGAGCTTGCTAGCTAGCGAGCTAACGGGCTAGCGAGCTAGCCATAGCTAGCTCAACATACTATGTAGAACACTCGTGCCACTGACGGGCATGGCCCCCCAGCACCAGCATATTAATGTTCTTCATCACTTTGTGTTGTGTCTATTTCCATTTTCTGTTGAGAAGATAACTGAGACTTCAGCTAGCTTTGAGCCACTGCAGGGGCTCAAAGCTAGCTGAAGTCTCAGTTACAGAACATACTTAACTAATACTTAACTAACCAATAGTACCTACTGAATTAATAAATAGTAACTACTGAATTCATCATGACATTTATTAATGCTTTGTAAAGCATAACTAGTTTCCACTTTATATTAAGCCACAGAACATGCTTAGCTAATACTTAACTAACGATTAGTAACTACTTAATTAATGAGTAGTAACTAGTGAATTAGTCATGACAGTTATTAACATTTTGTAAAGCATAAATAGTCTACACTTTAGATTGTTACAGAACATGCTTAACTAATACTTAACTAATGAGTAGTAACTACCAAACTAATGAGTAGTAACTACCTGATTTCATCATGAATTGCAGCATTTTGTATCATTTACTAACACTTTACAAATTATCTTGTTAATCATCTATAAGTCATGAATACTTCATTTACAAATGGGGAATTCATCATTTATAAAGTATGAAACCATAGCTTGTTAAGCATGAATGGAACATTTAAAATTGTGTTTATGAACGAGTTACTAATGAGTAATTCATGTTGGACTAATGCTTTATAAATGATGAATTCATGATGAATTCATTGTTTGTTAATGCTTTACTAATGCTAAAAAGTGCCTACCTATTATAAAGTGCTACCAACATTTTGTTTACCCTCAAACACACATTTCTTTGAAAACTCAACCTAATGGACCAATTTTGGTTTAATACTTAGTCAGCTTCCAATTGAATCAGAGTATGCTGTTTTTACCTTTTAACAAACTCCCAAAACTCCACTCAATACATAACGTCAACCAGGGAAAACAATAAAATGCCTCTACACCCGTTTCTCTGTATCAGCGTTTATTGTCTCACGCTCTTATCTTTCACTGTTTTTCTCTCAGTTTTCCGCACTCAGCCTCCCGTCTGCCTCCCTGTACAGTTCAGGCCAGGACAGAATCATTTATTTCTCACACTGTGTTATCTATCGTATGGTCGTGTTTGATTGATTACCCGCGTAAGAAGCCGAACCTAGAATTGAGAGTCAGAGGAGCAATCTGTCACGTCAGGCTGGTCCGAGAGCGACGCTGTGGGCGGATGGGCCGCATCTGTTTGCAATCGCATTGAAGTTCCCTCTGAGTCAAGAAAACAAACAACCATTGTCTTGTTTTTTTATGAAGATGAAACGGCTTTGCTTTTACAGTTCACAAAAAAAACAATGAAGATACAATTGCACAATTCCAGACTCAGATATAGGAACAAGAACAAGAAGTGTCAAAAAACTGTCAAAAACTGCATTTCTAGTAAAAAATGAGGAGGAGGAAAAGACTCCTGGTGCAGATGCATAGATCCACTTTCCAGGACTCTATTTGATGGTCAGTTGGACTAATGTGCAGATCATTCACCTTCCAAAAATCCACTTAACTTTAATGAATGAGTACTGCATTGCCAAAACTTGTATCAGTAAATACAATAGTATTCCAAATCTTTCTTGCCAATCAATAATGAAAATTGTGTGTAAATGTGTGTATGTTTGAGTATTTTATCATGTGACTGGGGAGCTTTGCTGTGGAACAGATATTGTTTTGTCTATTTAAAATAGTAATATAGTAATATAAAATATTACTGAAAAAGAAAATCTTTGCTACATCTCACAGATGTTTGAGACCTGTGTACGTCGTGTCCTAGATAATACAGCTGGCGTCTGGAGGTTTCAGGAACATTCAACGCTCACACTTACCAAGTGCGACATGAGTGTGTGAGAACGGTGCTCTTTGCTAAAATACTGCTATTCCTGTTACCGTGGTAATGATGATGATCAAACAATGATTTGGGGAGCAGTATGTTCAGAAAATGACAAAACACTTTGTGTGTTATTGGCATTCATTCTGCACAAGACGGACCGGCTACAATCCATGACGGAAGAATCATTTAAAACCAAAAGCTCTTGTTGTGAGGAGAACAAACTGCAGGAACTTTTAATGGCATCCTTTTAGATTATTATTATTATTAGTCGTTAGTGAATTTGCCATTCATTTTAAGAAACTACATTTCAGATGACGCTGAAGACACGAGAGAACAGATTGAGCGTTTCATTACCGTCTTTAATGAGGCTCACCCTCGGTGCAGACATTTAACTGAATCTTATCTTCTATAAAAACATCCTGGACCTGATTGAGCAGTGTTGAGATATTTTATTCAGAGTGTTGATTTAGAGAATCAAACGTCTGTGGTACCTCCCAACAAAAGCCTCCCTTTGAGCCACTTGACAGATGTAAATCCTGAATGCATGTCATGCTTAACTTGCAATTTACAATGAGTGAGTGATCAAAGGTGACACATCAGAATTGAGCGGAGAGAGGATTAAACATGCGTGTCCTCTCCTGCTGAAAGCCTCTCCATTTTTATTTAGCTTCCTCCCTTGATGTATTTTCTAGGTTCAGCGTCCTTATAGACGACACAGAAAGTCCTTATTCATACAAACACGTTCTGTGTCCAGAATATCCGCACTAAACGTCACATTCTGTTTCGGGGGAATGTGGATGAGAAATTTGTGTTGATCCCCTTCTTTTCATTTTTTTACGTCATTTCTTATGTTTTTAAAAGCCAATTACATTATGCCATCCTCTGTGTTGTGTCGTTTGCCACTTCTTGCCTTACAATTTTGCATATTCCTCTATTAACAGTTGGGACACATGACAAGATGAAAAGAATGGAAATGTAGGATGATGCTGCAAACGTATAGAGTTTTGGCAAATTGTGGAGATCAATGTTCAAGACTGAAGACAATATGATTAAAAACTATACGTAGCAGCAACTAAATGGTTACAGAAGTAAGCTCAGTGGTTAGAATCAGAAAATCGAATTAAAGGTTGAGAAGACGTCAGCTCAAATAACAATTATCCTTTTCTGGCTGTCCATCTGTAAATCTATCCCAGCATGCACTGAACAGAGGGCAAGGAGAGTCTGAGATGACTCAATAACAACCATAACAACACCCGTCTATAGTTGTGCCGTTTCCATTGGCCCTGTTTCAGAAAGCAGGTTAACCCTGAGATGAGGGAAACTCAGGGTTAACTTAAAGTCTGGGTCTGTTACCATGGTAACTGACTCTGTGAACCTAACCTGTTCGCTGGCAGGTTGTTCTTTAACCAACCCAGAGTTTCTCTGTCTCCTATCTCTTACAGAAGCAGAGAAAATGTTTCATTCCCCCGTTCGTCAAGTCCGTATCAAAGCTCATCTCGTAGTGCATTCATTAGCAAAGGTTTACTTTCTATCAGAATTCAAATCCTGGTTGGATATTAGTTTGTTTGCACAAATACTACACACACAGTCAAGTTAACCTCGGCTTAAAATAAAACCTCTGCATGTTCTTCTTTTTGCAGATGGGCGTTTATTTCATGCACAAATCTAACACTGTTACTCTGAGCACACAGCTGACGTCAGCCGTCACTGATCAAACCTAATTCCTATAATAATAAGATTATATGTTCTAAATGAGCGGCATTGTGATTCAGCTGTAGAATGTAGGTCGAAAGTGAGGATTTTAAATAGGATGCGTATCGTGAGCATATTTTAACGGCATTTCAGTGACTTGTGGGCTCAAAGTAGCAGAAATGAAGCCACCGAATGCAGTCGAATCGAGATGTGTGCTGGGACTTCACCATGCGGGCTGAAACGAAGAGAGAGGCCGACAAGTAGAACTGAAAACCTAAACTGGAACCGCACCAAGCACGCCATCAGGCATGACAAATGTCCTGAGTGTGAGATTTGGTTCAAACCGCAACACTGGTGGGTCCCTTTGACACGGCCATGACGTCACCAAGACTATCCCGCCTTTCCACTGAGACCAACGTCACTACAGGAGGTAAAAATTATGTTGCCACCCAAAAAGACGAGCAACAGTTTTGGTGTTCAACCACACTCGGATCCTGAAGGAGAAACATAACTTTCCCTGTGCTCCGCCACTTTAATTAACCTGCCAAAGGAAGATCACGGCGTTCTTTCAAGTCGACATTCGCCGTTTCCCCCGCTGGAGCAGCGCGCCAACTATTCCACACTGCTGAGCTTTCTTGTGTTTAATTCAGCGATCGTGAGTAAGGTCGGTGAACTGTGTTTTATAAGTTATAAGACCAGTTCGCCAGTCGGGTTCCTGTGTGATTAAATTACAGTTTCTGTACTTTACTGCGGCAGCAGGGATCCTCTTTGCCTTTCTTTGAATGTTTTTCCTTTCTTTCTTAACTAACCCACACACACGCACACTCATTCCTACACACATGTAAGTGCGGCCTCCATTGTGTGTCACATTCCCCCTTTAATTAATCACAGCCAAAGCTGCCATTGTGGAGTCTAGCGCGGCATAATCACTCACATCACTACGTCCGCCATCTTGCTCTCTCTCTCTCTCTCTCGCCTCTCCCCCTCCCACACACACACACACACACACACACACGATTAAAACTGAGAAAATATATTTAAAATTGAATGTAGGTTACAGACAAATACAGATTGCAACACTGATGAATAATTATTTAACTGACCATACAGAATACAACAGACATTGTACTAACTTAGACTCTTTTTTAAAGATAAATGCACTGTCCATACATATCTTACGCTCTCTATATCCACTAGAGGCCTTTTGTTGACCTGTGGACATCAGGAATCGTGGAAACAGAGCTCCATTCAAGGTGGCTTTTTTAATTCACCACATAGGAGCTTAACTCAGAGTGTTCAATCAGAGTTGATTGAACAAACTCTGATCAGCTGTTCTGGAACTGAAAACTCAAGAGCATCTCATCTCAGGGTTAGTTAACTCAGAGTTCAGTGTTAGACTCAGAGTCTGCTTTCAGCCGTGGCATTAACTTTGGAAGGGTATGTGAAGTTGATTTGAAGTACCCGTCATGCTGAGAGTCCAGAAAGCAGAGTGGACGGAGGACTTACGTCCAGCAAGAGTGTACTTTTCATCATCAAAGGAGCGAGTCAAACTATGGAAACCCTCAAGAGTATGCGTTTCAGCAGAGATGAAGTTGTTTTTAATATCAAATCTGTGATAAAATCAACTCAACTGAGACGCCGCCATGCTTCTTCCTTTAATAAATTGCCTGCTGAGAGTAAATTGAGCTTTTAACAATCTTTCAGCGGTTTGAAATTGCATAGTTTATAACTTCTACTCGAAGAAACTCCTCTGGTATGTTGCAAGCAGCAAAATGATTGTGAGAAATTATATTATGTAAATGTACTTTTCCAACTCATTTTCAAGAAGGCTAAACACAAGCCAAATCCTACTTTTGTTCACAGAGCACGTCTCTCAGCAAGAGTAGTTATTATACAAAATTCAGCATCAGCGGATAACATCACTTTTTTCTTTTGTGAAAGAAGGAATAGTAATTTCCATTCATTCAAACCTATGAGCAAGGCACTTCAAATAATTAATATCAGACTCTCCAGATAAAAGCTCAAAATACTTGTTTTTCACTTCTGCAATGCTGGTTGGGTGATTTGTTTCCTTCTACAATATTGTCAGTTATATCAAAATGGTCTTGTTAAAACTGCATGTTAACATTGTGTAATCATCATTCCATTGTTCGTTTAAAATATATATATATATATATTTATGTATGTATGTATGTATATATTCACTGTCATGTGCAGGTGAATTAACATGGGAATTGATTTATTTATGCATGTAAGGTAAAGAGCAATATCGTACATTTGCACAACTAATTACAGCCATTGTACGACCTTAAATCGTAAACATTTTTCTCAACACTTACGAAGTGACACACCAAACCTTAAGAAAAAACAACTAGAAAACAGCAGCAAAGGAGCATCAACAACCTGCTGCATGAACATTTCCACCACCTCCAAGCCCAGACTCCACCTAGAGCAAGCAGCTTAAAGAAAGTGCGTTTTTTTTTCTCCATATGTCGCATCATTTCCATCTTAAAATTCTAACATTTACCTCGCTGTCATTTGAGCCCACAAACATGCCTCCTGCTCCAGCTTTGAGACGAGACACTACAGATGTCTTGGTCCATCTTTGTTGCCAAAAGGGTGTGGGACGTTTCATCACCCACAGTATGCTACTCACCATGGTGCAGCTGCCCTCCGCGTCGTCGTCCAGCAGGCCCAGCCTGCAGAGAGCTTTCTCGTTCCTCAGCCAATACTCCGACGAGTCCAGCACACTGTTACTGCACAGGACCTGCCGCACACAGAGAAACCCTTGCTCAGGTACAGCAGCACTGTGGGAATCACACCGCACAGAGGCACACATGGAGCATGTGACACATTCACTTTCATCTGCCTTTCCCACTCTGTTGTTGGGATCAATTGACCTTTATTTCCGGATAAGTGTCCGCGGCACAGGATCAACAATCTGTCATTTAACCAGACACTGCACCGTATAAATACAACAGTTATTGCCTCCTCCCGGGAGGGACATTTCCATGAAGCCCGCAGGGTGAAACCTACAGTCACTGAGCTGCCTTCGTCAATGATTTATCACTTGACATACTCTAATTGAAAGCTATTGATTGTGTTGTTTCAATAAGCCAATTACAATGCCAATTTATTTACACAGGTGAAATTCAAAATACCCCTTGATGCTTATCACAGTGCTAGGTTTGGACCATATGATAGGTTTATACTTATTTATTTGTAAAATACTATGACAAAAGACAACCGATGTACAGCCTATAAAAGATTAAAATCACATGCTATACATAAAATAATTATTACGCAATTACTTTGACGTATGATTACTATCACGTGTGTGTTCTCGCTGTGTATTTTTAGTGACAAATCATCCCCCCATCAGGAGCAGACCATCTGTGCAGGCCCTCGGCCAGGTAAAGGTGACGTAGCCTCAGCTGATCATATCAAAAGGCTGCTGGCACGGCATAGCGGAGCCCGAGGCTCAATTATAAGAGAGACATCGACCCACGTGACCCTGCTGGACACTCGAGTGGAAGTCAGTTGAGATCATGAGCGGTAGGCTAATTAGGGACACACACCAGTGGGCACACCTGCGCGTACACACGCAGTAAGAGAAGCACACAAATAGACCGACACACAATTTTAAAAAGGAAATTCAATCTAGCCTCTACCTCAGTCCACTGAGCTGTGCCATTTCCCCTCCTGTCTCGTTGGCACTGAGAGATGATAAATATACTGTGTTGACCCCAGGGGTCGGCTGTTCCTCTTATTGCACAGTCCCTAGGTGTCACAGGCTGAGGAAATTAAAATCTCTTGCACTGAAGATAAACTGACATGGAGGCAGATACTGTGTGAGGGACAGGTGCACAGGCACATGAACAGAGAAAAAGATGAAGAAGTGGTCACACAGGGAGATGGATGTATCCTTGCATCCTATTTATTTATTTTTTACCTTTTTGCAGGCGCTGATGGATGAAGCCACTGTGCTCTCCGTGCTTCCTCCCTCCACCTCGACAGCCTCTGAGCCTTCAAACATGGCAGACGACTGGAAGTTACTGCAAGGCAAAAAGGGCACAGAGTTGACTTTGTCAGAGCAAGTTCTTGTCAAGTGCTCAACACTTCCCTTTAAAACAAAATAAATAATACAGTCTTGGATCAGTACTCTAGCAGTAGCCAGTCACATTTGTTCATACTGTACAGATGTGGCAGTCAGCCAACACATTAGCCAGCTATTGTCCGGACTGGGGAATAATGTCAATATTCTGAGCCAAATGCTTAATTCCTGCGCTTAGAGTATTCCCAGGCTTGTAAAACAGCGCCAGCACAGCCTCTATTGCCCCATTTAAGAAAATTTACAAGTTTATGGCCAACCAAGGTGACACCTTCCATCATTTATTGAGCAAAGAGTTTTAGGTGTTGCTCTTTGAATGTCAAGACCTTTTTTTTTATCATATTATTTATGAGAAACCGTTGTAGCTTCTTTTAAGCTACAATAGAAAAGAAAGTTTCTTTATGGATTTCTATGATGTCTTCTCTCTGCATAAATACTTGTGGCGCAGACTCCATGTTACTCCAAAGCTCACTGACCCCCTTAGCGAGTTGTAGCTTTTTTGCAGAAGGCTATCGTAAAGTATGTATTAGTATGAAACTAAGCATTAAAGTCTCACAGATTCCCAGCCACTTTGCCAAATTGTGAAATTTGACTTTGACAGCAACGGCGACAGGGAAACACAACATGTCTCCCTCATCTGGTGCTTGAAACAAAATGATTCAATAATCTGTAGTAATGGGAACGTCTGTCAGACTACAGTGTGCCTTTACACAACATAGAGAACTCAAGATCCCAGGAAGGCATCGTTATCCTCCGTGCATGCTTTCACTGAGATAAGCCAAATCGAAGCTTATCTGGAATGGCATTAATGAGGATCAATTTGGAAAATACACACACTGAAAATACACACACACACACACACACACACACACACACACACACACACACACACACACACACACACACACACACACACACACACACACACTGTAATCCACATATTTCAAAGCAAATTAAAAAGCCTTTTATTTTGAAAGGCCCGCAGGGATCACACAACCCTATATCTATTTGCAGTGAACATGCCTGAATAAATAATTGTGTCACATGAAAAGTGATGATGCACTGCTGGAGATGAGTGGATGTGATGTGCTTTTGAATGTGCTGCTGTATCTGCCAGACACACATCATAACGCACGCACGCACGCACACACGCACGCACGCACACACACACACACACACACACACACACACACACACACACACACACACACACACACACTATGTTGGATGCATGCTGAAAATTGAAAGCTTACGACACTGCAAAAAAATGGAACACTATTAAAAAAAGAAAAAAGAAGGAAAAACAACATAGGCCTACAGGCCTGTCTGCAAATTGTGAGTGATTTCCGCATGAAATAGAAGAAGACCAACGGGATTCGTCATGCACGACCTCATTTCTCATCTTTGCGCTTTACGACCTTTCCATCACGACGCGGTAATGATTGACAGGTCGCCTCGCGCCGCCGGGGCCCCCAGGTACCCAGCAGACATCCGCCTGCAG
This sequence comes from Myoxocephalus aenaeus, assembly GCA_038501785.1. NCBI lineage: Eukaryota > Metazoa > Chordata > Actinopteri > Perciformes > Cottidae > Myoxocephalus > Myoxocephalus aenaeus. The sequence continues at coordinate 1,376,977 of JBAMJR010000180.1, read as the reverse complement.
TGGAGGACGCAATTAACCCCTGAAATGTCTGGCTGTCAATGCCGGCCCCCGCTCCGCTGTGAGGACCAATTGAGTGGCCAACAGGCAACTTTTGGTGGCAGCCTTCTGATTCCACTGCTTCAGAAAGAGTATTGCACACAATGATCAATGTGGCAGGTTTAGGTCCCGAAGACTAGAAACCTTTTGCTATGAGGGAAAAAATGGCCAAGTGTTTACATTTCTATTATAAACGTGCACTGCTGTGCACTTCCTTTTTTTTTTGCATCCATCTATCATTCAGGCCAGGCAAGCTGAAACATCTCGTTGACTGCACAAACACCGACAGTCGACTGTGAAAGCGGCTTTACTGCATCACTCTGCGGGGATTTTGTCCTGAACACAAAGTGACACTTTGTGTTCAGTCAAAAGATATCACTCCGCTTTGATTCAATATTACATCACGATCACTTCAGTGGTTTTGTAAAAATACATGCTATATTTCCAAAAGGTGCAGTAAAGTGGGTCGACGTGCAATTGAAGTACCCAAAGACATTTGCCATGTTGATTTCGTTTGGGGAATATATGCGCCTATGATCGACATTTTTTTAATTTTATTTTTATCCCGGTAGAATAAACAGTACTCTTACCTCGGCGTTTTCAGAAGGCACTCTGCGCCTGCCATTCTGTCAAAAAAATAAATATAGTCAAACTGTCCACAACCGGTGTGATTATTTCCTCTGTGGGGGCAGTGGGACAGGGACGCGTAATCGTCCCCGGGACACGGCCAGGTCCAGATGCGCACTCCGGACCGAGCACTGAAGGAATCCCGGACTGGAGGAGGACTGTGGTGAACTGAGCCCTCTGGTATCAGCAAGCAGCCGCACGCCACCGACCGTCCTGCGCTCCGCTCCGCCAGATGCCGAGTGCAGGAGCCCCGCGTGGATCACAACGTAACGAGCGGCACGACGCAGGCGAGGGTATGGGTATGGACAGTGCGCGCGCATGTCCATGCGTATGTGTACAAACAGACGTACGCGCACACGGACACGCACGTACTTGTTTTTCTACCCAAAAACACGACTAATTAATCCTTGGCTCACTTAAGTCTGATGTACGCACCACTGGAAGTGAGGAAGTAACATGAGCAGTGAAACATAAAGGACAAATAGTAACTAAATATCTCCATCACATCTGGAACACATGATTGACCAAGATGAGACTATAGGACACTATCAGATCGTTCTAACTTCCAGCTGCATGTGAATGCGTCTTCAGGCAGGTGCTCTACCTCCAACACAAGGTCATTGCAGCAAATTTTATAGTTGACCTGCCTTTTGCCCCCAATAAGCACACAGCGACACGGCGTCCCTGAAGCCATTCAAAGAGCTTCTTTTCCAGCAAACGCAAACGTTCCTATTGTTACTGTACGCGTGACCAAGCTATAGAGCAGTGGTTCTCAACCTTTTTTCAGTGATGTACCACTGTGGAATATTTTTTTCAGCCAAGTACTCCCAGACCAGTGCAAAGCCTTTTTTAGCATGCCATTTTGTAAGCATGTAATACACAGCGCTGTGCCGTCAGTGTCTGATTTAATATAGAATATATACAATTCAGTTTAAGAACTTACACTTATATGGAATATCTATTAAATAACTATTTTAAAGGATTTTTTTAACGGATGCTTATTTTAAATATATTTATAAAAAAATATTGCGTACCCCGTGGAGTGCCTTCACGTACCCCCATTTGACAACCACTGCTATAGAGGACTGACTTAGACACTTTCAATGAGCAGTCTCCATGGAAATATCGAAGTCTTCAGTGCATCTTCTTCCGTAATTACAGAGTGGATTTGAACGTTTAGTCACATTGTCCTGTAGCTGTCAGCAGAGTGACAGTGAAAGATATGTTAACACATCATGCTGTTTACAGAGCCAAGCTTATACTGGATTAAGCCCATACTAATACAACATTAATATTAGCTAGTTACATATCACATTGTTCAACAAAAACATTTTAGAATAGATACACTTTTTCCCCCAGATATTTTGTTGCTTGCCAGCTGACTTGCACACCAATATGACATTTCTGTGATAAAATCAAATTAGCTGTCATGCTGATGTATTGGGCATCAAAATTGTATTTTATATGGAATAGTGTTTGAACTATCTTGATGTCTTAGAACAACATCTATTGTGGTCACCTGGGGGGAAGCACAACAAGCTGTAAATACAACTGTGGTATGTATTCATCGTATAAAGTTAATATTGCGAGTTACTGGTGTTTCAGACAACTTGGCTGAATTTAAGTCCAACATTCACTTTATTTTATCTCTTTTTTTTGTCTCCACCAACTACAGCAATAAATATTTGTTTCTTAAGCTGCTAAATGCTCCACTATGTTTACCAGCTTTAGAGTTGCCAACTCCGTGTGCTGTTTGGTGCTGGCCAGATAGCGTGCAGTTCATCAGAGCTGGTTTGCTGTTTGCCGAGTCTGGAAAGAAGGTTGGTGAGAGCCGTGAGAGTGACGCCAGCATATAACAATGAGCTGATGAGGCGGAAGCACTGAGGGGAATGCTCTGTTGGTGATCATTTTCTCTGGGTTTGTAACTGGTGATAACTTTGACATTACACATAGTCGACTGACCCTTTTTTCCTCCAGACTATTGCAATTCTTAAGTTGTATTTTCTATTCTTTCTACTGTCATCCTCAAGCCAGCTAACTAATGAGCTAACTAGTAAACTATAAACTTAATGGGGATTAAAGTATCAGTGCTCAAAGAATAAACAAGATTTATGACAAACATGACATGACATACATCATTTAACTGCACCCATCTGAACTAAAATATAAGGAACACAAAAAGGCCTAAAACACAGACACACACACACACACACACACACACACACACACACACACACACACACACACACACACACACACACACACACACACACACACACACACACACACATACGATTTCCAAATGCCACTTGAGACAGCTGTCATCTCCATCACCTTGGCACAAATGAGACAGCCTTGAGAGTAACAGCTATATACGTTCTGTAACATATACCAATATATAAATCAGGAATGGGGGTGAAAGGAGTCGTGACCTTCAATTCTTTATCATCCCACAGACTGCCATGATGAAGAAAATAGATAGATATTCAGGAAAAGAGTATAGAGAAAGCATGACGATGAGATCTCTGTGTGTGTGTGTGTATATATGTGTGTCAAAGAGAGAAATGATGCTTTGTAGATTTGTACGGTGGCCAGAGTTTACATCTTCACTCTGCTTAAAAGGATCATTTCTGCCAAAGGGAATGCTTATTTTCAGCGTGCCCTCAATCTCAAAGAAGATAGATTTGTACATGCTGTTATCAGCTCCCATGCTATGTATCTCCCTCTGGATGCCATTTGCCTTCATTCAACTCCTAACAATATCAAACTCCAATTTCTGCAATTTCTCAGTGCACTATGCAACCCACAAGGAGCACAAATGCTTACAAAACACTTGCTGGGCCTCACCTAAAATATGAAACATTTCAATGAAATACCTTTCCCAATAATATATATTTGAGTTTTTCTTTTTATTATGAAACATATTCACAAAGTTTTCACTGCGAAAAGAAACATAACTAGCTCAGCTAGTTTCCGTCAAACCTCTCATTATAGATTCTGATATAAATAGCAGACGCTCTGCATTAGCCAGCACTTTTCACCAACTGTTCGTGCCCTCCGTGTTACGGACTGTACCCTTCTAGCTTCAGGCTTCTCAGCAGAGAGAAACTGTTTCTCTAGCTCAATGTTTTCTTAAATAATAGTTACAATGAGGTGCTAAGAAAGCGAAGCGTTTTCTTTAACATGGACCCAATGATGAAGCAAATACCCGTTTTAACATTTAAAAAATGTTATCCATACAGCTACAGGTTATCTCGTCAAAAACAAACAAACGAGAAAAAAACCCTTCAGACTCACCACAGTCAAACATATTGTATGAGTGTAAATAACAATTGCAGTATGTAAAACATGGAATCATCCCCATTTTGAATATCTCAGAAGCTACAGTTAGTATGCGAGCCATTTTGACAAACTGAATGGAGCACACAAAAAAACTAAACAAATGCCAATTAAAGTGGCCATATTCACACTGGATCAAGTGGACCTGCTCCCTCTTTCTGTCAAAACGAAGACACAATGCATTGCTATATCAGTATATTTCCTGTAACAAAGTAATTGGGTTACTGACTAAAGCTAACCTGTATGTTGCTGGTTGAAATGTTGATCAAACAATTCCTAACTTCAGTAGAATCCTGTCTATGAGACATGAAGAAATATTAAGTCTGAGGTATGAGGCTGAAAAGTATTTTGGTTTTGGTAGAACAGAAACTCCCACATCATCTCTTAGGTCTTTGCTGTTTGGCGTTACACATGAGTGACCTTAAAGGGTGACCCAAATAGAATATCAACATAATCCCCATCATCACCTGCACTGTCTAAATATAGGAGGCTGAGAGTGAAGAGCATGAAGTATACCAGCATCACTACAGAGAGTTTTATGGGTTTTCTGCTGTTGCACCGAATTGTGTTTTTAATTGCAACAACCATTAAGAAACATATTTACTTTAAATGAGGTAAGATATGACAAGGAAGAAATAGTAGCATTTGTTTCATTTTGCTTATTCATTATTTTGTTCACCGCTTAAAATTACAGTAATCACTTTTCGGTTTATTTTCTATTTCAGGTTATTTCTCAGGTTAAGCCAATACCGGTTACTGTATCTCCAGTAGAATTTACTGGTATGCACAAACACTATCTGACTGGGCTGAATTGATTGTGGTCGTGAAAGCTGAGCTCACAAGATGCTTTCTGACTGTGCGTATCACAACTCACGGGTCCTGTTCCCCGTTGAATGTATTGAGTTATCAGAATAAAGCCAGACTTGCTTCAAAAGCGCAACATAAAGTGTATGACTGAGTATGACTGAGTATGCTTCAACCCAAGTGCTTGTTTAATCATCTAACAGCATCTGAAGCACCCTTTCCCTCACTCTGACAATAAAAGGAGAACAGAGATTAGCCTGGTCTGCTGAGCCATCGCTCTCGTCATTCTTTACACAACCACTTCAGTCACTGTTTTTGTGTGTGCAGCGAAGTGCAACGTCATGAATACCTTCTGATGGGAGACTGTCCGAATGTGTGCTTCGCTACGCTCATTGGTTTGATTTGTTGTGTGTGCCCTGCTTTCTTTCACGGCAGGCTTTGTAGTTTCTTCTTCTTCTTCTTCTTCTTCTTCTTCTTCTTCTTCTTCTTCTTCTTCTTCTTCTTCTTCTTCTTCTTCTTCTTCGAGTGCCGCCGCATACGGATCACATTTTTACCACCAGGTGTAAACGGGGTCACGATGTGCCGTCATCACCGACAGGCGTCAGATCAACAGACCTGGCGACGTTTCACAAAGGACTTCCTTGCCTACTGGCAACTTACTTTGTTTCAAACAGAAAGTGAAAGTCCCCCTGACAGCTCTGTGTGACATTCATGCCTTTAGCAGTCAGGCTCAGTGCGTTCCATCGACATATCGCAGGGCTCCAAACTGGTTTTGAACTGTCGTAAACAGTCGCCTGGCAACAGCGAGTCAGTTTTTGTGTTTTTTAAAAGAAGCCAACAGACGGATAATAAACAACCAGAAACAGCTTACTAGTAACACACACAATAACACAGTGGCGGACATGAAGCTGCACAGATGTTGAATACCAAACACCAACTTCATTGATGTTTAGTCCAACACACACACACACACACACACACACACACACACACACACACACACACACACACACACACACACACACACACACATATCCTCCTTTGACTCCTTGAGTCCTTCCTCTCACTCTGTTTTTCTCCTCATCATCATGTCCTCCTTTCCTATTTCTTCTTCTTCTTCTTCTTCTTCTTCTTCTTCTTCTTCTTCTTCTTCATCATCTTCATCATCCTCTCTGGTGCCCCTCCACACATCTTAATCCAAAGGCTTTTCAAGGGGAGAACTAATCCATTGCACACATTCTTAAAATAAAAGATGGAAGGACAAGTAAAGTGGAGATGAAAGCGCAGGCTGCTCTCATCAGCAGAGGGGAGACATCTGAGGGAGCTGGCAGAATAAAACACAAATGAAGAGAGAATCAGCCGGCGTACAGACTCTCTCACTGTCAGAACCCCGTCTCAGTGGGGCTATTTTTAATTTAGTTACAAACTACAAAACAAAAACACGGCACGTGAGAGGAGGAAAGCGAAGGGAGAGGAGAATATGTGAGGATGGACCTGAGCGGTTGTGACGTGGAAAGATAAGTATAGAACAGCAGGAGTGCAGAGGGTTCAACTTTGCAGCTGGAGGGAGGGGGGGCTGTCAGTTATCAGTCAAGGTTCGGTCAGTAGACAGATCTTATCAAAATAAAGTCAGAGAGCATGCAATTCCACTTGCAGTTCATGTATTGGTTCTTGTAGCTCTGCTTTGATGTCTAGATTCCAATAGTCCAGATAACATACTCATCCCAGAGAAAAATAAACAGACTTGATTCACATTTTTTCACGTCGTGTAGTCAAGTAAAGATGGGCAGTGTTCCGATGACATTTTTATCAATGAGCTCTTGAACTAGACAATTTTTAGAACAGAAAAAAATGCAATAGATTAAACAGAAGCTAAGCTTCGATGTCTATACATGCTGCCTAATCACAGTGATGGATAAACCGCTGAGCCAATTCTCCAAATCCCGCTAATAAACTGAAACAAAGGCAACCACGGTCAAATTCAGATATTAATGGGGAAAAAATACACATATTCAAAGTTACTGCAGTCTGAAAAGCATTATGCATGAGAATAAAACTGAGTGTTACATTATAGGATGATAAAGACAATCCTGTCTTCTGGCTGGCATGAAGTGAAGCATAGACTGGCTTTATGTTAAGCCACAATTTGCTCCAGTCGGAAGTAGAGAGGACGAGGGATCAACCCGCCCACATTTATTTCAGAATTTTAATGAAAACATTTTAACCTAATCTTTAAGAAGTTAAAGTGCTGTAAATGTTGCACTAAATATACTTTGGCACTGTGGCACTATGGCACTTAAAGCCATAATACTTTGATGGATTTTCATGAAATCAAATCATGTTTTTGATACTGTTCATGCAGGAAATTTTAGCCTTGCAATGAATCTACAACCTGTATCTACATCCTGAAATTACCGTTTTACTGTATATAGTAGTTCTCATTGTTAGTGGCAGAGTCTACTGTGTGTGATACTTTAAATTAGGGCCCATGGCAAACATTTGCTCTATTCTCTATTTCATCCATTATAACACAGGCTGCAAATTTGGTGCTTTTGACAGGTATTATCATAATTTAAAAAAGTGTTAATTATAACAGAAAACAAGCAACATGAAGTCAATCGGAACAAACTTATTGACGAGGGCATGACAACTTGGAACGTAGAATAAAGCATCTGTGAGATATGTCAAAACGTATACCTGCAGTATAGTCTGCAGGGACCCCAGTTGGTAGGATGAGAGTCAACGCAGCTAGAGTCTATGTTTTATGTATCGCGTGAAAACAATGGCTGCAGCAAGCAGCAGTTGAAAAACGCTCTAAAAAGGCTAAACCTGCTCAGCACCAAGAAGCCAACAGACACAGTAAGAGACATAGAGGAGCGTTTAGCAGCTAAAGAGCCAGACATTTCCCTCTGGAGCTGGTAGAGACCAAATCAGAGCGAAAAGAAAGTGAATGTTGGATTTATTGCCATCAGGTAGAAACACAAACACAACTCCACATGAATGATAATGTTGTTCTGTAACTGCTGGATGTATAAATAAGCAACTATTTCACGTCAACTATGTCAATTTTGTGTTTGGAACTTGTTTCTGCTGCTTCAAAGAGGACAAATATAGCGGCTATTGCAGGTTTAGGGATTGTTTAAAGATCAATTTCGAGACTTCAAATAGGATGCATGGTGTCTAAAAAAATGAACAAAACACACACATAATGTACACGACAGCGGGACCGTGCAAGGCAGCTGCGAACGGGAAATACAGAATTTGCTGGCAGACAGTGAGTTCTTAGAAGCAATTAGAAGCAATGGCCTTGTTAATTAATCAGAGTAATCACAGCCCCCGCTCACCTCACTTATTACAGATTTATTTTTGTTTAACCTTTCCATCAATCTTCCCTTCCACTTGTGCTCTCGTCATAATGGAAAACCTATGATTACAGGACCTGCTCATTATAGCCGCACGAAAAGGTTAATGATGGACATTGGTTTTGCCTCACAGTGACATCACTAGAACATTGGTTGTCTTTTCAGTAGACACGTGAAACTAAAACTAAATAAATAGCACCACAAATAACATTTTCAATATGTATGATTTAATTCTGATTGAAAGCTTGTTTTCCCACCTTTGATGCCTTGCTCATCAACACCACTCTTACTGTCAGTTTCATAATGAAATGTTTCTCATTTGCTGCATTTTTGGGATAAAACCCATGGCAGTTATAGAGACAGTGTCTGCAAACCTGTGGTCTCTGCACTGAGAGAAGAAAAAACCTTTTCACAGACTCCATCAGCATAATAAATGTCTCCTGAGACATTTCTGCTGACTGTTCTGCTGTGTTTGTGTGTTTGTATATAAATACCGATCCAGCATTCAACTCTAGGATTTTTGACTGAGTTTTTCTTTAGTTAATGTCTAGACTCCAATTGAAACCAGCTGATGAAGTCATCCCAACTGGCGGAAGTGTAGTGTCCACCCTCTGTTTCTCCGTCAGGTAAACACCCGTAGCTTTGACAGCACGGTCGCTGTAGTTTGCACTGTTAAGTCCCTTTCACACAGGTTTGCGCACATAGTAAAACATGTCAAGGACATTCCATGTGTCATAACTCATTTCAGGCTTTTCGCATTTGTTATTTTACGCCACGTCATTACCGTGAAACGGACGCAGTTGGGTTTAAGCAACAAAACCACTGAGTTTTTAAGAAAATTCAAATCACGGTTCGATTTGTATCCTTCTGTCCGAACTGAAGTTGACTCAAGTGACATCACTTAATGCAACATATCAAACTGCGAACAGCCCCCTGGAGCCACACACAGCTAGAGCTTTTTTTCCACAAACATGTCGATTAGTATTCCCCAAGACTTTGCCTTTATACCTGGTAGCCCCCAAACTCTCCATAACCAATTAAACCCTCACATTTTGCCCATAAACGAGAGAACTGGCATATTATTGTCACACACTCATGCTTGGTTTAATGTGTTATAAATGCCTTTACGGATACAATATTATGTTCCATCTGCTTTGGCATTTCAATATTTTATTATGATGCAATAAAGCAGATGGGGTTATTGACTGAAAACTCATCTTTTCAAATATGTCATATTAACATATCGCCTTTGTTGTTTCTAACTTTCAGCCCGCTGCTTTTCACTGCATTTTCTTAAATTGTCACAATTCTATCTTAAGCACACTGATGAAAGGGTGGATGACAGATGAAGCAAGAGTGTAGTACAGTGCACAGTATGAAGGAGAGTGGATGATCAGGATGGATGGACGGTTTGAGGGCAGGGTGGTGGCGCTGGTGAAGGGAAGGTTGTGGGAAGGATTGATGAAAGCTTGTGAGAGATGGAGGACAGGAGAGGTGGCGAGCGGCATTGTACGACAGGAGGAGTTGGTGGCGGTGACAGATTGTGGTTCCGGTCTGCTGCTGGGAGGAGGCCTGAAGGCTTGGACCAGACGCAGCCAGTGGCCTTGTTTGAGCCAATTCACTGACAAGCCTGCTGGGTAATAATGTAATAAGTACACTCCTATTTATTATGTACATGGGAAAAGCTCCTTCAGGTAATGTTGACTTGGCCTTACACAATATCTGAACACAATGCAACGTACGCAAGCTGGAAAATATGACACAATGTCTCCTTGTGTGTGATTTTGAGTATTTGACTGCAACATTGCTGTAGTTTTAAGACGTCAGTGTCAGATAACTAAGCTGCAAAGCTCATTGAAAAACTGAGCAGCAGGTTAAATTGATTTCCTGAAGACTCGGTATAATCTCTCCCTCTCTATCTCGATAGCCGTCTCTCTTTCTCTTTGCCTGTTTTTGTCCCGGTCCTACTCCTAGTCCCTTCTCCTGCTCTGAATGTACAATAAAGCTCTGCTTCGTTCTCTCTCTCTCTCTCTCTCTCTCTCTCTCTCTCTCTCTCTCTCTCTCTCTCGGCAGTTGATTAGCGTCTGTCCACCCTAATCTTCACCGCACGGTGGACAATTGGCCTCCTGACATTTTAATCTTGTGGGTAGAAAAACAGATGAAGATGAGCATACAATGATACACACTTGTGTTCGGCATATCAATTGGAGGACACATACATATGGATGTTGGTGAGACATCATCATAACTAACTAAACCATGGAATATATATAAATATTCAATCCACAAAAAAGTTTTAAATTATGCATTTATATGTGATAATAACATCTTACTATTCTACACTATTTGTTTAAAGGTGATGAATTCCAATTTAAGAACATATCTATGTTTGAGGGATTTCCTCCACGCTGCTCTCAACATGAGGATGGCTGAGCCGGCTGCGAGCCGCTACAGAAACATTGCTAACAGCGCAAACAGTCAGCGGTAACCGCCGTATGAGTGCAGTGCAGAGCGACGGCCGTAAGCTAGCCAGCACACACACTTGGACTGACACGCACTAACAAGCACACACAGCCGGACCGACAATGTACACAACGCACAGAGAAACTCAGATTAAAACACACGCAGAAGGAGAGTGACTCAGCGTGTTCACGTGTCAAGCAGATATGACGTAAATAGTTTTGTTAATTTTCTTGCGAAAAGCTAAATTACCCAGAAATTACATTTTTCATTTTCTAAGTGTGCTCCTGCAAATAATAAATACACGTTTAAAATATAACGTCTCACACACAGCAAAAGTAATGCAATAATGAATGCTTTCATAGAACAAGTTGTTTGCTATTTTGTCACCTGTGTACCTCAAACTTTCTTATTCAAGACAATTCAGCGCCACACGTACGGCCTTAACAAACTGACATGGAACTGAATCAACACATATTTAAATCTAAAACTGAAGAGTGAAAATGAGTAAAAGAAGTCAGATACATTTTTAATAAGTAATATTTGAGGTGGCCACTGAGGGTGCAAACCTCTTTGGTCATTATTGTTCTGAGTCCGCTGTAAGGCACTTAAGGTCACCTAAGGTCAGCAACCATTGGCTGTATGGATACAAACAGAGGAGGAAACACTGTCAATGTTTAGAAAGAACCTAATTAACATCCCCAATTAGCATGCAAAACAAATGGACTACCAGGTGCTTTGACTCCACAATTAAATGATTGCTTCTTACGGAAAATTGACTCAGTGAAGGTCAAGGCCATGCCATAATTATGGAGCACTGTGCACCTTAGCAGCACGGAGGATTGTTGAGAAACAGAGGGTTCTCCTTAACAGGTCACCATGACATATGTGGTAGTGTTTAATAAGCAGGGTGAGAGAAGGAAGTGTTTTACTAATTAAGGGACTATGAAACGCCGGGCACTCAACATCAGGGAAATGTGGCACGACTGGAGATAATTACTGTGGTGCACTGAATCTCTCTGAGCGTACAGTACAGGAAACACAAGTCCTAGTGATCCAATCATCGTGATAATCTGTTTTACAGATGCTCTCAGATGACCTTTAAAAGAGTGTTTTTCTGTACTGAATATACGCCGTGTAGTGTGAGTCTGCCCTTGTTTGTGAGCCTTTCTATCGTGTAGATAAATGAAATAATTGTGTTGCCATGCTAGAGGGGTGGCTCTATGATTAATGATACTAATGACATTCAGTGCATCCCTAGTTCAACCGCACTGCCTGCACTGTCATATTCACGCCCTTGACTTTGATTACAGCGTTCAATTCAAAGCATAACAAGTATAGCCTCAAAGCTGTTAGATCATCTCCATGTCTAATATATAGACATGGAGATGATCCCTGCTGATAAAATTAAAGTTGTTTTTATGCCTGGGTATGTTTTTTTTTTCATGTCTCTCCACACCTCTCACTGTGCCTCTGTAAAATCATACAAATACAAAACACAAAAATAAAATGTGCCTTTGATTGATGCCAATGTCCTTGGCAATGCTGTTAAATTGCAGTTCAATTTCTCGATACTGGAAGGCACTCAATAAAAATAGTACCAGGATGCTGTTAAACTGCCAAATTGGAAGTCCCAGATAACCTGAACATGTGAAGAAAAAAGAAGAAAAAAAACGCCACCTTTACACCGCGTTCCACATTATTATGCAAATTACACTTTGCTCAGATTTTCCTAAATAGTAATGCACAGTCAGTCAGTATCATTTTCAAGTCATCAACTGTTAGAGTATGAGTCAAATTCTATTGAACAAACCTCCTAATGATAACAGTATTTTTTTCAAAAATAAAAAACTCAAAATGCAGTGTTCCAAATTATTATGCAGAATTTCAGAATTTCAGAGTTTCAAGATATTTTATAGGTTGTAAAGAACAACAAATTGTCATTTGTTGAATTTGCAGCATTAGGAGGTCATATTTACTGAAATCAAGAAAAGTTTGAATCAAAAACATCTTAACAGGTCAAGTTACATGTTAACATAGGACCCCTTCTTTGATATCAACTTCACAATTCTTGCATCCATTGAACTTGTGAGTTCTTTGATAGTTTCTGCTTTAATGTCTTTGCAGGATGCCATAATAGCCTCCCAGAGCACCTGCTTGGATGTGAACTGCCTTCCACCCACATAGATCTTTTGCTTGATGATGCTCCAAAGGTTCTCAATAGGGTTAAGGTCTGGGGAAGATGGGGGCCACACCATGAGTTTCTCTCCTTTTATGCCCATAGCAGCCAATGCCCCAGAGGTATTCTTTGCAGCATGACATGGTGCATTGTCATGCATGAATATGATTTTGCTACGGAAGGCACGGTTCTTCTTTTTGTACCACAGAAGAAAGTGGTCAGTCAGAAACTCTACATACTTTGCCGAGGTCATTTTCACACCGTCAGGGACCCTGAAGGGGCCTACCAGCTCTCTCCCCATGATTCCGGCCCAAAACATGACTCCGCCACCTCCTTGTTGACGTCTCAGCCTTGTTGGGACATGGTGGCCATTCACCAACCATCCACTACTCCATCCATCAGGACCATCAAGGGTTGCACGGCACTCATCCGTAAACAAAACAGTTTGAAAGTTAGTCTTCATGTAGTCCTGAGCCCACTGCAACCTTTTTTGCTTGTGAGCTTGGTTTAGGGGTGGCCGAATAACAGGTTTAAGGACACTTGCAAACCTCTTGAGCATCCTACATCTTGAAGTTCGCGAGACTCCAGAGGCACCAGCGGCTTCAAACACCTGTTTGCTGCTATTCAATGGCATTTTAGTGGCTGCTCTCTTAACCCTACGCATTTGTTTGGCAGAAATCTTCCTTATTTTGCCTTTGTCTGAACGAACCCGCTTGTGCTGTGAATCTGTGACAAATTTCTTCACCGTCCGATGATCACGCGCAATTCTTTTGGAAATATCCAATGTTGTGATACCTTGACCAAGGTATTGCACTATTTGCCGCTTTTCAGCAGCAGAGAGATCCTTTTTCTTCCGCATTTTGCCTGAAACATGTAGCTTGCTTAATAATGTGGAACATCCTTCTTAAGTAGTTTTCCTTTGATTGGGCTCACCTGGCAAACTAATTGTTATTATTACTATTTGGATGATTTCAATCATCCAAATAGCCCTGAGACACAATACCATCCATGAGTTTCATTGAAAAACCAAAAAATTAATGTTTATGACCCTTAAATACAATTTGCCTAATAATGTGGAACGCGGTGTAAACCATATAAAGTGTGTCAACAAAACCCTTCAGCTTTGTTGGAAGAAGCAATTGGAAGATAATTAAAATTAGCATCAGATATTACTGGACAAAGGGTGATGTGGGTAAAGTCGGGTCGGGGTGAAGGTCAAAAGCAAGAACTGGATCTGGATTTACAAGATAATTATGAGACTCAAGGTAATCCATGCATGTCTGAGGATTTCATGGTCCAGCCCCAAAAGACAATGACTTCAGATTAAACTATATTCACGCCGTCTTACTTTTCCACAAGCGCACACGCACACAGAGTAGGCGTGCACACTGAAATTTGATCAACCATTCTCAGGAAAGGAAATTACTTCCGGCAGATCAATATCATGGACCTTATTTCTAGAACCCGCTCAATTACCTGTCGAGCGTGGACTGAGAGAAAGGACACAGGATCCACCTTCAGACGTCTGTGGAAACCGGATTCATAATTCATTGCCACTACAGTGAATTATGACTGGTCTGGAAGAGGTGTTAATGGTAAAGATTTCCACAGTTTAACAAAGCATGAAGAAATGGAAAAGCTATGAATGGCACAGGAGGGGAGGAGGGTAAACAATGTGATCAATGCTCGCTCTTCGGTGGGCTAAATATAGCCCCGCTTTACACTCCGTCCCACAAGCCGAGCTTATCAGCGTCATTTATCAAAATCTGCTGCAGTAAAAAGGGCCTTTCTGGCTGCTCAGGAGCCATGAAATCACCTGGTGAGGGCGGGGATAACGTACATGAATAAACTCTGAGTGGGAATGTTAATATAAGGCCAACGTCTGTCCTTAGAGCTGGAGAGAGCAAAAGCTACTGCTGCTGACTCATTCTCCCTTTCTGTCCCCCTCCTCACTGCTTCATCTCACGTCTTGTTTTTGCTATTTTTTTTAATGTTCCTTTCTGAAACAGCCTGGTAATGTGCTTTCATGTTTCAGTAAACACTTACTGGGTATACAATATTCTTCATCCCTGTCACGGAGGTGGGATAAGGGGAAACTTTGGATACTTTTTTTTTATTATTATGATAACGACTTCCCCCTTTCCTGACCGTACAAACTACAGCCAAGCAAGACTCAAAACATAGTGAATATCAGCAATCAGCTGTTTTATGCTCCATGATGTGTCAAGTATTGCTTTTCTGAAAATGGCTACCTTGTGCGGAAAAGGAAGTAACAGCGATTAAATAGCCACATCACCTGTGCCACACCTTGGATTGTATTTTGAATGTCATTAATACGTTTGTCATCCTTCATTTGGCTTTAACCCAGATGTGGGTTAAAAACAAATACAGTGGGAATATAACACACACACACACACACACACACACACACACACAGGTCATTATCTATGACAAAAACCTTATTTTCTGCAAATGTTTTTTCAATTTCCATTTGATTTTTTCATGAGACACAATATTAATGAAACTGAAAACCTTGAATAAAAGAATAAAACATTTCATACAACATTTTGCTCCCAATGACCATCATCTCTATGTTCTTTGTGAATCTTTGGTAGGCTAGCAAGCATTAATCATACAAGTTGTATATAAATAGATGCCAAATAGATTATGCAAACAGAAGACCTCCTATGTTTGAATAATTTAATTATTCAGGAGGAATGCAGCTTGACAGGCCACTTAACACATAAGGGGCAAGCTGAGGTGGTTCTGGCATTTGATAGAGGCCTCTTGAACGCCTCCCTTTAAAAGCGTTTCCATGAACGTGCTACTGGTGAAAGGGTAAACCCAGAACACGCTGGAGAGATGATACATCTCGTCTGGCCTGGGAGCGCCTCAGGAAGAGCTGGAAAACGTTGCTGGGGAGAGGGATGTCTGGATTACCTGCTAAGCCTGCTGCTCTGTGACCCGGCCCCAGATAAGCAGGACAATGGATGGAAGGATGAACCGACTCTACATTTTCCACACATGAAATGCTTAGAAAGCTAAATTTATACAAACCATAAATCAAATTATCTATATATGGAATTTTGACTTTGGTCATTTGGACGAAAAAGGAATTGTATAGGTGATCCTACAGAGACAGAATGACTTACTGATGTAGACGTATAAAGTTTATGTAAGTCATAACCCTAATCGGTTGGCCTCGACCTACAGAGATCTACTGAAACAATTTCAGATATTCTTTGTTTTATCATATAGCAGTGAGCAAACACCGACAGTGAAACGGTCACTGTTTTCTGAAAAAACAACTTAACCGAATGCCTGATGATTCTATCAGCAGAGTGTGTGTTCAGCCCAGCAAACACTGAATGAAAATACTCACTGTACACACTGGTGTTTAGATAGGATGGCCCTCCTCCACCTCTCCGCTGCTCTCCCTGCTTCCCTTTTCTTCTCGCTGGAGGCGACTTAGTGCTCCTAATCAGCAATAATTTGAAAGGTCATGAATGAGATGAGTGTGGGAGAGGTTCGTCTCAGTCAATTGGTGCACTGAGCTGGCACTTTCTGAGCTGTGTGGTTTAACTAAATTGGCTGAAGTCCGTCACTGCGCTGTACCCTTTTGTTCTTGTGACTTTATGATGATCGGTTTTGGAGCTTTTATTGTAAAGACAAGTGGGTGGACCATAATAATCAAACCAGGTCTTCATGTCTTAATTACTGTCAAAGGCCTTTTATTTTTTTAAATATTTGTAAATATAATATGAAGTTATAAAGTCATATATCCTATTGAAGGAATAGTTTGACATTTTGGGAAATACACGTATTGGCTTTCTTGCCGAGAGTTATGAAAAGATCGGTACCACTATATGGTCCTGAGAGTGGCATCAGCTGCAGTGAAGATCAAACTAATTACTAAAACACTAAAGCGATTCTCAAACTTTGTTGACTTTGTTTTAGAGTGCTCTAAACTGGTAAACAAAAGGCCAACGTAGCCGGGTGCAGAACAGTCTCAGAGCCAGTGTGTGTGCACAGAGATGCTGGGACAGATGGCTCAAGCCAGATTTAATCAGGCGTCCTACTGTCTACAACCCCAATGTTGTCTCCTTGAGTACAGATACAACAGTGTCCATCTGATCCCTACAACCACACAGCATCTGCTGAGGCATTATGCTCCTTGTGTTGTTCTGTGTGGGGCTCTATATGCATGTTTATGCAAGTGTGTCCTTACAAAACATTCGTTTTGTGTTGCTTACGCATGGGAGTACAGAGTATCTGCAGTATGTGCACTATGCCCGTATGTGTGCTGTGCATATGTTCCTCCCTGCCTCATTGTGTCACCAGCAGGGATACATGCAGATTCAAGTGATACATTAAAATCTCAAAACAGTCAAACCTAGAGCGAGAGAGAGAGAGAGAGAGAGAGAGAGAGAGAGAGAGAGAGAGAGAGAGAGAGAGAGAGAGAGAGAGAGAGCAACAGGTGAGGAAGAGGAAAGAATATGGAACAAGGGAAAGGGAGATGGAAAAAGGAGAAACCAAAAGCAGTGGATGAACGGAACTTCAATATTTCATAACAACACTACAATGAAGTTAATGAACCATTAAAACAAATAAAATAAAAGACTCCCCTGCTCATCCCCGAACACAGCACCCCAGTCACCCCAACACACATTTCTAAGCAAACTCTGAAAGTCCCTCTACTGAGCCTCAGTTCAAATTACATTTTGGCTCATTCTGCACCAAATATGACACAGTTGAGAAAAGAAAAATGTCCGTTAGTGTGACCCTGTGTCATTGAATGAGTGGCAAAGATAACTAATAATTTACACCTGTGCTAGTGTTATTATAATAAGTAGAAGTTTAGACCTGTTTCCGGTATCTGTGCCAGTCAGCGACACTGTTTGCCAATCGTGGGTCGTCCTCCATCAGACCAGATCAGCCTCTTGCCTTCCCAATCTCCCCCTGCTGAGCATTGCTTCTCTCAAACAGGTGCCCAGACAGGCAGTTTGTCACACATGAGTGAGGATTACAAATGAGGGCACTTGAAACAGGACTCCAATGGCCTGTCAAGTACCCTGGTGATAGTACATGGAATACAATGTCAACATTACTCCCATCACCCTCTCCTTGTTGCCAAGTCTTGATGTTTGCCCTTCAAGACACTGGATCGCCGCTTTTCTACGGACACACAAATCACACTCATCACAGTGCATCCGATCTGTGGCTCCAGTTTCCAAAACAGTAACAGGTTTCCTGGAACCTGGTGGCGAACCAAGAGGTGTGATGTTGGCGCAACACTCGTAACAGCCTCTCTCACCTAGGGTGACCATATCCATAACACCAAAAAGGAGGACACTATTCGGTATTTTGCTGCGCGTCGGGCCTAACAACACCCTTGAACAGTACATTATTGTCGATACAGTACTGCCTCGAGTACCTTATTGCTTTTATAATACGGTTACCTGCGACTTTATAAATAGTAATAGTAAGCTCCCTTTCAACACAAAATAGTTGTAGCCACCAAACGTTGTGTATCGCATTTCAGCGACAGAGAAATTAGTCCCGTATTTGTACGGGACGCACATACGAGACTATAAAACTGACTATAAAACTGACCGGTTGAAAGCAGGGTGGAGGATGACACTCAGCCACCGATGTAAAGAAGTGCTCTCGCTGCTTCTGTCCGTCTTTTCTCTGTCATTTTTCTCCTCCATGATGTTTAGAGAACTTGCCTCGCGTCGGGAAATTACCGACGTAATTATCTCTCACTGGAAATTATCAGAATTTTGTGATCATACCCTTTTCATTCCTCATCTTAGTTTCCGGTTTGATGCACTCGCTCCCCGCTAACTAGTCTGCTCTCAGAGCGTTATCTGCTCTGCTCTCCTGATGGTGAGCCGTATCAACGTTTGACTGTACAGCAGGAACAGGGACCACAAATACATTATTCACCCTGACATTCTCATCAAAAGTCATTCCCCCCAAAATATCAAAGTTTACACCAAACATGTTTGGTAACTGTCAAGCTTGAAATGACAACTAACGGTCGCGCAATTTAAATCTACCTGTTATTTTAAGTGCGCACTGATATGGAACGCTCTAAATGTAAACAGGCTGTACAGTACTTTATGGCTGAATAAAGTACACCCCGTGACTCACTCTCAACCAATCAGAATGCTTGATTTGATCTACCCGTATTATAATTGCATATAAGGGGTGCAGTTTGATTTTATTAAGTGTGAAGAGAGGGGATGTGAGCCCTTTTTAATGTAATTGATCTCCTTGGAGCATACCCTGCTTTATCAATTAATTAATATGTATATCTTTTTGTTATATATATATATATATATTATATATATATATATATATATATTATATGTAATATATTCTTAATATGTAATTCTTAATTGTAATTAACAATGAATTAATATGTATTTTATATATGTACTTATATATTTATATAGATACACATATAATTACAATCAATTCGGTCAAAAGTAAAAAGACACCGCTGAAGTTCAAAGTAAAAGTTAAATTAAAATCTTAAGTTATGAATCTTAACCTTTCCCTCCGTTAAACTGATGTAACGTTACTGTGAATGAATAATAAACTAATAAAGATTGCTCGTTAGATCCTCAAAACTGAATTATATCTCATGTTTAACCGCTATGGAGAAATCGGAGCCAGCGGATCATTTCAAAAAGTCCTGCCGGGATCAGGCTGCTCTCGGCGGGCAGCACAGCGCTGACGGCCCAGTGCTGCGGGACTCACCGGTCCCGCCAGCAGGAACTCAACTGGTCGGCGTATCTTTTTAAGTAGGGTGATTCTTGACAAGCCGACCACAGATTTGATGCTTAAATAACTAACTTCTCGCCTGAAAACATCCTAAAAGTACATGTTGTGACTCAACAACAGTAGTATTCAGAGAACATCAACTTTCAGTTGTGTGTTTCCTCATCAAGTACAGAGAAGAACGCGTATTGAGAAACGGCTGCTGGAGACATCTTAACGCTGATTGGCCAAGACTCATCAGAGATCTTCTATTATGAAGATCACGACCACTCCAATCTCAGAAACGCTGGCCGGCCAGTTCATATATTTTGATTTCAAAACAGTGAATTTCACCGAAAGGTGACAAGTTTGCAGGTATGCAAAAAGGAGGACAAATACGCGTCCAGCTTGATGCTGCACCGGACGCCGGACAGGGCATTGAAAATCCGGACTGTCCGGCCTAAATCCGGACGTCTGGTCACCCTACTCTCACCTCCCACCATCAGCTTGAAAAGTCACTCTTTTTGTCCCTCTGCTGAAAATCAATGTTTCTCCTTTACTGAATAAAACATTTAACAGGAGACGAGACGGTAGATATGAGGGCAGAAATAATCAGTAAAATCAAGAGCTAAAAGAAAAAGAGAAAAACAAATCCTTTTGACACTCTCGCTCAGCTGTACTGCTAACCATCTAATCACCTAACCTTTCACACATCTATTAGATCTTCATTAAATCTGACAGGTCGATGATAGACATGAAAGAAAGTGAGACAGGATTGGCCATGCAGGAAGGACACAAGAAGCTGAGAGCAAAGAAGCCACATGAAGCCAGAGGTCGCCGAGGCTAGCATGGATGGAAGGCACAGGCCCATTTAGCATTGTTCTGCCTAATGGTGAGAGGAAAAGAAATAGGCTGAGAAGGAGAGGAGAAAGAGACAGAGAGATAATCATTGCTGATTTACACCTGCTGTTAGAAGCCCAATCTTCCCTCTGATGAGTCTCCTTCAGACATAACCCCCTGAGCACTGATTACATGCTTCCAGACCCAGACACCTGCACACCAAGCAACACGCAATGACTACAACCCTGCTGAGCATACCTGCATGAAGAGCTCTTGATTTGACGCCTTTTGGGGTTTCTGACAAGGCAAAGCTGGAACACTGGCCTCACCACTGGTGGCTGACTCCTCCGAGAACAACATGCTGGAGCATCGTGCCATATGGGATCACTGCGGAGTACAACTCTCGCTTTGAGGCTGCTCTGTGTAGATAGCTGAGGATATTGCTCAAATGTTGTGTGCCAAATGCTTGACTCGGGATTCCAAGCTGCATGCACAAAAAGAGCGCTGACTCCAGTCTAGCAGGTGGCATTACATCAGACACTGCTCATGTTTATGTTGTCTAATAGGCAGTCTCACAGGTAAGACTTTTACACGCGACAAAATATGGGCTCATAGATGAGGGTGAGCATGACAACATAATGGTTTAAATGTTTTAATACTGAGTCAGTGGAGGATGTGGAGCGGGTACCTGAGCCTGTCAGATATTAACAAAAAGCTGTGAGATTAAGTGCACTGAGTGACAATGTCAGTCAGCCTGTACACCACTTTGGTCCAAATGTCCAAACAACTGTTGGATGGATCGCAATGAAAACTTTGGTAAACATATTCATGTTCCCATATGGATGAATTGTTAGAATATCGGTATTCCCTTAGCTTCATCAGGTTTAATTTATCCAATACTTTGGTTTATGACCAAATACCTGAAAAATGGACATACGCATCTGCCTCACCTTATTATGAATCCTACTGCTACTCTTGGCAAAACCCGCATGTGCAGCATTCAAGCGCCAGGATTGGCCAGGCGTCCAAGCCTCCGAGGTATTGGTAACCTGATGTGTTCAGGTCCCATGTCCTGACCCCTACTACTTGAGGTCTAGGCCTGACTTAAACCAATCGTCTCCGCCTAACCCAGTGAAGCAGGGCGGATCTTTCCAAGAAGTACTGGAACTCATTATTACGCATCAACCTCAGCCGTGCCTTGCATGTAGTGCCGATTAGCAAATGTTAGCATGCTAGCACACTAAACTAAGATTGTGAACATGGTAAACATTACGATTATACTCACTAAAATTAGTATATTTGCATCAACAGTAAGCATGTCAACGTTTAGCCAAAGGCACCGCTGTACGTACAACGTCCGCTGCTAGCGTGGCTGCAGACTGCATGGTGTCGACACAGGAAGTGTAGCGTGAACAGCACCTTAGCGGAGCAGCAGCAGCTCCAGTCCTCTGTCTGTCAACACCAGATGCATTCTGGCACAGCACTGAGTGCAGGTCATCCACTTTTTGGCAGCCCTCAGAGGCCTAAACTCTGTAGTTTATCATCGTTACTCACTGTTGTATCTTTATAGCTGAAGAAATGACGTGTGGTCTTTGTTTCAGAGATCTGTTACCTGTAACCGGGCGACAAAAAAATGGAGAGAAGATAAGAAAAGATATTGAAATGTAGTCTAACATAAAGTGTAGTACTTTGTCACAGATCAAATTTACTTTTCATGTCGTCAAAAATAAAATAATTGGTCAATGTTTAGCGCCAGTCACAAAGGATGAAGCCAGTATTATAAATAACAGCAATCACGATGTGTTAGCAGACAAATCTTTTTCTGAGCCGTGATTTTCTTTACAGGTACTGCAGATACACCATCACTGATTACAGCCGTAATACTGTGTGTGTAGTCACTTGTCCACACGCATAAAGACCACTGATGACAAATGAACCACATTCAAACACCTGTGCCATATGTACACATCCAAGTTGTACACATCCAAGTTGTCCTTCTCTCTACATTCTGACCTACAATTATCTTCTGGCCTACTTCCGTCCTCCCCCAGATGATTCAGACAGACTCACCTCCATCATTCATCACCTCTGTCCGTTTAACTAAGCCGAGCGCTCCCCTGAAGTTTGATCTGCACGTCTGCGTAATGCTGCTGTTCATTTTTTTCCCCATCTTCCTTAGTATTTATTATATAATAGCCTTTTCTGGATTTTCCTAACTGAACCACCCAAAAAAGCTGGGGGAAATGAACATTGCCATTTCCCCAGAAAGTGAAAACAAATCACCAACCGAGGCTCAACCCACAGCACATTATTTTCAACCTCGGCTACTGCCAATGTGGAGTTCCAAAGAACAAAACATAATTTCCCGCCCGACACCTTCCCTCTAATATGACATACAAATACACGATGCTCCTGCTCTTTTCGCCATCTGTCCCATTTGTTCTTCTGACTGACTTTGAGGTTGTGGCACCTGTCATGCAGTGCAGGTCGTGCTGCTGAGACATCAGTGCTGCGGCTGATGATGACGTGTTTCTCAGAGACCTGTGCTTTCTCAGCAGCCTGGCCTCCATTAGTGCTTTATGACCAGCTCTCTGCCTCAGCGGTCCCAGTGCATGCACAAGTTTTTTGCCTTTTCATTTTCCTTCCTCTCCTTCTCTAACCGATGATCTGATGATAAATTGCTGCAATTAAGTGTCATAATCACCCCGAGACTGGAGACAGATGTTAGTGGGGTAGAGCAACAAAGTGGGGAGGAAAAACGATTCAGTGATGCAATGCAAGGGATAGCTTTTTTTTATTATTATAATACGTTTTGACAATGTAAAATGAAACCTAATGACCCCTATTGCACAGTGGAAAACAGTGATACAGGATCGCTATAAACATTGAAAAATAAAAAAGCAGAACGAATATCATTTTGTTTTTCAGTGATATTCAAAATAGCGACAAAAAAATCTGTGCTGTGTATTAGAATGTTAACGAAACTTCTAGCAGAAAAGCACAAACTCATAACAACCCTGGTTACAGGGGAGGGTTAGATAAGAATAATATGTTCATGTGTGATATACATTTGGTGAAGGTAAGGATGAAGTTGTTTAATATTGACTAAATCTTCTAATAGGTATATAAAAAGGCATTCCTTTTAAAATAGCATA
The DNA here is from genome assembly GCA_038501785.1 of Myoxocephalus aenaeus. Taxonomy (NCBI): domain Eukaryota; kingdom Metazoa; phylum Chordata; class Actinopteri; order Perciformes; family Cottidae; genus Myoxocephalus; species Myoxocephalus aenaeus. The sequence continues at coordinate 1,353,407 of JBAMJR010000180.1, read as the reverse complement.
ATTACACTTTAGGGTCCAGTTTTATTTAATTATTTTTACATGCAGTTTGCAAAATGTCCTTTGATAGCTTGTTTTAAGGCTAGGTTATGTATTTCTTTATGCATGTTTTTCCTCGCCCCATGACACCTTATCTGAATTATAGGCGTGACTTTCAGTAATTCTTCCCTGTTCTTTGAGCTTTTGTGATCTGATAAGGAAATACACTTGAAACAGGATAAAATAAAGTCAGCTTAGCATTGGCTCGAACTTTACAAAGTGTTTGTGTCGTAGTTGTTGCGATACATCATCAATTTTTCATAAAGCTTTGAAAAAAGAGAAGACACCTCCTTTGCAGAGTCCGGTTCTGTGAGAGGATTTTATGGACTCCATGATTTCTGCAAGGTATCGTGGGGCTAGTAAAAAGATTACAGCCGACACATTTTATAGCTCTTTCAAAATAATTTCTTAACAAAATAAGAAGCACTTTTAAGCTGCAGTGATGATACAGCGCGTTTAATACATGCAACCCGATGATGTCGATCAATACACGTCAACAACATGGCGTTAACAAAAGGAAGTGTCGTTCTTACAGCTCAGTGAAGGTCCGCAGCCCAGTGAAGAGCGATGACAGCATCTTCAGTCTGACTCTCGTCTCAGTTATCAGTCCAGGTTCCTCACCTAAAATACACAAAGATAGCTGAATGGATAAAAGAGCTTATACAATTGCACATACAGACACACACACTATATCAGTGTCAGGAGGAAGGAACAGATGGCTGCTTTCTTTGATGCCATCTCTGTCCAGCAGTGTTCCTCTGCATCATCTGGCAGGTGTTTGGAGATCTAAGCAATTTAAAGCTCAGCAGTGTGTCTTCACCTCTCCCACACACACTGTGAAGACGCACACTGTGAAGACACACCCAGTGTGTGTCTGTGCACACACACACACACATACACACACACACACACACACACACACACACACACACACACACACACACACACACACACACACACACACACACACACACAATGGTTTGCACGATTCTCTTATCCAAAATAAACGTCCGTCTTCACAGGTAACAACTCTGTTAAGTTTAAGCCACAAAGCTATAGTGAGGTTGAGGAAAAGATCGTCTTTTGGGTTAAAATGACTATGGAAGTGCCGTTACTGAAGTACGCAAGTTATGGGACAAAGAAATCTGCGTTGACTACGGTCTCCTGGTTGAAAGAGTTTGTTGGTCAATTTTACCCCGTGGCATTATCAATGAAACGCAACCCCTATACATCTCTAAGTTCATGAATCCTCCCAAAATTGGTTTATAAATATTTTGGTGAATTATGGGGGGTGCGGAATAGGAATAGAGTATAAATATGATCATTTATACCTCAAACAGCTGAGGGAAACTGCTGTATATTGCTGCGCTCATATTTGTTGAATGCCTATTTGCCTCGCAACGTCAATTATTTACGCATATTCAGATAAGAGAAAAGTAGAAGAGAAAATAACTGGATACAGCGATACATGAAGCATTACAGTTTGACTTCCAGCAATCTTACGACCCATACAGAAAGTGCACTAGCGTTTCCTGTGACCCCGCCTCCCAGGCTACAATGGTATCAACGTGGCCCCAGTAAACAGACAGGTACAGTATCTTCTCTGCTCCAGTTAGTCAGTGTTATTGCAGATTATAAAGTCACCGCACGGTGGTTGTCACAGTGCTGTGATGAGGTCATGGCAAATTGTAATGAGGTTGCCGCACACATTAATGAAGTTATTGGGCATTTTATAGAGGTCAAAGCACACAATGATGAAGTCATTAGACGAGTGTTGAGGCTTAAATTAATCTAATATACACACACACACACACATTAATTGCTTCCTGTAACCCAGTAAGGCCATATCCTCTTGATGATTGCTGAAGATGGATGCAACCTGATTTATTCTCATTAATGCATTTTATGCAACAGCAAAGTGTATTACTATAACACAATTTACCAACAGGCAACTTTGGTTTCTGGTTATCATGACCCTACCTTGACCCTAACCAAGTGTTTTTTATTGGAAGCATGACCATGAGGCCTTAACCTTGAAGAAGCAGTCGTTTGAACCCAGATATGACATTTCCCTAATCCTAACCAAACCTTAACCATTGCTTTTTTCAGTGGTGATTTGTTATCGGATTAGAGGGCTCAGACAAATGTCATCCTGTTGATACTAGTGTCTGGAGGCTGTTGCATGTATTTAGTTTAATTTAATTTGGAGGACTTAATGCATACAGCACATGTTGAATTAAATGCATCTTAACTGATGTCATGTCATTATCATCTTTTTTTACCTCAAAAGGAGTGAAACATGCACTACAACGAAAAGGAAGGAGCAGCATGGGCAAAGTGCATCAAAGTCACCATCATTTTTTAAGTTAAGATGTGTTTATTTGGAGGATGTCTTTTAATTTTGAAAGAAAAGGTGACCTCTCAGCTCTAGGCTTTCAGGACCACTGAACTGTCCAATGTAAGAGACAATTTGTTCGGTAGGTTATAAATATGCACCACTTGTCTGTCCTGTCTTGAAGAAGGCTGCTGTGTCAAAATCTATTTTTAAGACATTTAAGACATTCGTTTAGAGCTCACATGTTGCATGTTCCTGAAATAGTTTGTGTTAAAATTACCTAACAGCAATTCGGGGGCAAGACAGTTTACCAGCATAGACAGGAGGAAAAAACAGGAGATTATTTTTGGGCCCCGGGGACCTCTGACAGTTTAAGGCGACCCTGGATAGAGCAAGATGCTTTGAAGCTCTGGGGAAACATATATGTTACATCGTCAGTGTCTCTTCCTATAAAAAAAAAAGCCACCAACACTGTATGAAGGTGTTGCAATGCATCTCCACGCTTTCAGCAGTCAATCACTGCTGCTGCAGCACCCCACGCCTGGAACAACCATCTCAGGCTCATCAGACAGAGCAATCAGCTCACAGACAGACGGGCGCTGATTGGGCCCTTCAGCCGGTCTCTTCAAGCCAATCTACAACAGCACAGACACACACACAAACACACATTTGACTGGTATATCCATGCACAGCTGTGAAGGAACTAAGAGATGATTAGCATTGTTTTATTGATAGCTGCTGGAAATTCTTCGTTTTGTAGTGTCTTGCTCAAGAACACTTAATAAAAGGCACCCCTGGTGAATATGTTGAAACCATGCGTATAGTTTGAAGAGCCGCATCAAGCAGACACGCAATACTGAGATATCACCTTTTAAGTTGACGTCACAAACTGGTTAGCGAACGTGTACGGTATCCCTACTTTGAGTGAGAACCAATCAAAGTCTACTTATTTCAATATGTTTGGTCTAATACATAATGTTTGTTTTAAATAGAACAGCTTTGTTGTTATTTATTTAAATTTATAAATAATGTATTTTCCTGGAAGGAGTTTTTTATATTTATGTCTAATTCCTTTAGGCTACCAGGTAGAAAGCACAGTGCACAGTGGCTGATTTAGTTAATCTCAAGATAAAACATTTTTTATTCCTCATCGACCAATCGATTGGTTAAAGAATAGGTCGAATTTCAGTTGACCCAAGATTGTCTTTGGTTGATAACAGCACTGCAACTTATTTTACTGAACAAACATACTTATTTGAACCCAAATCATGATCTTTTCTTAAACCTAACCCAGTAGTTTTGTTCAACCATCTGCATTAATTAAAAGTGGTGTGCTAATTCAACACCTTCCCATCTTGACCAACTCTGAACTGAACTAAATATCTGGCTCATTTGCATCTAAATGCTCCACTGTGTTCGGCTCGTCTCTTCACAGCAGGTCGTGGGCAGTGGGTTTTAGTATTTCTTTTCACTGAAAACAGCAACATCCCTCCAGTTGAGCTGCTCATTTGCCAAAGTGGAATTTGAAACATCTTACTCTTGGTAAGTACACCGACACAGACGACAACACCTGGCTTACGCTCTATGAAACATATGGTAGGGTTGTTCATAATAATGCTTTTTTGTTGTTGTCCATCCCTTCAAAAGCAAAACACCCGAATCCTGAGGGAGGCAACACACAGAGGACTTCATTCCAGACTAATCTTTAAATGGAAACACAAGTCTTTCATTTATTATTAAAGATTATGGATTCCACTTGCCAATATTACATGACTTTTTCCATGACATTTTGTTTTGCAGCCAGGCTAACGTTAAGGTTAATGAGCCATTTTCTCAGTCTGACACCGTCGTCCACATTACCGACGCATGTTCTTATTCAAGTCATGAGGTTTCACGCAACACAGCTGCTACACCCTCAATCTGTCTCAGGTGTTTTGTTGCAGTGGCGCAACAGGACATCCAGACCACGCTGAGAAGAAAAGGAAATGCACTTAGCATTTGCTCTAACATGCTTCAGAACCGCACAGGTGGGATTCGCCACACGGTAAATGTCAATTACAAAGTAGTTGACTTGGTTGTTATTGGGAACTATGTCACTGTCAGAAAACTAAGACGCATGTCAAAGACATCTTTGAGGGGTATAACTGAGAATTGGTCCAGGGGGGCATTATGACTTCAGTGAGCATCACTTGTTCTGCAATTTTTCATTAGACGCTGGGAAATCAGGATGGCAGCTCGGCGTCACAGAATCAGCCACGCAGCCCTTCTGGCAGTTTTTGTTCTAGTTGGACTTCAGAATGGTGCCAGGTCTCTCTCCAGTGCCTGCCAAAAACAATCTCTTCTCTTCTTATTTCTTCTTTTCCTGTATTTAAGTGTTTCTCATTTATTATCTAGACTGTGGCGGCCTGCCACAGTTTGATGATGAACCAAAAATATCTTTCTTTACACTTCTCAATGGGCAGTTTGCCCGAGGGATTTCGATTCGGCAGGTCAGAAACTGGTCGCTCGGTGTGGGAAGGTCTCCCGATGGACCTCTCCTAAGAGCTGGCTGGCCCTCGCCGGGCGCATTCCCACTGTGGCGCTGCGGCGCTTTCGGCTTTAGCTTGGCTTGGAAAAGCCCGGGAGGAAGGTGGCCTGGAGGACTTAGTTCTTGCGGAGCACAATCTCCTTGCGGAGGGGGACGCTTGCTGCCGGCGCAACTGTCAACTGGAGCGGACTGTTGGTCTGCAAAGATGTCGGAAACCCACCGCATCTTGAAACAGGGACCCCTTCTCTTTTACCTGGCTTAGAGGGTGTGACCCTTTTGCCATGTTACCACCTATCATATCTATACAGCCAATGTGTTCGTGATTAAACTGTTTACAAGAGACCGAATTGTTTACAAGAACACAACGTTCTTCATTTTGCACTCAATATGGACCAGATGGATGCATTTAACTTTAAAATGAAAAAAAGCATAGCTCTGGACTTCCCCCCAGAGGGTCACAGAGGAAAACAAGAAGAGAAAATGGGATAGGACATGGGGGTAGTGAATTGCGCCCATGTGTGTTACCGCGCCAGCCACCGGCAGCACCGGTGATGAAGCTCTCCTCTCCCCGTGCAACCTCTGCTGACTCAACTTCTCCATCTTGATTCAGTTTGATAACCTTCATTCCTACATCTTCCCTCCTTTCTTCCCTTGCTTAAATTCCCATGTGCACCTCCATCTGTGCACTCACTTGCTCATTTCACACTTCACTTATGTGCCGCGTAGCTGCTTTTTTTTGTGTGTGTCTCTTTTAGTTGATCATTATTACAGGGGTAATAACCTTCTCCTAAGGCCACAACCTTAGAGCCTTCATCCGGGGTAAAATGCTAAAATCAGCTCTGTATATTCTCAGGCTGTCAGTAAGTGACAAAGTAGCTCGAGGAAGGCAGGATGGAGTGGGGGAGATGGTGTCAAGCAAATGAGTCATGGAGGACTAACCTGCACGGAGAGCTCTATTGCCTGTCAATTTGAAACAGTGTGCTAGCAGTGTGTGCGCCCGATGTCACGGTGTGTTATGCAAATGTGTGCGAGACGGACAGAGATGAAGAGTCCCTGCTCGTTCAGTAAGAAGCTGCTTGTCGTCACTCCTCAGACTTGGGAGTACTGGTCACTGTCTCCCACTGATGTTGTGCTAAAGGCTCGTTGTTGGCTTTAAGTCTCATCAGAGAGAGCCACTGACTAAAGTAACACACCGGATCCACTGCGGTTGCTTTTCTTCACTGCAAGAAAGCAATGCAAAAAAGAACAGAGCAATTACTAATTTCCCACTACCAGAAAAAGTGCGTGGGAGGTAGGTGAATTGCAAAAAGGGAATAATCATTAACAGTTATTCCTCACAGATTGCTTCCCCCTAAAGATAGAAGGTAATTAACCAAAAGACAAGCGAACTGCATGTGAATATAAAACATACACACAAAGACGTAAGGGGAAAAAGCTAAACAAGGCAACAACAAACAATGTGACATGGTAGGTCAAGGGGCAGCGAGCTCTGAGCTGCAGTATGCGGTGTGTGTGTGTGTGTGTGTGTGTGTGTGTGTGTGTGTGTGTGTGTGTGTGTGTGTGTGTGTGTGTGTGTGTGTGTCTTAGTGTGACTGAACGGCTCCAACAGCCGCCAAATGCCCCACGGAAAAGCGAGGAGGACAGGAGGAGGAAGGATGACGTGCCAGAGGGAAGGATAGGTAGAGGGCACGGACAGATGCACTGACATTTCCCACCCATTACCACGGTCCACAGAGTGTGTGCTCACTCTGCCAGCAGACACGGCTGCTCCTGGCTGGCATGTGCAGCGGTGTGAAATATAGACAGGCTGTAAATGTGTTTACATAGTATCTTATGGCAATTAAACAGGGGGGGGGGTCCAAACAAATGTTCCCTGAAGCAAGTTTTAGGTCTCGTAAGGGGCACCGCATCATGAAGGATGGTACATGTGCTTCAATAAATAAAAGGACTGATCAAATATACATGGCGCGTGGGAAATGTTTCATGTACATGCACCAGGGAGGGCCAGGTCATATACATGTCTCGTTTTAGTGGGAGTACTGTTGAGTTACGGAGAATATTTTGGATTACTGGTGTAATAAAACAGTTATAACCACAACATCTGTTGAATTGTAATAATGTCATATTGTTTTTGCCCATAATGCAGTAACACACATTCGGACACAATCTGGCTTTCATTGGATATCGAAGGCAGTGTCAGAAGATGTGGTCCCAATCATTAATCCCGCCTACAAAATGTCTGACAGACAAAGAGTTTCCCTGACCAGCTTTTCGATGAGCACAACACCAGAGCCTCAGTGTCCAAATCGCTGAACAAACTGGAGGGTGTGGGCAGTGACTCAGAGGTCTGGAACCAGACTCAAGCCATGCACAAGCAATCTGTTTTATTTAGGAACAATAAACAAACTAGAGTGCCTCCACACCAGAAAGGCTGTCAAGGTTTTTAATGGATAAGAAATTGAAAGACATAAATCAATGTTTTCTGCCTCTAAACGACGGGGGCGATGTTTGAGAGCCTCCGGTTTAGTTTCTATGAGACAAACAATGAAGTCTTGAGAAAGGTTTTGTTTTGTTTTGGCATTGCATGTAGTAAACAAGGTGGGCGGCCCAGCAGTCACTATCCTACACCTTAATCCACCACTAATCTACACTACTACACCCCCGGCTCTGCTCGGTAACATTCCCTCACTTTGCAACTTCTCAATCACGTCCTCTCGACATATAAATGAGTATCTACACGTTACATCACAGAGATGTGACAGCTGTATACTGTAGTGAAAGCACGGTCTGTTTTCAACATGGCATTTGAAGGGTGACATAATTCAAACAACAGACTGTAGCCAACTTAAAATTATGCTTTCTTTCTCACTTTCTTCTCACTTTCTATCATCGCTTGTCATCCCCCCCTCTCTTCTAATTTTGACTCGCTCTTCAGTGCAATGCCATCTCTCTTTCCTTACCACTGCTGTATATTCGCTGCATATTTGATAACCTGAGAATTGTTTGATTCTGTGTGCCTAGCCTGCCTGTCTGGCACAATGAATGTTCTGCATTCAAGATAAAATATAGATTTTTGTGTACGGTATCAGCTGAAATACACCCAGAGTATTTGCTTTTCGCTGTATAATGTAGCTGGGCGGCTGTGTGTTCACATCTCGGTATGTACATTTACAATGTTGGGTGAGGAAGCAGTTTTAGAGGAGGAAATTAGGTGAAATGCGAAAGAAGGAATGGATTAAATGCACTGTAATCAGGCTAATTGTAACAGGAAAGACCTGAATGTTTTTCTTTATTTTCATTTATGTCGCTAGTTTTCCCCATGGATAGTATAGTATCCCTGAGGCTTGTAAGCTCGTCACAAGGGTCCAGCACTCAACAGATTGAGACCCACTCTGTTTTAGGGAGCAGCAGCACAATTAATGCATCATCGATGAAAGCGGGCATCTGACACAGTTATGTAGTCATGGAGTCCTCTGGATCAGGAGCAAATGCTAACTGAATGCAACGACAAACCGTTCTTTCAACACTCTGACTCACACAAGCCATTCTTTGTCTCTTATTTTTTCTGTGTTCCTCTGCTTCTTTATCTCCTCTCCCACTTGTGTTTCGCTCCCAGCCCACTCTCTCAGTGGGGAGGAGGGACAGGCGCTGCTTAGCTAATGCTCCTGCTGGCTCGGTGTTAGGTTTTGTGTCAATTTTTACTTGTAACTGCAAGTCGACTAACAAATGGACATTATTAAAGATGTTGCCAAATCTCACCACATCCCGGGCTCACGGTGGGATGTGTGGGGAACTTGACACGTTGTAACGACACAGTTGGTCTGGGAACAATGTTGGAGCTCCAGGATTTGAAATCATTAAACCAAGTCCATTTTCACAAGAAATGAGTCTTACAATTTATAATCATGCACGGAAGCAGCTTATAATAAACACAAGAAAGCGTGTATTTAATATTATACGTCTTAATTAGGTTATAAAAACCGAAGGTGAATCTTCCAGGGGATTGTCCAAGAGGAAAGGTTCTTGAAAATTAAAAAAAAAAAAAAATCAACATTAGATTTTCCTTTTTGCTAAGTGACCTTGCCTACATTTTTTCCCAACATGACATGATGATGTGTCCTACACAAGCTTCCCTCTGCTTGAATTTGACAACTTAAAGTTCTATTGTCAGTTAAATAAGATTAAAAGGAAACACAGTTATGTTAACATACCATAGTACATCTTGTATGTCCTTATAATTTGGCAAACATGTTGAATTCATTTCCAACCTCACAAAACTTGGGCTCAACAATAAGGAAGACAAATGCCACGTCAAGCGAGGAAATCTAGCAACTCACTTACCCGATGTTAAACAATACATAAACATATTTTCTGAAGCTGATGATTGTAGCTGAGGAGTGAGCCATCTCACTTCTTTTCCTATCTCTGTTGAAAGTTGTACATGTACAATATCGGTCTGGCACTCGCGAGAAAATGGTGGCGAGTAAAGACATGTGACATTATGAGCCGAAGTGCAAGCTAACATTCATTTAAATTATCCTGAAAACAGGAATGACGACGAGTGTAACCATAGATATGCCCATAGATTGTAGGTTTAACTGGCAAAAAGCCATAAACTCCACAATGACGACGAGGGATTGTAATCATCACGAAGGAATGCACGCACATGTACTCTTGTTGTCTCTCTCTCTCTCTCTCTCTCTCTCTCTCTCTCTCTCTCACAGCGTTTGTAAAGGTATGGTCTAACATGTGTGTAGATGGATGGGCGGGTGAGTGCCTCTCTGCCTGATGTGGCCTGTCAGGTGCGACCATGCAGTGCCCAGTGGGAGAGGACTGAGGTAACTCAGACGGACACAGCAGTCTGGTTTTCTGGAAAGGGGCCGGGCGTGGACACAGGAGAGCACGAGGGGCACATGATCGAGGCAGTTTGTGTTTGTTTGTTCGCATGTAAGGAACCAAAAGGACTCCATCGCCTCACTCACCTAAGGAATAACCCTTAACTGCTGCGTTAGCGTCAATACAAATGCTCTTCATACATGGCCTTTTGCTGCCAGCGTCTGCTGGCAGGAGAGAAAGAGGCAAAACTCTGCGTTATTCCCTCCGCTCACTCCCCCACCCCTGGAGGAGTGCAACTGTAATTATGTGTTTTGCTCCAGCACTTTATGTGCAAAATGTGAGCTTACTTCTCCCAGTTGTATTATACACTGTGTGCACACATGCGTTTCTGTGCCGTGTGTGTGTGTGTGTTTTTGCAAGGCAGCGTTGGCTCTATTTATAGCACAACCTGATGATGTATTTACCTGTCGGTTATGGTCATGGGGCTCAAGCAGCACAGGTCCATGAGGAATAAACAAAGCCTCAGCACAATGCTCCAATCAGGGGAGAAATCGGAAAAAGAAAAATATAACAATGGAGGCGCATTTCTCTACCCTTCAATTTCACCTCCATCTACACCACGTTGATGCAGGACGTGTTCCAGCTGCATTTTTAGTTCTGTCTCATAGCCACGTGATAGAACAGATTCTGTTTTACTTTTAACCACTGTGTGTGTCAATGCTGGTTGTGTAACAGCCGGTAACGGTAAAGTACATTTCCACTCCAATTTTAGGGATGTAAGCATCTGATTGTGTATTGGGTTGCAACTTCTGTCCAATACATGAGTGCACAGCAGAACTGTAGCTGTAGAGCTGTAGCTGTAGAGAGTGTGGACAGTGCGCTGGCTTTCCAAGAGAAAGTCTCCTGGATCGATGCATCGTAAATTGTTCTCAATACAAAGTGACCTTCAGCTGGTCCTTTATACTGAGTACAATATTTAGCCTTGTGTAGCTCAGCCACTGTAGTTCAGCTCAGGCCGGTCATGTTCATGTTCTCGCCTGGTCCGCAGTCTATTTCTGTCTGGTAAATTACACTGAATATCCTCAGAAATATTACAAGTGCAATGTTTTTTTTTAATCACACTGTATTAGACACTGCACAAAGATAATTGGGATTCCCTGTATCGAGACCTATTTGGCCGCTAGAAACTTTAAATCAAGCTTGAAAAGGCCAATGAGAGCTGTTGCAGATAAACAGTTGCTAGTTTATATTTATCTTGTATATTGTGTGTGGAAAAAAGTACGAAGAGCAAGTGAAACCGGAGTCAAATTCCATGTATGTGCAAATTTACATGGCCATTAAAACTGATTCTGATTCTGATTCTGATTTAAATGTCAGTGGCGTTTTGTAGGTTTTGTACATGTATGCTGCTCAAACCTGGCCATCATCAATACATCAAGGTTGCACTAATATTATGCAACACAACAAACGGCAGCATCTCAGTGTGGTACCAGTGTTCCCACTAAAACATGGAACATCATTTTTGAGATACAACCACTGTTCCTTGAAGGAGGGACATCGGGTGCATCAGCACATTAGTTTCCCAGTTCTTCCTGAGCTCAGTTGACAACACCAGCTGTCAAAATGAGCCTCAGCCGGTCTGAGCCTCCACGCCTGAGATCATCAGTGTTTTCATGCGTGACTGAAATTACCTCAATGGTGAGTCGGGGAACTCACCATTATGTCCGTAACCTTGTGTTTACGATGTATTTAAAAAAAAATAATGTTACACACATGTGCTACAAAGTCCATAACACAAGACATTTTCAATAGCAGCAGTTTTTGTTCTTTTTTTTAAATGTTTCATACAGCGTCTCATCCATTTCACTGTGTAGCAAAACAAACTCCTCACTCTAATGTTTCCGCTAATTTCCATTCATTCATCTCCACCTGACACCATCCATCCCGTCTCTCTCACACACGTTTGTTTTAGCTTTCTTTAACGGCCCCTCTGCATTATTTACATCTGAGGGCTATTTTCAGACACCTTGAGTTATGCGCATACAGCGTCTAAATGAAGTCAGCCAACCAGGAAGTGTTTGTGATAGCTTTTACGGATTCCTCGCATGTGTGTGAATTGTGTATGGGAAGTAAATCATTGTATTTTTCATGTACCGTACGTAAATATCTGTACACCTGTGTGCCCGGCAGCCCAATGCCACGCGTTCCAGTAATACTGTAGAGATCAATTGGCTCGGTATCCATTAGCGAAGCGGTCTGACCCTTTGGGATAAGCGTGGAACCGGATGCCAGCACTATAGCAGCCCAGCATAGCGTGTCCTCTCATCCATTTAATCCTTGGTCTGCCCCTTTGTCTGTCTCACTCTCTCTCGCTTCACCCTTTCCTCACCCTCTTACATTTGATATCACAGCATATTTATCCCTTCCCAAGCTTCGCCTCCTCTTTTACACTAATTACATGCTCTCCCCCGGCTGTAAAGTTCAACTTACGCGTGAACAGAGCGCAATGCACAATCAAAGAGCAGACAGGAGCAAAAGGTCTTCCCTTCAAAATGAATGACGTCACTGGATCATCTGCTAGGTCAGTGAGGTTGATAAACTGACCTGAGATGAGCTGTGGCACAATGCACCTGACGTGTTTTTTCAAAGACATGGCCCGTCCATGTTCAGTGTTTGCAAAGCCCAACAAGCTGACACAATATGACCTAGCAGCATCACCATATAAAGTTGATAGTGTAATGTCCAATATTTACTCCCCTTTTAGCTCCATTTTAGTCGTCACCTCCTGAGGGAAGTATCTGTCTGCTGTTTACAGCTTCTGATATCCAGTCTGTGGTTTAGTGCTGGTCAGGTAGTACACCGGCTGCTGCTAGAAACAATGTTGATGAGAGCGGGCCAGAAAACCTAAACAATTAGCTAAAAGATGCTAAACGCACGGTAGAGTTGGTTTATAATTATGTGAGTTTATCTCAAAATTGGCCCCTTTCATGTTACGCATGGTTATTTGAATCATTGTTAATGTAAAAATATGCATTATTGAAGTTTCTAATAACATTTTAATGAACACATTTATTTGTAATTCAGTATTTATGATGCACTAGTAAAGTAAAAGTAAAAGTTGTTACAAAAGTTGTTGTAAAGAATGGCCTATTAATTGGAGTCTTTACTGTTTTACTGCTTATTTATATTACTTGTTTTTTACTTTACTATGTGTCTCTTGTGTGCACTTTACCCATCTGCTGCTGTAATCCTGCAATTTCAGGATAACTGCGGGACTAATAAAGGAATATCTTATTTTATCTTATTTTAAAATGTTACATTATCAGGTATACGGGTTTGGATCCATCACTTGATCCCAAAGTTCAGTTTGTTTGATTCGTGTCACCGTGTCCACTTGAAAACATGTTCACGGGCACATGGGTACGGTCTTCATCAGGGCCCTGTTTCTCGTACCTGGCTAAACAAAGTCAAGCAAATGTCCTAATCTCCATCTTAAATTAGCGAGATGATTGACATCAGGCTATCTGGGTTTCTTCACGGCTGATCCGCGCTGAAACGGTCTCGTTAATTCTAGCCAGACGTCAGTCATCTGGATAAATGCGCGCGCCCGCTCCTCTTCAGAAGGGATAATAATCGAGCACTGACACCACGATGTTCTAACAGTACAATGGCAAATAAACTCAGAGGAACCTCTTTTTATTTCTCTGCTGAGAAGCAGGAGATGGACATGAAGACATATGAGGAAGTCAATACCGTAGTCATTCACAGCAAACCCGTTGCGAATATTCCACGTTTAACTTTAACACCGCCCCGCTGCGAGACATAAGCGTCGCAAATATATCAGACAAGTTAAATGCGTCAGTGTTGGGAAAATGTATCGGCAAATTTTAAGTGCTTCATCACCCAAATCAATCAGATTATATTTATATTTAATAAATGTATACTTATGAGGATATATGTACTGTATGCGCATATGAATCATGTACTATATGTGTATATACATGTATGTGTAGATTGCCATATAACTAGGAGTTTGAATATGTGTATGGGCGGATCAGTATGTATGTATTATTCATAATCAGAAATTCAATCAATTGAAGCAGTGAAAATAAATTGTGTGTGATTCTTATCACGGTCACCTTAACCATGTTCTACAATAATGATACGTATGGTGTATTAATAACAATGTCATATAATTATGAGTGCTTTCAACACATCCATAAGTTTCTTAAGAGCTAAATAAACTTAAGAACAGCGCGGCATGTCTCTGTCTGTGAGACGGGCGATCGGCTGCGCCTGTGGTGATCAATGTCCACGGCTCGAGAAGCTCTCGTAAATAAATGATTCCTTGCCGGCAGAATCTATTGCGCCGCGTTCAGGAAGTCATGATAATGTGAGGACGGATCTTGGCGATCTGAAAGAACTCTCTCCCAATAAAACTAATATAACTAATATCGCTCCTTCATCAATGAGGAAGTGAGCTGCCTTTTTTTGTCTGCCTGGGAGCAGGTTTACATTTTTTGCTGTGTTGCTATGGTGATTTATCTAAGCTTGCTTCGAGAAACCGAAAAGCCTGACCTACGTCATCTTATCCTGAAAATTAGCCTGCTAACTCAGTAAGCCAGGTATGGACTTGGGGTCTTGTGATTGGCAAGCTTGTACTAACCACAAGAGAAGAATGTTGCGTATATGATGACGCAAGTTTAATTGGGTATGGAACAAAATGAATAGTGTGAAAGCTGAGCAGCTTGGAGAGGGCGGGGCAATCATATTGTATACATATCATATTGAATGTAAAAACGCACAAGAGGCATTTAAATATAGATAGTACAGGTATAACTACTTTAGATGTTGCTGGATTAAGTCTTGAACATTTTGTCCCATTTTGTGGGTATAACGTGTTTGATGTGCAAAATCCTCAGCTGACTAAAGCCATCCAATATTGTAGTAAAAAGTACAATATGTCCCTCTTAAACCTCTTGGAAGTTTGAATCAGAGTGAAAAAAACAATGTTCAAAATGCAATTAACTCCTGGCAACTGTTTCGCACTGTATTGTGTATAAACTTTAACAAGATAATCAATAGTGCAATTTTCATTCTAATCATTCAGTTGTTTTAATATTGGAAAGAAAAAAATGTGGCTGAAGTGAAATGAATTTGACCTCAGTTTTCCTGTTCTGCATTTGCCAACATCCAGCAGAGTCCAAGTCTCTTGATCTTAAATGAGGTGAACATGACAACCACTTCACATAAAATCATGGCGCGTTAAATTGTCTGAGTGATGAAAAGGAGAAGTGTCCTGCGAGAATGTGTTTTGATAACAAGTGATAATAGGTGAGAAGGACGGAAAGAGACGGGAAACGACAGGGGGCTGAAGAGAAGCTTGCTGCCTACAAACAGCTCAAACTAATCCACACTAATGTTTGATATCACTTAAAGGCCTGTTGAGATGAGGAGAGGAAGAGGGAGTAGGGGAGAACAAGAAGGAATAAAAACAGACGGAGACATTGATCTAAATGTGTCCAATCTAAGCCCTCCAGCTCTTTTTAAGTGAGAAGGCAATCCAAAGATAATGTAGGTTTTACATGTCTGGTATGTGCACTCATACTCCAACTTTAAGCATCAGCATGAACAGTAGTTTATACTGTATTTATCTGCTAAAATAAACAGAATTTCCACTCTGACAGACGTGCAAAGTTGAAGGTATAGATGACATGAAAACAAAGCTTCTGGTTTGCAAAACAAATGGGGTCAAATTAGTAAAACGGCTGTTGATTTGTTGTAATTTGACATGATGATATATAATACGTGATACGTTACACCAGACACATCTTACTAAACATGCGACTGTCCTCACCGCCAACATGTTTTATTCAGTTTCGTATCAGAAGAAAAACCACGAGTCCAAATAAACGTCAAGTCAAGAGCTTGCTCTCATTTCCATTTTCCAAATCTTTCAAACGCCTCGTCACCCTCTCTGTACCCTTGTCAAAGAGATTAATTGATAACATACTGTGGATTTGGCTCATTAGTTGGCTGCTTGCCCACACATGAGAGATTTAACAAGCTCTGGGAGGAGGGAGAGCTCGTTACTCATCACGCTGTTTGTCCAGTTTCTGTGGTGACATTACTTACCTGCATACATCATATGAGCTTTTTTGAACACATGCAATATGTTTGTCATACACACACAGTTCTGCCTGGCCATCTTCGGCCTTTTTGATCAGAAACATTTTTGAAGTCTCATGGTAAGAAAAGCACAGGTGTCACTAACATTATTATTATCTATTCAACACAGCCATCGTTAATGTGGTGAAGCCTGACCGGAGTGGCTTACAAAGTGGTAGGAGGCAGACATGAGATGCTTTGTTGCGAAACCAAAAGGTGTTTATTTATCTAAATGACTCTGCTGCCCGTGAACTCAACATGATATACAAACAATGTAAATGAACAAATCAAACAAAAAGTAAATGTACTGCATACAAATAGCCTAACTTCACCGGCACACAGTTACACCATGATGGTCTCCCCCCTCTTCCTCCAACAGCCACAGGCAGAAGGTTTAAATACCGCCTCCAATCAGAAGGAGGAATCTACCTTGCACCCAGTGTAGGTGAAACTGTTAACTTCCCGACACATGCTACGGCCCAAAAGCTCCCCCTTCAACCTTAACTTCAGGTAGCACACGTTTACCCAGTTACGCAACATATTGCCATTGCACACATGCCTACCATCACATTAAACCTAAATTAATACTTTCCCTAATCTACTTCCCCCCCTCGACTTGGTCTAACCCCATGATGTCACAGCTGTAATCAGTCAGCGTATAAATAGAGGCCGTGGCTGGGCGCCTTCTTCTTTGGCCTCTGAAACAGATGGTATGGTAAGTACCAACACAAGACATGGTTAATGGAAGGCCGCACTGACTCAGCACATAAACATGGGGACAAGTGGGTGCGTTCTCGCCCACTCTGTCACAGTTAATTTGACCATCAACACCTGTGATTTTCTGACTGTGACGCGTCAAAATGTCATCAACAGGCAAGACTGAGTGGAATGAGTCCAAAAGCAAACGATGAACATGGTTTCTAGTGAGTGACTGTTTACTTCTTGTTTTGTGATAAAATCAGTTAACTGAGTAATGCTTCTCTGGTGCAACGATTCTGAAATGGAGACCAAAAAAGCGACACATACGTCCACGGTTCCATCTTTCATGTCACCGTCTGACGAGAAAAGCATTAGTTAACGTTGGCCACTGGTTGTAACCAGGGTCCGCCGAGCACCAAATGCGGGGATGATTTTCCATTTGGCAAGTAAGTCTCGGAGGGCTATCCGCCACACTGGCACGTCATTTATTTTTTTACCAAATAATAAAAAAAAATGGGGTGAATTTACTTATATGTTTTACCCTGAAGTTTATTTATTACCAAATACTACTATGGGGAACATATTTGAAATAAAGGGTAAAAAAGGTTCATTTTGGACACTGGTTGTAAGCCTGTGGTGGCAAAACCCAAGTGGCATTTGTATTTAAAAGAAGTGTGACTTGGTAATAAAACTAGTTGCGCTGTGCTTAATAATAATAATAATAATATTAACAATAATCATATTATTATTATTATTGTCATAAATAACAAAGGATCAATAAACACCACACACATTCACTGCTGGCACAGGAAGTATTGGTTGACGTATACCTCAAGGTGCATCAGAGTTTCTGGAACAAACATTCATTGGAGGTTTAAATTCTCAGCGCTTCATGATTCCAAGTTCCAAATCTCTTTTTGGCTGGACTCTTGAGCTTTTGGTCTGACCAGCTAATTAATAGCAGGTCAAGAAGGCCGCTGCCAGCCTGATGGTCCCAGCTGGGGGAGCATCAACACCAGAGTATGTTCCTCTGTGTAGCGAGTGGCTGCGGGATAAATCGTATTAAAACTGTGATTTGGATTCATACCTCTCAGCAGTCTCATTTGAACGTGACAATTCTGCCACATTTGCATTAGCAGGGGAGATCTGATGAATCAAAGCCAGCGCAGCTAATTTATGCCCAGAGCTGCATCATGAAATGACAAAATGCCACGTGAGGAGCTGTGAAAAGGTGGGAGTAACACTGTGAAAGGAAAAGCTCAGCACAATTAACCCGTAATGTGTTTCAAATTTTTTTCTACAGAATTATGCAGCGTGATGTTTCTCGTCGGCGACAAGCAAGCAAGAAAATAGAACCAAGCTTTGATTTACTGCATCCCTCTGGAAATGATTAAGGACTGCAAATTAGGGATACATTTAAATATTAAAGGGTAAACACTCCCCAAAGTCGTGTGTGTGTGTGTGTGCACATGCTTCTGTTACAGGAGGCCAAGAAAACCCTTTCTTTTTTATTTTTCGACCTACCAGACCTTTACATAACTTTTTTTTTAACATACTATACAATGACTATTTTCAACATGCATCAGAAGTGCAACGTTTCTCATTATATATAAAGCACAAGCGCACAGACAATCAGTGATAAACACTCTAAATCCATAGTTAGTTAATTTTAGGTACATAAAAAACAAAAGCACACAATGCTTAGATGTCATGAGTTGTTCTATTACATTGTTGTGTGTAGTCACATTAATATCCATCAAACCAGCGAGGCTAACATGTCCACGTCTTCGAACACGGAGAGCATAATACTGTAATCTGAGTGGGATGATAGGACCGCGGGTTATCCAGAAAAATACCGTAACTGATGACATCCTTCTTAAAAAGGGGTATAATGTTGAAACCTCTGAATGCATTTGACTTTTTTAGAAATATGTTGAAGCGCTAAACGGATGAGCACGTGAATTTACAATCCTCAGGACATACTGTGCAAATCTGCAGTTACACATTGTTGGCTACAAAGGTTTGTAACTGAGACACCATTCCACACAACTAGAACTAATGTACTGACTTTAGGCAACTGAAACCAGCTTTGGAGAGCAGTTTATGAATAGCAGACTGCTATATGGAATTTGTAATAACCAGCTTACTTAAAAAAAATCATCTTGTACATATGAAACAAATTTGAAAAGAAATGTGTCAGAGAAAAAGGGATGGGAAAACGCAGAGGTTGATTATCTCGAGGTTGACTACACATGAGAGACTAAAGGTGTGAATCTTCACTTGCCTCAAGATTCAATTACAATTCGAATGCACAATAATTCATGAGGCATCTCAATGTATCACATCGTCAGTTCCCTATATTACTGCACATAGCTCCTTTTTCATCAATTTAAATACAAGCAGTCAGATAAATCTGAACTTCCCTTTTTCATTTATGAAATGCTTTAAAAAATCAGACTACAGTGCTGTAGAACATAAAAAAGCTGCATACCGTACTTTTCGGGTTATAAGCCGCTACTGCCTTCGGTCAGTGTCCCCGACAGCTCCCCGCTGTAGCCAGCTGGGGCTCCTGCTAGCGCTCCGTCACTTCCCCGCTAACTTCCCCGCTAACTTCCCCGCTAACTTCCGCTAGCTCCCTGAAAACCACCGAAGGTAGCGGGACCAGGCTCGACACCCGACTTGGGCAGAGGGGACGCGGGCAGTAGCAGCAGCAGCGGGCAGTAGCAGCAGCAGTGGCCGGTAGCAGCAGAAGCGCTAGCTAGCAGCGCTACTAGCAGCGCTACTAGCTTGCTACAGCGGGGACACTGATCAGCCGTAGGAGCGGCTTATAACCCGAAAAGTACGGTATTTTCAATACTAGCAGCCTATCTGTGTGACCAACCTCGGTACATAAACATTACAAAAACAAAACCTAAATCCTTCTGCAGTGCATTACAAGTATGATGCAATCTACGAAATTAGATTTTCACGTAGCAGCTCGAAGAATTCCTGTGGCATTTTGAACTGAATTAGAAACAGCGAGCAGATTTCTCTCCATAGGTCCTCTTACTTGGTTTAAGTCGAACTGATTCATTTCCGCCTGCATGAACGTTTTTTTTATGCCCAACGTTGTTTTAATAGCAGCCAATATTCGGTAGCTATTACATCGTTCGATTGCCCACTCTCTGCTCTGTGTGTGTAAAAGCCTCAAACCAGGTGACCATCTCATCCCTGACAGGATATCCGCCCCAACACCCACACATAACGATAGCGCTGTGGAGCACACTGTTAATAAAGGAGAAAGGAAATTGATTGGTCACCCTTGAAGCCAGGCCTGCCACCCCTACTGATGGTGTGCTTCACGGTCTCGGTGCCACATGCAGTGCACCTGCACCATGCAACCTGTATAATCACCCAAAAACAATTATATGCACTCGATACTGTTATCATTTTATTACGTCACTTGAGTCGGACGTCAACTAGGTAATAGTGCGGCCACAACTTCAAACCAACACACAGTTCTCTTGAAATGTTATTGTAATAAATTGAAACTATATTTGTTCTGGCCCTCTCCATGAGGAGGTCAGAGCGTCTGGTCAGACGGAAAGCGGAAGCAGCTTCTCCCCGCTCCCTACACAAGCCTTCTGTACCGAATTATATTATGGACATGACTCCAGTCACGTATTTTTCGATTGTGTGCACCACACTTTTGCCCGGGATTTGGTACTAGAGCTCTAATTTGATGTAGCGCACTCACCATCACCCAAAAGTATCATTTAACAGCCTGCTAGCTCTGAGCTTTTGATCTGCCACTTGATCAATTTTCTGCTCCGTCAAAACCCATTAGCCAGTCACAGCCTCTTGCACGGGTGTCGGGAAGCAGAGAGGGACACTGACAGTATCACTATTACACAGATCGTGTGCCCGTGTAAACATCTGGACAAGACAGACGTGGCGTGACCAACGCACAGTCACAACAGAGTGACAGGAAAGCAGCGCCGCACAGAGAGGACGCACAGACAAAGTGTTTTTTTTATTTCTGTCCCCAGATTGTCAGTGTTTATTTTTGCATTTAAAATAAAAATCGGTACGTCTACCTGAGCCGAGAATGAGGTCTCTCTTTCGCCTTTTTGTCTTTGGTTCATTTTATGTCACTTTGTAAAATCAATACCTGTAATTTGGGCGCTTTTTTTAGCCTTTTTAGTGGGAGGAACATAATGACAGAGTACCTCATGAGGTACCTTTTCAGAGTAATGAGCAGAGGTTACGTGAGATTTAATTGGATAGCAGTTTAATTGCCAAGTCAACCGAAGGAGACGGATGACGGAATAATATAATGCGACTGATGAAGACTTATTGAAGCGCTAAGTGTTATCGCCAACAACAAGGTTAGACAACTAAAGTGAAAGGGAGTGTTACTTCCTTCTTTTTAAGAAGTTAGCGAATTCATTGCAGATTAACATTGAATCTAATCCGGTTCAATGCCTCTGCATCACACACACTGTGTGGTTATGTCCTCCTTTTGTTTGATCACAGGGTGTAAAGTGGATTGATGCAATGGTCTTAATGCAGATTTTAAATAAGGCTATACTACATCAATTACTTCAGTAATCTTATTAATACAGTAAAAAAAAGGGTTGGGGGCTAGAGCTTTCTAGCCCCCAACCTGACTTGGCTCAGGTTTGCCCTGGTCCAGCCCCTAGATGCTATAGGCCTAGACTGCTGGGGGACATCTTAGCTCCTCTTATCTTCCTCTTTCCAACCTCTCTCCTCTTCTTTCTCTCCTTCTGGATAAATTATTGTCTCTTCAATGCACATTACAAACTCTTTTTTTCAAACCTTTTCCCCCCATGGATTCGTGGCTGCCTGGAACTGGTCCTGCCTGCTGCCATGGCCCTGCTGATGGAACCGGCCTGGAACCGGTCCTGCCTGACATCTTTATCAGCCGATCGATCAATATCAGTGGTTATCACTATTATTCTCTAATGCTTCAGACGAGTAAACTGAAATTAAATCTGTAAAAAAAATTCTAGTGCTGAAATGTATGTACTAACAATCTATTGTCAAAAGAATTTGTCAAGCAACATTTTTGGACAATATGCTGCATTTGTCCATTTCATGACATTTTAAACCGTGTACCTTTAATCTTTTGCGCCGTTGGTTGGACAAAACAAGCAATTTGGTATCAAAACGATTAAATCTGGAATTTGAAGAAGTGAGGCCAGTGTCGATGTTGGCGTCATCGCTGGACTACTCTGTTGTGGCATCGTGTGCAGACACTCTGTCTCGTGTTGCATGAGAAAGAAAGGAAACACGGCACCAACAGTGTAACCGATCTGATTGTTGTTCTATAAATGACTCAGTTGCTGTATTCGTGTTGCCCTACAGGAATGTGTGTGTGTGTGTGTGTGTGTGCTGTGCTGTGCATGTGTGTGTGTGTGTGTGCTTTGCTGTGTGCTAGGTAAATCAGAAGGGAGCCAGCCAAAGCCTACATTAGCATTACCCACAAGTCAATAGGCCTCCATCTCCTGTTGTGAGGTGACTGAAGTACTGACATTACCGTTAGCGGAGCCGCCCCTTCACACTGACCTGTGTGTGTTTGTGTTTGTGTTTGTTTTGTACCTGCACGACATTCCAAAGGAAGCTTGTTCTGTGTTTGTTTCAGAGTCGGACTCTGTTTGCATATGGATAGCACTAAATCATGTTAGCCTCCATTACGCCTGACTGCAAGTGTATATGGCAAATAGCTGTGGCTATATTTGTAACCCCGGCAGCATTATGTATGTACATGTAAGTGACTGCTCACAGCGTTGCGTGAGACGTCACGTTCAGATGTTTAAATTCACTAGAAATGGATTAATCTCTGAAGCGGAAAGAGGCAGAAACCGCAGAAAAAAACTGATTTCCCCCTCATGTCTTGTAGCGCTAATAATGCGAGGTCAACGCAGAACAAACCCATTTGGTATCTGGAAATGCTGCTGGAAATGCTGTGTAATTAGCTGCCGTAATTAGGGATGGCACAGATGACAGGTTGTACGATGAACGGCAAGAAGGGCAATGTGGCAGTGAAGACCCAGAGAACCACAATGTAGAAAGAGTGACAAGACATACACACATCTGAACACTGCTAATTACGGTGGTTCATCATTCATGCTGCTTTTGTCTAAAAGCAGCAGCGGTCAAATGTAAATCCCCATCTGTATTGTACAGCAATGGCACATTAGAAAAAGTGTCGTATTTAGGCATCTCCCCCACTGGGAGCCTCTTGCTCTGCCGTTCTCTCCCCCTCGGCGTTTATTCGATGCCAGAGTCCCATCAATATAAGCTAGGTGATGTGGGAAAGGTGACCCTAATGAAAAATCTAAATGCTGCCACTCTCTGTGGAAAATTGTTTTTCTGAACCCCGTAATGCAATTAGCCTGACTGATGGCTGAAGTAATGTGTGTATATTTCCCCCCTTTGATACTTTTGCATAACTGAGTGAGACAGAGAGGAGGAGGAAAAAAAGAGGATGATGACGGCAAGAACTTTACAGAAGATCTGCTTCTCTTCTGTCATCATCACATCCATTATGCATTACTGTGCACCTGTTTCCATAGCTGCTCATTAAATTAATATGGTTACAGCAGACTAATGCAAAGAAAGCGGATGCATACGCCATGACAAGGTTCTGTGACGGAGAAAAATGATCCGCCGTGGTGCGTCCACGACTTTGATCTAGACTGGAATATCTCCCACACTACTGGACGGATCCTCTGACTTTTCCAACATGCCACCATAAGGTTGACGTTGTTGACTGTCATAATGTTTTGTACACACATTCACATCACCCTCGGTCAACATTTTTACTCATAGGTTTATGACCAAATCCCTGCAAAACTGAAAATGTGCATTCGCTGCAGGTGTACAAATGTAAAAAAAGAAGTGAAATTCAGGGAACATGATGATTTTTTTTTATTGGTGCAAAAAAATGTTTTAATAAATGAACAAAACATAGGGCAAATCATATTTTACAGCTTGCATCTCTTGTAATTTGATCTTCAGCTTTTAGCCTTCTCTCAATTTATTTCATCATGTTCTATTAGCTGAGGTTGGATCTGGCTGATATGATTATATATATCGCAAGGCAATATAAATCTGTCAACTGTTGGAGATTTTGCGAATTTGATTTGGCAAAAGAATATATTCTTGTGTGAATAAACTTTTGTTTGTCGATTGATTTTTCCAAAATGTATATTGATATTGCAATATAAGCTCACACATAACATGATTATTTCACTCATATTGCCTACATCATTTCTTGGGGATGGCGTCAGTTAAAAATGTTCTTTCGTATCTATTTTCGTCATCTTTATAAAGTCTACCAAAACTATAGGGAGCCAGACGTCAGCATACAGACATTATTCTTCTCTCAATCAGCATTTGCAGTACACAGCAGCACGTTATCCCAGCTAAATGACACTCTATTTACAGCCGAGAATAGTAGAGGCGTGATTGCAAACGGCAATGACGCTATAAAACAAGGTTGGCATGATTAAACACATCTGCACAGTGAAATGTGAACGCGGGTTAATAAAGTTTCTCCGCTCTCTATTGTGATGACGGCGGCTCAGTTTGTGTCTCGCTTGCAACTCGCAGAGTGTGAACCCAAGATGTGTGACACAAAGAGGGAAAAGAAAAAAACAGCCCTGTTTCTATATAATTGCTGACTCAATCAATTACGTGAGTGTCTAAGCTGGTAAACACCTCTGAGAGAGATTTCCAGTGAGTTTTCTCCACAAGGTGGGGGGTTGAGTTTTGTTCGATTATTTCCTGAAACAGTGTGATCACGCTTATTATGTGGAAAGAAAGTGGAGGAGAAGAAGAATGAAAGTTAATTGTTGTGATTGTATGAGCACGGTATGTATGGTATGTGTTTATGGAACCATCAGTGTGTCTCAGTTCAGTCTGTGTGCACACCTGTTTCCGATTAATATACATTAATGCTCCCCATATTTGCTTTGGACAAATACTTACATACTTACTACGCACAACTTTGATAGCAGTAACCTGGTCTTGTGTCTGCATCCCAGGTTAAGTTTATGTTACTAAAATGGGGAAAGCTCATTGTCTGATTAAAGTAATATTTGGATATGTTGCTAAATACTCATATTTTCTTTCAATACCACTTTACTGTGTGTACGCTAGATATGAAGCTACACCCAGCAGCATGTTAGCTTAGCTTAGCGTAAAGACTTTACACAGAGACATCAGATAACTTTCTGCATTTTGTGCATTAAAGGTGCTAAACCCCGGAAAAAAATATTTGCTACGCCACATTAGTTGTTGTGAGTAATGTTGTAGAACAAGAGTGTTTGGTAATAATACAGCCACTCAGACGGACATGGTGCTTCTCACTTATGCACATGAGTTGTATTAATTCATATATAATATATGATAGATATTAATGAATTCTTCAGACAGCAGGAAGCTCCTGCCAGGGATCAAAGCGCATAGTGTATCAAACCCACAGTTGTGACATAAAACGGTAAATTCTGTGTCGAGTAAAAATCCAAATCTCTCACGGTTTGCCTCAAAGACTTGGTTTCTGGTTCCAGCACAGTCTATGATCCGATTCCTTCAGTGGCCCCATTCACTAAAGAAGGACTAGCTTATAGAGACAGAAAGGGACAGACAGAAGAGATCGGCAGATGCGGGAGGAGAACAAGAGACCGACAGCATCTGTCTGCTTTGCTCCCAGCAGAAAGATGTTTGTCACCACAAGCTGCTCAATAGCAAACCAGTAGCCAATTACAGTTAATGGCAAAACGAAGCATATGCTCAGATTACATTGTTGTTTGATTCCCCTCTCAGAGGCAGAAGCAGGGGTGGAAATTGAATAATGTACGGTGCGCCTGACCGATCCACACACACACACACACACACACACACACACACACACACACACACACACACACACACACACACACACACACACACACACAGCTCTGAAAGGGGTCACTTGGTATAATTTCCATTTCTGGCCTGAAAACTACTCAATAGATTGAGATATAAACAACAAGAACTGAGACCATTGCAGCCAACAAGAAGCACACTGATTGAAGTTATTTCACTCTTCAACTGCCATTTTTGTAATGTTAGAAATCCCACTTTTGCTTTATGAAAACAAATGTATTCGACTGAAACAAGTCAAGCAATCGGAGCGGTTTCACTGTATTCTGCATGTCGACTGCTGATTTGGAGTGTGTTACAATTAGTCTAATTAATAGATTGTTAGACTGCATTGCAACTGTTGATTAAGCAATTCACAAAGCACTAATTGGCCATCAGATACAGCCATTACAAATTGAGCTTGAGAACACCTAAAAAGTGGTGCACAACCAGAAAACAGATAGAAGAGACACGCAGGCAGTCACAGAAAATGTTAGCCGTCCAGACGGAGGAATCCCAAAAGACGTGCTGAGACCTCTGGTGGATAATGCATTTTTACTACGAAATACAACTTTTGGGATTATCCATAATGTCTGTGAACACTGCGGGTGGATACGGTACATTTATCCTGCAGATGTTTTCGGGCTTCTGTTACAAGGAGACGAGCGTCTCTACGATTTTAGAGTCAGCCGTCATTCAAAAAGGTTACTTGTCGGAAGATTTACCTCCAGAAGACGAACACGAAGAAAACACGGATTGTGTGAGAAGAAAGATTTTAAGAATGATTTACACGACTTGATATTTTGAGTTGAGTTGAAAATGAAGATGAACGTCAGTGTGGCAAACTGTTATCCTGTTATCTTCTAAAAGCAGCCTGTAGTCATCCCATGGAGTATGCGCATCGCTTCACACCGTTTCTTGGCACATCCTCAACACCTCACGCTGCAATTTGTCCCGACGGACGAGCAACGAGAGTCTGAATGAGGTTAAAAGAGCATAAAGGACAATTACAATCAAGAGAGTACGTTTGGTTGTTGAAATGGTTGCTGATGAGGGAACGGCAGCGAGGCTGGCTGAGGTGAAGGGGACGGCCTGACAAACGGCCATAATAGTACTGATCTTTAATTATGCAAAAGACAAAACAAAGTCAGTCTTTAGTGGAAAGAGTCTCATTTACAGAATTAAATGTATATGAACAAAAACATGAAATTATACATTGCAATGTAAACGGATAAATGTATTGTTTACACTCCACAAAACAGAAGCATTGTATTCACATAATGGTGTCCTCAAAGGAGGGAATGAACCATATGATAATGCCCTCCTTCCCCTCTCTGGCTGTGCTGGGTTTAGTTTTTGCTCCTCTTTCTTTCTTCCTCCCTCACTTGTAATCAGTACCTCTTCATTCTCCCTGAGCTTCCCGTCTTCTCACCAATCTAGTCGACAGCCTCTCTCGTCCGATTTTGTTTTTCTCTGCTTTTGGCCGTTCTCCCTCATTCCCCACCGCTCCAGTGTGTGTGTGAGTGTGTGTGTGTGTGTGTGTGTGTGTGTGTGTGTGTGTGTGTGTGTGTCTGAACACACGTGTGTAAGAGCAACTCCCAACAGTGCAAAGATAAGTTCACACTTATTTTGCTAGTAAAAACTCTCGCTCCTCTGGCAATATGACATGCTGTTCTTTAGCATATAAATCTCACATCTTTCCCTTTCAAGTGTTGTCAATCTTTCCATACGCAGAGCGCACTCGTGCAAGCGGTCGGCATCACACTGCCATGCCTGCAGTGCCTCTATGTCAGAGGTTTATGTTAATGCCAGCTTGTATATTTATATGTATAGTATTTTAAGGATACGTCCAAGTGCTGTCACAGAACATGAATTGACTTTGTTGATGCGCACTAAACTCTTTTTTTATGTGAACGGGCAAAGCCAGGCTCAAAATAACTTCACAGCTACTTTTTACCCCCTTCAGTGTGCCTTTATAACATTGATCTAATGATTTTGACTCGAGTGCTGTTAACCGTTTGAGCTATTAATAGAGTGTATAGCGTGTGTCTCTGGGTTAAGGGAAGGGATGGAGGCAGCATTAAGCAGAGGATGCATTTTACATTACCCCCTCCACGCCCGAGGGCCTCGGTGAAATCATACACATGGGCCGTGAAATAAGCAATCTGCAGGGGATCTTTTGGAGGCCTCGGTCTTCCAAAGATGCCCCGTCTTGAGGCTGGGGTGGGGTGTCATCTGTTTTGGACCAGAGGAGCTGATATGATAACTCATTGTTTTATGTATTGGTTACCAGTCTTTCAGTGTATCTGCCGTCGCCCCTCTTAGCAGTGCTCCTCTTACAGTGCTCCTCTTACACTCCTCATACTGTATCTACCCTCTAGCCCTGATAGATGATGGTCTCACCTCAGGACATTCAAGACAATGTCCCCGTTCTCCAGGGAGATGGAACCATTACTTGCCTACTGTGGAGAGGGGGGAAACAGGAATTTAATCTCCTTTTAAAGCCTGGTGAGTCATCCTAGAAAGAGTGTTTGTTGTTTTCTGTATTCCTGAGTGAGGCGTGCAGCTCCACTGGGAGAGAAAAACCCACTGACCTTTTACTAAAAAGGCACGCCTTTTGATTTGCTTTTCCTCTGGTCCCCCCCGCCTCCTCTATCAATTTAAGAAAAAAATTCCGACAAAATTACAATAAAGAAATAGCATATCCTTTGCTGGATGACTGTTGTGGCAGGTGGTATTTTGTTCCCTTGCAGCTGCACACTAATATTAAACATGAAAGCTAAAGGCTGGTGACCAAAAATACACATTCAGAATGTAGCTAACTTTACAGTCCATAAAATATGTCGAGGGAAGAGAGAACGGACAAACGACAATCAGGACTTAAATTAAGTCATGTCATCTGTTCTTCTGAAGTGACGGAACAATGTCTTATGACGGAGCGCTGATCTATGGAGTGATGCTGTTTAGCACTTCTCTCTATGCCTAAAAAAACCTGTCATTTACTGAGAAATCCCATGTAAATGCATTATGAGAGACTGGGTTTGAGAGTGCATGTGTGTGTGTTTGTCTCGATGGATTAAGACCAGATACGTCAACCGCTGCTCTTGACCTGTGTTGCAGGAAAGGTGTCTTATCTGCAGCAGGAAGAGCAGCTCAAGTGATCTCTCGCATTGTTCGCTCACCATATCAATTTAATTAAATGCCATTGATTCCACAGAGTCACTCTAGTCTCCAGCTGTCTTTTGTGTCCTGCTCCCTTCTGACCCAGCTCAGTCCTTTTCAAACTGCACTGAGCTCCGCTTCACACCGCCGGTCCTTTAGCCGTTCATCCTCTGCAGTTCATTAGACTTTGACTTCAGCTCAGCAGGATGGGTTAAAATGTGCTGGGGAGGAAGTATTGTAAACTAGGCTTATGACCACTTTATCTTAACTTTAAATTTGTTGTGTAGCTTTGCCAACAAGATAAGCTTTTGTTTTTAGCGATCTTTGGATTCTACTGACCTTTTCCCATAGTGCTGCAATCACACCACTAAATAACTATTCCAGTGAGGATATTCAATATTGGCTCAAGTCTCCAGCCAATTGAGTGCTGTCTCGCTGATAATTGTAATGAATATCAAGAAGAATTTCAGCACTAATATTCCAGAAATCAGATTTTATCTCACTAGTGTTGAAAAGAGCATATTGAAATGCAGAGTGCGAAAGCTTGTCGTTAGCAACAGTAATGAAGATGGGAGGGGCTAAGCTAGGGTGACCAGACGTCCTCTTTTTCCCGGACATGTCCTCTTTTCGAGACCTAAAAAAAGTGTCCGGCAGGGATTCCAAAAACGTCCGGGATTTTGCTACGTCCGGGAAAATAGTTATTACCCGCTTACAAGTTTTGGAAATGGTATCTCCCTCACGTTCCACCTTCTTGCGCAAGCTCTGACTGTAGAGAGAACTGTCATTGGTCGACTGATCTCAACATAAATGTAAGTTCACGGCATGCTACACACTACTGCTACCCCCCCCCCCTCCGCGACGAAGTGTCCTCCTCCTCCTCTCTCTCTCTCTCTCTCTCTCTCTCTCCTCCACCTCCACCCCCCCCCCCCCCCCGGAACGAAGTGTCCTCTTTTTCACAAACTCAAAATCTGGTCACCCTAGCTAAGCAAAGGGTCAATGATTATGTGCATACTACTAAATCACATTATTTAAGATTAGGGAACGATTGTGTTTGGTCAAAAGTTGTCAAAAGTTATAATGAGAAGATTGATGCCACTCATTTCTATTGAATATGAAGCTACAGCCATCAGCTGATTAGCTCAGCTCAGCATAAAGGCTGGAAAAGGGGAAACAGCGAGCCTCTCTCGATAGGAAAATGCATATTTTCAAAATGTCAAACTATTCCTTTATCGTCTAGTTTCCCTTTTTTGGCGAGTTGAGATTTTGAGGTGTTAAAAAGCATCTGCGACAGAGCCAGGAAAGCCGTTTCCCTCCCCTTCCAATGTTTGTGCTAAACTCGGCTAAACAGCTACCTCTGTTCAGAACACACAGACGTGTGAGCCAACAAGCACATTTGTTGAAGGGAAATCTTGATTTATCCTCCTATAGACAGCCTCAAAAGTGCATTCAATGGTTTGTATACAGACATATCTCTCAGCTGCTCCTCTAGAGGAAAACCACAAACTCAGTTTTCATTCTACATGAGAGTCCGTGTCCATGTGACAATGCAACAAGTGCAGCTTAAGGTAAGGATATGTATTGTCATTGTAAAAACATACAACGAAATTAAGTTGGCGACTCATCAGTCAGCAGTAACAGGTAAAAACATGTATAAAAACATAAAAACAGGACATTCTAATTTAAAACAAATTAAACATAAAACACAGGCATCAATGGCTTAAAAGTGAAAAAGTGTTGTGTTATTGTCTATTTAAGTTGTGAAGCCCTTGTTCTAGCCCCCCGCGACTGATGCCAGAGGTTGGACAATCTCCTCCATCAAAAAGGGAAAGATTGAGCTGTGGTTTACAAGGATTGAGCGCACACTGCAGGGGAAATCATGTATTCATGATATTTATATTTTCAGTGTTGCCGTGTCATTTCTGCCTTTTAACTGGTGGCAAGTCAGATCCCCCCATCCCTCCTCAAACACGCCGCCTTCTCCCTCCAAATGCAATTCAGACTGTTGTGGTTGGAGGGTATTTGAAATTAACTCCTCAGAGGCCCTGCTTAGGAAATGAAATTGCCTTGGCTATGGCCTTTTGTCACATAGCTCCACAGTGCATATTAATGATCAGTGGCACTGCGCTGCAGGATTCACACACCCTAATCAGACTCGCTCCACACATTCAGAGTCTTTCCTGCTTGTTGTCTTATTAGCCTGCCCTCATTCTCTTTTACTGTGACGGTCCTACAAGAGGCAGTCACTATTAATATGGTTGTTACATTTGTTTCACTTTCCACGAGTATGCCAAAGGCTCAATTATTACAAATGATTTGCAAATCATTTCTCAGAAGAGGAATATATATATAGTGGCAACTTTACGGAAACTAGCCTCCTCAAGGATGCTTCAACTCCGCTCTTCTTGGAGTATATTAGCTGATCATAAAGCTGCAATATCGACAAAACTGAATGTAAAAACAGTAAATAATGCCTGACAAATATCATCAGCAAGTTGTTATTCAAACAGCAACAAAATGAAGGAAACTCACTGTGGAGGACGTGGGTGTTACTTCACCACCAACGTGGACTAAATCAGGACATTTTTCAGCAACAATCATCACAGGAGACAGCGTTGGCTATAATTGCTCATCACGTCACGACTGAGCACAACAGTGAGTACGCAATTTGTCAGAGTAGGACGCAGACTGCAGGCAGGAAATGCAAAGAATGCTACCTTGTGTGTGATATGAAATCCACTGCCATGGGTTCACAAATAGTGAGCGATAACTATCCCCAAAATAGCTTGTAAATAACAATTTCAAGGAAAGAAGGCGGCCAGTCGGAACTTCTCAGCATTGTGCTTACACAGTGGAAACATGTCAGTAGGAAGGCAGGTCATTATTATCTTCACTATCAATTCATATGTTGGATTTTTCCAATTAATCATGCAATCATTTTGTCAAGAAATTGTCAAATTATAGATGCACAGATTGATTGATGGTATTTTTTCTTCTTGGGATTAGTAGAAATAGGCATTCAATCTGGTTCACAGAGGGAAAAAATTCCCCAAAAACACTTTAAAATATGCAACTCAACTGTATACTACTTGTACTGTTCTACTACAGAGAAAAACATTGTAGTACTACAATACATTTACCTGACAAAGACATGTTACTGCTACTTTGCCGATTCAGATTCGACTGGATAACCATCAAAACATGGTTCATTATTTAAGCAATAAGGTACGAGAGCCAGTACTGTGTCGTGCAATAATGTACTGTTCAAGGGAGTTGTTAGGCCCGACGCGCAGCGGAGGGCCGGCAAACCCTTGAACTGTACATTATGCAGAGCTCCGGAGAGCTCCGCCCATCACTGCTGCACAGATTGTTTGATGGTTTCGTCAAAGTTTATTAATATTGAATGTGTCTTAATTGCATCAAATTTGACAGTGCACCCCCTTGGGTCCGGAGAAAAACACCCACAAAGTGTGAAGTAAGTCAGATGAGGAGCTCTCGAGTATTGTGAAGAACACAGACAGATGGATAGAGATGTTTTTGCTTCATAGTTAGATCAGTTGCTTGAGCTAACGTCATAATTCCCTGTGTGTCTTATAGTTTGATGAAAATATCTCCTTCAAACAATTCAATAGTTTTTCGCCCAAAACTACATTTTAAAAGATTGCAATCGAACACATCAGAAACAGTCAATAGCACACAAATATTCAACTTGAAAAACCATTCAACTTTACAGCAGATTAAACATGTGGAATATGCTAAAAAGTTTTCTCAGATATTTGCTTTCTTGAATGTTGGCAGACAAAAAAAAAAAATCCTTTTTACCCAAACACAAAAGAAATAAAGATCCGTCTCAGCCCCTCAGACGATAAAAGGCTCCAACACATTATTTCCCACAGTCTTTATGAGAGCTATTATTGCGGGAGCAAGGCTAAGAAAATAATGTAACACAATCTGAAATGAATCTCCACCGTGAGCTCTCCCTCTCTGCTGGATGCACGCATGAGAGGATAGATGAACATTATTCCACCGTGCACTCCATCCTAATGCTCCTCTGCTCCACTTTCACAGGAGGCAGCAACACCACAGAGAAACAAGACTGAGAAAAATAACTAAACGAGAGAAATAAAAAAAGATATGTTACTGTTAACATCAGTGTGAAATATGAAATTGAACTTATCTCTGCTTGTCTCAGTCCCACGGTGCAGGGACCTCGGCAAGAAAGCCGAAGAGGAACTACTTAAATAATACTTCAAGTCCTTAGAATGTGAAGACTACTGTACTGTTTGTCTCTTTTTTTTACCAAGATTGTTTCTCAGCTGAAATGTATTATGGAGCAGCTCCACGTGATCAGAGGCATGGAATCAAACTTTACAAATGCATGCAGAGTGCAGGCGTTGCTCCTGATTGTGGGGTTAAAAGCTATATAATGCATCATCATTTATTATGTCTCACGGCCGTGACTGAACCAGGAAGTGGAAGCTGTGGTGGATGTTTACAACAAGCAGTTTGGGTTTTAACTTACTGTTACTTTGGTTTTCTCTTCCGGATCAATAACCAATTAACCTGAGGTTTTGTTGTCAACCTATTTGACTTTTTAGGGAGAGTTTTAAATATTTGGCTAATGTGTCTTTCTTTTAATGGTATTGTTTAACGGTGAAACGATAATGGATCAACAAAAAAAAAACAATTTCTTTTTAATTAAATTTAATTAATTTTAACATCAATGTGAATTGAATATCTCCATGTTTTGGACTACTGGTCAACGTAAAAGTGAACAAAACAAAAGATATATAAAAACATACTTTTTGTTGAGAGTGTGTTTTTCATTTTTCCTGGCCTGATGCTCTTTTATCATCTTAGAAAGAAAGAAAGCCCCCTCTATGGTTAACGGTCCCTGTGAGGACGCCGTGCGCGTCCCAGTGGAATAACAATGGCCGCCCGTTTGTTATCTCTCGACGTTTTGGCCAATCTCTGCGATCTCCCCATCAGCTAAATGCAGCAATTTCTCCGCTCAGTGGGAGCTTCAGCACTGTTGACCTACTGAAGCTGGAGAATGGCAATCACTCCCCCCTCAAACGCACACATAAACACAGATACACATCCTGTGCACATTGTGTGTGTATGTGTGTGTAATGTCCCAGAGTCCCTGAGTGTGGACACTACCAGGCCCTCAAGTTTATTGGAAGAAGACATATAATACTTGACAGAAATAGGAGCCGTCTTGCTGTTTTCCTGATGGTTCCACTCCTGAGCCTGAGCATCACCTTTGTAGCCGTCACACTGGGTGTAATAGTACTGCTGTTCGATGCTACAAAGTGTGCACATCGACAGCACCGTCTGACCAGCTCCCTGCACAATGCAGTCTATTACACTCACAATTCACTGTTTTTTTTTTTTCAAAAGAGCAGTCAATTATTATGTACGTGGTGCTTTAAGGTGCATTTTGCTGCTCTTTCAAGGTGTGTATGTGGTAAAGAAAGGGTTGAGAAAAAGATGTTAAAACAGAATACAATCAAATTCGGTGCTGAAACAATCAATTCATTTATCATCACAAAAATCATTATCAGTAAGCAGGAATTTAAATAATCAATGCAGGATGTCCTCAATCAGCTTCTTACTCTGAGGGATCAACGCGTCCAAACTCTTAATTTTCTGCAGTTTTGACTATGTCACACGCGAGATTGTTTTAAATCAAACTGATCTACAGGTGGCTGTAACACACAGAGGGATGCTGCAATGTGCCAACAAAGGCAAAGGAAGAGAAGAAGAATTCAAGCCAATAAACATGAATAATCGTAATTTGTAAATAACACTGAATGTAAGCCAAGTTGTTTTTTTCCAAGAATACTCCACAGGGCACCTTTAAGATTTGAAACCACGTTTCCAGGGGCTTTATAAACATTAGGATTTGTTTCTTTTCTGTAATGTATAATTATATATTCGATAGCTTTTTCATTTTATTTTTTTATTTTAAATTGTTAGCTTGTGTGTTTTAAAATTGTGATGGGCATCATTTCAGTTTTTTGTATACACAAAATGAGCATTTTCAGACTATTTTTTGACATTAATCGATTAATGGAGAGAATAATTGGGAGATAGATCAATTATAAAAAAATACTCATTATTTGCAGAACTAGATTACAGTATCAATGGATATTAATGAAATCAAACGTGTCGGTTTTACCAGCTTGAAGCTGAGCTCACTTACATTATCTCATCAACTATATGTGACAAAGTGCCTGGTTACACTGAACCAAAGGTAATATTTGAGGTATATGTGAGGAACACAAAGGTGTCAGAAGAATATTCTTTCCCTCCGACAGACAGGTGTCTCCTAGGTAACCCAAGGAAGAAGAGCAAAAAGAAGAGACGAGGTGACGGAGTGAGTGCTTTTGAGAGGGAGGTGGTGACAGCGATAAAAAGTGAGAACAGCAAAGAGTTGTGGCATGAGACGCCACACCAACAACAATTTGGTGTCAACCGAGAGGCCGTGATCTTTCCTAATGCAATATGTTTGGAAGCAGCCAGCCATGAGAAGACAGACCACACTCCATGGAACAAGATTAGAAATCCAATTCAATGCTGCTGGAAAACAGTGAGGCAGCGAGGTAGACACCACGCGTGAGAGGGAAAGACCGAGCAGCAGAAGAAGTGAATAAAGTGTTTCATTCATCATCAAGTGAGGGGAAAAGCCCATTCATCTATAATCCATTAATCTAGGACACTTGTGAGAGCCTCGTTGGCGTCTCTGCCTCACTGTCTTGTGACAAACGGAGTTAATCACCGAGGGCAGAGAGGAGAAGCACAGGCAGCTCAGCTACACTGTAAGAAGTACCGTCCTGGACACTCGGCAAAGTGCCCCATCACGGGGTCCAAGAGCACGTCGAGACGCAAACAGCCCTTTTGTTTTGTCGAGAAAGCGGTCCAAAACACGAACGTATTCATTTAACAGGGGGAGAAAACTGCAAAAAGCGACAAATCCTCACATTTTATCCGCTGACGTCACATTTAAACTGGGATTACTTTTTGACAAATTCAATCACAGCTGCAGCACGTTAAACGAAACTCCAAAAGACACATTACCTACATGTAAAAGTTATCCTAAAAAGGGGCACGTAGGTAATTTAAAGAAATGTATCTCAAAATAAATTAGATATACCATCTTGATCTATGGGGTAATTTCCCTTTTGTTGACCAACCCTCCACATGGACATCATCATGCTTCAGTGTCTTATTAAAGGACTACTTCACCCACAACAGGAACACTTGTATATCCATTACTCAGCCTGTGTTACCTTGACGTCATCAAGTAAACGTCATTTTGTGTTCCATGTTTCTGGTCGTTGTAGAGAAAATCTAATATCACAATATTTTTGACCAAATACCTCAATATTGATATTGTCACGATATTGCAGGGTTGACTATATTGGTGCTTTCGCAAAAGATTTACAGAAATAGATTTTGAAATATAATCATCATGTTGATATAATGAATAAGTGGGTAAAGGTAAATAATGCAACAGCTAGAACAGTCTGTTCAGTTTAGAAACTACATCACTTTACTGTGATGCAGCTATAACACCCAGCTCAGCCCTACTCCATGGGGAATGACAAAAGGTCCCATTCAACTACATGAAAACATCCATTTACAAACTCTCATCCAACTCTGACAGTATAATCAAAGTCTTATATATTCAGCCGTATGCGCAATACTTCGCAAACAAATGCATCTTCCCTAAACCTTTCTATTTAAAACACTTCGCACTTTGTGTCATGAATCACAAGCATGCCTGGCAAGCTTGAGGCTGTTTATGCGGAAGTGTTTTAAATAGTAAGGTTTGAGCAAAGATCCGATAGCATACAAATATAAAATGTGTAGGTCTTTGGTTACTCGACTCACTCTTTGGTTACTCGACTCACCTCTCTAGAGTTGTCAACCCGACAGTATGCTCTTGAACAGCATGGATACATTTGATATATTTTTAAACCAGTTCACATTGCCGTCACTTTTATCAGTGTAATAGGAAACAATGAAGAGATTCAGGGAGAAGGTAATCGGCTGCTGGGTGATGAGCCAGGGGATCCAGGGGCTTCTTGGCCGGCTATGATAAGGCCGCACTCATCCCACTGCTGGGGTTCAGGCTCACACGTTGGCCGCTATCTGAAAATACATTTGCCTCCACACTGAGGGACATTGCCAAACTCCGAAATGATCATTTTCACAGAGACAATCCTTTCCGTGGAAAAATTGCACTCACACATATCTTTTAGCAGAGAGAGAGGACAGAAAGACAAAGAGAGAAGGAAGGAAACAGAGAAATAAAGACTGAAACCTCACTTCTCAAACAAAAGTCTGACAGCTTTAATTTACTATGAAGACATACATTACATTTAACATGGCTCTGTTGAGCGTATGCTGGCATCGAATGCCTTGGAGGGCTTGAGTTGTGGTGATGGATTGGGTTCATCTTGTCATTTGATATGTTCTCCCACTGGCTGCTGCCGGTGTTGCAAGAAAAAGAGGTTTAATAGAACCGCATGATGAAAAATGCACACCAGTCTAAGTAACCAGACTTCCCATCTACAGTATGGCCTCTTTTCTCAAACGATATTAAAACTATCACAAAATATTTAAAAGGAAATGCTGTTCCAACAAACAGGGTGACATTTCTCATGCATTGTTGTAAGTGCATAACTTAAACATAATACTTATAATAAGGGGGGGAAACAGCAAATCCTTACATTTAAGGTAACCGCAAAACTGTAATTCATTGTGATGCACAACAAATACATTTAAAAAAGCCAAATTACCTAAACACAAAAACTTTATTAAAAAGTGGCAGATATAAATTGTCCCCCTTCTGTGCCATGAACAAGCACAGACACATTAATGTCCTGCTGCTCTAGAAAGCAACAGCAGATTAGCTCAGAAACACCTGCTTATTATGAACAGGCTAATAATAACACTGTGGAAGAATTCAATTTAAGGAAATCTATGGCCTGTTTTAACGACCAGAGAAGAAAATCTCTTCAGACTGACAGCAAACTACCAACCTGATCTACTCCCCTCTAATAGGATTACTCTGGGAGCATATTTCTTCCTCCCTCTCAGCTACCTTCCTTTATGCCTCCATGTCTCCCTCTTGCTTCCTCAGACTCCTCTCCTCTTCCTCTTTCACCTCTCTTATCACCCTCTCTCCCAGACAACCTCTCTCCCTTTCTCCTCCTTCCATTTCGACACTCTCCCTCTCTTGTTCATCCTCCGACACGCTTTCATTCTCGTCAGCATGTTTCCTGTCAGCTCCTGAAGTCAGAGGCAGACAAAAGGAACAGGAGCGATGACCCAGGATGAATCGCCCCCTTTTTACTCGGGGACACCAGCGTCTACGTGCCGCCTGCATTTCTACGATGTGCTGTTTGATGGGGTCCACTGTGGGTTTGTGATGAAGAAATCCTGGAAGTTCAGAATCCTCCTTCACTGCTTGTGTGAGTTGATAAGAAGAAATGTAAGATCTGCCGTGAGATACGTCAGCCGCTTACAAACTCATGTCACACACAGAAATACTGCTTTAATTCACCAAGCGCTTCCATTTTGCTGTTTTTCCAATCACTGTGTACCGTCAGTGAAGCCAATAACTTCCTGCACGGATGTTTCACATTAAAAGCCGTCTGGTGGGTCAAAGGCATCTTTAACATATTTTACCAACAGGCTTATTATTTGAAACAACTTCCTTTGAAATGTTTTGTCGTTGTTGTTTTTTTACATATACAGTAATTCCTCCATGCCATATAATTCCTCAGCAGAAACCCTTGGAACTTTCTTTTTTTTCAGGGTTATTACACCACATGCAGGATGAGTCACCGGTCCTGCTGCATACTGTTGTTGACTCACACAGGCATTTACTCTACACATTGTCAATCCAAAACACAATTAAAGGCTCAGGCCTCATTAGCATGCCTGGGGCTGGCGTCCTGTTTACTCCTGCCTGTCCAGTCGGCTGCACTCTGGAGAACGTCAACGCTGTCAAACTGCTGCTCGTGCTGCTGGATCCTGATGGCTGTCCTGACAGCATCCTGCACGACCCTCGGTCCCCTCTGTACGTGGCGGTGTCCCCCAGCAGCCACACAGATATTCACATATACTGACACGAAACTCAACTAAAAACACACAAACATATGCTGCTGACACACATTGCCATGCAACCCCCCGCCCCCTACATCTGTGGTGGAACATATGATGGATGGCTCTGTGAGGGGCCGTTTCACCTCTGACCGCACCATTTCTTTCTCCTCTCACCGTTGCCAGGATACAGTGTGAGAGGTTTTGGGTTAAAAAAAATCACACCAATAGGCGAGCGATGACATAAATAACAATATATCTTGTCAATGGAGATTTCTGTCAAGTTCGATGAGTTGGCGTTGCACAGAATTGTATTTGTTTGCTTGGGCAGTTGGCATATATATATATATATATATATATATATATATATATATATATATATATATTAACTGATACATAATCAAGAAATCGATCCAGGAGTCAGAGCTCTGTCTAACCACACAATGCAAACCAAATTCAGAAAAAAACTTATATTGGCTGTCAAGAAATTAGTCTCTGGGCTCCTGTGGCCTCGTGTTCACACTCTGGAAAAACCTGCAAAGCTGCCACAGTACAATAAAACATACCGCCATGAACTTGCCGGCTGATTTAACAAGGCAGCATGCTGTTGGTATAGAACACAACAAAGTACTGACATTAACTTGCAGGATTATGTCAGTACTAAGACCTATTCAAGCCAGCATGAGCAAATAACATGACTTCCAAAGCCCATTTGCTGCTTGCTCTACAGATTCCTTGTCATAGGAAATACCTGGAGCAATAAGCTGCCCTTTCTCATGGAAAAGCAGCCTTAGAGTTTAGTTGAAAATGCTGGACAGATTATACTGACCAGAGAGCGACATAATGCCCAGCTGGCAAGATTTCAGTGAAAAACATATCCTTTGCTCTGTGTATCACTGGCCATTGTTCACCATTGTTTGTGAATTTGGTTCTTAATGCAAGAAATAAAACACACAATATCTGGGTTTTTTCTTTGCATGTTGCCAGACAAAACTCTTCCTTTAATTCAAGTAAAAATCAAGCGTATTAGTATCTACAGGGCAATACTAGTGTGTGTGTGTGTGTGTGTGTGTGTGTGTGTGTGTGTGTGTGTGTGTGTGTGTGTGTGTGTGTGTTTTCTCATAATGGTCATGTGAGCAGTTAGTTCAAAACAGTGTATTTTAAAATTAATGAATCATGTCATGCCGTGTGCATTTCATGAAATAATAAAATAATCCCTCTAGTCAAATGGAAAAACTCAAACTGAGATCGTTAAAAGGGAAATGTCAGAATCAATGAATTTATTGATTTATTAGACGTTCTGTAAGATGGGTTTTTGTACAAGCTTTTCTATTGACACAAACCCCAACACATCATGCAGTGTGTGAGCTCTCTCCTTGAAGAGGCATAAGTCCCCTTCGGGCATCAATTTTGTGTTGTTATCTGGAATGCTGTTTATCTCAGTTGGCGTCCCGTTGTCCTACCACTGGCAGCTTGAACACACAGATGATCACAAATGCAGGCGGCAGAGTCATCAAAGTTATGCAGTACAATGGATTTGTTTTTGTTAGTCAGCAAAATTAACCTCAGGGAATCTAACGGCAAATGAAAATGTCCTCTGCTTATAAGAGGAGCGTGACACCAGAGAGAGATGGAAATAAAATCTCCTTTCCTATCCTGTAATGGGGGTGAGTTCAAAGAGAATGGTGAGCTTGGTAAACATACCACTGTCAGTGGTGGTCGATAAAAAGCTGACCTCCGGCTGGTTATTTGAAATCCAGGGAAACAGTCAAGCCTTTCAGTTTTGGGTAAACTTCCTTCTGCAGTGTGAAGCAGGTTTACTCTGGTTTGCTCTGCAGTACAGCCTTGTTTGTTGGTGACACCGATTGTTTTTCCTCATAATCCACACACACCAAACACAGGCAGCCCGGCTGGCTTCAGGAGCCTCACTATGAGTCATAACTTCATTTAACATCATAATGAAGATTGTCAATAAAGCAGTATGTATACACAAAGGCACTGCAATCACAGCCACAGTAGCCTTTTTTATTTCATTGTCTCTTTTTTTTAAATTCCCATTTTGATTTGTTTATTTCTATATACGCATTTCTATTTTCTATTTATTTGACAGGACAAAGTAACTAGAGCAGAGCCACAGTTAGCCTCAGGGTCATATTTCCATTTGTGTCTCCCTGGTCAAGACTTTAATAAGCACCTTGAA
The DNA here is from genome assembly GCA_038501785.1 of Myoxocephalus aenaeus. Taxonomy (NCBI): domain Eukaryota; kingdom Metazoa; phylum Chordata; class Actinopteri; order Perciformes; family Cottidae; genus Myoxocephalus; species Myoxocephalus aenaeus. Next base: position 1,312,418 of record JBAMJR010000180.1, on the reverse strand, counting down.
AATAGAATAAAACTGCACATAGTACGGTAGATACTAGATGTGCAGTAGCATAGATAATCATTTACTGTATTTTAATCTCTGTGTCATTGTAAAGTACTAAAATGCAAATTGTAGCACAGGTGTTTAAATGACATGTTCATATAATATATTCTGCCATAATTCTCTGTAATCAGTAGCTGCCTGGAGCAAAGCAGTGCCGTCGTGGTGGTTTACCTATGACAACCACCAACATCCCCTCACAGCCTTTATCTTTACAAATAATAGAGGAGTTCTTGGAGCTTCTTTCTCCGCATTGCACTGGTCAAAATGTTCAATTTACAATCCGAGAATGGAAAAGAAGTCTGAGCTGTGGCCTTTGCACTGCGCCCCGTAGAGTCTATAAATAAACACTGCTGAATGGAGGCCCGTACATTTCTGTTCATTGATGGCAACACTTTCTACCAGGAGTTTGAATAATTTAATACCACCCCACCCCGCCCCCCCACCCCCAACCTCCACTTCCTGTCCAGGATTGTGTGTGAGATGGGGTGTTTGCGATGGAGAGAGAGAGAGAGAGAGGGATGAAGTGAGTACCCAAAGAGAGAGGCGAGAGAGAAATCATTTGAGAGCATCAGGGAGTGAAAGTGAAACAGTGCCAGACAAAAGCGGAGCGGCGATGAAGAGAGCCCACGGTTGTTGTGCTCTGTTGTCATTATCCTCCATTGTCGAGAACAATAGGAGAGCACTGCAGCTGGGAGCGGGAATTGGCCAGAGAGGGTGGACTCGTGACGTAGATGACGCCATTTCCTAACTGTCATTGTTCCTGATGTCTACACGGGACATTGTACTACCCAGTACAGTAGCATCGTATTGACCTTCTCTGTAATATGCCCACTCTAAAATGGTGCCAGGAGGTGCATTAAGCTACTTACACATTAGTGCTTCCTGTGAAGGTTAAAATCAAAATGCTTGTATCGAGGGAGAGATGAAGAAAAGAGAGAAGCAGAGAGCTAGAGTGAGAGAGAAGAGAGAGCGAGAGAAGCAGGGATTTGAAGAACTGTGGGAAATATTGTGAGTGAGTAAGTAGGTTACACATTTTCTGGTTTCGGTCTTCACCAGTGAGTGTTGACTTGGTGAACTTAGTGGTTAATAAACAGTACTGTAGTTCTGGTAAGTACAACCCTATCACCTGGACCATTGCAAATATTATAATAATGTATTGATCATTGAATTCTTCCATCTCTCAAGCTGAATATTCATAGTCATTAAATCAAGATGATTATCGTTATTTTCAATAGTTGTAGAGCATAAAGTTATAATTCTAAAGATTGTCATGAAATCTGAACAGCCAATCCAGAACACGGCCGAACCACAAATCCCAGTCTGTCCACAACGCTCTGCTGCTGGCAGTCGTCTTGTGACTCTATACAAATCTTCCCTTCGCAGAAAAAAAATACTCAAAATGTATGTATGTATGTATATATGTCTCGTATCGTCTGAAAAGGATTGAAAATAAAGTTAAAAGATGCATAAAGTACATTAGCAATCGATTGATGTATAATTTGTTCCATCCCTCATTAAGGCTGCACAGAGATGATTTCATCATCACTGCATCTACAAAACAACATTAAAACTTTAAACTGAAGTGAACCAAGGGAAAACAGCAGCTGAAGTAGCTGAAGGTTTCAACTGCACTGCAGGAGTGGTGTTTTGTTGTTCTTTTTAAACCGGTAAAAACACTGGCATTTTGCCTTTCAATGAGAAAATAAGAGGGACATCCTTTCTCCAGCTTTCTGACAGCCAAATATCAAGAGACACAAGCATGAATTGTGAACAAATAGCAGTCAAAGTAATGACAGTGACGGCTCCACTGACAGACGCATTAACTCTCTTTAACCTGGGGTGAAAGACTTTGCTTAAACAAGTAAAAGTGAAGCTTCGTCAGACGATGCTGAACACCTCAGCAACCGACATGCAGATTAACACTGTTACAAATAGTAGCAGAGCAGGTACTGAGGTATCTTGTATTTGGAAACAGGAGGTTAACAAAACTGGCTACACTGAGGTTTTTTGAGAAAAATGCATTTTCTTTTCTCCAGGGCATCTGTTGCCAATCAGATGTCTCTTCCATTTTCAACCAATCACATGAGCCCCCCAGATGTATATCCTTTGTTTTGGGTGTTTGTGTTTGCGAAAGCTGCAGCACTGAAGTTTTGCAAAAGCAGCAGTGAGGCAGCAAATTAAGCAATCCTCGCTTGGCTAAAGATCACAGGAACAATATTGGCAAGCTGAACCTTTGGAGCTTCAATTAAAAGAATGCTTTCCTCACCTGATTCACCCTGTTCCTTATGTGCTGCAGGTGGCAGCTGTGTAAAGACCATCACAAGATTTTTTTTTTAGCTTTCTCTCAGAAAATGTCTCTTGTACTGGTCTTTTCCTCCAACTCTGTGAATTGTTTCATCCATTTTCTTCCTCCCATTTTGTCTTCATTGAGTATATTTAAATACTGCCAACATTATGTTAATTCACATGCGACTGTGGTTTGTTTTGATGGAGCCTTGTTCTTTCTGAATCCTTCTTTGAAGCCACTTAAACACACTGATGATTTTTTTTTTTTATAGATTAATAGGTTTGCCGAAGATATATATTTTCTTTTTTCTACCGTTACAACAAAAGGCATCTTTTAAGAGAGAAAGCAGACAGAAAAAAGAGTCAGTGTCAGCATTTCCTCCTGTGAAGCTGCAGGAAGCCGGCTAAACCGCCTTCCACTAATCCATTTAGCTCCCCCATAATTCCTCTTTGTGCTAAACAGTTACAGCAGTCATCAGCCATACAAACATCCAATCCACTCTGCTCTCAGGTCAGATATTGACACGGCCAGAGAAAACAGTGGTGTCCCAACTCCATGACAGTATGCCAGTTTAATCAAAGAGGACGAGGATATTGTTATGTTTTTGCCATTCTAAAATATGTCAACAACTATTGGATCGTTTGCCATGAAATTATGAACATATATTCATGTCCCCGAGAGGATGAATCCTATACTGACTTTGGTTGTCCTCTGACTTTTCATCTGTAGATCTGCAAACTGTAGAGAAGGAAAAATGGTGACAAGATACAAAACAGAAATTAGGTCGGATGGTCAATTCTCACCTGAGAACATTTTAGTGATTTTAATACACAAATAAAGAATTTTAAAGCATTTTGAGTTCATAATACAAGGAGAACTCAACATGTTGTTTTAAAAACAATTGCATAATTATATATTACTAAGCTAGAAAGCTTGTGATAATCCCCCTGGGGACCAATAAAGCCTTATTGATATAATAATATCATTTATTGATTCCTCTTCTTTTCGTTTCACTGAAGCGTGGTGGTTATATGACCCATTTCATGTATTGACTGGTTATACTTTAAAATAAGCAACGTAACGAATAACTAAAGCTGTCAGATAAATCTAGTGCAGTAAAATGTACAATAATTTCCTCTGAGATGTACTAGAGTAGAAGAGTAAAGTAGCAGCAAATTTGCCCTGAAGAACAATTCTTGAGTAAATGTACCCCACCCCAATCATGCCCTTAAGCTGCTGAACATCGGCATGTTAGCATGTTAGCATGTCATTGCGAGAGTGTTTGTATTCTGATGTTAACATTTAACTCAATGCAACACAAAGATTTTCCTCAAGCGGTCTCGCCACCACCCAATAGGGGTGGGTCAAAAAATCGATTCAGCCTAGTATTGCGATATTTTGCGTGCTGATATTGTATCGATACACGGAAGCCAAGTATCGATCTTTTATTTAATCAATTATAAACCTTTTGGTCCTCGAAAAATAAAATCAATTGCTTTTTCAGCCCACTAGATGGTGCTGTGTTGTTTTCTGGTGAGGTCAGCGGAGCTCCCGGGTCAGCGTGATGGTAGGAAGTTGGTAAAAACAAACATGGAGACACCGGAGAAAGAAATTAGAAATGTGCCGTCCGCGTTTAAAGCAGACGTCTTGACTTCCTGTCACTCGTAGCACCGCTGCTGCACAGCTGTTGCAAGATACAATATGTTGACAACGTTTTCCTTTGGGGACAATTTGCGGTGGAAAAAAGGGAATAAACCGCAGTATCATGATAGTATCAAATCGGGACCCAAGTATCGTGATAAAATGGAATCCCACCCCTACCACCCAACATTTAATCGTTTACAGCTGGGAGTGGCTTCTCCATTTTCTTTGGGCATTGCATTGTAGCAGAGTAGTGTACAATACTGATCTTTTAGTTTTATGAAAATTGACAGTGTTACCAATTTTCCAGTGTTAACTACATAATCCGAAACCTCCAAAACGTAAATTCTCATTAGCCTGCAGGTATGCGTGAAGGGCACCACAAGACTCAAGTGACAAACAGCAGATCTGAAAGCTAAAGATTGGAGGAGCTTTACTCAATACACGCTTTGACACAGAGAATGGCTGTGCCTCATCAATATCCCAATGAGGTCCAGACATATGGAGGTGCAGCCTACTGACAGAAATGTCAAACTAGAAGCTCATGATTGAATGCTAGATAACCAGCAAATACAATCAATGTATACATTAAATATGCAGTATAGCATCTTGGTGTAAAACACTGAAACACAAAGGGTAATGGATTTTGGAAAATGCACTGAATCATCTGTGAGAGTTGAAATGATCTTTCCTTGCCATGTGAGAAAATATGCGGTTGCCTGAAGTAGCAGTGCCATTTCATCTTTTGAATGCCACCACTCCAGCTACCACATGTCCACATTTATCAGTGAGACAGAGGGTGAGAGAGTGAGAGTCGTGTGCATGACTGATAGCGGCTTGCCTGTATCAGAAGCTCTGACTCTGCACACTTTACTACACTCAGCTATGCATAGAGGCCGCTGTACTGTTGCACAACATCACAAGATGACAGGGGGACAAAAGCCCAAATAGGATATCTGAAAATAACAAAGAGCCATTGAGGTATGTTGTGGCAGCTCTTGAGTTAAATCTGTGCCGTGTGTTGATGCATCTTTAGACCTGCAGCACACCGAGATGTATTCATGCGACCATGCAACCATGTAGAAGCACAAGTTTAGCGTAACACGTGCCAACACCTCCTGCTACGGGGATGTGAATGAGTTCAAGCTGAACATAACCGTTCTCCTGAATATCTCAAATAAACACCATTACAAGAAGTAATTGCAGCATTGATCACAAAGACCTCTTGATACACACAAACACACATAAATATGAAAAGGCATATGCACCCACCCACACTATTGCTACCATCCACAGAGCTGGCAAATCAAACAGCAACAGGTTTCATTATAAAAAAGCACTCACCGCGTTCATGAGGGTCGATTTTAACAGCAGTCCCTACTCTCTGCTGCATCTATCGCTACAACCTCTCACGAGGCTCAGTGTGGAGTGTGTGTGTGTGTGTGTGTGTGTGTGTGTGTGTGTGTGTGTGTGTGTGTGTGTGTGTGTGTGTGTGTGTGTCTTAGTGTCCCTAATCCCTGCTGAGTAAAGTAGGTGCTAGGCAGCAAATGTTCACTGGAGAGTAGCACACACAAAACAGGGGTTAATTTGGGACCTGTTTTCTTATGGTGGCTCAAACCGTCCTTGTTATTAGTTTTATAGTATTCTACAGACCTATAAAGCGTCACAGAATAATTATGTTTCATATGTACAATTAGGTAATTATTGAATAATCAAACTATACTTACCGTCATGTTGCAGTTTACATCCATGTCTGTTCAAAATGTCATCACTTCACCTTTGACCTCCAAAATGTTATCAGTTCATCCTTGAGCCCAGGTGGATGTTTGGGCCCAATTTGAAAAATTGCCTAAAAGGTGTTCTCCCTCATCCGTTGCATATGCGGTGACCAGGAAGGTCTTGGGTTGCTGAGTGAGTTGACCTGGTGAGGTGAGGCTCCACAAACCAAAAAAAGCTCAAAAGGTAGAGGTAAAAGGTTTGTAGTTTGCTACTTCACAAGAAAGCTGTAGTCAATTCTAAATCATGGCTGTCGTAAAAAAAAAACGTCTAAAGCCATTCCATCAACAAAACTACTTCTTCTCTTCCCTCTGTATGCCTCTGTATGCCAAAACCTCAGTTTTACCCAAATACTGCAAAATACGCTTCCTCCGCTTACATCTGGTGGCAGAGCAGAATCAGTGACAGTACATGGCCCGACAGTCGAGTAAGCCACCATGGAGTCAGACACGTGTTTGATAATGAAGCTACCTGAATGCAGCTAATTGGATACATTTGTATTTTTTCACAAACAAGGAGTCTGCTGACGACAGTCCAAAGCAACAGGATGTAAATACATATGCTATATCTTTGTCCAGCTCTCCAGATCAAGTCTTTCCTAAATCTCTCTCTCACTCATGCACATGCACACACACACACACACACACACACACACACACACACACACTCACACTCACACACACACACAGTAGATTAGCGGGCCGTTTGGTGAGCCCTTAACAGGACTAGTCCGTGACACAGAGGCGAGCAGAGCGGGACAAGAAGCCCAAACTTTGACAAAGAGCCAAACTCTGCTCATCCTTTTAGGGATGGTGATCACCTAAATGAGACGGACGGCTTTGCACCAGAAGGTAACCTGGACGGATAAATCAAGGAAAACAAACCTGCAGTGACCTATGCTCTCCCACAACAATCATTGATGTGCCCTTGAAGTAGGTGTTTGACCTCCAAAACTGTATGAAAAGATGCATACACATTAAAAAAATACTTATTAGATAAACATGGCACAAGCAGGTCCAAATATGAACCGTTTTCAAAACTATTATTATAAATCACCTTGACTTTATTTCCCTTTGTGGGCAGAGTTGAAGCCTCCTGTGAGTTATTTAATTCCCCACGAAAAACAAGCCAGGAACTATTTTGACCCTTGTTTATTCTGGTCTGTTGACAGACTGCAGGAGCATTTGCGGTGAGTGAAGTCGGGTTTAAACACATGTACACAAATACCCGGGGGCTGCCCACCACTATCACATATGCTTGGCCTGTGAGCAGCTGGGATTTCTGGGCATCAGAGAACTTCAGCTGCTGCCCTAAAAGCCTTAATTTTAGCAGATTTTACCAAAGCAATCAAAAACACAGCATCTTGCTCAGTTTGCCCTCACGTCTCAATATTGTTGCACCAAATGAGAGTCAGCAACTGTTACTGCCAATGCTAATTACGGGGTGAATCGTAAATCATTATCCGTTCTGCGTGCTGCTTGTCTCCTCCTCACCATCTTAAATATATGCAGATATCAATCCTTCGTATAGATAGATTCACTCACACAAACGCCGCATATTGCCAGAGGCAAGAAACAAGATTAATGCAGTTTCTAATGGGAGTACGGCTCCATGCAGCAGATGGGTAAGACTACATTTAGAAGGCATAAAGTGTCACATTTAACTTGATCTATGTATTAAAGAAATCCAAATATAAAGTTCTCAGTTCTTTCAGATGTAAACATGCATAACAGATATCCTCCTTTCGTGGTGAGTCAGACGATGAATCTTTTCAAGCTGGCTTCCTCACCGTGGAGGAGACATGATTTCTGAGGTTCAGTTCAGAGGATAAATTCTCCAGCGTCCTCTCAAACACATACAAATGTGGAGCGATTAATGCACTTATGGCTCGTTTGACCAGAGAGTCCCTACACCTCTTGACCAGCGATTAAACCAATAAATGGTTGTTGTTCTTGTTTGGAGAACCATGAAACTGCAGATTGCATGTCATCCGGGGCGTTGCTATACAAGAGTGAAATTGTTGACACGTGTTGCGCTGCAATCCAATTAAATTGCAGAGTTTTCAGAATATTATGGAGAACAAACAATGAATGCTCAAAACCTTATAAACTAAACATTGACATCTAATCGTCAAAGTTATATCCAATAGGTGAAATACCAAAACGGCAACCATATCAAATAAATGGATCAAATAATCAAACAACATTATAAAGAAACAATTTGTCAGCCTGTCAAAAGTTCCTCACAGTAACTTTAATTAAAAAGGTAATTTCGTCACTGGAGTCGTTTTGAAAGCTTAGCTTTCAATTTTGATGAAGATTGTTCAAACAGTTACAGCAAACTACACCCGACAAGTCCTGTCCTCACTGTGAGGGTGTTGGTTAAATTCAAAACAAAAGACGGGTGTCTTTTGATGAACTGTTGACACACGTGCCCTTCCTCAGAGCGAGGATAACAGATCATCTTTCCAAAATCTGGTTTAATAAGAGGTGTAGCAGCTCAGTCAGAAAGTCATGTCTCTCCATAATGAATACAGCCAAGGGCGCTCTTATCTGAATCCAAATGGGAGCATGTGTCAACATAAAGGATGTATTTCTGTTATTTCCATTTCATTCAGCCTTTATCTAACCAGACGGGTCCATTAAGATGTTTTTTGATATGCGATTGATCCGTTCTCACCAGAGACATTCAAGTTCAAAGATAGGCTCTTTATCTCCTTTCTTTTCTTGGAAATAAACATGACTTTTGTCAATCTGGGATGAGGAAACTGCTGAAAACAGCCACACTGCGACCAAAACACTCCTCGACCCCCATCACCCAATCCATCAGCTGCTGCCCTCGCCAGCAGTCTTTTTCTGTTAAGAAAACCTATCATACATCTGTCTTCCTCTGCCTGGAGGGATAACTCGCAGACCTTTCGGGAAGAAAAGTTAGGGGAGGGACAACGGGGGAAACAGGGAGAGGAGAAGACAGCTGGGTACACACACACACACACACACACACACACACACACACACACACACACACACACACACACACACACACACACTTAATATGTGATTATGCACAGTGCACAATACATGTGCAGAAAGAAGCAAACACAAACATAAGAAAGACAGTTCTCAATACAGTTTTTTTCCCGATCTCTGCAGGTAACAAATACCCATAATGCCCTAAATGATCATTTCTGATGCAGCGATGGCTTTGCACTGCATTGACCCCATTTTCCAGTCCAATCATATGTAATTGCTCAACCTTTAAAAGGTTGCTGTAAGGTAAGCTATGGAGTCCATAATATAGCCGCCAGCTTTACCGCTTCATCCAGCGGTCTCGTCATAGGTCCGTGTCACATTCCCTCAATGGGAAAACTGACAACGGGACAGAGCTCCGATGACCTGACCCCCACTGGTCAGCTACAGGTTTCTGGTCATTGGCTATGGTATCCCATCACATTTTTGCCCTGCTATCAGCACTTTCCACCTTCTACTCAACACTACACTCCTTTTATTGGTCACGCCAGAGTTATGACCGCCTCGTGGCCCATATGGGTCCAACATGCACAACAGCTGCCTCTCCTTCACATTCAGCATCAGCCTTTGGGAGGTGAGAGCAGCTCACAACAGGTGAAGCTAATTGGCCAGATAAACAGGATGGTGGCTGGTGAATTGCTCCTATGTGGGTAAATGTGAAGATCGCTGCCATAATTGCTTGGATGAAGTTTAGATTGAACAATAGAAGGAAAGCAGGGTTTTGATTTATGAACCATGAAGGGGAGATTAAGGTCCGATTAAAAAATGTGGTGAAATGAATGATGGTCCCATTCTATTTAGTGTGTCACAGCACTGCTACTGCTTTTTCTGCTGCACAATCCTAGCACCCCAGGTTTGAATCTTTTCTTGTGCGTAGAAAGTCTCATGCTGTTTTTTATGAGGGCCCAGGCGGAAGTTTTGATAAATGATATCAGTTGCATCACCAAAGGAGAAGTGAAATATCACTCTTGATTGTAGGAAACTTTGTGGGATTTTTTTTACAAAAAACTTTTACTGTTTAGGCAAACAAGGTTCGCAGGTTGTGACCACAGTGACGGAGAGCGAGTAGGTGAAAGAGACATGGGGGTAAACAGCCGAGCAGAAAGCTTATGAAAGGAACCGGGAAGAAAGAGTAAGCAACGAAGAGAAAGGTCACGGACATAATTGGAGCAATTTATCATGGGACAGTTTTAGGAGAAGGTGTTATGTGCCATCAATCCATTGAGCGACTGGCTCTGAGTGGCTGATGATAAGACGCTCTGGAGCGCCGCCAGCCACCTCTCTGCTCATATACTGCTGCATAATGCTTAAACGCTCATATTCTCACAGTATGGAAGGTTATTACGGCTTATTGGAGACTCGCTATATTGATAATATGAAAGTTGGTGGTATGCAACATCATTATGTGAACGGTGCAAGTTTAGAGTAAAACACAGGCCGAAGTGAAAAGCTGAAGTTGCCTGCAATCAACGCTGTCGAATAATTCTTTGCGAATGTGATTTAACCAATAGAAAACAGACCTATTTTTAGGCCTCTGCTCGAAAATGGCATACCCAAACTAAAAAGAGTGTATCTCTGCAACCACTAGGGCTATTGGAATACGTTTGGTGTTATATAATAAAAGGCTACACATGTGAGATTTTGTTCAGCTGTGTAAATATCAGTCTATATGTTACTGGTTAAGAGTAAAAGAAGATGACACAGCAAAAATGTAAAGGTTTCAGGTCCGCCTAGAAAAAAAGCATTTTCAGGATGATTATTTCTTTGAAATGATGCAGTAAGGTCTAACTCTATGTGGGGCCCATTAACATTGGACACTATAACAAGAACTAAACATGGACCCCCCCATATTCTCATTTGTTTATTATTTTTTATTGATTGCTAATTGTTTTGTTTGTTCACCTGGCATCTGTTTGTGTATCTGCAAGGGAGGTTTGAAAGGTTAATGTTGGTTACGAGGATTTAAGTTCAGGCAGACTTGGGTCAGCTCAGGGGTCCTTTGGGGAAAAGCGAGGGAAAAAGCTGTGCTCGCGCTATTCAGATTGGACTATAATAGCCTGTAGTATGTAGTGTGGAGCTGATCAGAGTGTGTTTCTGTACTTTTCAGGTGGGTGAAAGCGATTAAATGGTATAGATGTAGCGACACATGGGCATAACTGTTTGGAAGGCAAATATGAATGTATGTCAGTTTGGAAGTTGAATGTCATGACGTGTCTGGAATATGATGAATCACTTAGCTTAGCTAGCTAGCGACCGGAAATACCGTAGTAACCACCTGTAGCCTGTGAGAATGACAGTTGTGTGAATGTGTAGAATGTCGCCAGTGTGAATGACGTTGTTAGTAATAATATAAGCTGATATGTATATATGTATAAGAAACCGTTTGATTCAGATTGGACTATAATAGCCTGTAGTATGTAGTGTGGAGCTGATCAGAGTGTGTTTCTGTACTTTTCAGTGTGTTCGTGTACTTTTGCTCCTGTTGAGTAAAGAAATTCTTAAACAACCATGCATGCCTGGATCTCCTGTGTCCAAGTGCGCAACATCTAACCCAAATCATAGCACAATATGTGAATATTCTCTCTACAAAGGTTTACGTTGATAAAGTGAAGCAGAACAAAGTTAGAGAGGGTTTAGTACAGTTGGGAACTGGAAAGAGAAAAGGCGAGGAAAGACTGGAGAAGGAGTTAAAAAAAAGAAAACGATGCGACTAGAGCCAGACTTCAGTGTTATAATTAGTATACATAGTTTAACCATAAAGTTAAGAGATGCTATATGAAGTGCTGGACTGTGTCTTGTCTCACAGTAATATATTATTAACAAAAGACAACACTGTGCAGGATACAGATATCACTATTAGCAAGGAAGCTGACATTAATTAGCTTAATAATTTACAGCAGTACCAATCTCCTGAGAGGTGAGCTCTTGCAAGCAGCTTGTTGCGTATTCAATTTAAAAAGGTCACAGGAAGGTCTGCCATGATTATCATGTAGTAGGTGGGAGGTACATGCATACTGTGTATGCATGACATATGAAGATGTATTAGTACGATATGTAGAAAGTACTAATTATTTGGACACAGCTTCCAATGTGTGCATTCATAGACTCATCCGCGGAAACGCATCAAAATCTTGACAAGATTCTGAATCATACAGGATGTAGATGTAAAGAAGAAGAAGAAGAAGAAGAAGAAGAAGAAGAAGAAGAAGAAGAAGAAGAAGAAGAAGAAGAAGAAGAAGGTGGTCATGGCCAGACCAGCTGAGCATATGGTGTGTTTGACCTTGGCAATGACCCTGAGTGAGTTCATGCATGTCTAGTTGACGCTTCCACAGCGCATAATGTTTCACACCCTTTCAGAAAGTGTTAGAGTTACATGGAGGTGGCAGGGTTGTGGCGGTCATAATAAACATGTATAGAGTAGATCTGTTATGAACAAAATATTATAGTGAAGGCATACTTGTTATTTGCGTGACTAAGCCCCCAACCACCCTCATTAAAAAAGTATATATTTTTACATTTGACAAATAATAATTTGACATTTTGAATTTCTGGATGCAGGTTCAGTCATCTGGAACCATTTTGACTTGTCCTTGGACCTTGTAGGACCCCTCTTAACCCTGCTGCTGGTGTTCCCTGTGGGGTTGCAGTTCCACAGGATTTTTCACAACAAGTCCGCACTGCTCTCAGTGGAGTCGACTTCAGCCAACCCAATAAAGTTTTAGAACATGGTGTGCACAGCAGGGAGTACCGGATTGGTCCTGCTGTTTATGTCCTTTTGAATTGAAACATGGAGGGGTATTACTAAAAGTGGCAAACCATAAAGGTGGCCCATGTGTGGCTCCTCCCAACACTGTGACTCTTCTCCGAAATCACACCAAGTTAAAACACTATTTATGTCCGACTGTAAATACTACAGCAGACATGTCTAGTCAAATCAATCTGAAATGACTATCTTGTTGTACAGGCGGAAGCAGATTCCTTACACCTTTGAAAGAGTTAGGATTGGTCTGCATTTGCAATGGAGCATTTAGACCAAACACAACATAGTCATCCTCACCACACAATTGGTAGCTCCTCCAGAAAGCTATGAAAACCGTCAAACTCTCGTGGCAAAACTGTGACGTTCTTCCTCTTATTCTGAATTCACACCCTGCTGTGCATGAAATAAGTGCTTGGTAACATTTGACACATGGCTAAAAATGAATGTAAAACTATACATAGTATTCAGAAGGTTTCCCAAAGAGTACAATAAAGTACGCTCAAACAATTTATTATCTCACGGTCTACTGGATACCGGCTCACAAAAGGTGCAGCAAGAGGGGATTGTATTATCCCACTCTGGAAAAGTGCTTTCAGTCGCGTTTGAGGCGCCTCGAATAGTGCGATTGACGCGGGGCGAATTTGCGCGAGTTGAAATATCCCAACTCTGGCGGAAAAAATCGCGTGAGTCATAGTTACGTCAGCCAATCAGCGTTGAGAAGGTCCGCCCGTCACCACCGCCGTCTTGCCGTTGCTGAATCAAACTGTTGCTGCTCCGCCAGAACCAGCGCTGGTAGCGGCCGTCATTCAGACGCTGTTGTGGGACTACGGATAATATTATGAACCCAGACACCATGGAGTTTGATGTTCTGACGTATGTGGAGTTTACACAACAAGTATAAAGCAGAACTAGTGGTTATTTCCATGGTGGATGAAGGAAACGGTAACGGTGTTTTTACGGCGATAAGCCAGGCGCAGTTCCTGGAGGAGTCGGTGAAATTCACCGAGCTGTGTGCGGCTACGGATGGTGTTATGAACCCAAACACGAGGGCGTTTCATGTTCCGACATGTTTGGGACTTCCACAACAAGTATAAAGCAGAAATAATGGTTATTTATTCCATAGTCGATAGCGGAAAAGATAACTCTTTTTTCATGGAGAGAAGCGACGGCGATAAGCCACGCCCCCCTTACTCGCGCGAGTAAACTGAAGTGGTAAACGCGGCGCGAAAAACCATGTCGCGTTTGGTGTGAACGCAGTATAAGGCTCAACTAAAGAAATGGTTGATTGGTGCCCAGCTCTGTCAGCACTAGAGCATAACTGCTCTTTGCTGTCCTCGTTCTGTCCGTGTTGTACTTTGCCTCTGTTTGTCTGTTGCCCGCTGTCTGTCTGTCTTGACTTTGCCGGTCGACCATTCATCTACCTGCATGTCTTTTATTGTTGTTTAGCTGTGTCTGACTGTTGTACACGCATTATAAAAGCGTCAACATTTTATAACCTTGTATATTTATTTTATTTCTGTTTTTAGGTTTGTTTTTGCCTCCCGGGACTACAGATGGAAAATAGCCTCTTGACTAACTCTGGCACATTTAGAAATGTTTTTATTAAATGTCCACTGTCCCCTTATTAAATAAACCATTTGAATAAAAATAAAGTCATACAAGCTTGTCCATGAACTGGATAGAAACAAAGAACAAAATAGGTGCAGGTCAGATGTTAGAGAAACAAAGCCATAGGAGAAATAAATATGGACCTGTTGGAATACAACCATGAGAGAAAGCCCAAAAAGATGGACCACTGTGTCTGAGAGATCCTGCATATGTATGTGTATATATGTATATATATATATATATATATATATATATATATATATATATATATATATATATATATATATATACATGCAGCAAAATGTACAGCAATTATATCAGAAAGAAAAGTGTGATCATCAACAAAGATTCTCGACAACTAAAGATACCAACAACAGGCAAGTTATTCCACACAGTAGCAGAGGCCCTCCAGTGTCAGTTCAATAAAAAAGAACAAGATCCAAGCATCAACACTCGCACCCAATCATCAGATATCCAGCTGGCAGAGTAGCTGGTCAGGAGACCAAATGCAAGCTGTTATTATCAAGACTGTGAATCTCCTCACAATGCACGGAGGATTTCATCAAAAAACCAACAACCCGTGACTCTAAGCCGGCCGGAGAGAGAGTTGGAGCCGAGTCTGTGTCAAGGCTGCCGTCCTGAATGAAACACAAAGCATCGCTCAGTTAAATTGAAGCTATTTTGATTGCTACTTAATACCGTCTCCAACAACGATGATCTCCGGGGACCAAAATCTCAAGGACGGCAACGAGTCAACACTGGCTCAAAGACTTATAAGGATATTGGAAAAGAATGAAATGTTTTGTAAAAACACCATTTATCAGACCAAACTAAACTAAGGGGCCGTTCAGACCGGACGCGACGCTCAAAAACGCGTCACTAGCAAAACCATTGTTTCCCTATGGTACGCCTTTCAGGCACGCCTTTTAAATGCCGCGCGTCGCGTTTTTCTAGCTTTTTTTCGGCGCGCCTAAAAGTAGAAAAGTAGAGTTGAGAAAGAAATATTCTCAACTTTTAAGCGCGAGGCGCGGAGTCGCACAGCACATCAATGTCACACTCGGTATACACGGTTGCGCACGCAGGCCCGCTCCACAGGCGCACCGGGCTGTTTTGCCCGGCGTGTTTTTGCCAAGGCGTTTTAGAAGCGACTGCGCTTTTAAAAGTCGCGTCTGGTGTGAACGGGCCCTAAGGGTAGGTCAATTGCAGAATGCAAAAAACGCCTGAGATTAGTCGTTAAAAGGCAACTTTCAGTATGTCTTCCCATCATGCCTCTGAATACCTCGGGCCTTCCCGGGGACGATTGCCTGCTTAGATTCCGGCCACGCTACCAAACTGTGCTTCCAAACATGAATATTTCATTTATTCAAAGTTATGCAAATCCCTTTTGACTGTAACAGAGCACCATTCACAATAAATAAGCCTTTCCTACGGTACCGTCGCTCTTTGGGTCAAGCTGTGAAAACAAGCGAGGGGAAAACGCACCCTCCGTGAAACCAGAACAAGGCCGGCTCTCTCGGGGCTTAGCACCACCACCAACAGTGTGCACCATAATTCCACTAATCTATTTTGACTATTCACAATGTATCACACGTTACAAGTGCTGTGTGCGTGGACGCAAAAAAAAAAAAAAAACTGCATGTCTGTTTGGACGTGAACGCATTCACGACACGTCGTTTTTTTCCCCTTTTCTTATGAGGACAGAAAGAAAAGACAAATGAGGGAAAGATCATAGGTCTTTTTATAATGAAAGAATATCTACTGTCCCACTTATTTTACACACACACATACACACACACAAAGCTATCCACGCTTCAGTCCTTGCTCCTTAAGAAAGCAAATCCTCCTTATTTAGCAGTGAAAATATTTAAATATTTTAGGTCAGGGACTAGGTGGAATTTTGCATTGTTAAGATGGTAAAAAGGTAAAAGTTGGGCTATTTTTGCAGTTTGCTTTGTGCAGTGCACAGTTATAGCAACAAAAGAATAACCTTGATTCCACACGAAGGAACACCTATTTGTTGCTATAAATAAAATAAAAAAGACACAGATCCATTCTTCTTCATGCCTGTTTCTTTCTGTGCTTCATCTTTATGCAAAGCGACACAAGGCAAGATTTCACAACGAGCATCGTAAATATAAAGGAGAGTTTCCCCGGTCGCTGACCTGACTCTGCAACATTTACATGTTTACCGAAAACAAATTCAAGTGGATCATTTTAGAAGGTGAGAAGGCCTTTTCAGAAGAAATACAAGTAATAATAGCAAGGCTAAATAGATATTATTAGACAGAAACAGCTGTGTACTTTGTTCAAGGACCTTTAAGAATCGTCTTCATTAACCTTTTCTTATTAAACAGAGTCTGTAGCTTAGGCACAATGGTGCTTTGAGCACTGTATAATTGATTTATAGAGTGATTAGTCTGTAAAAGATATACTTTTTTAATTATAAAATTTCACAGAGGCCAAAGGATGTCCTTAAAACCAAAAACAATTATTGTCATGTAATTAAAAACAAGCAGCAAATCCTCATATTTAACCAACAAACGATGGAAACAGCTAATCATTATAATAATCACACTGTATAGTTGGTGATTGATTTTCTTTCTATTAACTAATCCACTTATCGACTCATAACCACTGTAGCTCAACATCTCAGTTTATGTTAGCACAATAGGAATCTACATTTGTTTAGCATCTATTTATTGTTATCATAAACAAAAGCATTGGAAAAAAAATAAGAAGAGTATTTTAGGGGTTAAGATGCAAACAATAAACCGCAACATCCCCAGCTGGAGGCCGAGCAGATGCAACTGACAATACAATCCTTGTATGCCATCAAGAGCACTCAAGAAAACAAATACTGAATAAATCAAGGGGCTGACTTCTGCTGTAAAGGAAGCAGCAAGCAGAATTAGCTCATCTCTGATCTTTTACGAAACAATATCTTTGTGTATGAATGTGAATATTGTTGTTTGTGCCTCTCAGTAAACCAACCAAATTGTAAACAGATTTAGTTTATGAATGCAGAATATGCACTGAGATTAAATTTGGTGTTGAGTCTCTGACCACCACCGAGCTCAGTGCAGCAGAGATTGGGGGAGCAGCGGCAATCAACACCCGACTCAAAAATCACATTAGATACAGAGCTCGATGCCAGCTTTTATGTCTGTAATATTCTTGTGCATGGAGATGTAGAACAACTAAACCGGGCCACAGAGCGGATGCGCAAGAGCAAGCTGAGACACACTTTCAGCTATTAAAGAAGAGAATGAAATGTTATGATAAGCACATGACCATCATCAGTGGGTGTGATTTTAAGGTTGGTGACGAATGTGGCTGGGAGCAGCAGCAGTGTAACGTTACACCATAAAGTATAGGAGCTCAGCAATGTAGATGCAATTATGATATGAAGGGGCATAATGCGAAAGTTACGAAGGTAACTACGGTTCTATGAATCCTGGATGACCGCCAGAGGCAGTGTTTCACACTGGATATGTTCAATATCGCGCTTGCGCAGTTCGAGTAATTATAACAACAAAGTCACGTGTGTGACCTCGGGTGACCCCCAGCCGGGTATAACTTCCGGCATCATCCCGAGCTCGGTTCTACGGAATCTTCTCGCGAAATCACGAGATTCCGAGTGACCAAGAACTCTGGCGGTCATCCAGGATTCATAGAACCGTAGTTACCTTCGTAACTTTCGTTCTATTTCATCCTTACTGACCGCCAGAGGCAGTGTTTCACACTGGATGACTTATACCAACAAAGTCACGAGGAACGTCAAGGAACCTACCTCGTCTGACTCATGCGGAGGAAGTTGGACGAAGAACCACCCCCAGTGGGTGAGGGGTGGCAACGTTCACCCTGTAGTATCTGGTGAACGTGCTCGGTGATGCCCATGAGGCAGCAGCACATATATCCTCCATGGGCACACCTCTCATGGTTGCCCATGACGTGGAGACACTCCTGGTAGAGTGGCCCCTCACTCCGGATGGCAGCGCACGGCCACTAGCTCTGTAGGCACAGGCAATGGCCTCCACTATCCAGTGGGACAGGCGCTGTTTAGAAAGGGCACGGCCCTTCCTAGGTCCACCATAGCAGACGAAAAGCTGCTCCGACCGCCGTATGCCTGCGGTGGCCTCGACGTAGGCTCTTAGGGCCCGCACCGGGCAAAGCAGCCCCGACCTCTCCTCCCCCACTGGAGGGTCAAACTGTGCGAGCTGGATAGGTTGGTTGAGGTACGAGCGTGTCAGCACCTTTGGAAGGAATGCTGTATTAGGCCACAGTGTGACGCCAGAGCCGTCTGGGTTCCACCTTAGACAGGATTCGCTCACCGACAGGGCGTGTAGCTCGCCTACTCGTTTTGCCGAAGTGTTGGCCAGGAGAAAGACTGTCTTTGCTGACAGCCATCGCAGCTTTGCCTCTGTCAGGGGCTCAAAGGGAGGTGAACATAGGGTGTCCACGGACAAGTCCCATGGAGGAGCCCTCGGGGTGCTCGGAGGTCGCAGTCGCCGAGCCCCCTTTAAGAAGAGGGACACAAGCTTGTGGCTCCCTACAGTGCCGTTGTCGATTTTAGCATGCTGGCATGAGACAGCAGCCACGTAGACCCTTAGGGTAGAGGGAGACCGGCCCTTATCCAGGAGGGACTGCAGGAACTCGAGTACAGTCTGCACTGGGCACTGTACTGGGTCCATGTTGTGAACCCCACACCAGTCAGAAAATAGTCTCCATCTACACTCGTACTGTAGACGGGTAGATGGCGCTCTGGCATTCAGAATAGTCCTCCTGACTGGTTCTGTGCAGCTGCTTAGCAGCCGGTCGGGCCCTGCAACGGCCAGGCCCATAGTTGCAGGCGATCTCCTATCGCAGCTAGGGGGTCGGATCTGGCATCCCGACCCCCTAGCTGCGATAGGAGATCCCTCCTGTCGGGGAGGCGCCATGGCGTCCCGCAGCAGAGTCTGTGCAGCAGAGGAAACCAAGTCCTGGCGGGCCATAAGGGGGCCACCAGCACCAGCCTGTGGCCCTGCTGAAGAACCCTGAGGAGCGTTGGCAAGATCAGGGGAAATGGAGGGAAAGCATAAAGGAGGCCCTCTGGCCATGTGTGAGCCAGGGCATCTTGACCCAGAGGACTGGTCCTCTCCATCAGGGAGAACCAGTGGGGGCAGTGGGTTGATATCTCTGAGGCAAAGAGATCCACCTGTGCTCTGCCGAAGAGGCCCCAGATGCTGTGCACGACCTCTGGATGGAGACGCCACTCCCCCGGTGGGGGCTTGTGACGGGAGAGGGAGTCTGCGACCTGGTTCCGTTCTCCCGGTAGATACATCGCCCGAAGGCTGGTCAAGCGAGGGGCTGCCCCGGTCAGAAGGGCTCGGGAAACCCGTAGCGGTCCTGCTGACCTGGTGCCCCCCTGGTGGTTTATGTGGAACACGGTCGAGGTGTTGTCCGACCGAACAAGTACATGTCTCCCTCTCAAGTGAGGCAAGAAGTGTTTGAGCGCTAGGTGCACTGCCTGCAGCTCCAGAACATTGATATGCTCCATGTGGTCCTGAGCAGTCCTGTTCTGCCACACTGCGCCCCACCCTGAGAGGCAGGCGTCTGTTGTGACGACCTCCCGACGGGATGGGACCACGCCCATGGGAACACCCCCTGACAGGTATGCTCTCTTCCTCCATGGGGAGAGAGCGAGAAGGCACTGTTGTGACACCTCTATTGCTCTGTTCCTGTGGCGCCTGGCGTCCAAGCGAAAGCTGTTCAGCCATCTCTGCAAGGGGCGCAACGACAGCAGGCCCAAGGGAACGACAGCCGAGGCTGCTGTCAATTTGCCTAATAGGCAAAGAAAACGGATGTAGGGCAAACGCCTGCCCCCTCGGAAGAGGGGAAGGCTGCGGAGGATGTCGTCCACACGCTGGGGCGACGGACAGGCTCTCATAGTGGCCGCGTCCAGAGCTAGCCCGATAAAGGTTATGCTCTGAGAAGGGCTCAGAGAGCTCTTCTCCCTGTTTACCCTGAGGCCCCACAGGGCCACATGAGACAGAAGGCGAGCGGTGTCCTGTGCAGCCTGAACCCGGGATGGCGCGCAGATCAGCCAATCGTCCAGGTACGGCAATATCTTCATGCCCTGCGATTGCAGGGGAAGAAGGGCAGCGGCGACACACCTCGTAAACACTCGTGGGGAGAGGGAGAGTCCGAATGGAAGTACCCTGAACTGAAAACAGCGGCCCTGAAAGGCAAAACGAAGGTACTGTCTGTGGTGAGGCACAATGGGGACATGAAAATAAGCATCCCTCAAGTCGACCGACGTGAACCAGTCTCCCCTGGAGACGGCACGAAGGACACCTGCTGTGCTCAGCATGTGAAATGGTAAGACCTTCAGGAACTTGTTTAGTCCCCTCAGGTCTAGGACTGGGCGCAGTCCGCCGTTCTTCTTCCTTACGAGGAAGTAGGTTGAGTAGAACCCCCCGGGTTGTAGCTGGGGGTCCACCACCTCGATTGCGCCCTTGGTCAGGAGCACGGCTAACTCCTGGCTCAGGGCTAGGGCCTTCGCCGGGTCGGTGATGGTAGTCATCTTGACCCAGCTGAAGGTTGGGGGCCGGTGTCGGAATTGCAGCCTGTACCCCTGGGTTAGGGTGGAAACCACCCAGGGGTCTGGGGCATGAGCTGCCCAGTAGCTGACCTGCTGCTGGGAGAAATAACCGACAGCCGGCCCGGGGATCTCAGGCCCTGCCCCCCCTGCCCCTTGAGGCTCTGGGGGGGCGACCACTAGTCCCCCGGCCCGGGGGTTGCCTGGGGGGAACGCGGGAATAGTCGCGTTGGGAGCGGATCGGCCTCTCCACGGGGTGCTGAGCCCGTTGGTGGCTACTGGGGCGAGCTGGGGGCCGAAAATGGCCACGGGAGGCCGCCCTGGTTCTGCGGGGTGCGGTTATGTCCCTGCGAAGGCCAGATAACTGCTGCCTGGTCTGAACGGCCTGCACAGTCCGCTGAAGCGCCTGTAGAGGAGCTGAGCCGAACAGCTCCCCGGGTTCAACTGGGACAGCACGGAGGGTCCTCCTACATGTCTCCGACAGGGGTGACTGCGCCAGCCAGACCTGGCGGCTGGTCTGAACTAGGGTGGACATCAGGCGCCCGAGTTCCCGTGACATGAGTGCAAACGCCTGCAGTGACGCATCACTGAGGCTGGTGGTAGAAGCGTCGACCGTAGCCTGCTGCAGAGACACTGAGAGACCAAGCATGAGATGGGAGAGTGAGTTACCAATACGACCCATGCGTGCCGCCGTCTTGTAAGCCTGGGAGAGCAGGTCATCTGTGACCCGACATTGGGGTCGAGGGCACCTAGCACTCGGCCTCAGATTCTCCTCGGGAGAAACTATGAGGGACGCAATAGCCGGCTCGATGGGTGGCATGCCCTCCAGGCCCCATTTTGCCGCGTCCTGCATGGACGCCAGGGTTCGGCCATCCGCTGGGAGACGGGAGAGAGTACTGGTGTCTCTCCAGCACGCATGCAACTCCCTCAGATACTCCTCAGAGGGAGGGACAGAGAAGGTGGCAGGGGTGGGAACATGCCTGAAGAAGGCACTAGCAGGTGGGGGCTCCGGCTGCTGCATCTCCAACTGCAGGCGTGCAAGTGCCATGCGAATGACGGACCCCATAGAGCCGTCGACTGCCCCCTCCGACGGAGTATGGCCTGAGACCCGGGAACTAGGCCCGGAAGCATGGGAGGACCGCTCGTCACCGTACTCGGTAAAGAAATTGGCGGACGCCGCCAGTGACATCATGTCCTCCTCCGGGACCGGCTCAGCCGCAGATGGATCTGATCCCCCAGTCTCCTCCGCACTAGGGTGGAGGGCCAGGAGAAGCGACTTCACCTGAGCTAGCTCGGCGGCTAACAGATCCACCTTCGACGCTAACTTTGCAGATTTAGCCCTCTTGGGGGCAGCCCCTGCGGCTCCCGTCGGCCGGCGTCTGCCCCGGGTAGGTTGGGCTGGCTCCGGCTGCCCTGATGGGGGGAGGTCCGCCCCACCCCTCAGGTGCCCTACCATGGCCAATCTAGCGGCCCTTACTGCGTAAGGCATAATGCCGCAGTTCATACATGGGTTCTCCGAGAGACCCTCCCTCAGGTGCTCGAGGCCGAGGCAGGAGGGGCAAAGGTCATGGCCATCTTCAGGCTGAAGAGGAGCCATACAGGTCCTACAGCCGGCAGGGTTAAACATAACCAGCGCTTAGCCACCAGGCGCTCTGCAATTATTGCCTCTGTGGAGACCGGTCCTGTGGCAACAGGACAGACAGTCTGTCTAGTGGGGGGGAGCGAGCACTCTCCTCACCAGTACAGTAGCTGTGGCTCCTGGCGTCCTAGCAGCGAGCTACAGTGGGCTTTTTTAGCACTGTGCTACTGTGGAGGACGGTCCTGTGGCGAGAGGACGGCACAGCCCGACTTAGTTAGGGGGAGCGAGAACACTCTCTTCACCAGTACGGCAACTGTGATTCCTGGCGTCCTGTCAGTCAGCTACAGCGCCTGAGCGCTGTGCTACTGTGGAGGCCGGTCCTGTGGCGACGAGACAGGCACAGGCTGTCTAGTGGGGGGGAGCGAGGACACTCTCTTCACCAGTACAGTCGCTGTGGCTCTTGGCGTCCTAGCAGTGAGCTACAGCGGGAGCACTGTGCTACTGTGGAGGCCGGTCCCGTGGCGAGAGGACGGCACAGCCCGACTTAGTTAGGGGGAGCGAGAACACTCTCTTCACCAGTACGGCAACTGTGATTCCTGGCGTCCTAGCAGTCAGCTACAACGCCTGAGCGCTGTGCTACTGTGGAGGCCGGTCCTGTGGCGACGGGACAGACACAGGCTGTCTAGTGGGGGGGAGCGAGGACACTCTCTTCACCAGTACAGTCGCTGTGACTCTTGGCGTCCTAGCAGTCAGCTACAGCGCTTCCTTCCGGAGCACTGCGCCACTGTGGAGGCTGGTCCCGTGGCGCTAGGACAGGCACAGCCTGACTTGGTTAGGGGGAGCGAGAACACTCTCTTCACCAGTACAGCAACTGTGACTCTTGGCGTCCTAACAGTCAGCTACAGCGGGAGCACTGTGCTACTGTGGAGGCCGGTCCTGTGGCGACAGGACAGCCACAGTCTGTATAGTGGGGGGAAGCGAGAGCACTCTCTTCACTAATACAGTAGCTGTGGCTCCTGGCGTCCTAGCAGTCAGCTACAGCGGACTAGCGCTGCGCTACTGTGGATGCCTGTCCTGTGGCGAGAGGACGGCACAGCCCGACCCAGTGTGGGGGGAGCGAGAGCCCCTCCTCACCAGTACGGCAACTGTGATTCCTGGTGTCCTAACAGTCACTACAGCGGACCTGTGTAACTGTGGACTTACCTGAAAGCCGGCCGCGACGGTGTAGCATCTAGCATCATCGAGCGGGCGCGCTCTCGTTAGCAGTCCCCTAATTAGCCGGCGCGCTCCGCGGAGCGCTCCGCTAACGCGGGATCTGCTGCTCCTGTAGGAAACAGTGTCAACGATCTCACCCGGTGATGCTTCACGGTGTGAAGACTGCAAACCCAGCGATGACCGAAGGTAGGAACGCCGCTCGGCTCGATGGTCCGAGCGTGGAAGCGTCCCGTTTCCTCTTAGGAGGTTGTAGCTGTCGCAGCCTTTGGAGGGCGAGGGACCCGCGGCTCCGACCGGTGGTCGCAAGGCTACAGGCGACGAGCTCTTTCTACAAGTTCAGCTCCAGCTGATGCTAACAAACTAGTTAGCCTGCGCAGCGAGAAGATGAAAGAGAACCGAGCTCGGGATGATGCCGGAAGTTATACCCGGCTGGGGGTCACCCGAGGTCACACACGTGACTTTGTTGTTATAATTACTCGAACTGCGCAAGCGCGATATTGAACATATCCAGTGTGAAACACTGCCTCTGGCGGTCAGTAAGGATGAAATAGAACACAAGCTGTTACAGCACATGATGTACTGCATGGGGGAAAAAAAACTAAAGATATGACTACATGACCAAGAGGTGACAAAAAGCTAAATCCCATGAAGCCAAATGTATAATAGGAACATAATTATACAAATGGTGTGATGCACTACAGCATTCATGTTAACATTTGTATAAAACCTACCAACCCACAATTAAAGGCCCAACAATGGTAGAGACAGAATGCAATGGTGCAACAAGTTAAAAACAAAACAAAGACATCTTTTAAAACTCAAATGTTTCTCACAGTTCACCACAACACAAGAGCACAAAAAGCATGAAGGCCATAAAAAAGGCCATACTTGGAATATTTGTTTCAATGCATAGTGCACTTTATACACTGATTGTGCAATACTGTTATCATATTGTTGTGCAATACTGTTACCATATTTTCGTGCCTTGTTTTTTTTACTTTAAGTTTATTGTAATTATGTGTAAGGAGGACCCAGCAAAATAAGCTTTCCATTGTAGAGAGTAACTGTCTGTTATCTGTGCATATGACAATACAAATATCTTGAATCTTGAATAAACTCAGCCGCAATGCAGAAAGTGTCCAGCACCAGCAGCAGAGAGCAGGAATTAGCAGCCAGCAGGGGTCAAGGGACTAAACAATTAGCAGCCTCATAGTCAGGGCTGCTGTGTAGCTGCTGGGCACGAGCTGATTATTAGCAGAGAGTATTAAAAATTAGCATCCATTCAAAAATCCTTTAAAAATTGTTATTTAATAAATATTCAATAAAATATAAGTGTAAATTCATCAAGATAATTGTATATATTCTATATTAAATCAGACACTGATGGCACAGCGCTGTGTATTACATCTTTGTTTTAACCAAAAAATGATTTTGCACTGGTTAGGGGTACGTGGCTGAACAACTATTTCACACGGGGTATTTCACTGAAAAAAGGTTGAGAACCACTGTGATAAGACATAATACACTCTCTGCAGTAACTGTCTATAAGCCTGAACTAAGATCATCTCAGGTACAGATTTTAGGGGCCCAGGGCATCACAATGAGTGTCATAACCCTCTCCCCCCTCTTAAAAGTTAAGCTAAAGCTCTGTGAGACCAGAAGCAAATGTTGCCTTGAATAACCTCCTCACATTATGCTTTTCAGCACAATCGCTCCACATAACGTCAGTAACCAGACTTTTATGGAGTTCGGCTAAAGACCGGGTTTATCCTCTTGGGACAAACCCGGCCGTTAAACTCAGACACGGTAATCATTTGTGATCGGTGGTAGTGAGAGTCAACAGGAGGGGGGGATGATGATGGAGGGGTGGCGAGGGCGGGAGAGAGAGTGTGTTAAGAGATGAGTAATCTGCCCTAAAGGATTGCTGGATTTCATTAACCCTTCAGCTGAGGTCTCTCCGTCTTCTCCTTCTGGCTCTGCACCTGTGTGTAGCCCTCCAGCTCTCAGCCTCTCAGCCTCTCTCTCTCTCTCTCTCTCTCTCTCTCTCACCATGTGGATGACTGACCTGTCAGAGGGCCGACTGCACCACTCAGCCGGAAAATGAATGGCTGTTTGTGTGATGTGTTCGCTACAGTCAGCGAGGCATTGTGGGTCTTGCAAAACAACCAGAATCCTGCAGAGTATAAAGCCCACCCATATCTCTGCTGTGTGGAAAATAAAATATGTGTGCTGCATGTGAGCCAACGGCAGCAACAGGCAACATTACAGCAGACGCAGGTGCATCAAGGGGGAGTTCCTCGTGTTGTCGAGATGTGCTCCTGCTTCTCTTGCATTAAAGAATAGGATTGAATCAGAACGTCAGACTAACGTTTAATAAATGTCATGAATGTTAGTTTGTTGTACTGATTCATCAATACCTTCAATGCAGGAGCAATTTGAGTTCATCTTCCTTTTCTGCCAGGCGTAATGCATCCGGTACCAACCTTTGTGTTCACCACGATCTTTGTCCTCTGAGAGTTCTGTACGCATGTATTTCATAGCCATGTGCACACTATAAAGCAGATATCTCATCAATTATGATATGGATTTCAAGGAAATTTGGTGCAGACATTTATCGTCCCAAGAGGATAAATCATGTTTTAACGTTTGGGCCATGTCCTGACATTTCTTCTAAGGACACAGTAGCACGCTTGTGTATTTCATTGTTTGGCTTGTCAAAAACTTGTAAGACACTGGGGATAAGGTAAAGTTAGGGAACAGATTAAACATCTGCCAAGATATGACAGAGACAAGTGAGTTCCAGAGAGACAAATCAGACTTGTCAGGAAGATGTCCTGCAGCCGGCTCTGAGTCCTGTGCTTGTTTGTGTGTGCTGAGTGTGACAGTGTGTGTGTGTGTGTGTGTGTGTGTGTGTGTGTGTGTGTGTGTGTGTGTGTGTGTGTGTGTGTGTGTGTGTGTGTGTGTGTGTGCGTGTGTGTGCGTGTGTGTGTGTGTGTGTGTGTGTGTGTGTGTGTGTGTGTGTGACAGCAGCTTCACTTGTGTATTTCTTAGGTCACATTATCATAATGGCATCTACATGTTTATCTCTGAAGAAAACTAATGTTGTTCAACAAATGTTCCTCTGAAGTGACCTCACCTGTGTTTCTCGGGCCAACTGTGTTTTTCTTATACTTCAACATAAATTATGTGAATTTAATCGACCAACTCATCACAGGAACACCTCTCCATTTATTAAGTTTTATGAATACTAACCTTATGCTCTTATGTAAAGTAGCTTCATGCTCTTGGCTTTTTCAGTACATCCCCTCCTTATCACTAAGCCGACCAATCTTTTCATTATAAGCCAGCGGCTATGCCCGACTTCTCTCTGGTCTCCAGTAGAGGATGAGTGAGTGACCTTTGACACCAAGACACTGAAGACTGCCGGCAAATCAGGCACTTTAGGGTCTGACTTCCTCAAGATAGTACGACTGTGTGCTCAAGGGGAGGGAGAGAGAGAGAGAGAGAGAGAGAGAGAGAGAGAGAGAGAGAGAGAGAGAGAGAGAGAGAGCTTACCCACCCTTATCACCACACAGGGCATAAAATATAAATCTGGCTTTGGTACCAAGTCAGCGCACAAAACCACTAAGCATTAGAAATAAACAGAGGGATGTTTTCAAAGTGCATGTGAGGGCAGTGACAGCCGGAGGACACAGTCAATAAACGTTCATTTCCATTTCCATCTGCATGTTAAAGTCAAATCCGCAGTGTATCCATATTTAGAGGTTGTAATATGTATACTGCTGCAGTATTGCACATCTATTTGTATTACCTAGTGTAGAATTACGATCCTCCTTTATCAAATTCGGCATAATATATCTATATATTTAGCTTTGTTGCTCGCAAATATTTTTACATTTTGCTCTGTATTTATTTCCTTTTTAAGAATATATATCTGAGGCATCTTTTGGCAGTCTGATCAGATGTTTCATCACCTTTTTTAAATAAAAGTATCACATGGTTAACTGATGTGTAAACTGAGTCCAGCTTTCAGATGACAAACCATGGATCGTATTATTATTATACTCTATATATTATACTCTATATACAACTTTTAGTTGCTTCCTTACATCACAGATAAATAATAAAAGTGTTTATAAACCTGTTTTTCAGGACTAAAAAACGTGCGTCTTCACTGTGCATGAAACTCACTTTCTATTGTGTTGTACCTGAGTGTATTGTAAAGTTCTACTGTTTTTATTGCGTTATTACTGTAGGAGCCATTAGTTATGTCTGTGTATTTTATTTTGGTAGTGTGTATTTTATTATGATAGGTTATATACGGGGCACAGGTGAACGGCCAGGTGGGTAATTATGCATGGGTGACGGGGAGATCGCACGTTTTTTACCGCAACACAACACAGGAGACCGAGAATGTACAAATTATATGTATAATCTGCAATATAATTAAACGGGAACATCACCCAAAGATACGAACGGCCTGGACTCTCACCTGTAAGCAAGCGAGTAGGAAACAGGAC
The DNA here is from genome assembly GCA_038501785.1 of Myoxocephalus aenaeus. Lineage (NCBI taxonomy): Eukaryota > Metazoa > Chordata > Actinopteri > Perciformes > Cottidae > Myoxocephalus > Myoxocephalus aenaeus. Next base: position 1,284,384 of record JBAMJR010000180.1, on the reverse strand, counting down.
CTCTCCAGCGCCCAGCCGAGTGACTAGCGGAGATCAGTCACTACAATTACATTATATCACTTTACTTTGATGATGTTAGGGAAAGGGTAATGGAGGGAAGGATAAGCGTGAATAAAAACATTTTGCTTAAAAAAAAAAGCAAGCTCGATTGCATGAGACAAATGCGTCACCAAAAATATATTTGGAATTCAGCTGGAAAGCAGCCTGCCCTTATTGTAACATATCAAAAAACTCATCATCAGGGTTTTACATCATCGCCTCTTCACCAGCTTTGCCTTCAGATGCTAATGATCTTTCATGGGATATTTTGACGCTATATGGAGTCAGGGTGACCTTGAGTGGCTCAGTGTTGAGTTACATATGGGACTTAAATATTGACATCAACCGATATTCTGGACATGCTGCTTTCCTAAATACTGGTCTTTGTATCTATAGGTCTTCCTGTCCACTGAGGCCATGGGCATCAGAGAGTTCCTCAGACCGAGGCGGCCAAATGGATGCTCCTCTTCAACGCCGTTCGATCGCAGGACAACCGTCTGCTTTAGCCTCTGAACTCCCCGGCCGTGCTGTTTGCTCCCACAAGGCCTGTAATTAATTTAACACAGAGGGTAGGTGAGGAAATGTCAGAGCACTGATGGGGAATTGTGATGTAACCACAGGGAAAGGTCAGAAAGAGAAAGAAGGGAGGGAAGGAATCCAATATTATGAAATACGTACGTATTTGAAACGGAGGAGTGGAGTCTTCCAAACAACATAACACTAACTCTCATGGAGAGTGGTATCAATCTGTTCTAACCTTCTGCGAGACATAAGAAGTGTGTTTCCCAAAATGTCAAACTATTGCTTTGAAAAACCTAATTTAACATATGCCAAGTGTTCACATGTCTTTTATTTTACCTTCCACACAAAACTTTAATTAAAGCCTATATTACAGACAAAAATATGTAATATTAGTTATTTTACTTTCTCTCAAGAAGAAATATTGGCTGACTGACCTGGTAGTCATGTCATTGCAGGTTTAAATAAGGGATCACTGTCATGTCATTCCTCCCACTTTCAATCCCTCCGTGCAAAAATATGCATTGTATACATTCAATATTGACCTCGCAGCCCTTCTGGAGGAGATAAGGCTCATACAGCCAAATGCTGGGATGCATCACACACAAGACATCTGCTGCTAGAATCCTGCAGTGGCTCAAGAACTCTGGATTAGCTTTCCTTTGTATCTGTGGAAGTATCTCATTACCTTCTCCGTCTGACGGGAGATTTGTCTCTGCCTGTATACCGTGAGTTATCCACATAGATATATTTCTATTCATGAGAAAAGTCCATTTGGTTCAAGTGCTACCGCTTTATTTTCATGTCATTGTCTACTCCCCTGACTCTGTTTCCATGCCTTATTTATTAACGTGTTGAGCGAGCTGTGACACCTGGATAAGAGTCCAAGGACAATATCTCATTAAATAGTCATATGCAATGTCAAGAGGAGCAACTGCAACTCCTCAAGGACACCAGCAGCTTTAGGGACAACATTATGTTCTCTTGGTCCATGACAGAGCAGTAAGAGGTGTGAAATGGTTTATTTGAGTATACATGTGTTGGTAGTTGTATCTTAACTTAAATATGCATGTTTCTAATCACACTTGATTTTTAGAGGCTGAAATAGCGATGCATATGCATTGACTTGCGTCTGATTTATGTCATTTCCCCACTAGTGCACATAATGCAAAGGACATTTAAATATTATAATATCACACATGCACATATGCTTCAACACCACCTGCAGCTTTGCCTCTCTAAGAACAGAGTTGTGGTGGGATGTGACACGTTGACAGGCGAGCCTAGATAACCCCAGAGAGGGAGGCGGTCCAGGGACCTCTTAGACACTTAGACACACACACACACACACACACACACACACACACACACACACACACACACACACACACACACACACACACACACACACACACACACACACACACACACGTCCTTGAATTAAGGATAAAGACAACTGACAAGGTGTCATGGTTACAGACCAGCAGAATGTCCTCTCTGGTGACAGTTAATGGGAACATTTCTTACAAGAGCTCCCGATCTGCTGAGAAACTTTCTCCTCCTTTGAGATTTACATTTCTGGGGGCGTTTGGAAGTTAAAATTCATAAGCAATTAAATGTCAAGGTCATTTTTACCTATAACATAGTATTTGGTGCTGTGATGAAGAGTTTGGCAAGGATCTACCCCAGGGCTCAGCAGAGACCCCCCCCAAAAAAATAATAATAAAAAAACATGCTGAGAATATTACAAATCAGACGGTCAGAGGTTGTTGAAGGGATCCTGGGCTTCTTGCCTGGAGGCGGATGTAGCTGTTCTGGTATGGAAAGAGTGACCAGAGACATTTGAAGGGATTCATCTGGACATGCTGAGAATAAGAGAGGAAACTTATTCAAGTGGCCACATGTCAGGACTCTTGATGAGAGGGTTAACTGAAGGACTATTCTGAGTTTAGTTGGAAACAAAGGATGACGGTTTAATATACTTTGTTCTAAAAGACATGACAGAGGGCCAAAATGCTGTTACATTTTATTAAACAAATATATATTTTAAGAGTGTGAGAAATGGAAATTGCTATGCAGATTCTGAAAACTCATCCAATGCAATTCTGGGAAAATAGAGGCAAAGTTAATAAAAAAACTAAATCAATATGTCGACCAGTAACAAATGAATGAAATGAATCAGTGTCATCGCCATATTCTGTTTGCCTACATAAAGTAAACACAGCCCTTAATATAGTATGAAATCATGTCATTACTCACCATCAAAATGACTTATAACGTGTTGTGCATATGGAAGTATATCATATATCTGATAATTATCATATTAGTAAGAGAAGAAAACTTGCTACACATGCTAGATAGTGTAGATACTTGCTGTTAAATTAAAACCAACCAACTGAACCTTCAAACCTATGCTAATAATGTGATATTTGTATCAATTATAATACAGTAAATGGACTGAAACCATGAACATAAGTGTAACACTGACCAGCAACAAAACAAACAAAAACAAAATTGCAGTCTGACTAGCTGTGTCAGATATTTCAGGATGACGTGTTATCACTGGTGATGGACCTCACTGAGGCTGAGGACCTTGTCTAAGATGGTTAAGTCTCTCTGTCACTGGCTACATTCTTCAAGTGCAGAGTCTTCCAGCAGAAACTTTGCCGTTTGCTGCGACATATTTGTCAGAGATCTTCCCAGTGAGGCGGTTAGTGCTCGCTGTGGAGGTTTAATAAGAAGGATGTTTTTGTCTACACGACCTACATACATGCACACGGTTACCATGACTGCTGTGGCAACATGGCTGAGTGACATAGACCAGCAGCCTGTCCACTCACCTGGGACCTGTCCTCTCACAGTGAGTGTACACTTCTGAATCATGTTCCTCTGGTTCAAGCTGTGTATGCTCAAACTTAATCTGCTTTTATCACTATGGGCTAAGGTTTCCACAACACAAGGCATGGCATCCCATTTACTGAAAGTACTGAAAGCCCTGCACACGTCTGAGCACACCAAACTGGCCGATGGTGTGAGCCGCTGCCGCATCCCTCCGAGCCAGATGGATTGCAGTAATGTGAGCCTCAGTTCAGCTCCCAGTGTTCTCCGGGGCTTTCTCTTTTGTTTTCATACAGCATCTCTCTATGTGCTCGGTATCACCGAAACTGTGAATGTTGACAATGTGCAGAGCACCTGAACGCATCAGGCTGCAGAATTGTTCTGCTCTGAGGTCATTAAGATGTTTTTATTTTTTTATTTTTCCACTGCACAAAGCAACCAAGGGTTATTGCATTAGCTGACTACAATGAAGAAAAACAGGTTCATAAAATCTCTCACTTGCATAACTTCATCATTCAATCACGATGAATCACAAGCCAACCCAAACCAGAGCTGAACAGGGAAGAATTTCCTCAATGGACCGAACTGAAACTAACAGTTATGTAACTGTTACAGGATTCCCATATTGTCATAGTGTCTTGTGTCTACATACATACGATACTTCTGTATCGTTATCTTTACTATAAGGTTGTTTCTCATTTCAGAAGCAAAGCGTTTGAGTCCCCACACACACATCAGCGAGACAGAGTGACCTCTGACCTTTTCCGTCCCTATGTAGTGAAGAGAGGAGACGAGGTGATTATCCTCAATGAAGTGTGTTGACAGACGATGAGCAACGCTATAACATCGGACATTGCTCAGCCGCAGGTTCTGACAGCAGACATTACAAAAGAGGCTCTGGCTACGACGACGTCCCCACACTCGCCATATTCTGACCAATCACCGGAGTTGTTCACAATGTCAAAAGGACCTCTCCCAAGGCAGTCAACCGATCAATCATCGCGAAACAGTCACATAGAGCTCAGTCATTACTATCTTGTCAACTTGTTGCTTCCGAGACTTCTGAGCTGCTCATATACAGTAAGTCAAATTGAGTGACTCTGTGAGAAGCATGAAGGGGAAATCATCAGTTCTGGAGAGTAATGGACTGTATTGGCAATCATGCTTTTCACTCAAGTTTCCAATTATTGAGAACTGACTTAAATCCCCACTGACTTCTCTATAGAACAGTCAGTGTCCAGAGGACGACTGCAGGCGGCAGCAGGCAGAGGACAATCATTTAAAGAGAAAAAGCTTACTGAGTACAAACATGCAGCTGGTCCAGCAGGCCGGCACACAGCAAAGCAAATCCCCAAAAAGGTTGTTCACAGGAAATACACTAGGAACCCAAAAAACACTGGGAGAAAAACAATCACAAGAAAAATGGTAACTCACAAGAAGAAATGAGAAACCGACAGAGGAAACACATACACAAGGAGAGCAGGAGGATTAGACACAGGAGGAACTAATTAGGACGGAGCGGACGATCACAAAGGCGGGACAAAGCCCAAATGTAGAAAGTAAAAGCAGATATGACACATACAGTATGTACTGTATATCAAGATAAAACAGGAAAACACTAAACAAATGAATGAAAGGAGGAACAAAGCAGACATTTAGTAAGGCTGCATGTAGGCTGCACCTAGAAACCAAAGTCCATCTGCATGCTCGACACACAGTAAAATATTCTCTCAAAAGGGACCTGATCATGCTAGTAATTGGTCTACATGCAGCCTTACTAAATGTCGTTATGATTAAATAGTGCAGAAGGTTGCATGGAGGATAAGGGGCTTTCAGCTGCTTATGCATGCATCATGAGGAAAAAATAACGAGAAAATAATTTATGGGCAATATTAGCTTCTGCTCTTTAATGTATGTGTCTATGTATGTATATATATATATATATATATATATATATATATATATATATATATATATGTATGACTGTATACATCTACATCTCATATCCACTGTTTATACTGTCCATACTGTTATACTGTCTACATTGTATTTATCCAGCACATTGCACTGCACTTTTACTACTTCTCTTTTGCACTTTGGTCAGGTGCTAAACTGCATTTTGTTGTCTCAGTACTCTGTGCAATGACATTAAAGTAGAATCTGAATCTGAATGCAATCCTAGTGTTTCTTACATTGCCTTTTTTTTTTACAGCATAATTATTTGAGAATCTTGTTATACTATCCAGATAAAAGTGATTATTTTGTTGGCATGCAATAACTGAAATAAATGTTGAGTCCCTCAAATAACACGATGATATAATAAAAGTAAAATCTAACATTCACAGCAACACACACAACAACTGGCAGCTGATACACAACCAGAGTGCCAGTAAATTGTAAATTATTTTGTCTCCTGTGATTATGATAATCAGGCAGTTGTTGAGTTTCATTCCAAAACTTTTGAAACAGAATTAAGTTTACTGGGAATTTCGACCATGCGGAAATTATTTCTGCCTCACATCTTGTAATCTGTATTTCTTATTCATCAAAACAGCATGATTAGCAGCCAACTGTGAAAAGACACACAATTTAGAGGATCTCGTGTGACAATACAGTACGCAACCGGATTTCCAGTTGATTTATTTGTTTTATTTACAAGTCAACTCAAAACAATATGATTCAATATTCCTATTGGTAAGATTATTTGCTGCAGCTTGACTGTCGGCAAAGAAAAACGATTATTTAGCTTGTATTTGCTCTACAAATAAACATGCTAGTGATTTTAAGTCACCATAAATGGCATGTAGGGAACATAAAGCTATAACATTATTGTCAATATGGCCAGCTCTCCTCTAAGCCTTCCTTTTTTTAAATGTGTGTCACAAAACTCTTAATATCTACTGTATGCATTGAATATGGCCCCCCTATCACTGATGACAAACACAAAATCCATTTTCTTTATCTCGGATTAAGGTTATGACACACACACACACACACACACACACACACACACACACACACACACACACACACACACACACACACACACACAGACACACACACACACACACAGTCAGATCAAATGATAACATGGTGCTGTAAGAAGATGTGCTTCCATCTTATATATTTCTATCTTCCCAACAATCGGTGGAGCTTTGGGGCCTCGGGATGAAACCAGCTGAGCCACACAGGTAACTTCAACTTCAGAAGACTTCATCTCTGGCCCAATGCTGATGTTAGCATGGCCTCCAAACTGAAATTTATATTTGTATGTAGGCAACAATTGTTTGTCCAGATCAGATCTGGCTGCAGAATTTCTGGATGAAAAACAGGATCATCTTGGGTTTCGTGATCTGCCACAACGATACGAGTTCAATGTTCAGTGATCTCATCTTTGTGTTTCTCTCAAAGGCTTTGACATGTGTGAAGGAAAGCAAATGCGAAGGGGCATCCATCCAGAAGTCATGACATTTAAAAAAAATAAGCCTGTAGTGGCTGAGAAGAGACCAAATAATCTAGATTTGGATTACTGCCAAGAGATGCCGGTCATACAAGGTCATGTCTGTAATTTCATTTTAAAATCTCCTACTTTGAGGCACCATAAAGAGGTCATGTTGTAATACTGTAAGGGGGGAAAACAAAGAAATGTTCAACATTTTTAATCCAATTCCCCACTGTCTTATACTCCAATATTTACAATTACACATTGTTCTACAAAGTATAGGTTCAGTAGCCAACTATAATACATTTAGCAATTAATAAAACTTTTGAAAATGCTCGTCCCTGGAAAAAGTATCATTATCATCATTTCCATTATATACATTTTATTGAGGTCAATCCCATTTCAGACAGCGTGCAAAGCCATGGTTTTAAATGCGAGGCTATGATGACACCAAGTGGACAAAAAAGGTAACAACAGCTGCAGGAAGTTGAGTCTTCAATTCATATCAGATTATTCAGGAAAAAGGTTATTTTCCCCCTTCTTTTTAGACATCTATCTATTTGTGTCTGTGACCTCATTCTCAACCCATGAGACAGTTTGGCCAGTTGTTTATTTTCTGAGCTGTTATTTTGGCCCCGCCAGCAGGATGTGACAGAGCTGGATTGCTAAACTCTTCCCTCAACATCTGGGTGCAAGATGCCTGACCAGATGAGCCGTGTCTCCACTCCTGTCACCTATTCCCCCTCCACATGCATTCCTTTCTACTTTCCTCTTTTATCTCCCTTGTCTCCTCACTGCTCATGCTACTCCCTTGCTTTTTGGCATTGACCTGTTAAAATCAGTTTTCTGCCTGAAGCATGAGGATAAACAAGCTAATTAAAACAGATTAGTTCAGGATAGCAAAATATACACTTGCCTCGAGAATGTACATTTGCAAAAACCTTTCCAAAAAGTTCTGGAAAAGCTTGACATTTTGGGAAATATGATTATTCACTTTTTTTTTCTTAGAGTTAGAAGAAAAGATCTACACCGCTCGTATGTTTTTATGCTAACTAAGTAGCCAGAGCCACTGCCAGTTAGCTTAGCACGTATAGTTCCACACAAGTTACCGCAGTAAGTTACCAGCCAAGACAAGGTTTGATGTAACCCTCCTGCACAACCCAAAAAAAATATGTTTTACACTTTTATATGGATTAGTGAGCTTTAGAGGTTGAAGTAGTTACTTTTGGAACAAGGCAGGCTAAATGTTTCCCCTTGTTTCGTCGTGCTAAGCTAATCGCCTCCTGATGGAGCTTTATATTTAGGACATATGAGAGTGGCGTGCATTTTTTGAGTTGTTGCTAGAGTTCCCTCACATGCTCTGCTTACCTTACCCTTAACTCAGATTAACATTGTATAGTTTTAATAGATGAAAAGATAAATCTCAAACAAATACATAATGTACAGCTTGTCAGCACTTATCAAAACAGGCCATGTACTTTCAGAAAAATTACATCTTCAGCAAGTTATTTTGATTTCTTCAGCGATGTTTTCTTGAATTAACCTCTGAACAGTCACAGGTGTGCAGATAGCAGAATTTGAACGGTATCAAAACAGTGCAGGGTTAGACTTCACAGGCAGACTCTTCTCCCTTGTTCCTGACAAACCGGCTCCTCCTGGATCTGTCCAGACATTTCCTGTCCCCCAGGGATCCAGGGCAGCGTCTCATCTGTAAGTATATTACAATAGTGATGTGCACTAAATCCACAGGGCTTTGGTTAACTGAGAGTCTGGAGGAGGTTGCGACAGGCAGGAAGAGAGCCGCCTTCTGTCTCCTCATTCCAGTCCACATTTCAATATGACAGGAATCTTAAATCATGTGATGGTTTCATGGGGGATTTGGACATGGCCAGAGGAAATAGTTTGTATTTCAGAAAGGAATATTCTAATATCTTCTTTATCATCCATCCTCAGGTCTGGGAGATACATTACCTTCAGCACTTTTGATTGTTTTGTCTTCATATTTAACGACACTATATTTTACATGCCTGTATTTTAATAATAATGTCCAAGTAGGTTTAATAGTTTTCTGTAATGTTTTACTAATTAGGAAAAACAAAGACAGATACAAATGCGGAATTTGTCGACAGCCAAACAAAATATATATATATTTTTTATTCAATAATATGAATACTTTTGGGGTTCAAATAGAGCAGGTATTTCAAGGAAATCCCCAGTTTCCTCGTAACCAGTGCAAACTACGTAGTTATTTACAGAAAACAAAAGGGATGTATTGTGACATTATTAGGCAATTAAGGAACCACAATGCATTCCCCTTATCATTTCTAAATGTGGGCTTTCTTGCTTGTTCTTGTCATCTTTCAGCAAACAAGAAAGTATTTGCTTCCCAGTTCAGTTTGTAATGCATGTCATATAATGTAAGAAAGTTTTCCAAAGTTTCCAAACATCATGATGACAAAAACGCAGAGTGGTCATGCGAAACCAATTGAAACTTAAAAGGGGGAAGACTGAACATGTGTGCTTTGCGTGCACAAAATAATGCCTGTGCTGAATTAGCAGTGGTCATAACAATCACTGCTCACTCAACACACATGTACTTACATCTTATTTTAGACCACCACTCTATCTGCCCGGCTACTGTTGAATATTCATGGTTAGCACATACTATTTGTTGAATGTTTAAAACAAGTATTGAACAACACGATGTAAAGTGTGCTTTATCAGTGAAGCCAGAGGCAGAAAGAATGTGTCCAGGTCCTGGTCCATTTCACGCATATGTTACACACATATGTTCACAGTGCTCTCTCCAAGAGGCCCCCGCTCGGGGAGAAAAAGAGAGTAAGGCAGAGATAGCGAGCAAATAAGAGCGATCTGATCAGAAGCCAGTATTGGCACTGCTCCCCATCCCGGCCGGACCTGAAGCGTGTGGGCCTTTGGCGGGTGGATAGACGGGCGCTTTTGGGACTTCGAGGAGGAAGAGCGGCCAGCTGGAGCGGTAACAGAGTTGTATTGTGAGCTGACTGAGTGACTGACGCCTCGGTGGAGCAGAGACGCAGGCTGATGGGGTGGCCTCTTTCTGGGCCCCACAGGGCCCCCTCTGTGCTGATGCACTCGTGGAAGTGGGTCAGACACAAGAGCACAGCGGAGAGCCATTTGGAGAGTGTTCGCTCAGCGGAGATACAAAACAAAGAGGCATCGAACCATCGGAGCCCGTGTACAGTGAGCTGGAAGAGAGACCGGGGGCAGAAGGCTTTGTTGACGTAGTGTCATTGTGGTTAGATTATGTCATACGATTGTGGCTGAATCCAACCATTACTAAAATTAGGAAACGTCTGTCTGCCGCTCATCAATGTCCATTTGGTGCACAAAATTCAGCCTTGTCGTCATTTTACCCCGAACAAGCCAATGACAGCAGCAAAAACAATCTGTTCCCCTCCTGCCACAGACAAGTAATGATCCTCATCATGAGGAGTTAGACTGTGTATGACAACATGAAAAGGCCTCTCTGAAAAAAAAAGAACTTCAAAGCAAGAGGCTGTAGCTCTTCTTGCCAGAGGGAGGCAGTGTTCTCATTCAACACACATTAACATTCTTCACAGCATCCATTTTGCCTCCAATTCTCTGCAGCTCTTAAGCTGCAAAATGATCGCCAGCCACATAAGCAGAGAGCAGCTAGTTATCTTGTTATTGATGTGGGCACTTTGAAGAGACAAGGGCAGCCACATTCTGGCAGACGGGAGGCCGGAGCACAACAACACAATAAAAGAAAAGATCTGAGGAGACAGAAGAATGTGAAGAATGGGAGAGTAAAACCTTCTTCAGAGGACGGACAAAGGCAGTGTCACACTTAAACCTGAAATGAGCTTGGAAACACCATAAAGTTATGTTAATGAGTTTGTTTCAGGGAAATTCTGCCCACACGCAAAGACAAAGTGTGAGACGCTCAAACCTGGTCAGAATATTTCTGCTCTGCCCCACCGGCACTTTGGCATCCACCACGATCCCATGAAGACAGAACATGAAACGCTTTTGTGTTAGACTGTGGCTTTAAGACACATCCAAACATTTCTCAAGCACATCAAAACAGATTTTATACCTTGAATAGTTTCAGCAAAGTCACATTCCAGTGTGTTGCAACATGTGTGCGTGGAGGACTGTTATGCTTTACATATGTCCTGGCAGCCTGTCAGAGCATCATCTGGTTGCCCGCTCTGGAACATGCTTTGTATTTATCCTCCCACATGCAGCCACAGCGGGGAATCCAGTACGTTCAACTCAAGCAGAGTTTAAAGAAGAAGAATGTCTTTTCGCCGAGATCTGGCGACATGGGATGTGGATTTGAGACGAAACAGACCACACCATCAAGCGCTTGTTCTTGGTAAATACTTTATATGCAATTGTTTCTTGATCTTTGCAAACACTGTATAGAAAACACTTAAGGTAACACTTTTCAAACATTTAAAGCGTGTCTGAGCATTCAGACAGACATGACACAGTAATCTACAGCTTTATAAACACTCTCCCCCCTCTGACATGTCCATACACCCCCCTCAACACACACACACACACGCGCGTGCACACACACCCCCCGCAATCAGGCTCTCCACTTATTATTCACAGTAGGCTTTATAACACTGTTTCTGTATCGTATGATGGTTCTCAACATTTTTTTATTATTTAAAATAGCTATCAACATTTATGCTGTAATATTCTGAAAGTGATACATTTGTATTTACATAAGCTTATTGAGCAATATTCAAATACTGTGTGTGTGTGTGTGCGTGTGTGTGCATGTGTGTGTGTGTGTGTGTGTACATTATGTATAATTGTACTGTACTATGCAGGTGTGTATTTGAGTGTGTGCTGACCAGAGCCACCTGATCATTCTGTTTGGGTCACTGACCGAAGACCATTTCCACTGATAGAGCCCAGTCTGTTCAATACAGTCCAGTTAGAAAAGAAGAAGAAGAAGTAGCGCGGAGCTCTGATGAGTTCTTGCCCCACAGTGGTGCCTCGATGCAGAGCGAAGTGAAGCTGGTTCACCGACTGTCCCTCACAGCTCGTCTGCAATAGCATGAGGAGTTCATGGGAGAATGAAGTGACCAGCGATGGAGCGAGGCGTTCACAGCACGTTGGACTCATCGTACATTCAGCAGAGGCCAGGGAGGTGTCAGTCTTTATCTTGGACGGCTGTGTTTCAGTGTCCTACATCCTCAGTGACGGGCACATTCAGACCCTCGTGTTTCTCAAATCGTAAGAGATAAAAGTAAGAAAACGTGGCAAATGGTCACAGTACCATGTCTTGATTTTAAAACGCCTCCTGGAGCATCAGAAGCGGATGCTTTCTGGGGCGATGAGAAGTCTTCCAGCTCATCATTCCATACCACCGCCCCCCCCCCTAATCTTCCTCCTCCATTCACCTTTTCTCTTTCACACACAGAGATGCAAACACTCACGTGTACATTCATATACACAAGTACAGAAGTAAGCAATTACACCTACATACACAGAAGAAGAAAAAAGGTCGGCACGCACACATGGCCACACATACACACGGGGACCTGGGTAAGAGACCAAACTAATGTGAGAGGAAAGTGAGGCACATAATCTGACAGGCAGAATCCAGCCTGAATTTTGGTATACTCAAAACAGAAGTGGATGATTAAGGTGTCGCAGACTGGCGCAGGCTTTCAGCCCAGTGAGAACTTCTAAAATGTAACATCTATGTAGCACCTATATTCTCCCAGGAGCCGTACAAATACTCTGAATCTTTAAGTACCTATTAAACAGAGACAGCGGTAGAAGCTCGGGCTCCATTGTCCACATGAGTAACAGCCATGCCGGCAAATAATTTCGGGATTGGACTAAGGTACCATAGTGATGATATGAATAGTGCTTAAAGGCTTATCTTTTCTTTCACATCCTCATTTGCTATTACCAAGGTCAAAGGCATTGTAACAGAGATGCACATAATTAAACATCTAAAAGAATTTATGTGCTCCAACAGTCTCATAAACTCTGGGTTGGGACCCCGAAATAAATCACAGGCCTATTTCTGCTGGGTCCCTCCATGGCAAGAGTAGCAATAGGTTGTCATGAGCTGGGGTCAGAAGAACAGGGACTAAACTCTGTTTGTTTCCTGGGGGGAAAGCTTCAGAACCACAAACAGAGTCGCTGCTGAGTGCAGGAGTGACACAGTGGTTGAAGGTGAAGATGGAAATGTCGAGTCAATCTCTGGAGGGCGTTTACCGAGGTGCTTGAAAGGACCCCGTGGGTCTTTGAGGGCCATTCATTCAAAGTGGCAGCACTTTGATATCCCTGGATGTAAATGTCGGTCTTTTGTAACTCCTTTTTCACACACCTTCCCTTTACAGTATTTAAAAGCTACTTCATTATACTGGACGTGTTGGTTCACAGGGTCAGTTTATTTTGTTCCAAATTGGCAACAGAAAGGGTAGTAGGGGGAGAATGAGAGAGAGAGAGCAGGTAGTCTGTCCATCCTTCCAGTGACCCCTCGCTCTGTTAGGATGGGCATCGGGAGTTTAGGCGAGTTCCAGTTCAACCGTCGTCTGGGGTCGAGTCTTCAGGGGTGGACGAGTCATCAGCAAAGTCGTCTGACGAGCCACTCTTGTGGATGCGGCCGTCGCTGCGCATGCTGTGGAAAGTCTTGCGGAAAGCCTCCATCATCGAGTGCGCCAGCTTCTTGGCCTCAAGCTTGCTCTCGCACTCGACGGCGTGGCAGTCCATCTGGAAGGTCAGGTCGTCGTTGATCTCCCGGTAGATCCAGGCGAATACGTTGGGTCTGACGCTGTGGTCGGCTGTGCAGTAAGCGATCCGTGCCACCTGGTAGGTGTCCATGGTTACAGAGGCCTCGCCGTGCTCATCCAGGTGGTGAAGACGCACCTGGAAGGGACGGATCTCCAGCAGGGAGTTGCTTTCGGGGTAGATGCCCTGCTGCTGGGCGAGGGCACGACCCTCCACCAGACCGACCACTGCCGATTCTGTGCAGCCCGACAGAAACTGGGTCCCGGAGATCGTCACTTTTCCAAGGTAGGCCACCTGTAGGAAGACACACACACACAGATACTATTAGACTTGTCTTTTAGCTACTAACTTAGAATGATAGAAATGATACTCCTCCCTGTCATACTGAAAAGGATCCTATTATTAGGACTATTTATAAAGCACTTTTCTTGACAAAGTTACAAGATAAAGACGCGGGGACAATACTACACTCTTAATAAGTATAGGGAAAAAACTATTGTTTTAAGAAACAGTTTGAAAGATGTTACAGATGTAGCCTGTCTAATCTCAATGAGCAGAGTATTACAAAGTCTGGGGACTTAAATTACAAAAGCCCGGTCACCTTCCCTCACCAGCCGAGGACTATGAGGATCTGTAGGGCACAGAAATACCAGTGGGCCAAGAATAGTCCCCTGAGCAACACCACAATTAAAATGGACATTCAGGTGAAAGAATAGGGGTGACCTGGCCTCATATATTAGTATCTATAGAAAGGAGCATTCACCCATCGACCTTAACAGTTCCGCAAAGAATCAATGTCTGCATGTTCAGCTTCATCGGATGCCACTGCCACGCAATGGGACAGCTGTTATCAGGGTCCAGAATAGTCCAGATCACTACTAAACAGGTCTTTATCAAGAGTGGACCCATTTCAAGTCACCTCATACACTAATTATTCCTCTATTCATATACATATTTAGGTTGATCAACCCAAAAAAAACTGGGGTGCATTAAGTCTCTGTGTAATGATAATAGCAGCCTTTTCTGATTTCAGCCCTTTCTGTGGTAACTCTGCTGACATGGAGAGGGATGTTCTATTTCCCAAAGAGAGGAAAAAAAAGAAATGCTGTAGCTGCAACAAGGGCCATAGAATACAATAGTAATGACACTGCATACCAGAAGAGTGATAGACTGAGGAGATAGAGGGAGAGGAGGAGAGAGAGTTAAGAAGTGAACAAAGCTGGACTTTTCTATGGGAACGCGGCCAATTCAAGAGCGCTCCAGCAATAGTGGCTGACTTGTGCACGTTCTCTACATGGTGTTCTTCATAGCTCTATAAAAATACACAGAGGAGGAGCCTGCTACGAGTTAAACACTTAGAGAGTTTTTACTCCCGTCTGTGTTTATACTGGGGCAGGGGAATATTCCTCTCTCTCTCTCATGAATTCATTACAGCCGGCTGACATGCAGCACACATGGCTGCAGATAACATGAGTGCAATGATAAGTGTGAATACTAAAAGGAGAGATGTGTATCATATAACAGTCTGGATCATTTATAAAAGATGTGACCTGCTTCCTTCCCGTCTCAATGCACACATGTCAATGTCAAGCCAGTCGGAGGTTTTTGAGAACACTATTCCCTTCAGAAATGTTCACTATTACCTTCAAGTCTTTTTAAGCTCTCGCCGATTTATTATTCGACAACAGCAACGGTCAACCGAGCAGATCAACAGATACCAATGCCAGACGGACATAAAGCAGCAGAAAATTACACA
This sequence comes from Myoxocephalus aenaeus, assembly GCA_038501785.1. Taxonomy (NCBI): domain Eukaryota; kingdom Metazoa; phylum Chordata; class Actinopteri; order Perciformes; family Cottidae; genus Myoxocephalus; species Myoxocephalus aenaeus. Next base: position 1,269,025 of record JBAMJR010000180.1, on the reverse strand, counting down.
AAGCAGTCGCTCTGGTCCCGTTTTAACCAACACGTGATCGGACTACGAACTCTCCTTTCAGTTTTGTTTAGTCTGCAACCGTTAAGTCTACCTGCCCTCGTTTACTCCTATGATTTTCACTGAATGGGATCTTTCAGGGTAAGCATGGAGAACAGTCAGCCAGTCACTCAGACCAGTCTCTTGGCTGGACAGGCAGCTAAGTCGTATGTAGGGCAGGTGTAACATTTACCATCAAGCTGCAAAAAAAATCATTTAAAAAACTGACGCAGGCACAAATACCTTTGGAAAGGATGCCCTGAAATTGTAACAAAGTAAAATGTAGTGCCTTGCCAACTTATTTTGTAAAGTCACACACACACACACACACACACACACACACACACACACACACACACACACACACACACACATATGCATGAAAAAAATAGAAGATTCTTAAAAAACAGGAAATGAAAGTGATGGAGAAATAGAGGGGTAGAGACAGAGGAAGCTAATGAGAAATAGAAAGCAAAAACAAATTAAAGAAATGTATTTCGATAATAAGTATTTCATATTTGACAATTTACCTTCTTTCCAAAAGTTGGATGAGAAGATAGATATCAATTGCTAGGTATATGTGTTATGTATGTTGCTGGAGAAAATACATGGTTAGCCTAGCTTAGCATAAAGACAAGAAGCAGGAAGAAACAGGCTGTCCAAAGATTTAAATAAATACATGTATGTATCAACACCACTAACGCTCACTTATAAATACATTACAGAAATGTGTATGGTTTTAGGGGTAGTTACATACCCATTTCAAGGCCAATTTATGAAAAATATGACAAGTTATGAAGCTATATGTTAGCAACACAAGCAACAATATAATATAATGTCAACATCAGAGATTATAGTGTCAGAGATAGCCATACTATACCAATGGTAATATTAACTATTTCCTGTGACAGTCACGAGACAGATTAGGAGGTGAATCTACTCTAAAGTAGCATGTGTCGTAACTGCTCATATATATATATATATATAAATAAAACTATATAAAACACTGGTATGCTACGACTATGTTGGACTGGACCCTGGTCAACCCTGATTACAGCGCAACATCACATGGATTCCTAGCTTCCTATCGGCAACAGTAAGAGATCCAGGAGGTGAAAGCAGCTGCCTCCTCAGGCCTTGTTTTCATTAGTGGTGACCGCAGGGGTGGGACATACAGCCTTTACACCCGATCCATCATTTAGCCGAGTACCACAGGTCTGCAGGAGCAGCCTGGAGGCAGGGCGGTTTGCTAGTCGACCACACCGACACCGTCTCGCAGCCAAAAGGCGGTCAGTCACTCAGCAAGCCAACAAATCCAAAGACTACGCCAAGATAAATCAACCATCCACAGTTTGTGTGTCAAACAGCAATAAAGAGTCATTGTGCACTTCTTTTTTCTGCCTCTTCTATTTTGATATTGAGTTACTTGTTTAAACTGCGATTGCTTCTACTGATTGCTTGCTTCCTAGTTGAATGACGGCTGACTGCGTTGCCAGGCTTTATTCTCTTACAGCAGCTGGGAGCAGGCCAAAAACACAAAAAGGTGGTTAATGTTTTCTCACAATCTATACATGTCTGCTCTACTGTCTTTGGTGTGAGACAATTAGGAAGTGATCTAGTTAATGTGCCAGGTTAAATAAACTATGTTCACAACTTGGGAAAAAGAGCCAAGATAAAGAGTTGCAGCAGCTTGATATCTAAACTGAATTCAGTCTGATGTTGCTTTCTTTTCTCCAATTGAAATATTAGTTTTTTTTTTCCCGAAACTAATCATTAGTGATTGGCGTATACACTACAGTTGTAACTGTACCATAAACACAGAAAGCACAAAAGCTGTATCTGATCATCCAAAGGAAATATTAAGGAAAGTAAAAATGAAGAAGAGACTAACATAGTAGAGAGGTCAAGAACGAATGAAAAGAAGGAAGATGGTGGTTGAGTCCAAAAGCGGAAATGTACATCTTCGATAAAGACCTAAACACACTGCCCAGATTTGGCACATTTGGACAATTTTAACTGTTGGGCTGAATGTTGAAAAGTATCAACATTCCAGACAAGAAAGAACATGAAATAAACTGGTATAAAACAGGCAAGCTTATAAGGCTTTTCATGAAAAAAAAAAAAAAGATACACCACTAAAAAAAAACTCTGGACTTGGCTGACTTTTTTTGGTTTGCAGTTTTTGAATCAGCAATTTCAACAGTACGGACATTATTTCCTTCAGGGCAAAGACGCTGAGCCTATTTACACCTGGTATTAAACTGTGGTCTGTAGGAGAACATAGCATCTCTATAAGGAAAGCTGAATGTTTGAACACACTAAATGTGAAACTAAATGTGGAGTTTATTTGGTTTGGGTGCAGATTGATGCCGACGGATAGACAAAACATGTGGACAGGTTCAACTTTAATGCCAAATAAGCACCAGTATATTGCCATCATTCCAGAAATATATGTTCAAATCTATTCATGGTTTTTACGTGAAAATTATATTTGGCACAAATGACAGCTGTCACTCATGTTTGTTGTGTCATTAATGTGTTGTTTTGCTGAAAGCAAAACATAACGTTAATCCAATCCATGTGAAACACTGAAACTGTTTGGCCGTTGGGCAGAACCACCATGACCGGAGGCAGAAATACCAGTGCTGACATAATGGACATAAACTGGATCATTATGCTCCCTGGACCCAACAAGACACTCAATATGAGACCGCAGTGAAGAGTACTGTAAAACTAGACAGGTACCATTGAAATACACACATTTATATCCCGAGGGATGATAAGAGACAAGATCCGCTGACCCAGCACCTCGCATGGATGTTTTTTGTTGAGGTGTTGCTTTCCTTCGTGGGAATACACAAACAATAGACGAGTGGGACCCTTGCAGGAAAGCTGAATCAGCAGTGATGTTGTCCTTAATACAATATTACTTACCCCGTGACATCCTTCAGTCAGTTAGACCCAATAGAAGTCGAGTAAACCATAGAAATGTGTTCCTGCTGCCATCTATTGCTGAAGAAAATCCGTCACACTGAATTGGCCTCCACTAACATCATAAGAGATTACTATATTGTCATGAAAAAAAACCTAAGGGACCCTTTTGGGAAAATATTGTTGAGGCTGTCAGGGAGTTAATGGATCACAAAACATGGATGCTGTCAGGAAAAGGCTGAGTAAGTGACAGTGATCGGCTGGACGGTCGTCGTCTTCTTCGAGCTTTGGGGTAATAAATCAAAAGGCAATATCAAAGAAAACTATGTATTTCCAGTCAGGGGGAACAGGAACAATTTAATGGACAGGAGGAGGGCAAGTAGCACTCACTCTTAAACATGATGTCTTTGATTGTCCCCAATAGTTCACATGGTAAAGTTCTGAAATGGTAAACTACACAACAAATCAGATTTTCTACTTCTGCAGTTTGTGCAGGGCAGATAGACATTTGTTTATTTACTTTTTCTTTTAAACTTTCATAACAGTAAATACTTGCCAATTTTGTAAAGTAGGGATATTTTTAATTGGCAGGGAGATGCACATGGAAACTACCTCAAAACTTGAAAACAGTATAAAAGGCAGACAATATGACAACAGCAGGGATACGGCCAAGCGGACTTGACATTTATTACGAAATCTGACTTAAAATGGAGAAGTTGCTTTGATACTTAGTTGAAAAAAAGAAAAAAAATCCTTTCTTTTGAAAAAAGAAATGTTGAGACTTCAAACCAAACCCTCAGATAGAATAACACTGAACAAACCCCATTACTGCCAGAGCTGTACGATACACTGTCTTTATCTTGTTTTGGTTTGTCTGCAAACATTCTGCAAGATTTTACAGAAAGACGCCAGCGAGGTATGTGGAAAATCATATCAAAACAGAAAGCCCGCATTTTGATCGCACTTCTGACTGCAGCTGAATACCTGAATTAAATACAAGGCCTCAAAAGCAGGGTTAGTGGGGGACTTTTGGTTTCCAAAAAGGTACCAATCACAGGTTTTGATTGCAACAATGAAGAGATGAAATCATCTTAAATTCTCCAGGCGGAGAGAGAAGGTGTCGTGATTCAGGTCGGACGAACGGACGGCGCAGAAGCGAGCTGCAGTCCGGCTCTCCCAGCCAAACTACACAGACGCCTGCATGAGTCAGTGTTTGTGCAGCGTGTGAAGCAAACTGCTCGAGCTCGGACTAAAACCAATACATCAGTCCACCCGTCCCAGACCAGAACACATCTATTGTTCTCCGCTCTGGCGGCCTGTTCACCAGTCGTCGCAGTGCTGGCGAGTCAGGCAGGCGGCTTAAATCATTCCAGAGATCTAGAGTCGGCCCCTTTGTTTCAACTCTCCATGTGTTTCTCTTCTTTCTCCCCCATCTCTGAATTTCTGTTGTCTTATCTTTCTTCAACTCTCTCCGTCTCTTTCACCAGTTTCACTCCCGGCATCTGTTTTCTCCCCCCTCCCTCTCCCCATCACCTCGACTCTATCCTCACATCCCCTCAGATAACTGAACATTTTTACCACGCCGAACGGAAAATATTGATTCCATATGAAGCAATACGGAGACAGAAGTAAAGATCAGTTCCAGAAACGACGGCCTTGAGGGGGCTGCAAGGAAGGAATGCTACCAAGTGAAATGGAGCAAACATAGACAGAAACACAGTGAGACGGCAGGGAAGTTGAAACTTAAACTACCCACCGGATAGCTGCTGCAGACAAGAAACTATGTGGCCGTGTACCTGCTTTGTAGGACATGGGCAAAAACAAAAGAGATGGAGTCCAAGTGTTTGTAAAAGTGAGACAGAGAGGGAAGGAACGTGCTTAAACATTTGCATGTGTGGTGAGACATGTGGCCGCCATTACCGACTATGTTTATGTAAGATATTCCTATTCTATTCTCTCTCTCTCTCTCTATTATATTGGAAACTCTCTGACCTGCGAGCTAAAGTCATTGATAGACTAGCTCTTGGTCGCCTTGCTAACTTGTCTTTGTGTCCTGGAAGAAGTTGAAAGAAACAATGTTGGGAAACACGCTTATTTGCTTCCTTGCGGTCGGAGAGTTAGATGAGGAGATTGAAGCCACTCAAATGTCTGCAGGCTGTACTTATGAAGCTACTGGCAGCAGCTGGCTAAATTACTTTAGCACAAAGACTGAAAACAAGGGGAAACAGCTAACCTGGCTCTGTTCACAAACCCACCTACCAGCATCTCTTAAGATCTCTAAATAACTTGGTTTATCTTGCATAAACTGTAAATAAAAAAAGTTTAAAAAAAAACAACTATTTGCAATTTTGTAGATTGAAATGACAGATAATGAAGAGGAAACAGCTAAATAGTAGCGTAGTGACATATATCCACTGAAATAAATAAAAAGTCTATATAAGTTAACATTGTAATAATAGTTCACACAGCCAACAGTAAAGATGCCAGCCGACTAACTCACTAGTGATGTTACTTTTATGTCACCACACCTTGCATCTACCCTCTTTAAATCCTTATGATGAACAATCTGACAAAGACAAACACCCCTCTGTGGCTGACCTGCTCATAATAACCTGTTCTCTGGGTTTACAAGTAGATATTGCTTGATTTTACTGGGAGACAAGCAAAAAAAAAAGGTTGTGAGTGATTGCTCTCGTTCCTACGGTCTCAGTCCATCTGCATTAGAGACATGTATGGAACTCATCAGGGAGGTTGTGCAAATACGTTCAGTATCCATGCTGGATGATTAAGTTGTCTCTGCATTGCAAAAGGAGTCTGCGACTGCTACTCATTAAAACCATAAACTATACTGTCGGACATCCATGCCAACACAGTCCATATGCCACCACCGCCTTTAAGCGCAAGCCAGCAACAATGCTCTCTGTGTTTCACGATAAACGAGGCAAACAGATTTTAACGTTTACTTTTTTTTTGATGAGTCACAAACCCAACAATGCCTGAAAAACCCACAACGATGGCATGACAAAAGAGAAGCAGACATACATGCAGGGAGGGAGGGGGAGACGGAGAGAGAAAGTTATTGTTGTAAACAGATCGAGAGCAAGGCCGATGGAAAGCAATTGGATGCAAAGGAGGACAGAAGAAAGTGAGGGATACACAGAGGGAGACAGAGAAAACATCCGCAGCGCAGCAAGCGAGCCTGTGGGAAGAGACAGGAACATCCTGGTACACACACACACACACACACACACACACACACACACACACACACACACACACACACACACACACACACACACACAGTCGATGTGTCTGCCTGTGTCGTTCAAGACTGTATTTGTGTGTAACCACAAAGGCATGCATGTGTGTATGAGAGGTGCAGAGCTTGGGCAGCTGTGCTGCTGAAGCCACAGCTGGTTCGGCTATCAGCAGAGAAAGGACCAGAGGGGATGGGAGGAAAAGAGGAGGAGGTATGGGAAAAGGAGGAGGAGGAAGAGAGAGGAATCTGTGAGGAGATACCTGTCCCAACGGAGAGGCTTTGGGAACATGGAGAAAGAAGAAGAAAGGGGCTGAGATGACAGGAAGAGGGACTCAGAGCCGAACAAGGAGGCACTTGTTGAGGAGAGCAGTTGGGTCCTGTTGGATCTGATCTGGGAACAGACTGTGATGTGGAGGTACAAAACAGTCAGCTACACTTCTGGAACTCCTCGTTTCAGCATTAGGCCCTTTCCCAGACGCCGGTCCAAGGACACACTGGTGGTGCAGACAAAACAAACAGTCTATCTCTCAATCTGTGTCTGTTTTCCTATTTGCCCCTTCATGGACGCAGTTTGTTTCCGAACAGTAAAAGTTTCTGTTCTTTTTCCAAATGGCACGAGAGGAGATGTCAGTGTGAAAATACGGTTGTTTTTGTTCATGACTAAATGTCTGACTATTTGGAAATACCTGGTATTATCAGCGTGCGAAAGGAAGCTCGTAACTCAGTGGCCTATGGCAAATTTAAGCTGATCAACAGTTGAGCATATTCATGCAGTCATAAGGCTTAGAAGATTATTTCTTTTAAAGGTATTGTTCAACATCTATGCTCACTCACATTCTTGCCGAGAGTTTAGATAATAGGATTGATACAATAAATTTGAAGCGACAGCCATAGCTTGGGTTAGCTTGGGTTAGCTTCGCTTAGCACAAAGACTGGAAACAGGGGGAAACAGCTAGCCTGGCTATGGCCGATACATCTCACTAATTAACAAGTTATATCTAGGTTGGTTTAATCCATTTTTGGTAATGGGGTGGGGCGTTATATTTAACTGCGGACGCTCCAAGAAGTTACTGATTTTGGCCAAGAAACAGTCCAACTTGCTAGCCATCATGTCTCCTGGCTGTAGCTTTATTCGTAGTGTACAGGAATAAAATAAGAACACGTTCCTCTCTATATATATTGGGTAAAATAATATTATTGATTTGTATAAAAAAAAAACTGAAACGTGATTGGAACATCCAAAATATCAATACATGTATAGTACTGAAAATTCAGCATTGTCCGCTCAGTACCATTGCTGAGCCTAATATACAAGTGATCCAGCGTGTTACAGATGCTACAGATGAAACACAAGCGTCCCACTGTCAGAGGTGGAGGTTATCCTGGTGTTCTCCCTCAGGAGGCCCCTGCGTCTGGATCCCCCAGCATAACTGGGAATGCACTGCTTGGGAATGCAGCATTCCTGAAGAGGTTGTTAACATTCCTCTCAACGTATTGAATCAGCACAGTGCAGCTGGCTCCGCTTGCCACGGCATGCAAAGATGGATGAGGTTTTTTTTCTCTTTTTTAAAGTGCTGTTGCGCGGTGAGATGACGATGCTGTGTGCGTGTGCGTGTGTGTGTGTGTGTGTGTGTACAAAACAGACACTGAGTGTTTCACTGTAAGTCAAGACAAGAGCACCTCAGTGTATATGAAAGAAGCTTTCACATTCCCAGCCCCTTCCATACATATGGTTAGATTCTTCAATAGATGGCAATAATTAGTCTCGGCTGCAACATTAACTTTCCACTCTAGTGACACTGGTGGAGTTACGTTTTCTATTCCTGGCCACAAAATATGGCACACAAATTTGCAATGCAAACGCAAAAAAAAAAAGTGTATCAAAGACCTTTTTTTTTGGTCAACGCAAATACAAATACTGTAACTGCCCATCGGGATCAGCCTACAGATGTGATGGTTCATCTAGTGAACACAGAGAAAGTTTTGTGCAACACTGCAAAGATGTTGTAGGAGGCCGCGCACACATACAGGCTCATACCAGAGACACGTCATGTGTTTATCAGGCCATCGTGATTCTGGTCACACCAGTGTAAACACAGAGCATTTTAGTGGCACTGGAAGGTTCTAACTCTAACGCATAAGAACACGCTTGTGCTCCGGAGCCCTGTAGAAGTTACTTTGGAAATGTTTGAAATTGCTGACTCCCACCGTGGAGATAACAGCGAAGGCGTTGGAGGCTATAACCTTGAGACAGAATCTTGTCTCACTGAACTGCTGCCCAGTCCGGCTCCTCCACTGACGAGTAACAGAGCCAACAGAGGAGACGCACTAGTTAACCTGAACCTGAACCCAGACTGCGTTTGAACACCGCGCAAAAACACACATTTCACTACTTCGATTTGTACTTACTGTACACAAAAATTACCGAAAGAAGTGCACATTCCTATAATTTTCTTTGACCATTGATTATCATGTCTATCTCATGTCGAGCACATTTATTTTAAGTCTTCAACCCAACTGAGGCTGACTCAAGTGACGTCACTTGAGGCCATTTATCAGACTCCGCGCTGCTCTATCTGTAGCCACCAAAGGCTTGAGACAACGTTACGTACACTAGGCAGTAGAAGGCCTACTCCAGAGGTCTTGAAACACACTGTGAGGTGTAGAGAGTTCCTCGTTTAGCAGAGAATAATCCGGGAATGTTTGTTCATTATCAAAGATGACAAAGCAAGCTGACGTCCATCACGAGCATGTCCACCATTCTGTCCTGTCCAAATCTAAAGACACACACACACACACACACACACACACACACACACACATATATAAAAAAGGGAAAATCACTGATACAAAGGCTCCATTAGGCAAAAACCCAGACATACAGACATTCCTCAGAGAACTGGGAGCACCGGTCATCTCACTCTGACTGCTTATCATCTAAATGTCATCACTGTGCGTTCTGTTCTCTGTTCACTGGAGCAGACGGTACGTCCAGCTCACTCCCTGACATCTGAATACCAATTACAGAGAGACAAGAAGCCTCTCTGCCTGAACGATTAGATAAAGACATGGTAGTGTAAGTGACGTCAGTGTGGGAGAGTCACACACTATCGCTGATTTGGTTTAATTGCGAAGTAGGAGACGCAGTGCTGACTGTCTTTTTCACAGCAGACATTTGGTCTTGCCATAACAGGAAAGGTGTGACTGACAACGTTAACTAAGCTCTGTTGTAGGCATTACTATCATTTTACTTTTCTTACACTTTTCCTCCTGTGACAGAGGCACTTTAGTAACGTTCTGTCAACACTCAGTAGCCTAATCACTGACAATCACATCTTAAAAGGCGAATCCAATGTGCAAAGTGCTGTTCTTTTTACCTTTCTGTCTCTTTTTCTTTTCTCGGTGTGATCCAAAGAAAAGAAAAAACTAATATAATGAAATGTAGGAGAAATTGAGAGCAAATGATCACATTTCTAAGGGCTGATAGCAAGACATCATTTAAAATGAACAGAGATTAAGATACAACTCCACAATTTCAAGCACCCTATACCTTTAAGGTAAAAAAAATTGAAAAAGTCTTTGTGTTAAAGCTAGGATTAGTAATCTTGATTAACTAGCCAGAGTATGATTTTAAAAGTAGATTTTAAAAGTAGATAAAAAAAATAATCCAACTGAAAAACCAGCCAAGTGTTGCCAAATCTGTTCCAATTAAAGACTCTAGACCAAAAGTTGCAAAAACAGCAAGAAAGTTGCCAAGTCAGCCTTTTGCCTTCAAAGTCAATCCCCCAAAATGATCATAATGAATGTAAAATATGAAAATGGCTGTTGTTAGTACTCACAGCTGCCAGGTTAGCAACTTGTGAAATAATCTGGTGAGTGCAAGAGCAGGATTTACACAGGTAGAGAGGGAGGCAGGTACGCCTAAAGGAAATGACTGAACGGGCTTAATACAGGTGCCACAGATACCAGATGTTTTTCTTTTGTTTTTGGTCGCAGCATTTGATTTATTGATTGCCGTCGGGATGTTATTAGAATTTCAACAAATATAGAACAAAGAATACCAACGCTAGCTTTACACTAAGTGAACAGACTGCTGGCTCTGGCCTTAGAGCAGTATCAAACCTTTCATCTAATTCTTGGCAAGACAGTGAATGTGCATACTTCCAAAAATAACATGAGAGCAACACAAGACTAAAGGAAAGCAGCACATTTTCAGAATTGAGAAATGTTTGTATTGTTGCTTAAAAATTGAAGTGCAAGAAATTGAAAGATGAATTAACAGTAACAAAACTACATTTTCAGCCGATCTGCTAATTGACTCATTGTTGCAGCTCTACTCTGCAACACAAATAAGATATTTTAGTAGCAGATTGGCAAAGGGAGATTCTTGTGGATGACTAGTTGTTTCCACTCCACATATCCATGATAATACTTCTCCAGTTTACTCAATGTCTCACCACTGGGCTGCTACAAAATGTGAGGTGGACGTGCATCAGACACTTGTGTGCTCATTTACTGTATGCAAGGGAGGCAGAGCCAAGGGGCCGCATGTAAAAGCAGGTACTTATATGAAAATGTAATTTGTCTCGGCAGGGTGCACGAGTCTGACGAGACGAGACAAGAGCAGAGACAAAGTCAACGTATTCCTTCGTCAGAGACATGTGACCAGTGAAAGTATAAACCTAAGGGGATTATATATTTCTTAAGTATCTTAGTGTCTTCTACTCTTGGAAAGTAGAGACGAGACTAAATTAAACAAAACTAAAATGACGCGTCAGGCGGCGAGTTGTATTTGGAGCAGACGCCAAAGCAATTTCACCATTTGTCATGAAGTATGACTTTGGAGCTGGCACGGCTGTGAAGTGCATTGAAGTCTTTTTTTCTCAATGGATGTGAAGTCCAGACTGCTCTGACAGCACCAGGCCAGGCAGGGCAATGAGAGGTGGCCTTTCATCATGCTAGCTGTTAGCTTTGGCAGAGGGACAGCCAGCCTTCCTGCCTGTAAACGGGGATCACGACTAGGGGCTGGAAGAGGCCGAGTGAAGCAGAGCAGGGAGAAATTAAAGAGAGGGGATTATAAAACATTGCATGAGCATAAGAAGTGGTGGCATATTGTATTCTACCATATAAAAGCTAAGCAGGAAGGCGTGAAAAAAAGACCAAAATTGGGTTTAGTTATGTTTTATCTTTACACTACCAATACAGTGTTTGCTCACGCATTGTGCAGCGTATTATGCTTCCACCTCGAAAGAAGCGTGCTATCTAAATAATGTTTGCTTGCTTGCTTGAAGAGAAAGTGATGTCTCTCTGAGGTCTAACAGTAGAGGGGCAGAAACAGGTGGGCAGACAGATATGCAGACAGGCAGGTAGTGACTCAGACAGGAAGTTACACAAGCCAACAGATGCGGGCGGCGAGGCAGAAAGACTTGCATATAAGGAGGCAGCGGACAGATGAGGGAAATGGATATTTTTTGTGTTCCTGGTATTCTGCTGAATAGCTGTAGTGGTATCCATGGCAACGTTCTCGGAAATGCTGGAAATAGCGGCGAGTACAGAAGAGGAGCCGGCATTGAGTGGATGCTGGGATTGACGATTCATTTCGACAGAGAGGGACACCAAGTCCAGATGAGAAAAGGTGTTTGTGTGGTTTGAGTTGGAGATGCAGTGAAAATACACTTATACTTTAACAATGGCGGGCAGGATAACAGCTGTCTTTAAGAGACATGAGGATGAGGGAAGAGAGCAGGTGCAACGCTTTGTAGTAAACGATGCATCGGCTTAACAATGTCACATCACGAGGAATGTTTTGTTAATTTGAAACAAAGCTGTCATCTGTCAGCTCACCACAGACAGTACGACCAGCGTCCTGACGTATCCTCATTTTAATTCATTGAATTAGAGATTCATTTTGGAATATCCCAGCATTAGTTCCCATTTTATTAATCATATCAAGTACAATGACCACCCCCCTCCCCACTACAGGTCAATGTATGTCTCTTTCCCAGCAGACTAAACTTCTCTGTTCTTCCAGTAAGGTCCTCTCACTGTCACTTCATGTTCACGTTTCAACTTTTGGGAACAGCTTTTAGGAAGAAGATGAGGACTCCGCACTTTTGGCCTCTTAACTGCAGTTTTCAGTTTAATAGTGACTTATTTTACATGATAGTGTGTCTGTGTGTGTTAGCTCTTGTGTACAGAGAACCAACAAAACGAATGGGGGGTGTTCCTTTGCAATAATTTCAATTGTTTTTTTGTATTTTTTTTAAAAAGGTACAATGTGTTGCATTTAGGGGGATCTATTGGCAGAAATGGAATATAATATTAACAAATATGTTTTACTTTCGTGTATAATCACCTGAAACTAAGAATCGTTGTGTTTTTGTTAACTTAGAATGAACCATTTCTATTTATATACAGAGCGGGTCCTCTTCCTGGAGTTTGATATGTTGTTGTTTCTACAGTAGCCCCAACTTATCTTTCAGTGATTGTGCACAAATGTATCGGGAGTGCCTAACAACCGACAAACTGTGAAAAAAGACCACCCAGTGTTTTTTTGTGTGCTACCTGACATGCGATTCAACAAGCTATTCCGATTGGACTCCCCTTCCTGTGTCTGATTCAGGATGATTAGGATATACTGGGCCTTCCCATCTGAGTATCTCCTCCCGCAGCTTTAGTACTACCTTTGTGCTGCATATCTTACTCGCAAGCCAATCTTAAATATACACTTGACACTTTAATAACAGACTTATCTTAACAAACTCTTAATTTGTTTGTTTATTCTATTTAAAATGTTCATATTTAATTTTTTTTATTATGTCTTTTGTCTTTATTGCACGGTTTATTGTTATGCACCAATCACCAAGCCAATTTCCTTGTATGTGCAAACTTACTTGGCAATAAACCGTTTATGATCAGAGCAGAACGGGCTTTTCAGGAGGGGAGGGGCTTAAAGCGACAGGTGCTAAAGGGAAGCGCTGCAGATAGTGGGTGAATACAGCTTTTTTTTAAAATTGAATCTTGTAAACTGGTTCAAGTAAAAACCCAAAAATATGAACCTGAAAATGAGCAGATACATACGTCCCCCTTTGAGGCAACAGCCAGATATAAAATGTGTAGTTTAGTTTGTTGAAAAGCTTCCACTCCTTTTCCGACATGCTTGTTGTTGGTGCAGCGCAAGTGACCAAAACCAACAATTTAACCTTCCAAACAAAACCCACACAGTCACTTGAAGTCGTCTCACGTGGGCCCACGGTCATCTCAAGTCCCTTTGATATACTTACAATGCTGTGGCCTAAGCGCCGTGCGTAATAAGAGAGCGTGGCTGTTTTTTTAATCTGCGGCCCAGTTTGTTAATCTGTTTTCGAGGACGGAGAAAAGAGAACAGGCTGCGAGTCAAACTGCTCATTGGATCAAACTATTTTTCTGACACTTTGCAGAGCCAGGAAGGGGAGGAAAACAAAAAAGGCACCCATGCCAGAGCACATGGCACGCACTCATATGCATGTGCCCACACAACACACACACGCACATATTAATTAATAAAAGGATGTGATTCATACACAAAAACTTCACTCTGGTGTGTTGATGAATTCAACGTGTGTGTCCAAAAAGAAAAAAGGAAAAACAGTTGGATTATGGGTCTAATAATGCTATTATGGATTTACTGTTCAGGAACAGGGTAGGATTTGGGGATTATCAGGTTCATGTGACCCTACCTTGTATCCAGCATGGGGCCTGCCCTTTGTGAGCGGTGTGGTGGAGCAGAGCTCGATGGCCTCAGGCTCGTGAAAGATCACCGTGGGCAGCGGCTCCTTCCTCAGCGTCAGCACATTTAGCTTGGTCTTCAGCATGGTCTGAAAGTGCTGATGGAGAAAAGAGAGACACACACTGTGCTTTAGGCAAACGTCCAAACAGTAACTATAAGCCTACAGGTTAACATTTGTAGTTTCCTTGTCAACACTGCTGGAGACCTGGCAAAAACAACACCGGTATTTTAGGGTTTTCGCCACTAACTTTGAGTCCAGAAATATACAACGTTCATATGAGTAAAGGTGATGGTAGGAATGAATCCACTTGGTGCTCTATAAAACGTCCATGAGTGTCAAAAGGTTTAAAGACATCAAGATATCATGTTTAAAGATTGTGTTTGACGTGCATTCCAGATTTGACGAGCGTTCCAGATTTACAGAACAAATCTCAGTGGTAAAAACTGGAGATGAAGATTGAAAGTGAGATTCTTGCTTTTTTCTGCTGAAAGTGGAATGTGAAGGGAGCTCTGCCCTCGCCACCTCCGTCATAACAAGAGAGGAGAGCCGCCTGCTCTCCTACTACAGTCCATGGCCAGTGTTTCCTGAAGCCGAGCAGAACCACATGGTGGATCTGGCCCTGAGGAATTTCTGCGCTTCTCTAAACAGTCAAGACAAAAATGAGCGGCTAATGAAATCAGGACTTTCACAACTAAAGGGAAAAAAAACGCAGGCATATGGCACGTCTGCTGGCCTGCGGTCTACAGACCATAGTCTGCAGCTCTCCTCAATTAGAAGACCGTACAGCACTAACAATTGGTCAGTGAAACTATTTTCATATGCATGGGTAATAAATAACCTTTGTATCTGATATTCCGTTACCCGCCTGTTTCATCGCAGTTTACCTGCTTTAACTCAAACTTTTTAGCCACGCTATACCGACATGGTCAGTCAAGACCGAAATACCTGTCATATGGACTGCTAGGAAATCTGGTGCCCATATTCATGGTCCCCAGAGGATAAGAAAGAAGAAATTATCCTTTATTAATCCCCTTGCGGAAATTGGTCTCTGCATTTAACCCACCCTTAGTAATAAAGTGGTAGAGGGCTGCCGTGAGGCACCCGGGGAGCAACTGGTTCAGTGTCTTGCTCAAGGACACTTCTACATGCGAACTATGGGAGACCAGGGATCGAACCGGCTACCTTGTGGTTTCAGAACAACCATTCTCCCCATGAGCTACAGCTATAATGACTTTGATGATCTAGCGGCATCGATCAGGTCAAATCTTAAATTGATATAATACTTTGGACAAAATACCTCCAAAACGACTGACGTCAGCCTACTGCTCATTAAATTATAGCATGCAAACACTCTGAAACAAGATGGTGAAACATTCTTGTTTGTACCTGTATGCAAGTCCCTTTGTTTCTCACCTTTATTATCATCATCCACTTCCTAGTCATCTATTCTAAGTCTCAGAATATGTCTTAGAGTGGCCACTATCACTTTTTATTTCTCGTCCTTGGCACTTCAAAAAGCTGTTTTCCACGTTGGACCTTTCGAACAGATGCTCAACATTTTCAGGCGATGAAAAACAGTCAATCCTGCCAAAACAGGGTGCCATCAATATTCAGGGTTGGTTGGTTTGGCAAAGCGAAGAAGAACATAATCAATCAACGTCAAGAAATAGGTTTGGTGTTCAGCCGCTATATTCTATGCTGCTGCATTGTTCTGTAAAAATGTTTACACAGATTTCATTCAAAACCTTCTTGAGTGTTCTTATTTCCGAGTGTTGGTGCTTTGCATTCTGCCTTGTCTGTGCCTGAGACTGCAAATACCTGGCATTTGGCTATATTATGCTGCCGCTACCCAATTATTAACAATATTAGAGTTGTCCTCATAACCATTATTATCATTTGAAGGTTTTCAAATTGTGCGTACACACTTAAGGCCAAATGTAGGTCCCTCCAACGCAACCTGTTGGAGCAGAAACCCCCAGGCCCACGCGCCTCCTTCAAGCCAACCTTCATGTTGAGAAAGAAAAGGGAGGGGGGCCGACAGGTCAGAGGAAGATAAGGCAAGAAAAAAAAAAAAAAAAAAAAAAGGAGCAGATGAAGGAGAAAGGGAGAAAAAGCAAGATGGAGTTGTGAAAGTAAAGCCACATGTGTGTAAACGCTCGCTGACCTCCGCGTCAGCACTTTACAGCTTCCTGACAGCGGCTCACATTCCTGCGGTTGGCCCCGGTACGGAGGGGGCGGGCTGTGGGGGGCTTCCCGACTCCTCCACCCCCCCACCAGGAGCAACAGGCCTGAGCGGAGGGCCGCTTGTGGAGTAACGCTGGAATTCTATTCATAATATTTTCACTGCATTTGAATGTTTTTATTTTTTTATTTCTCAAGTCCCAACAGTCTCCTCATCAAGTTACTGCTGCTATTGATTCTATTTCTGACTTCAACTTGGACCCGTCTCCACCACCAGCGCAGTGTAGACAAGGATCTAGTCCACACTCCAGACCTAAATGCTAAACAATGACTGCTATCACAAGAAAACCACAAATCTCGAAATAATGGGCCTCTTTCCGGATTATGAACCTTTAAAGAGCGACACTTGAGCAATCACTCCAGGGGCCTGATCTCCACACATAGTATGTAAATGTTGAATTTTAGCGAAAGCTTCTATATTTCGAAAATCCACATCTGTCACACTACTAATACACACAAAATGCTTAATTCAGCAACTATTTGAGGGAAGGTGATGGGTTGCCAAAATCCACATATCATAATTTTAATAGCAGGATCTTTAAAAGTATCACAACTCTGCCAGAGGTTTATAAGTGACACCCAACACTCGCCTCCTTTTACAGCAACAGTCAAGAATGTCCTCGTCTGTGTCGATCTGCATTTGATACCCGAGTCAATGAAGCGCCCGACTTCACCTCAAAGCCACGTTCCCCGTTTTGATGAAGCCAGGGGAACCATTTCCAAACGATCACAGAGATACATTATTCTCATTGGATTCCATCCAATGCAGACGAATGAAAAAGTTAAATGTTTACGTATTTGATACATCCAATAATTATTCGGATTTCTAGGACTATGATACTTTCTATCAATGTCCAATAACCATTTTTAGAATCTGCTGTTTGTTATGATGGGTTACAAAGCTACAGTCTGGCTCTTTTTAAATCCTTTTTCTTCTTTTTAAAGATTTTAATTACGACTAACTATTTATACTTTCTAAGTTTTATTACTTCCACTCCTCACATATTTAGACTTGCTGTAAACCCAATCAAACCATTGGGTCATTTGTAAACTAGTTATGACATTCACTGTCATAACATTATAAAGGTCTCCATATTTAGTAGCTTGACTGTAACACTAAAAGCATCGTGTCTGGACCCATGTGATTAATTCATAGCGCCAAGAAGTCACAATAAAAAAGCAACTT
This sequence comes from Myoxocephalus aenaeus, assembly GCA_038501785.1. NCBI lineage: Eukaryota > Metazoa > Chordata > Actinopteri > Perciformes > Cottidae > Myoxocephalus > Myoxocephalus aenaeus. Next base: position 1,251,603 of record JBAMJR010000180.1, on the reverse strand, counting down.
GGCCGTACAGTACCAGAGCAACAATTCACTTATTTATATTTTATAGATCTCATGGTTCATATAATATGTATCTGCCTAAAAACAGTACTTCTAATAAACTGTATCCCGCAATTATTTTTTTACATAGGCCTCACGTTTCTTTCTTCTGCGACCAAGGTCAAATCCCAGAGACCCAGCGCTGCCAGGTAATTCTGAATGATTGCTCCCCAAGTATGTCCCTGATTACTGCTGGAAATCACAAGTGTCATCAACACAAGTACACATGCTATAAGAGTCGCTACTATTAAATATCCGTGAATTGCGCATTTCAAAATATGTAATTCCAGGACGTAATTTGAACAATCACGTCCATGGGAAAATCAAGCAGCCAGGCTTCGAAGAGTTGGCCTCCTGCAGTGATGAGCTTAGCAGGTCACAGATGGTAAGTTAAACTGTCGGCCCCCTGAGGAAACATTCTTCTTACAGGGAAGAGGTTCTCGGGTAAGACACTGCACAACAGGGTAAAAACAGACCTCTGCCACGCCTACTGAGACACACAAAATAGAGACTACAGAGATGGGATCATGACAAAACAGTAGGAAACAGCTGGAAACAATGTTAAGAGACTAGCAGAAGCTAAATAGACAGATGATCTGTGTCTAAAGAGCATGATAATCGAGAAAAGAAAATACACCCCTTTGATACACAAAGGTTCATCCTAAGGAACGTGGTGAGTCTTGTAATGTACGGCGAGGAGCTTAACACAGACCTCAAGACCCAAACACTTTGTCAACAACATTAGCGGGAAGAATGTAGCTAGCCGGGAGATGAAAGAGTGAGTAGAGCTCCGTACCAGATGTTGTCCGTCTGTTGGCAGGATGCGACAGAGACAAACAGTAAGACATCACTGGTAGGCATCAGCTCATCGGCTCCGCGTCTCATCTTTTCCTTTTTCAAAAGTCAGGCACGGCCCACGCTCACAATCTTTGCACTGTTCATTTCCACGATAAAAGAAAAAAAAAGGTCAACGGGATATTCTGTATCCCTGTCAGCAGCCTGGCGTCACCCCCCGACTCAACGTGGCCCTGTACCACCACAACCTGGGGGGTCTACGGGAAGCCAACCATGACAGTTAGTGCGTGCGTGGAAGCCAGGATCTCACGATTTGGCTCAACGATCAAGTGGCACAAACTTTCTACGGAGACAAACTAGAAGCTACACGCCATGAGCTGCTTGACCCCTCCTCCTGTAACAGCTGACAAAACGTAAGGCGCCCTGTGATGCTTTCTTGTCAACAAGGTTCTGTTTGCAGTTAGTGTTGCTCGACAAACAGTTAACGCATGTATGCTTGAGCTCCAACAAATATGTTGAATGCATTTCCTTCCTTAAATTTTTTTTTAAATAACCTACACTGTTTGCTTCTGAGCCGTTTTCCCGTTTCACCGCCTTTTGCTGACGCATTGCTACGATTTTTTGGGACGTTATTGCCACTGTTGATCGGTGGAACAGCAATAAACCAAGACACTGGCCAAATAGTGCTTCTTGTGGCCCAAACCTCCACATGGTCCCTTTAAAGCCGGAGCGAGACATTTTGTTTACAAAACAACAGGCAGCGAGTAAACAGGCCGGAGGCTAGAGTTTAACATCGAAGGAAAGGATCATAAATGTGCTCCTCAAAGCGAGGCCAAACCATGCCTTTCCAAACAATGTCTTTACTTTGAAGATGGATAAAACCCGCGTCAGTCTGGACTCACGGCCGGCTCGTACACACAAACACTTCTGTAACCTTGTTGAAGTGTTGCTTGTTGCTGTGGAGGAAGGAGGTTCACTCCGCATGTGGTGGCAGTTACCTAAAGCCAAAAGTGGGACGCACCCCCTCAAGTTCACTGCATGGTAGGGACCGGGCAGTGTAACTTTCTACGCTGTCCCTCTATGTGTTTACTGCCGCCCCCTCTGATCCTGGGACAGTTTATGAGAGGAAATATGTCTGAACGGGCGTGTGGGAGGGAGAAGGTCAATGATCGGATGTTGTGATTGGTGGGTTGCTTCTGTAGGAGGAAGCGCGTATTAAAGTGCCCAAACCTCAACCCTGGGGGTGGCAATTTCTGTCTGGTAGTAAAAAAAACATCAACAACTCTGACGTAAACAATGAACCCACCGCAACATCCTAAATAGTCTACACGTGCCGGGGCACATATAAAAAAAGACCTGCTGATGACTAAAACAGACCGCTGAACATGTACAATTTAAATATGTTCTATTACTCAGCTTCTGTCGGGTTTAAAACACTGTACAGTATGCCCACAAGATGCACCGACCAATGACCCATAACTCAGAAGTTATGAACCAACAACCTAATGGGCGTTGGAGATACCATCAGCATCTTAACCACTCAGGTCCACATTTGTTTATTTGGAGGATGTGAGCTAACTTCTGCAACATACGCCCACCCACCCAACGTGACATTCTGCCCATATCAAATCCATTTGTTTACAAGAGGCAAACAGTGCTGGTTGAAACAAAAAAAAGTGTCGAAGGAACCATGGGAATGTTGTGCCAGCCTGCTCGTGGATTCCATTTTACAGTCTCAACAACATAGCTGTGGCCACGAAGCAACCTCAGACAGACAAAGAGAGACAGAAACAAATCAAGACAGGCGTAGATGGCCACAGGAAGTAAAGACGCACAGACAGCGGCTGATTCCCACCATGTTTGACCTCAGTCAGCGATTACTGCGCCGTCAGGTCCACATCTTTTTGTGTGTGCTCAGCCCTGTGTGTCAAAGTCACACACGTTATGATGTGTGTGACTCTGTGGAAACCATGGCGAAAGGAAGAGCTGCTGACAGAGCGAAAAACACGTTTGGTCGCTCTTGGGATATTAAAAAAGGAAGCATGTTTTGTGTGTGTGTGTGCGCTTAACCCGCCTGCATGTATACGTGTTTGCCCAGACTACTGCATATTGTGCAATCTGTTGTTGAACTATCATGGCCTCTGCGTGGGGAGGAAGAACCCCCCCCCAAAAAACTGATGGAGGCATGTAGTCAGCAAGAGGCATGGAGGATGGGGAAGTGAACACGGAGAGACAGACGGACCGAGGGAGAGAAGAAAAAAAAAATATGATGCAACACCGAGACACTGCATCGCAACAAACAGACTTTGGTTTCTAAAACACGTCTGATTGTGAAAATAAAAGCGGCTTGCCGTTGCTGATGCCTAACTCGAGCCACGACCTGCATCTCCTCAGCCCCCCTTTCCCCTCCTCCTCCTCCTCCTCCTCTTCTTCTTCACTGCCTGAGCGTGAGACAAAAATGCAGCAAGACATCAGGTGTTGCTATGGCAACAGAGGACAGCACAAGTGAGAATAATATGGACGAATGCCATCGTGAATGAAAACAAAACAGAGGATAATAAACACTCGTACGTTCTAGATCAGCTGCACCTTCGACTCGAGAAAAGCCCACCGTTTCTGAACCCAAATGAGGTGGCGGGTACCAGCCGGGTTGCCACGGTTACAACGCAGGCAATGGGCAGATATTGCTATCGTTCTATGAGCACTTTTCACTGTGACAGGTTTTCATCCGTATACAGTTATTTTGAACTATAACCTTTTGTTTGCTGATCCAGGAGCAGTGCTCGTGGACCAGGAGTCATTCATGTGTGTTTCTGCTGTTTACCAGACAAATAGAATCAACCTGGGCAGACTTTGTTGATCCAAATTCATCTCAAAAGTCGTTGAGATGAACCGATGCCAAGCAGCGTTTCATAGTTTGGAAGTGGACAGCGGAACGATGCAAAACTGTGTATTAACTTTGAGCGACAGCTGGCCTCCAGGAGGTAAACTGGTGTGAGCCAAGTGGCGCTTATCAAAAGTACGATTTCCTTCAACACGCAAACCTGAATTGTTCCTCCAGCAAACCTTGCCCTTCTAAAAAAGCTGGATCCTGCATTTCTCATACGCCCCTAGTTGCATGCTTCCTGTGTTTTTTTTATAGTCTCCAAGGCCAAGCTGATGTTTTTTTCTTCAGACTTCAGAAAGCTCCCTTCAGAGACCCTCCGACTGGTCTCACAGGCAGAGTGATGAGTAAACTGGTCTTCTGAGCTTAAAGAATAGACTTGAGTATACTCTTCTATGCATGCAAAGGTTTCAGAATCTGGAATCCAAATGGTTCTCAGGTGTAATGGCCGTTAAAATCCCATTCCTTCATTCACACAGAGACGATTGCGCGATGTTCCCCGTTCTGCACATCCATACGCTGAGAACCCAGTGTCGCGCTGATACACAACATGATGGGTCGAGTACGTTCACATCGCTCTGTTTCAGCACCAAATGTGTGGATGGTGGACTGAAGATGGCAACAAAATGATGGATAGATAAGTATCAACTGGAGTTGGGAAAATAACAAGTTCACCTCACTTCTTTTTCTCTTTTTTTTTCCCCAACCTTGCAACCACGTGACTGTCCATGACGCTATTTGTCTGTTTAGTGCGGGGTAGTTGGCAAAGCAGTGACTGGAATGATTCACTTACTCACGTGCTGCTGACCAAATTGACTTAAGCAAGGAGCCATGGAAAATGTGAGGGACTGAATGACACTTGTTGAGCCAGACACAGAAAGTCAGTTCATCCAGAAAAAAAAAATCACTGCATAAACCTCCATCGATGACTCGGACGGTTCAAGTCGGGCGGGTCATGCAGGTGTGTGTGTGTGTGTGTGTGTGTGTGTGTGTGTGTGTGTGTGTGTGTGTGTGTGTGTGTGTGTGTGTGTGTGTGTGTGTGTGTGTGTGTTTACGGGATGACTTAACCACCACATCTGAACACCGGAACTCTCGGTTTAAATAAAACGTGATTCCATCTTCTTGACGCCCGGGCAGAAGAAGGGATTGTGCAAGTTCACTTGGCAGGCGATCCGCATGCAGGCCGACATCTGGAGAGCATTACGTCTGCAGGAGACGTAAAGCCAGGCTCGGTGCACGGCTTGCCCCTGGATATCAAACTACGTGTCATTAACTGTGTGTGTGTGTGTGTGTGGGGGGGGGGTTCTTCTCTGTTGCAGGCGGCAGGTTATTCACCGAGGGCCTGCTACTGCTGCTTCTTCTTTATTTTGGAGGAGCGATTTCTTTATACTGTAGATTAAAGCATCCTGATGTGACACCATGAGGGGGAATGGAGTGACAACAGGGAGGAGAAGGCCTGCAGTGGCTCTCAGTGGGTTAGTGTAAAGGTAATGTTGCATGAAGCAGGCCCGTGGGCCACACAAAGACGTCTTTACACACTGCCAGAATATACTTGTGTTCATTTTAAGAAACCTCCGCGGTAGATATAAGCACAGGAATGCAGCGGACCTGCACATTGTTGCACTGTCCCCCACGGCTTGCGTAACGTGAAGAGGTGCATGTAAACGTATCACAGAGACAGAGGGATCAGCAGAGAAAACCAAAACAATGGTTGTTTTGAACCGAAAACGGGTTCCTGGCATCGAACAGACGACTAACAACAACCAAAGCGAAACATCTGTAGCTGCTCAGCAGCCGTAGCGAGCCTCTCCAGGCTGGAGCCCCGCACAGCACGGAGGGTTTCAGTGCCTGTGGGTTTCAGTGAACCGTTTATTTACTGCTGCCCGGTCGACAATAAGCGCGCGCGCGCCAGTTTCTTACCTGCAATCGCTCCGACGCGGGTTGCCACATATTAGCAGTCTCGAAGGTTCTCCGTCTTTAACTGCAGCGTGTTCTCTTCTCGTAGTCCGGATCACATCTGTTCGCCTTCACGGATTGCCTCTCTGTCCTCCTTCAATCTGGACTGGTCGGTAAATGAAGGATGTGTTGCTCCGCCTGGCTGCAGTTATCAGACCGGCCAGCAGGTGGAGCTACCTGCTGCGTCTGGACGTTTCTCTCGATGCTGCCTTCAGGTACTTCACGGTGGTTTTTGAGCCTCAGGACGAAAGTAGCTTACATGTGCAACCGTGATAATGTCACACCGTGTTGATGCTGTGGGGTAAACTGTTTTGTTTCAGAAGGTTTGAGAAAATATTATGCAAGTTGAAGCTTAAAGTCATGACATTTTGGCAGAGAATGCATTCTGTTATGTTAAATCCCCACATGAAGACAACCATTTATTTTCAGGTTTTCACTTAAAGCAACAATTACTCATCTTTAAACTACACTAATCAACCCACAGCAAATTAATTCAGACTTAGATTCATTTCTGCATTTATTTCAGTCAAAAAGCTGCACAACAACGGAATGCAGCCCGGCATTACATTACACACACGTAGCGGCTATCTGGTGAACAGAGTGCAGCATTTAGCTCCTAAAGAGCAATATATTTCCTTTACGAGCAACATGGAGACTACTCCAGAGTTAAAGGGAGACTGAATATTGGAATTACATTCATCATGTTGCCAGAAACATGACGCAATGAATGCTAATGTTGCTCCGTGTGCATTTGTAAAATGATAGAACAAATATTTTCTTAGGTAAAACTGACGAGTAAGTCAGAGTAATATATATGGGGTCCACCCTGAACTATTCTGTGTCATATGTATCACTTTAAGAGAAGGACTGTCCTCTCCAGTGACACAGTGGCAGGAAAACTGATGAGTATATATCTTACTGACAATTTTGGATGAAAACGTACAAAAAGTACCAATACCATCCCTAATATCTCCATGTTGTTCTCTTTGGTGATAACCTGTATTTTGCAGGTGTGTTTTTGGATCCCATTTCCCAGAGAGCGCTTGCTTGTGATTTGTGAACGCCGTCACAGACAACCAGTTTGTAATGCTGCAAATCTTCTTCAGCTTCTAAAAAACAACTTAAGCAAAACACTCAGTCTGCCTGACGGTTTTGAACTGAGATTGGTTTGTATGACCTTGTTATTCTAAAAGTGCGGTCTGGGAATCCACTGAAGCATTAGCCATCATTTTGTCGAGTGAATTAATTTGACTGCTGCCAAAATGTTGAACAAATTTTAACTACTGGGTGATAATTCTGTGTTTTGTCTGAAAGCGATGGCGTTTTGTAATGAAGCCAGTGACAGATGTGTTTGGGGCCTCCAAAGCAGACCATGAGCAAAGGTGAGCGCCATCAATGACATCTGGTGCGCCTGCGATGTGTGTGTATGTGCATGTTTGTGTACACATACAATATATGTAGGCGTGTTGAGCGACACGACTCCACAGTCTCAGTCTGTATTTAGAGGTGTTTACATGGGGAACATCTGGATAAAGCCTGAGGTCACTGAGGGTGTTCAGATTATTCCCTCCATAAAAGGGCTTTCCCACGGCGCTGGGTTCAGTCTGGTGGGTTTGACCTTGGGGCATTGCAGAAAGACAGATGCTGTAGATTATTTTTTTCACATGAAAAAAATCAGGAGAAAAACAATTTGATCATTTTAGCTTTTGTCAATGTGACATCCAACCCTCATAGTGTTATTTATTGCGCAACCTGAGCCACTGTAACACACATTGTTGCATGTAAACTATTAGTAATGTATTGACACACAGTATCACAACAATATCGCGGTAAGGGTATCAATATTTTCTCACACACAAAAATAGTGACTTGAAATTTTCTGATATTGTATTCTCATGTATGACTTTGAACTGATGTTAGTGTTTGAACTAGCACAATCAGGGCTGGGTGTCGAACTAAATACCTTTTTGGCACAGGCGGAAATGTGTCCATATATCAGGTGTTGATAACTATAAAGTAGCAAAAGCAAAAAGATGTACTCTTTTAACAGATAGTACTGGATTTATATTTAAACTTAGGTTTTTGCTACCAGGGAATGCAGCTTTTCCTATTATGAAGTCAACTATTTGCACTACTATTTAAAACACCCTGCCTCAAATTATGATCCATATGCAGCGAAAAAAACCTGACTTATTGATTGATTGGTGATAATTCTACACATGAGTGAACACAAAACATAAACATAGTTTTTAGGCCATTGAAGACGGAAAAAAAGGAATCGCCAACAACATGCTTCACATGACACACCAGGCGAGTACTGTAGATTAGGTTCACTTGAATCTTTATTGTTTTCATCATTCAACATAGATAATAGGTAATCATGTGGTTCAAAATGAGAGGAAAAAGAACAGAGGATTAGCTCAGCCTCTTGGTAAAATATTGCTTGACCTTGAGAGGAACAACGCAGCTGCGCGGACAGAGAGGTTTCCATTGGCAGGACACAGAAGCACATTTATTCCGGAGTAGATATCAACCCTCTCGGTCTCCTCTTCCTATTCCTCTCCAGCCTAAAGTCAGAAACGTTTCAACACTGCCAATACTAGAGGTGACTTTGTACACTAGCATAAACAGGTACTCTGAATAAAACCCAACTACTTTTCTGTGCATTGAGAAATATACCTACCTATTATCCTAAATATCACTGAAATACATACAGTAGGATGGTAGAGTCACAGTACTCCAGTAAACCCACTTTCTCTACTATTCATAATACCATTGAGAAACTTGCATGTAAAGAACAGGACAATATGCAATTTTAAAAAGAAAATGTGTGTGACTAGTATTGTATACATGTGTGTATTTAATCTTCTAACCAAAATTACCCCCAACATATTTGGCACAACCTTGACAGAGAAATACAACTGCAATGAAAAAAAAACAACGACAACCAAGTACAAAGGATTTTAAAATAACGCAGAGAACATCTAAACTAAACATGCACGAAGTAAGGCAACCTACTGCAGATTTTTTTTTAAGATATAGAAAAAGATACAGTGTATGCACCAAGAAGAGTGCACCTATTTCTACCACACCTGTAAGGACTGCTGTCAGCGATGTCTGCTGAGTTTACACTTAGAAATTTAGGCGTTTGGGTTGATGACCTTGCCAACAGACTAAGGTCATCACTATTGTACAGCAGAGGTTACTGGTAGTCTCGCCCATCATCAATAACTTAAGTAATGCAAAGTATTCTCTTATGCTACAATAAAGCCTTATTGTTGACGTTGACAGGAAAATATATTTATCATATTCCAGATTTATTCTTTTTAAACTACAGTATGTCTTGGATAATTTTTTCTCCACTTTACATTCAATTTTGTTTAGCTGTTATTTTTCTTTCTTAGGAAACACTTCAAGATTTATACTGACTTTCTCTCTCTCTATATATATATATGTATACATATAAATGTGTGTGTGTGTGTGTGTGTGTGTGTGTGTGTGTGTGTGTGTGTGTGTGTGTGTGTGTGTGTGTGTGTGTGTGTGTTTGTGTGTGTATGCACATGTGTACATGAGCAGTGTACAGCTTGTGATGTGTTGGGATGGTTGTGTTTTACAAATCCTTCGTCTTGATGAGGGTAACCAGAGGCTTGTCGTCAGGACTGTAGTCTTCATAGGCGATGGGAGTGGCATCGTACATGGCAGGCCTGGACTTCTTGCCGAATCTGATAAGAAAGCATAAACACAACGACTGCATCAATATTGCATCATCAAATAAAGTTTCTCAATGTAGCCCATTTACTTTGTATGTACTGAGTTAGTGATACAGTAACTTTTATTAAAAGGTCACTTCAGAGATTTAGTGCTGTGCTTCTTCTATAAGGTCAGGGGGATTCATAACCGACAGAAAATGAAAGGTCAAAGTGTATGCAGCAGATCTTGTAATATCCTAGCCTTTAGCTTAAAACCACAGGATCCGACACCTCGCATAATGCAGAGCGTCTTTCTGTGAGACCCTCCCTGCCTTTTAAATGCCCCTGGGCTTTAAACTCAACGTCTAGAGAGATTTAAACCTACCCAGCCCAAGCTGAGATAATCACCCCTGATAACGTCATCATGTTCTGCAACGTTATAAAAGAAGAAAGCTCCTCCAGAGAGGATTAAGATACTCCTTATGTATCGTAAACTGACTTGAGCTGCCAGTTTAATCTTGACCTTGGAAACAGTCTTTTCTTTTCTTCTTTTTTTTACTGTCACGAGGTCCACAAACTCCAGGAAAAGGCAGTAAGGGGACCATGAGCTGAGACTGTGAACTGACCTTTATCTGTGAATGTGCTTTACTTACATTTGCATTTTTACATACATGCATAACGCATTCACACTCTTCCTGTGAGAGTTTGTTGTCAATCCGTCAATATAGTCAGATCTCGTCACTGACCTGGCGTGCCGGATGGAAGCGATGGCGTTGCTGAACTCGCTGTCGATGCTGCGGCAGTTGTAGAACTCCTGGTAGGCGTGGCGCGACGAGCCCTGGTACTCGATGCGGCTGATGCGGCAGATGCCCACAATGAGGATGATGAGCATGAGGACAAAGGCAACACACAGCGCTCCGATGATGATATAGAGGGAGTGACGGGGCATGTTGGTCAGGGTGTCCTCAGTGTGTGCTGGTTTCCACTGCAGGTCTGAGACACACACACACACACACACACACACACACACACACACACACACACACCTTAAACCAAGTATTTCCCCTGTAATTAGGGGAAGTGCATTTTGTCCCGAAAAGGAAGACAAGTCCCCACATTGTGACTATGTAAACATATCTGTTTCCCCACAACATCTGTGTGACACACACACACACAGACAGATAGACAGACAGGCTGACTTACGGATCTCACAGCTGGGCCCCACCCACCCAGGTGGACAGTGACAGGTGAAGCTATTTGATTGGTCAATGCAGGTGCCTCCATGGTGACAAGGGTTGCTCTCACACTCATTGATGTCGACCTCACACTTCTCCCCTGAGTGGACATGTAAGGTTGCGTTCAATAACTAGCGTAACACAGGCAAGAGGCTCACAGTATTCTGACTCCTGATGCAGTCTTTTACAAATCCAGGTTTAAAATATCATTTTATAACCCTGTCATGTGAATCATACTAATACTCACCAAGGTATCCAGGTGGGCAGGTGCAGGAAACATTGAGTCCTGCACTCTCACAGTGGCCTCCATTTTGGCAGAGCATCTTCAGACAGGGATCCTTGTAGATTTCACAGTGTCTGCCTGCACGCGCGCACACACACACACACACACACACACACACACACACACACACACACACACACACACACACACACAGAACATGTCCTATGAAAACCATAACACACCATAGTCTATGTAGAAGTAAAGCTAACTCACAGATGTGTGCATGCATCTAGAAATGATCAAAGTCTCTCATATACTCATACATACATGCATACATACATACCTTCAAACTGTGGAGTGCAGGCACACTCATAGGCATTGATGAGATCTCTGCAGGTGGCGTAGTTCTGGCAGGGCGCAGACAGACACTCATTGTACTCCTCTTCACAGTACAAGCCATGGTAGCCTTAATGGGACACACAACAGTATGTAATAATGTAAGAGTCAATTCATAATTAATCATGTTATTTTGCTGATGCAACCAGAAGATGTTTTAACCTTAGGGGTTTCGCTGAAAATTGCATGCTGAATTTAACTGTGATCAGCAGTTAGTATACGAGTCATTAGCTTTTACTGATCTTACTTCTCAAATGTTGTGGTGTAGCATTTGGGGCTGCTATGGGACCTTTACGTCTGTAAAACAACCTTGGACTCATCATGAACATTAAGATTAGTTATCACTTTCTTTTCCCCTATAATATCGCAGAAAGCAGTTTCATCCTGGAGCTCCACGTTCATTCTAGAAAAATTCCTCGTTTGTGTAAACATTCCTGGCAAATAAACGTTTTCTGATTCTGATTCTGATTTTAGATTTTCTTTCTTCACTACTGGTCCACAGGAAAAATCTAATCAAGCATGGACAGTAGATCCAAACATGTGTAACAACACATGTTTGGATCTACTTAGATTTAATTAGTCGGAAAAGTGTGAATATATAAGCCCAGTATTTTTTTCAATGGCAGTGGGCTTCAGGTCGAAAGACATGCAGTGCACTGTGTCTTCCATAGGATGGCAGCTGTGTACTGAGGCAGGATAGGCCTGCATCATCCGAAAACACTTTCAGTGTATGAGTAACAGAATCACTTCATCCGTTTCTCAGATAATATTTAGAAGCTTACAAAATAAAAATACAAAGTGTAATGTACAGATTGTGTCTGTTTAACCGTAAACAGGTTGTGGACTATGAAGATACAACTATTATAAACACCGGAAAAAACTCAAGGACAGAGTGAATGTCAGTATATGTGTCAGTCCCTGTGTATTTAAATCTGCAGTACCGACAAACAGATGTAATGTATGTAAACACTCTGATAAGTGGATGTACCTTCCTATACCTGATCACACTCACAGCTGCTCTTCATAGAAACGCTCCACACCTACGACTTGAGAACCCAAATCACCAGAGGACCAAAGTCTCTCGAGTCCTTGCACGACTAGTGTAGCAATCTGTTTCCATTAGCTCTGCTCCCACTTTGACTACATTTCTTTAACTGGGTCCCAGTGCTGACAAAGTTTCAGCAAAAACCTCCCTGGGCCTTAGCTAACATGTGTTTGGGGAAGGAGAGAGGGGGAATTAATGAGGAGCCCGGTTCGAGCCTCTCGGGTCCCTTCTGTGAAATGCCAGTGAAATGTCAAGTGCTTTTCCAAGACTGTCTGCTTTCTGTGGGCTGGCAGCCTCTCATGTGAGCGGGATTACAGGAAGCTGAAGGATAGATCCTTCTACATATCAGCTCCCCGGCAGCCTTCTTTCAGACAGCAAACCGGCATTTACACAACGCACACACACACACACACACACACACACACACACACACACACACACACACACACACACACACACACACACACATTAGCACACTTATTCATGGCAGATAAGCACACATACTGTATCCATGAGCACACACACACAGACAAACACTCATACCTCAGACACCAGCTGGCTTTCTGATGAGCTGAAGAAAAACGTAAATTGTGGTCCAAAACATTGTGTGTGCTTGTGTGTGTTCACAGAAATGTCTTCTAATTACAAATCACCGGTCTCACCAATCGCATTAGACTGGGCGGTCTGTGTGGGGACATTTGATTGGATGGCGGCATCTGCTCAACTCGCATAGTCACAGACACAGACGATTGATTGCAAGACCACCCCCTCACACACACACACACACACACACACACACACACACACACACACACACACACACACACACACACACACACACACACACACACACACACACACACTTCACCATGACAACCAGGCAACAGAGGATGAAAGGGGAACGAGGTGAGGTAAACGGTAGGAAGATAAAGACAAGAAAGGACAAAGGGACCCTTAGAAGAAGATGAAAAATATGGAAAAAGTTTGAAAGAAATGCAAAATAAAAAAGACTCAGGCTGTGGGGAAGAAAAGGATATCTGAATAATTGGACAGCAACGGACGACTGCTCTGCATGCCGTGACACGGCAAGGGTGAAAGCATTTGAATAAACATGAAGAACATGACTTATGGAGGGATTATGGGCTCAAGACATAACTCAAATATTTAGGAAACTGTTTCTCAGGTTAGAAAAGGAGCTAGAAAAAAGCTCATACATCACATAAAGTACAAATCAATAAGTGAAAGAATGGCTCTGTGGCAATTCATCTGTGTCCTGCAGACTAAACGATAAAGATATGTCGATACCATCCTGGTTAAAGCAAGAGAGACAGCAAAAAAGCTGCTGTAAGAATGGGAGAATCCATAAGAGATCCAGATGGCGAATGGCTGATACATCTAACTGACAGATGGTACAAACACAGTAAGGGCAAAGTGTCAAATTATGTTTATGAGCCAGTGGGAAAGTCATTTATCTCACCATCCCAGCGAGGTAATTGCAAGCCAGTGGATAATGACAAGTCATCATTCCACTCAATTGATTTCATCACAGAGGCATTGATGCAAACGCTGCAATCGTCTAAAAATACCTCATTATTTAGCCGGGCGATATTCACTGCTCTTGAGCCTCAGCCTATAAGATGGAAGTCTTTTCACTTATCACTAAGCTCTGTGTGCCGGCTGTAAAGCCAGATTTAGAGTTCAAGGTTAAGGTATCTTATAGCTTTGGATGGATTTCTGAATGGGAGTATCGATCACAGGCCCAAGGGGTCCCAAGACAATAGCTTCTGTTGGAAGTGACTGATAGAAAGAAAAAAAAATTGATGGAAAGTCCAAGTGGTAATAATATTTGTGTGTCAGCTGATAGGCTGTCATCTTTTTAGCATGAACAAAATATTTCAGGATCTCTTTTCAACCAACAGTCTGATTGAGATCCTTCTGTAAGACTCCTGCAGCACAAACACTCAAACTAAATGTATCTTGAAATAAGGTCAGACTCTATCCAGTCCAATGGCTCATGTAGTGACATTGACAAGTCGAAATTTGGCAAGAGTTGCAAAGTCCTATAACAGATGCCCTTTTTTTATTAAGTAGTATACTGTTCAACAAATTGGAGCTGTCCCACCTTTAACTGACTTTGGCTAAATATGGCTCCTGAACCCCACAGCAGCATGACATCATCTGCCAGCAGCAGCCAGAGCCTTTTCTAAAAACCTTACTAAACCGCTCACCTGGGACACACAGACACCTGTAGCTGTTGCCCACGCTGCGGCAGACCCCATGGGCGCAGGGGTTTAGGGCACAGAAGTCCACCAGCTGGGCGCATGTCGGGCCGGTGAAGCCTGCTGTGCAGCTACAGCCGAAGCCCAGGGGCCCGGGACCCTGAGCGTAGCATGTCCCGTTATTGTGACAGGGGCCGGAGGCACACGGGTCCACCTTCTGCTCACATGTAGCACCCTGGTAGCCTGCAAGAGAGGAGAGGGTGTGAAATACACAGAGAGAAATGCATGGGGAACCAAAACAAAAATAATGAACGTCCTCAAATGCCTGGAAGAAAACAGAAGCTATGGAAAGCTGCCAGTACCCTTGATATCAACACAACGTGGTGACCTTATCAACTAGATGACATTAAGCAACAGAGCTGAGGTGTCAGAGAAGCCTCATTGCCAATTCTGCAGATGTAACCCTTCTATAATTTGGTAATTTCAAGGCTTCAAATGAACCTACTTGCAGCAAGGTGGGGAGAGTGGCAGAGCAGGGGTTGTGTACATATAGATCAGGTACTGCAGTGCACTGTGGGACATCAACTTTGGCATCGGCCGACTCTTCTATTCACCAAGCCTGCCTCTGAATGCAAATAGGCTCAAAACACACGTTTGTGCACGCAAAGACCTTTCGACTTGAATGTAGAGTGAATTTTGTCTTTGCTTTGATTCCCCCAAAAAATTACACAAACTCAAAATATGATTTTGTATGTCTTTAGGGTTGTTTTGGATGTTTTGGAGCCTTCTCTTTCACAGTTTCAATCTTTGCAACCATCCGAGGGCAGCAGGAATCATACGTTTGTTTCATCTGCAGCCTCTTAAGCCAGTTAACTTAAGTGATGCACACATGCTTCATTCAGTGTGGGTACCTTAATTAAATCTCATGGCACAGCACAAGTGAGTAAAATTATGTACACAAACGTGAGACACAATATACCCTGCTTGCACAACCAGCAATTTATTCCACGTAGATATCCCTGTTGCGATAATAACTTTTTTTTAGGATATTTGAAGACATTTTGGGAAACACACTCATGCGGATTCTTGCCGAGACTTAGCTGATAATATTGATCCCCTATAATGTTTGTAGGCTTTGAATCTATACAGCCAGGAGGCAATTAGCTTAGCTTAGCATAAAGACTGGAGGCAGGGGAAAACAGCTAGCCTGGCTCCTTCCAAAGTTTGGAAATGCTACACGCCGATCAGCACTTCTTAAATCCACTAAACAACACAGCGGACCTCATTTATTTAAATCATAGATGAACGTAAACATTTTGTGGCAGCTACACTGTAAGAGAGCCAGGTTAGCCGTTTCCCCTTGCCTCCGGAATTAATGCTAAAATAAGCCAACAACCTGTTTGCTGTAGATTCATATTCTAATGGGCTTCTCATCTCACCCTCAGCAAAGCAAATACAGGTCTCAAAATGAAAAACTATTCTTTTAATGTTTTGCAGAAGCTGATGTGGGGAGAGTGACAGCAATGATAGATGATAATATACTGAGAAAAATCAGCACGTGATTTGGATCAGTCATCATCGACTACAACAAAGCATCGTGCTCTTTTGTTTTATCCCTTCCTCCTCGTTGTTAAAGACAAACACAGACTGTGAAAGCAGCTCAATACAACATTAATTGTTGCTGTGGACAGGAACGACTAAACTGCTTTGTTAAAGGAGAGTGGTGGTGTTTCTGTCATGCTTTTTGATATATTTGTGGGCTGACTGGTTGTGTGTTGAAGCCACTGGTTTCTTCTTCACATCCTCTCATTAGCATGTGAGCCGCTGCTATTCTCACCTAACCTCCTCATCTAAAAATAACTTCCTCCCGCTTTTCTTCAACCCTTCTCCTCCTCTGTATTCACCTCCCCATGAGAGCTGCTATTGTGCTGCAGAGCATGCACAACTCTGCTGTACATGTATACACCTCGCAGTAATGTACAGTGGGCTCTCTGATTTACAGGAACACCGTAGTAAATCTGTGCACGCTCCATTGAGCTAATGAAGAAATCGCTTCCAAGCATCCATTGATCTGCAATACTTTATTTCACTGGGTGAGGAGGACATTTATCATTCAACAGCAGAGAGGCAAGAGCAATCTGCAGCAGAAATCTCACCCAAATCGCTCTCCGAGTTCCTTTTTCACTCCACTGACTTCTTCCCCGTCTCCTCTCCCTTTCCCCACACGTGCTAAACACACAGATGCTTGTATTTAATCTGTCATAGTTTATTCCCCTGTTTTCCACTGTGTTTAACTTCTTTGCGTTGCCGAAGAATTTGCACCTCTTGAGCTCAAACGGTTTCTGTTTATTCAATTTCTATCCAAATAGGCACAACACACACACACACACACACACACACACACACACACACACACACACACGGGACCTGGCTGACATAGAGGTGTCTCTTCATTCCTGCTGCCGGCATTGACACCTGCCAACATTAAAAGCAGTTAACAGTTTAAATTTAGCCCGCTCGCTCACTCCCCCGCCCTGATAGTTCTGACTGGAGGCAGTCACAGTACTGACATGCACACTTCCTTCTCTGTCAGTGTGTTTAAGTGTGTGTGTGTGTGTGTGTGTGTGTGTGTGAAAGAAAGTTAACAATGTGGCAGTCTCTGATGAGGAGTGAGAATGTAAAATTGACTTGAGTGCCTCTGTACAATAGCATTAAAAATAATATTTTCACGGATTTTACCTCTTTAGCACTTTGAACTGAGAGAAAAACTGGAAGGCAGCCAAAGAGAGACCTTCTTAAATGTCAGATTCTACAATTATTGATATCAAATGCAATTCATTTTTATGTTAAATTGTAAACATGTGAACATAAATAGCAATAAGGTCTGATTAAGGTAGCATCCCACGGAGTCCATTTAGTTTTTTTTAGATATGCTGTTGATGAGGAAACAAACAGGAGGGAAAATATTACCTTCCATCCCTGCAGGGTGAATCTATTTTAACATCCCTGCCGCCCTCGTGATGTCTCAAATGAAAATACAGCTTTTGCTTTCGTGGGGATCACAGAGTTGATGTACCGATGATGACATCTGCGACAGTTGTCATGACATCCACCAATGTATTTATTGCTTCCGTCTGTGCTGGAACATTGCAAGACAACATGCAGGTGTAATTTATCGCGGCGGTGGTGTTGACCTGTATCTGGGCCTCTGTGCATGTTTGAGTGTGCTTACATTTCTTTGTCTGTGGAGGACACGACTGTATAAATCAACTCCTCGTGATTATTTACTGTAAAGCATCCAACTCTTTGTGCTCGAGAAACACGAACAAACAGACAGAAAAGAGCTTGAGATTCTTTTGAATAAAAAGTGTGTTACAAATAAAATGTATTAGTATTATTATTAACTTCTGCTCCAAACAAAGAGATGAGGACTTGGACTGAATGCTTGAGGAACAACAAACCTTTTAGTAAATTTTGTATTCTCCTTCCTCTTTGGTATCGCGCCCCATTTTACATACTGAAAGGTTTTACACAGGACATACGTACTTGGACTTTTAATGAAATCCTTTTTTGATACAAGATGAAATGTCCTCTTGTACTTGGAAACATTACATTACTGGAAAGGATCTCCCATGTCAAATAAATACAAAAATCAATTCTGATGTAAAACATGGACACACATCTCTCTGTGCTTCGCTAACGCACACAAACTTGTTTTTGTCACTAAGAAGGACATGTAAGGGCCTGGGGGGAAGAGTAGTGTCTGGCGTCTACGTTCCAGCCAGAAGGCTCCACCCACTCCTCGTCAGGAGAGCATTGAGATCAGGTGTGGGGAGAGACTCACCTGATCCTGATCTCCTCATCAGAGAGGTGGACAAAAGGCAAGGAGGGGGGAATGGAGCAGGGGAGACATGTGACAAGAGGAGAAGAGAGGCATCACCGCTTCACTACAGAGATTAAGCCGGTAAATTGGCTAGCGGCCCGGCTGATATAGTTTAGTGAGTTTAGTAAATTGATAGAGCTCTGGACAGAGCTACGTTTTCAGTTCTTTTGTGTTTGTTTAATTAAAAACCTTTCAAACCTACAGAACTGACTGCCTGTGATTGCTGCGCTGCCCTAACTTCTGTGTCCTCCATACCATCCTGTTACAGACATTAAAATGACTTAACCCACCATGACATAAACACTACACTTTCTTTAAAACCTCTTTAACCCCAGTAAAATCCCAGACATTTTTCCCAAAAATTCCGAATGGTTTGCATACCCATACTAAATACAGAATATCTCCTCAACCACAAGGGCTATTTGAATAATTTCAAAAGGTATAATATACAGAAAACACTTTTGAGACTAGTTAAGAGGTCCGTATAGCAGTATGTGTTACTGGTTTATTGGTTGATGATAGAACACAGGAAAGAAGAAAAATAGTCACCGAAACAAAAATTCCAGGATGAATTTTCTCATTCAAATAATGCATATCATCGCTTTTTTCTACTATAAAATAGCACTATATGTTAACAGTATCTCTGCAAAGTTTGACTTTGATTAAGTGAAGTTAAATATTTTTAGTAATTAATTTAGTTCAGATTTTGTGAACTGTAGGTTTAGGTCAGCTGAGAGCCAAAATGCCGTAACTTTCTTCCTGGACCTTGGACACCTCTGGTTCTACAACAGAGGGGCTCTTCTCAAGCAGATGCACAAATACATAACAAGCAAGGCCGTGTGGAATATTGTTTCATCCATAAGTAAGTCATATTTTAGTTTTTGGCAGGAAAAAAATTGCAATATGGTTGATATCTTGCTGAGGCTTTGTCTGACAATAGGGTGACCAGACGTCCGGATTTCCAATGCCCTGTCCGCGTATTTGTCCTCCTTTTTGCATACCTGCAAACTTGTCACCTTTTGGCGAAATTCAACGTTTTGAAATCAAAATATGTGAACTGGCCAGCCAGCATTTCTGAGATTGGAGTGCGACGCGGAGAAAATCTGATCTTCGCAAATAAAACATCTTTGATGTGACGTGTCGAGTCTTGGCCAATCAGCGTTAAGATGTCTACCGCGGCCGTTTCTCAATATGTGTTCTTCTCTGTACTTGATGAGAAAACTCACAACTGAAAGTTGACATTCTCTGAATACTACTGTTGTTGGGTCACAACATGTAATTTTAGGATGTTTTCAGGCTAGAAGTTAGTTGTTTAAGCATCAAATCTGTGGTCAGTTTGTGAAGAATCAGCCTACTTAAAAAGATACGCCGACAAGTTGAGGTCCTGCTCGCGGGACCAGTGAGCCCCGCCGGCACCGGGCCGTCAGCGCTCTGCTGCCCGCCGAGAGCAGCCTGATCTCGGCAGGACTTTTTTAAATGATCCGCTGGCTCCGATTTCTCCGTAGCGGTTAAACATGAGATATAATTCTGTTATCAGGATCTAACGAGCAATCTTTATTAGTTTATTATTTATTCACAGTAACGTTACATCAGTTTAACGGAGGGAAAGGTTAAGATTCATAACTTAAGATTTGTATTTAACTTTTACTCTGAACTACAGCGGTGTCTTTTTACTTTGGACCGAATTGATTGCAATTATATGTGTATTTATATATAATTATATATATATATATATATATATATATATATATATATAT
Source organism: Myoxocephalus aenaeus (assembly GCA_038501785.1). NCBI lineage: Eukaryota > Metazoa > Chordata > Actinopteri > Perciformes > Cottidae > Myoxocephalus > Myoxocephalus aenaeus. The sequence continues at coordinate 1,231,485 of JBAMJR010000180.1, read as the reverse complement.
ATATATATATATATAACATATTAATTCATTGTTAATTACAATTAATAATTACATATTAATAATATATTACATATATATATATATATATATATATATATATATATATTACATATACATATTAAAAATATAAAAAATACATATTAATTAATTGATAAAGCAGGGTATGCTCCAAGGAGATCAATTACAGTAAAAAGGGCTCATATCCCGTCTCTTCACACTTAATAAAATCAAACTGCACCCCTCCTATGCAATTATTCACAGCCTCACAAAATACTGCATAGTGTCCTCCTTTTTGGTGTTATGGATATGGTCACCCTATCTGACAAGGGTTTTGCTAGGGATCAAGCTAGGGATATGAAAATATATATTTCCATAATTTGGGGAGCTCTCTCGAGTCACTTTAGAGTCCTCGAGTCATATTTATGGTTTATGTTAATATGTATGGTTGAATTGTGTTACATGTTAAATGGACTTATACGCTCTTGTAATACCAGGCTGTGCAGTTGTTTTTTTGCTATGTCACATCAGTGGCTCTGGTATCGATTCATAGGAGTACGAGGACTTGGAGAGTGAGGAAGATCTCCTGATGAAGAATTCAGCCCCTGTAACAATTCGTAACAAATGATGCAGTGGTGTCATTTAGTTATAAACCTTTACCCCAACCAGCATGTTTTATTTATGCTGTGTGTGTGTTTTCTTGCAGGAGTTTGCGAGCATTCTGATTCAACTATTGAGTGATAATTTGCTAAACAGCGTGTGCTATTCTGAGACATCCTCGTCTATGGATTTCCCATTTTGAGTTTGTATGAGTTGGAGCTCTTTTTTCTGGTCGATTATTTTCCCGCTCATCTTGAAGTTTTTTTTATTTGATCATTATTGTTTTCAATATTTATTACAGTCTGTTCATCCAGGGAGAAGAATCCCTCCTCAGTTTACGCTATCTGAGTCTCTGCATTTTTACCACGCTAAAGTTTTTTTTTAGGAGGGAGTTTTTCTCAATCCGAAGTGATAGTCCAAGGACAGAAGCTTTGTCTGCTGTACAGATTGTAAAACCTCGAGGCAGACTTATATATTGAAAGAATTTACTTGACTTTCTGTATCTATTTCAAACAAACCGCCTAAATAGTTCAAGCTGTTCACACTTTCTCAGCACAAACTTTATCACTCTTACTAAGCCGTGACAGTGTGACAGTGAGCCAGCATGCACAATACCAGGAATCTGAAACTGGAACAGCCATCAGTCATTTTATTATGTGCTTTTCCTTCTCTGACATCTCAAAAGATCTTCTGTGCAAAAGACCTATATGTTAAATGGTTTGTGATATTGCGAAGTTGGACACGTCTTACTAAATGCTGTATTAGTCACTTTGATAATTAAACCCCAAAAATGGTCCAAGGCAGTTTTACAGATTGATTTACTGTGCTGCTACATGAAAAATAAATGCACGGAGGTAATTTGTCCAAAAGGTCCCTTGGACCCCAGAATTATCTAATAAACTGAGGACATTTTTAAAAGCCCTCTTTCAACAAAGTTTCCCTGCACTAATATAGAGGTGTTGGCATGGTTCTCACCGGCCTTTCTCTCGTTTAATGGAAACGTAGTGAATTATGAATTTCTTTTCTCATTGGAGACCTTGTTTTTCTTGGCAGCTGCAGATTAACAATTCAGTCAGGTGTTGCAGTGTGAGTGAGACCTCCTACAGATCGAGAATTAACTGACTGCTGGGAGCTGTACCTGGAACAATGAAACAACCTTCCCGCCAGCTTTTACATCCATCTGCTGTTTCTTTATTTATGCAGCCAGGGCCATTGTTATCTAATGTTTCCCCTGTATTCTGTGAGTAAACACACACTCCTTATACACCATTGCCGGTACATCGTGCACGTTAATCACAAACTAGTGCGGCCTTATTGAGAAATGCAGTTTTGCGGTCACAGATTTCCCCAGAGAGGCTGATGCAGGTCGCTGAGGCTATGAAGACTAATTAGGATAGAGGAGGAAGGTTTAAATTAAGCATCTCAGTGGCACAGATACTGTTAAACACTCAGAGTGTATAATAACTGGAATCAGACAGCTGACAAATGCACACACTATTGCAGTATTCTCACACTTTTCTCTGTCTATTGTCCCACCTCTGTTCATTTGTTTTTTCATATAGAAACACAAACATAACAAGCTGTTGGATTTTGGCAGAAATGCTTGTCATATATATATATTTTTTTAATTATAATACTGTACACACATATCTATTCTAAACACCCACAAAGCCAATAAAGATTAAAAAAAAATTGATATACAAATGTCAATGAATTGGGTTTCTACCTTCGGGACAGTAGCACCTGGGCCCGGCCAAGCTGCTGAAGCACGTGGCTCCATTCTTGCAGGGCTGAGAGAGGCAGTGGTCAACCAGCAACTGGCAGCGCTCCCCTTCATAACCTGAGAGAAAAACATTTATAATCAGACTACTTTATTTATTTCAGTCAAATGCAGCGAAGTGTGATCTGCTTAAGATTGAGCAACTAGCAATAAACAGGCAAGTTGTGATTATTTTTTTACTTACAGTTTGATTTATGAATGATTGTTTTTTACTTGCATGTACATGTATGTCTATTGTTTATTAGAAATATGTTTGGGGTAAACCCCAGCAAGAGAAGCAGCTAATAAGGATCCAACTAATGACATACAGAATTAATGTCATTAATGTCTACAAATGCCACCATTTGACTAAACCACTAAATTTACGGACATTTCTCTGTATGCATATTTTTTCCCTGTTTAGTTTTTCTTGTTAGCACAGCTCCCTAATGGGGACTGACAGGCAATCAGTGGTCGCCTTCAACATTTACCTTCCTACCCGAGGCCCTCGCTTCAAGTCCCTGACCTTAAACAAATCTGACAAGGTTAAAGGTTCAATACGATCTCATCTCTGTTCCTGTGCTCTTATTCAGAGATTTCCTAAAACAAGGAGAGAGGCTTCCAGTTTTTATATCTGCACAGTTCGAATCAAACAAACCAAGATCAATACAGGCTGAGACTAGTAGCCTTCTACATATCTGCACAAAGCTTTGTTTGTGTATAACAACATGATGGACACATGATGGACACATGGACACACACACACACACCTGGTGGGCAGGTGCATGTGAAGTTGCGACCTTCACCCCCCTGTCTAACGTCGGTGCAGGTGCCGTTGCTGTGACAAGGTCGGCGGTGGCAGGCATCGAATTCCTCACAGAAGATTCCAGTGTAGCCGTCCTCACACTCGCAGAAGAAAGTGCTCTGCAAAACACACACACACACACACACACACACACACACACACACACATTTCACAAGTCAAATCAACGAGCCTTTAAGGTGAAACGACCGGAGATAGCGATGAAAGGAAGAAAATCATGTGAAACTGAAATAATGAGATTGCAGATTGTAAAATTATTCAGTAACATAACAATGCACTAACAAGCAGCAGTGACACAGTTTGATTTCCTCAAACAGCGAGGGGAGCGATAATGAGAAAAAGAGAGAAACCGTGAAATGGTCTCTGCAACACCTAGCTCTATTTTTTCTACTTTTGTTTTTTAGCACATCCAGTGAGAATCTCTTTTAGTTCAATGTATGGCTGCAGAGGGCACTAACGGGTCTCAGGTGGTTCCTTCTACTTCTCTGTCTTCAGAGGTGCGGCGATACCAGACCCGAGACTCTCATGCATTTTGATCACATAATGAATGAAGCTGTGATTCCCCACTGTTAAAAATGTGTCATGTTGCATTGCTGCAATTTGTGGCATGGCGTTGTGTTGTTCTGTATTCTGACTCGTTTTCTTTTGTTTTCTGTTGTGCTCTGCATCAGCTAAGTGAAACCCAGGGAGAAGTTGTTTTTTTTCTGCTACACTTTTGTTAATGACCAAAATGCGCTGGATACAATGCCGCAGCCGCAGTGATAAAGTTGGGTTGAATTCAAATGAAAAGTTTTCTTCTGTTTAATGTGCAGAAGCATTATTGTTACAGAAGCTATGAAGTGAGCTGCAAGTATCTGGATGCTGGAACGTTCTCCTGGGCCTTTCAGCTTCATTCCCACCGTAGCTTATGTGTTGTTTTGATGAGAAGAAACATGATGTCTCACCTCGGAGGGCTGTGTGATACATTTGCCTTTCCCAGAACACTGAGGGTCGCTGAAGCTGCTGCCGGGCTCCACACAGCTGCTGGCTTTCACCGTCAGGTTGAGACGCAGGGTGACCTCCGGGGCTGTGGGGGCGCCCACACGCAGCACACCTATCGCAGAAGAGTTCAGGGCCTTTCAAACTGTTCATGTGGCGTTTTCATTCATTACATTCCAAAAATATGTACCACATAGGCAGATATTATTAAATAAATGAGCTCCATGTCTTTGTAGAGAAAATGTCTTAATTCTAGAGAGGTTTATTAGAAGAATATATGCAACGGCATGGCTATAGGGATGGCAATGATGGTATGTTGGTTGCACAACCACCGTCTCCACAACTGTTGGATGAATTGGCGTGACGTTTTATACAGACATTCATGGTCCCCAGAGGTTGGATTCAGTTGTTTTATTTTATTTATCTTTGGTGATTCCATGACTTTTCATGTAGTGCCATCATCACGTTTCCATTTATCCATTACTTTAGTTTCAGACTAAATATAACTATTATGAACAGTGTATTAATATTGCACAGGTTGAAGTGTTTTTGTGGTCTACTGCGAGCTCAGCTGGTTTTGCAGCCTGACAGCAGCGGGGAGGAAGGACTTGTGGTACCTCTCCTTTGCACACCGGGGATGAATCAGCCGGTGGCTGAAGAAGCTGTGCAGAGCTGCCAGAGTGTCCTGCATGGAGTGGGAGGTGTTGTTCATCAGGGATGATACCTTAGCCATCAATGACCTTCCAATTAGCCTCAGCTGTACTTTGTGTTTAGCGCTAAAAAGCAATGTTGGCATGCTAACACTCTAAACTAAGAGGGTGAGCATGATAAACATTAAACCTCCTAAATATTAGGATGTTAAGAGTAATTTGGCTGATGTCAGCCTGTGCACAGCCTCAAAGAGCAGCTAGCATGGCTCTAGACTCTTAGGCTTGTTAAAAGATGCTTTAGGATATATTTTAAATAACTCCCTCCCTCCGGCACACCTTGCTGCCAAAAAAACAATTAACCCCCATGTGGCTAAAGGTGTTAAGAAAAGAACTGATGCAGGCAGCTCTTCATTGTGACTGAAATAGAGTGCATGCCTCTCCGTCTTGTCTCTCTGGGTCGAGAAGTTCAGAACATCTCTTATTATATCTTCAATCAAAGCTGACAGCGGTACGGGCGCTTGGATAAAAATAGCCACATAGTGAATATTAACGGCCATTTTTTTAGAGCTTGACCTGAGCCAATGAGCTTGCGAGTTCACCAATGACGAGACTTTGACGATGCAATCTTCTCGGCCAATCAGAGGGCCGACAAAACAACTCATGCTTCTCTGTCACCCCCGACCAAATGATCGTCAGCCCAATGACACCGAATGTTGGACCTGCAGAGTCACCGCTCCATCAAACTGTGAAAGCTCATTGCCAACATTCAGATCCAGTGACGTGTGAGGAGGTAAATGCAATGTCACTGCATGCTCCTCCCTCCTTACTGATGCTTTGCATGCATCTTCCTCTTCCTCTTGCAGTTTGACCTTCATTCTTCCCTCCTTCTGCATCCTCTGTCTTTCTCTCTAATCCCTTACTGTTTGGCCATCTCTTTTTTCCAGTCTTCCTTCCTCCTTATCTGACTCTTCCTCTCTCCCACCCTCCATTATCCTTCCACCCTCTGATTCAACTCCCCAATGTCATCTCTCTCTCCCTCTCCCTCTCTCTCTCTCTCTCTCTCTCTCTCTCTCTCTCTCCCCTCTCTCTCTCTCTCTCTCTCTCTCCCCCTCTCTCTCTCTCTCTCTCTGACGCTGTTTACCTCCAAGTTAGAAGGCATGTCAAGGTCAGAAGACAAGCAGTTTAGTGAGACAGCATCAGGTATGTTCATCACATACAGAGGTCAACCATTTCAGTCAAACAGAGAGACTCTAACTACCCCCTCCAGCAAGTGTATACTCGTTCACAACATTGTGTATGTGTGAAGCGCAGTATTAAAATACAGATGGAATATCAGCATAAATAGCCAGTTTTTTTTCCCAATATGCAAATATGATATTTTGACTCATATATGCAAATATTATGCGAATCTCCCCAATGTCATGTCAGGAATAAACACTGTAAATACAATTTATTTAGATTTATTAATTCCTCAGATGTGTTCGGCTCAGTTGTAAATGAGCTCTTTTGAGGTATTTAAAAGATGTTTCCTGTTTAGCTTATCTATGGTTCTTGGATGAACAAATTAAATGATACAAACAGAGATAATGAAAGTATAATTAAGAGTAAGATTATGTTTCGCCAATGAACTTTAGATATTCTAATCTACAGCCTCTCTCCCATTTGCACACGATATGAAAAAGAAGAAGTGATGTGAATGACTGCATCATATGCTTGATGACATCACATCTTACTGAGGAAGTAGTTTTGTCCCAGAGGCAGCGAGCGGTCTGACACCACCAGTCCATCGGGAGCCTGCAGGAACCACATGGTGGTGCCGTTCAAAATGGAGGAACGGAGGAAACCTTCTTCATTCACACGCCACAGCACTGGAGCTCCACTGGCATTCACCACCACCCTAATTGGAGAGATGAAGCAGGGGAGGGAGGGATGGAGGATGAGGACATAAACGGGGATGAAGAATCAGAAATAGGCTTTCTCTACACTTTGGACCAAAGCACAAATTTATAGAGATTGTCGATGATCCCTTTTTAATTGGTGACAGTTCTCCGCTGCTCTTTTAGCTTCTGTACTGCATGTTTGCAGTATTCAGTTTAATAAATAATGGAAGGGACCAGAATATATATATATATATATATATTGAAAGCGCCAGAAAAGAAACACATTATTTTTTTGCACATCAAGAGAACACTTGATTCTTGAATCTTTATTTAAAATGTCAACAAAATCTGCATAAAGGTTAAGATGAATGAACTCATTCTCAATGTGAACTTCTCTACTTCTTCTAATCCTTATTTTAGTCAATATAAGAAGATTAATAAAACATCAACCTCCATTCTCCATTCATGTTGGTCAGCAGCAACACAGCAAGCTGACAGTCAGTGGCTCAATCCCAATCTCCACCCTGAACCCTCAGGGATTTACTGACTTCACCTGCTAAGTGGTTGAGTGTGAGAGGCTGTGAGGGCTTGAACTGGTGTAATTATGAATCGGACGGCACTTTGCTGCAACATCACGTGACTACAAATATTGTGTACAATTGTGTATTTATTTTATACTTTTTATTCACTGATTTGAACGTCTTCCTCACGAGATGAGAAGTCATTTTAAATTATCTATTTACTCGTTTTGTCAAAACAAAATGTTTGATGAATGTAAAATATATATATATACATCATTTCTCCTTGCATTCCTCTGATTTCATGTGTTATGTTCCATCTTTAATCCGTAATGTTGTAGTGTAAAGGTATTTTATCACGTGCCTCTAATTTTTTTACGTCTCCATTCTTCCATTGGGAACTGCGTGTTTAACGTCACATTGCTATGAACTGTGGGTAATTCCCTTAGGCAAAGTTGGCATCTAATGCTGACTTACGGAAAGGGTTCATAAAGGGGTCAAAATGTCTGTCAGAGAGCCACTCAAGCACTCGGCGATGTGACAATGGGACACCCCTAAACCCTCACGGACTTCGCGGGAGCGCGCCTCAAAGTCCGTAAGGGTGGAGATTGGGATTGGGCTTTCTGGTTGGACACTTTGTCCCGTGTTTGAACCCAGGCTATTTATTACTCTAACCTGGCATCATGGACAGGTCTGGTGAGTAATGACTGTCAGTAGTTTGGCCCAGTGGGGGGTGGTGTTGCTTCCTGTTGAAACACTGTGACCCTCATGAACACGAGTTGTGAAATAGAGGCAGTGCCATCGGAGGCTATCTTTCATCAGGACCTCAGACAATTTATACAAAATAGTAAAAACCAAGACGGACCAAATAGAAACTGAAAAAGCAGCAGGTTCAACATGGAAAGAGATGAATAGAAGAGAGCGAGCACAAACAAAAGTGTCGATGGATACTTTGATACTCAAAAAATACCATTGACAAAAATTGCAGTCCAGTTTTAATGCTGCTGCAAGGTAATGCACTTAACTTTAGTCTCTCCTCCATACACTGCCGTGAAGAAGCGATCAGACATAAAGACCAAATGGCCAGTAGCCATACAATGTATTGACCATATTCATGATCCCCATGCGATGAACCCTTTCCATTCTGGGCTTTCTTCTAGCACCAACCCCCAGGTTGTCAAAAGGGATGAAACAGGGTTTCTGATAGAATACCTTTAGTGAGGACAATATTGGATATGTCTCAGTAAAGAAACGATACTTATTCAAAATAAATCATCCCAACAACCCAAATTATATTGCTTTTCTCTATTTGGATGCCTTTTCAGGTTGAGGATCCTACTGATTAAAATGCATAAACACCCTTCTAACGTCACCACATCTGAAAAGATCATTCACATTTTTAGAAAAACAAACAAACAACTAAATCTGTGATTGTTCTCTCAGCTTTTGTGCATCGGAAATTACGATTATCACTACCTCGATAGTCAGAGAGCAGCAGCTGAAACTGTGTTACAGTGACAAAAAAAGATAGCTGATGCATTACGTGTGTTAAACATTCACTCAATCACACAATACAGCAGTGGTCGTCGCAGAAACACCTGGCAGAAATCAGCACTCTACTGAGTGCACCTTTCTATTTGGAAAAATTAAAATCTGCACCAAACTTGCCCTGCACACCTGTATCAGAGAGATAAAATGGTAATCAGTGCAAGAGCCAATGTTTAAGACTATGTTTAAAAAAGGCCCACCTTTATATGAGCCAACTTCAGGACTTCAGAAATGGCCTAGTGCCAGGAATAGATCAGGATATAAAAATAACATATTTAGGTTGTTTTCTCGACGGAAGGCTTGTTGGAGCGTCACAGAGGGATCTGAGCCTGAAGGTGAAGCTATGAGCAGCGACCGACATAATAAGATGGTGGACAGGCTTCTATCAACTCAAATTAGTTTTCCTTCACAGGGTGTCTGGGCTCAGCCTAAGGGACAATACGGGGAGCTCAGATATCTGGGGAACTACTGCTACTTCAAGCTGAAATTAGCCATTAGTGTATAGTTAGTAGTTGAAATATGGTAAATAGACTTGCATTTGTATAGTGCCTTTTAGTCTCCCGACCACTCAAAGCTGTACCCTACAGGTTATCATTCAGCCATTCACACACAAGTGTCTTGCCCAAGGAATGGAACTGGAGGAGCCGGGGATTGAACCGCCGATCTGCTGATGGAAAGACGACCCAATCTACCTCTGCAGACTCACATCAACAGTGTAATAAAATAGCTTTACCACAGTATTTCATAGTAACTGTAACATACAGTGAAATATTCATCCTTCGCATGTAAATTAACAGTCAATGCCGCCAGTTAACAGTAGAGGCAGATAACTGTAATTTATCAGCATAATGCAATATTTTCTGCAAAGTGGTGGAAATATGCTTATATAAATTCAGTGAGTCACGATCCATCAACATCGTACTGTTGATTGTCGGCTTATTCTGCTATGATGATAGCACATTTTTATTAATCAAACTGCTCATAGCCCACTAATCATTTCTGAGTGACAAGACATGATCGGCTGTTCCACCCTCCTGAGCACAGACCGTGTGGACATCAACCGAGGAGCCGAGGTAAAGTTATACGCTTACCACCATAAACTGACAGTGTCCAGTATTATTTTGCCGTCGTGATTATTGAACAGGTAACATATCAGACAATGTTTTATTACATCAGGTTGCTACAATTGGTGAAGTAAGCTCTGTCTTGTTAGCGAGCTCGAGTTCAAGTAGCTGTAACGTTAGCTAGCTAGAAGCATAGCCAGCAAAGTTAACGTTAGTAAAGTTAATAACTTCAGCAATATTGTATTATTATGAATTATTGTGTTTTCTACTTAAAAATACAGGATTTAAATACAAAAGTATCAGATTGTATTATCCTTTGTAAATACACATTAACATCCTGGTATATACTATACTATTAGCGTAAAAGTCTATCACGTACTGTCATCCATTTCATGATAAGATACTGTTAAAATAAATGACAGAAGCTGCCACCATAAAATAACAGTTAATTACTAACATCTCTGCTGCCAGTATTTTACGGTTATTTTATGGGGAAATTGTCAAGAGATTTAGTGGCCAGTTAGTAATTATTAACTTAAGTCATCAAAGCAATTACATTAATGTGATTATTCTCATGGGTAATATTCAGCATCAGTGTTGATATTGGTAGGCTTGTATCTGTAATCTTCTGCGGTTCTCCCTCCTCCCTCCCTTAGTTACAAAAGCTACGTTATGTTGCCAACAAAAAATGCTGCATGAGAGGTATGCGCAAAGTCATTTCTTTTTTATTATGGTGGTTATGCAGACAATATTCTTTCCAGCATGCTCTGTTGTTATTCTTGTTGAATAGGATCCAAAAAGCAGGGTTCATATTGTTGGTTAAATTCTGGGAGTTTGAGAACCACTGTATCACTGACTCACTCTTGTTAAAAGACCACGCCTGTTTCCTGTGACCACGAGTAATCTGGCCAATTAATACCATTGAGTTACTGACATTGACGACAAGTGCGTTACATAAACTGAATATAAAACAATAACAAACAACGGTTAATCTGAATTATTAATCTAAAAATCTAATTAATCTATTGTCTTTAAGTGCCTTTTTTTCTATATGCTTTTTTCTGTAGGGCTAGCAATGATAATATTGATCACTGATTGGTGTGAAATCTTTCCTCCTGGGAGCCTCACCAAATCAAATTAATCTATTAACTTCTTCTCTACAGAAAGCTCTGCCTATGAAGCAACTCAATTCTCGGTTTACTGGTTTATCTTTCACAAACAACAGTTTTATTCTATTCTATTATTATTATTCTTAAAACAACAACAACATGATATTGGCCTCATATTCATGGCTGTCCTGCCTTTTAAATATTGGCATCACACATTGAATAACCCATATTGCTCGACCACTAGACCACATCCTGTGTGCACGTTTACACGAATAACGTAATGCTGTATCCACATTAAAAAGGTCAGACTTTAATAACTAGCAGCGGAGACGGAAACACTATCAGTCACTTCGTTGTAATTCAGAGATATCAAGAATTTCTGACAGCTAAGATATCTCCGACTTGGTGAAAAGAGCTACATTAGAGACAACATAACTTAATACACTTGAGGTAACAGGATTCTCAGTTGGCATTAACATTACTTTTAATAGAAGAGTGCTCTTTTAAAAAAAGTCCTGCACAACCACACAGGTGTTTTCACATATTCTGTCTGATTACACCTCTGCTCTGGTTGGAGTTAATTAACATGTAACACCCAGCAAGTGTAAGAAAACTAACAGGAGAGTTAGAAAAATCCATCACGCACAGTCTGTACACACCCAGTCCTGAGAAGTGGTCCAATTAAGCGCAAGTGAAAACACCTGTGTGAGTCGACCAATAGGGCCTTTAAGTACCAAATATCCACTTCCTGATTGTGGTTGATTATTTACTTATTGTTTTGGCTCTGGGTTGCTTTTGGTATATACTGTAATTTCTGTTTATCCAAAGGCGTAAGCTACAGGCTGTCACTCAGAGTCATCTGTCAAGTTTACAGGGAGCGAGTATTGGATACACAAAAGATTTTAAAAAATTGTGGACTACGTCTTTACGGCAAAGTTGGATTACCATTCACGAAACTGCCCCCTGCTCCCTTGTGTGGCAATTAGTTTGTGGTTACTTGAGTAATTGCACATTTGGCAGGGATCAAATACCACTAAAACACAAATAAAGTAAAATAATAAAGGATAGGCCCTGTGTCCCTAAACTAGAACCAACAACTGTATTATTTCAGTTGGTAGTATGCTTGCATGGTGTGTATTCCTCTATGAATTGAATGAGATTGCTATGACAATTATCAAATTTACAGCCGTATTGGTTAGTTTCTGGATCGCTGGGCAAAATAGGATGAAGCGGCCATCAAACTCCAACAGATGGGTAGTTAAAGGCAAGAGGATAGATACTGTACAATGCAAAGAGAGGGGCATTAAAAAGGGCCCACAGCCACATTTGGCCCCGGGGCCCTCGGCTGGTCAATCTGGCCCTGCATGCTTTAAGAGGAGAGCAGTCAATCATAAAAGTTGCTCTTACTTTACAGCTGTCTCTTCAGGCACTTCCAGAGACAGAGTCAGAGTTCCTGATGTCAGCTCACACAGCTCAGGACTCACACAGTGCAGACCCTCCGTCACCTGAAGCACACACACACACACACACACACACACACACCACACACCACACATCACACACACACACACACACAACATATGTTATGCATTGCATTTTAAAGATAAACCCACAGGAGCTTAAATTTAGCACGGAAGTTATCTCACCCTGTCTGCCTCCCACGGCACCACCAGCAGCCTCTGCCCAGGTTTGGGTTGCCATGGCTGCAGGGTGGGAGATGGCGGCGCTGTGGTCGAGGGGATGGTGGTTGGCTGCGGCGGGTGAGTGGCCGCCGCGGTGGTGGAGGCGACGGGGGTGGCCAGTTCAGGCGCGGAGGGGGTGGCGGGGTCCCAGTCGGCCGCCGGCAGGTCCAAAAGGATCTGATCACACCTCTCCCCCTCATAGCCTTCGGTGCACTCACAGGTGTAGGCCGGTTCCCGCTCCTCCCCACCGCCGCTCCGGCTGCAGTTTCCATGGAGACAGGGGCTGCTGGCACACGGGTCTGTGAAAAACTAAAAGAACAGAGGAGATAAACACGAACAGGAAGAGGCAGAACAAAACACATTATCATCTAATGTGTTTTTCCATCTGCTCCTCTACACTGGTGGACACCTATTATGTTGATTGTGACACAATGAAAGCCCAAAAATGTGAACCTGGCATCCAGCTTAAATGGGTCAAGGAGTGGGTCATTAAAACCCTGTGGAGAACAAGAAAGTGTAGTCATCACTACTCAGCTACTTCTTTTATTGCTCTCTGACTCAGCCTCCTTCTTTACACCCCTCATTTATTTTATTACATTTTGTCTCTGTGTTCATGATAAATTGTTGCAGGTCTGCACTCCCTTGTTCCATTTTCCCCACTCTTATTTTCTTTCTTTCTCTCTCTCTCTCTCTCTCTCTCTCACACACACACACACACACACAGTCCCTAAACAAGGTTTTCCCCAGTCTTGCAGCAATACAAAAAATGCATCCTGACAGCCTCCTTCATGCTGGCTCCCCCTCCCCATCAATAATTGATCATATTTGCAGGTGAAAAGGGACAAAGCCTTGCTCATGAAGCTTACTGCCTAACACTTTCGTTTGGTTTTTAGAGCCTTCTTAGGCTTAAGAGCGTCTATAATCCTGCTGCCTCTTATTTTATTTTTTGGGGCAAATTCACTCAGAATCACTCAGGTATCTGCAGCTCCAGCTGTCTAATTCAAATGTGTTCAGAGAACAGTTTTAATAAAAACCCAGAGAAAAGCAAAAGAGAGGGGGTGAACAGAAGGATGGTATTGATGTGTGTACCGAATCATCCAGTGCAAATAGATGTGCATTTGAATGTGAGAGTGTGTGTGTGTGTTAGGCAGAACAACAGAGCGCCATTAACAGTCCGCTGTCTCCGCGACCGAGTCACAGCTCATTAGTGGTAATCTCTCAGGTTTTTACTTGCGATGCCTCTATCAAACATTGTCTTTGCTCTGAAGCACAGCAGTCCCGGCACGCCACTCGCCGGTCTTTATACAGGCTGCTGCTCTTATCTCCTCTCTAACGGCACCAGGGATTGAGTTTATCAAACCTTTAGAGGACAGCAGCGCTGGCTCGTCTGGGTTAAAGGACACATTAGAGTCCTTCATGAGCTTTTTCATCTGTCTCTCTTAATTTCTCCTCGATTCAGACAGAAGAGAACAGAATGTGCTTGATCACAGCAAGACTTATTTGCACACACTGTAGGGACAAACAATATAATCTCAACTCTATCATAAAAAACATTGCCACATTTAACAATAAGTGTACTACGTTTTTACATACATTAGCAGATATTTCCTTTCTTGTGCTTATTTGCAGAAAATGGTGTGCAATATTTCTAATCATCGTTGAAGCTGTTTCTCAAGTAAAAATGTGCTGACACTCATTGGCCCCAGCACTTGAATTGGGAAAGTTTTACATGTCTGTAAAATTAAACTGAAGACGTCATTTGAAGAATTAATTTTTGGTCCTTCAAAGGGCGTTTTTACTTATTTTTATGAAATGTTACAGCATACATGAACAGACACAGGAACAGCTTCTTTCCACTGGCCGTCACTCTAATGAACAATTAATCAGACACCTCCATCTGCACTACTTGCACTACTCTGTTTTCTTTTTTATATTTATCTTGTTTATTGTATATAATATGTATATATGTACAATGAGAGCTACGTGAAACCAGAGGCAAATTCCATGTATGTGTAAAACACACATGGCTAATAAAGCTGATTCTAATTCTGAATAACTGATTATTAAAATAAAACTTCCTCATGAATTAATGGTTAAAAAATAATGGTTTCTTACAGGCGTAGATTCTGGACTCTGGGCTAATTGGTTGGTTGCATGCTGGGTTAGATACCAATACTTCTTGTGGCTACTCTCAATTCAATTATATCATTTTTGAATTATTTATCAAAAGCTGTAAATTAATCTTGAATCATGTTGAGGGCATTACACACCCATGGTCCCACACACGCAGGTGTTTTCACTTATTTGCCTGATCGGTCCTGTGTTAAAGGACAGCGAAGGTGTATAGAAAATGTGATTGAGTGACATTTTTGTTTAGTTGCACCTGTCAAGGCAGGACAATTGACACTTTCCTCACTCCTATTGGTGCACTCATTTGAGATTGGTGACTCGCATAATCCCCAGGTTATAATTTGGTGGCATTAACATTCATTGCATATGGCAGCCATTTTTCTATGGTACCATTAGTATTCATGTACTTAGTTACTCACTATCCTCCTGCATGACATGCTTCCTATTCTCTGGCACCTAACGGCTCACACGCCCCGGGCTCTGGCAAACCATGCAAATCAATTTCCTCTAAGCAGCTGATAATAACTCACATTAGTCCACATTTATCTATATTCCCACATGGACCAACAGACTGAACAAAGACATTCTCTTGGGCCAAATTAATTGCTTCACAAGGTGCTGTGATCTACAGTATTTGCTAATGTGGGATGTGGGACCCTGAGCAGGAAGGATCGATATGGCCGGACGGGCGGAAACAGCAACGCTACTTAAGCCCATATCATCAATTTAAACTGGTGCAAGGGCTGGACGAGCTACAAACACACACACACACACACACACACACACACACACACACACACACACACACACACACACACACACACACACACACACACACACACATTTTCCAATTGTAATTAATGATGAAGTAAGTTTTTCTCTCATTAGCCATGTCTTTCCGATTATTAGGAAATCATGGACCTATATAAAGCGTCACAAGCATTTTATATATTAAATCTGTAAGGTCAATTTCAAGATGATTTCCACTGTTGTGCCCAAGTGTTAAAAGCATTAAAGAGTTGTCTGTTGGGCTACAAGAGTAATCATTGAGACTTGAGCCTTAAGCAAGTCATTTCAGTAACTCCTAGCTCAGCAGATCTGAAGCTGCCCTCTGACCCCGGAGAGAGTTAAAAGATAATTTCTCCACACAGATTAATAAACATTTCCAAACTGCCTGGGAGCTTCTCATATCACTTTTTTCCAGAGGGTGAGTTGATATTACAAATAAAGTGTGTGGTGATGCTAAACAGAGGATTTTATTAGAAAACATGATGTGGTGAGGAAAAACAAAGCAGTATTTAAGAATATATCCATTACTCAGGGATTTTAGAAACTGTTGTTGTTGCCAACTCTGAAAAACAGATTTGCTTCTAGCCGGACTATGACTGAGCAGTATGTAATCCTTCAAGTACAGCTAAAGAAAAATCAATAGCTGGAGTTGTGAGGGTTTTCCCGTGTGTGTGTGTGTGTGTACCAGACCAGCAAAAGATCAACACTATACCATGTCAGTTATTTGGTGGAGGCTGCATTGGGAATGTTAAAAGTTTTCCAATGGATTGAATATGTGGCCCACAGGGTTTCCACATACCTTTTGACTAGTTTTTCACGGTTTGGGCTCAAGGAAGATCTTAATGCCACAGCAAACAATGCTATTTTAGACAACAGTGTGCTTCCAACTTTTTAGAAACAGTCTGGGGAAAATTAATTTATTTTGCCCCATGCACAAAGCAATGTCCATGAGGAAAGCGTTGTCCCTGTTTGGTGTGGAAGGAAGTCTTATCGTCCTACGTAGGTGTCCCTAAATGCTCTTATATTTGAATGGGAGCAAATCCCTCCAAAGAAGGTGCATTGTGTGCACACTCAACCCCTAATTTCGTACAGGTGGAGGAGAGACTTTAGAGCTCCTATTATCCACACTGCACCAAACCTGCCCAGCATCAAGCAGCAGAAAGACCCAGTGAGCAACTAGCTGGTCAACTTAGTGGAGCGTTTAGCAGCTAAAGAGACATATTGCACTCAGGATTGGTGGTGAGGAAAAGCAGAGCTAAAAGGAGAGATTTAGATTCGCCAGGTGGCCAGAAACTCTAAATAAATGATGATGCTTCTTTTGCTGCTGGATGTAAGCTATTTCCTAACAAGTTTCTTGTCTTATATATATTAATTTACAAGGTGATGGATGATATGTCAGGGTTTATACTTGTTTCTGTTTCCTCCAATGCCGTTACAGCTGCATATTAATGGGTATGCTGTTGGAAACAGTTGGTCAAAGAGAGTTTGCTCTGAGCGGGCAGATCAGCAGCTGAGTTCAACACGTTCATGTGGAGCTACAACCCTGACGGCGCTGGAGCCGTTTCATAACAGCAGTCAACTGAGCGCTCCATTTCACCAGTTTATCAGCCACTTACTGTTTATGGGAGACTCATCTGAGCGGTAGATCATAATACTGCAGGGGTTCACTTTGATGGCCAGATCGTTCAGCTAATCACACATGCAATTAGTTAGAAGGGCAGCAATGACTCTCGCACTGCACACGAAAATAAAACTGAAATGTACACATGAAGAACATATTGAAGTTTCACACTAAGGGCTAAAGACTGTCCGAAATAACAATGATTTAAAATAGGCTTTTCAGTGTCAGTCTGGACACGTGCAAGAATAGACACATGATCACAGGAAAAGGTGAGAAGCTGATATGGTCACTCAGCAGGTTGTCTGAAACTGTTCTACTGTCCCTTTTTATAACGACCGAGATGGGTTGCCATGGCTACAGTAGCTAGGTAACGTGAGCGCAATTAGAAAAACAGTACTATACACAGTGTGTGTGTGTGTGTGTTTTCATGCCCCCACCGCACCAGTCCCAGGCACACACACACACACACACACGGTATCAATATTTGCCCAAAGAGTCTCATCATGCTGAGACGATTCATTTTATAATCCACTTACTGCTTCATCTGGGCTGTTTATCACCGTTTGCCTCCCTCTGTCAGAGTGATAACAGCCCCGCCCCCCTGTGGGGGGACAATAGATACAGATAGCATTTGCCTAATCCCTCACTCATGAAAACACTCTTTCACAAATGAGGAAAATATCTCCACATGGGCTCAGAGAGGATAAATGTGTGTCGTTAAACGTCCCTCCTGAGACGAGGGGACACTGAGTGGGTCTCGATAACATTGTGTCCGGACGAGTGCATTTGCTGTACTGTAGTGACGCCTCGGTGCCTCTGAGTCTGAGTCGCAGCTTGAGAAACACTGAACGAGGTTCATGTTCAAGAACAGTGGCCGTTGTTCAAAGCGTTAGGTTGAGAGATTTGACCTTGGCTTCAGAAAGCATTTCAAACGGCACTTTAAGTATTCGACCCACTTTCCCTTTGTCGAGGACTGTTGCTTCAGCTACCTGCAGATCACACTTTCCTCCATTGGACCATCTCCAACAAGTCTGCCTTTTGGTGAGCTGTGATGCCAATGGGAGATGAACCCGCTGCTCGCCAGTCTTCCTTCTATACTCATACTTCATACTATATCAGGGGCACTGATCAAGAGCAAACGGCCTCTCTGGTTATTAAGACGACTCCAAGGCATGACCAGAATCAGAAATACTTTATTGATCCCCGAGGGTACATCCGTATGATGGGGAATAGTTTGCAGTTACCAATGTCGAGATTGTGTCATGACCATCGACGACCGAAAATGTTAATCTCTCATTGTGTCTGAACAACTGTGGTTCATAACATATTACACTTTGTCTGATGTGAGTACTTGAATAGTTCACCTGATGCCACTTATTTGTCATTTTTAATTAATACATTTGATTGCTTATGCTAGAAAACACGAGCGAAACTACACAAACATTTCAGTTGGATTTTTGTCAATTATATATATATAATAAGTTACTAAATCAACTGCAAATTAAGAATCCCTCATTTACATTGTCAGTGTTCATGTTATGATACTGCAGTCTGACTTTCAACAGAAACTTAATTTGACGTGTCGACAATGATCTTATATTTCATGTTTTAATAACGAGAGATAGTTAAAAATTGATGCGCCTGATCTAGATCCATCTTCTTTTTAAGGCCGAGCGCGTATTTGTCAAGCATTCACTATTTGCTGAATTCAAGGCTACAGAGAGAAACTGGAGCATCTCTCTGCACTGCGTAATCTCAGAGGAGCAGAACAAATATGAGAAAATATACGGTTGGAGGGAAAAGTACAATCTTGCAACACGGAGTTCATGCACCTTCCAACACACACAGCTATAACAGCATTATTCTCCGCAGATCAACAGCGGTGAAACACACTGCATCCCCAGAGTTAGGGAATTACAAACATGACTATGTCTGACGATGTGACTATAACAGCCAGGGAACAAACACAGTGTAATTATATAATCAATCACACAGCAATTAGCTAGATGAACCGAATTAAACTTTCATATAGCCGGCAGTCATTTTTATCTTGGATGTGCAGTATGTAATGAGCACCCGCAATCCAGCTAAAACAAAATATTTAATTCATGATAGTGACAAAATAATGCTTTAAAATCATCCCTCAATAGTCATTTTTCCCTGCAGTATTCTCTCCAGTCTGCTCCCAGGAGGGCTGAGCCCTGGGATGTGATCCGATTATATAAAGAACCCCAAAAGATCCAGAAAAGCATTACAAATTTCCACGGTACATAATTAACTGTACTAATCAAATGTAAAATATGCTACTGTGGAAATATCAGCTTTCATATAGCCACAGGAATGTATGGAAGCACAGTACACTACTCTTGGGTCCAGACAGTACAAGTCCCCCAATGCATTCCTGATGTATGAGACGGGTGACTCAGGTATTCATACGGAACCGAGCAGGAGAAGTGCACCGAATATATCGCACGAAACAAAACAAATAAAGCGA
Organism: Myoxocephalus aenaeus; assembly: GCA_038501785.1. Taxonomy (NCBI): domain Eukaryota; kingdom Metazoa; phylum Chordata; class Actinopteri; order Perciformes; family Cottidae; genus Myoxocephalus; species Myoxocephalus aenaeus. Next base: position 1,211,843 of record JBAMJR010000180.1, on the reverse strand, counting down.
AGAGTCGGGAATCAACAAAGAGGAGAACTGGTTCAGACGGCAGGTGATCAGCAAATATACCCAAGAAGGACGTTTTAACAGATGCTGAGACATATAGGGCTCTGTGATCAATATACAAAGGAATGCAAATGAAAAACTTATCTGAGAAAGGAACAATATAACGAAGAAACTGTTGGATTTGCTCTTGTAAACTGTCAAACGGCTCATACTGTATAAAGCGACTATGAGCTCTTCAAAGGAACAATGTCAGTTCTCACATTGTGATGCAAGACTGTGGCAAGTATTTCTGTCCTTGGCAGAAAAGTGACTATTTTTGTTCACCGGCCAATGGATGCAAGAGGATCAACATTTTTGCAAGTCTAATCTCCTTTTCATAATACAAGCGGCTGATGGAAACCCAGCTGAGTAACTGCCCAAGTGTCAAATATAAGGCTTGATGAGTCGCAGCCACTGAATATTTTAGGTATGAATTTGGCTGATGGCGGGTTTTAATTACAAACCTTAATAAGATCTTTTCTTAGTTTTGAAGACTGCACTAAGACAAAATATGAACAAATACATGAAATTAATTGTATGGATAACAACTGCATGCTTTGCCTCATAAAGTGAGTCATTAATTGTTACGGGCAGACAGAAGACAATCTTTATTCACTGTCAAAATGAAAAGCAGCGCATGTATACATTCAGTATACCTCCAGTAGTTAGTGTAGCATAGCAGTGCTAACGCTAGTTAATGATATGCTAGCATGTTATGCTCCACATGTTTTTACATAGAAACTTCTTCCAGCCTCTCCGGGTAACGAGTATCACTGTTACACAACGTTTAGCCATGACGAGCTCCACATAAGCTGCTTAGAAATAAAGAAAATCTGAAACGATTGCATGAGAGTCGATGGAGGATAGTCGTCGGGCCCTGGTCAGAGCTAGCCGACGCCACGCTACGATTGGCCAAGTCTGCGTTTGATGGGCGGGACTTAGCAAAGGGTCAAGAGCGTGAATGTTAAATAAGTTTCCCTGAGCAGAAAAAGCAGATGGTTGACATTGTTTGAGCACTTTTTTATTTTCAAAATAGAAAGGTTTCCGCTCCTCTTACGCCTTCGACCTTGTCAACTCAATAATATTCAAAGACAGGACAATGTGCTGTCTTGAGCTTCTGGTTGAGCAGTAAAGCAATATCCTGTCAGTATCCCAGGCAGACATTATTGTTGTTATGGTTTATTACACCCGTCAGTCAGAAAACCACCCAGCGAGAAACCCCTCATGATCCAAACGCATCACTTCTGGTGTCTTAAAGACACCACTTTTACCTATTTCTATCAGTCATGAAAGGTGAAGCTGTTGATTGTTAAAATGTACTTGTCAAAACAAAGTATTATTACTTTTTCTCTCAAAGTCATTGAAAATGAGACATTATTGTTGGACAAAAAGAAAGGAGACAGACAATCTCATCTTTCCATAGCGTGAAAACGAAACATCATTTAACATTTTTTGGCCTAAGAGTGAAGCTGAATAATCATGTTTTTATCTTGGGACTCAGGCTCATTCAAATATATTAATGTTCTTGTCTGAAGGCCCAAAAGCAACAGATCAGTGATTTATTTTAGGCACTGCCTCTAGAATATAAAACACAACGGTGTCAAACGTCCTGAGGCTTTTACCTGTTTGGTGCAAAGCAGACAAACGTGAATCAAACCATCAACTGAGAAGAGAGCGACAGCTGTCGGGTTGTGGGAAGAGCTGAGGTGGAAACAAGGCTGTTCAGATAAAATTAAAGTTCCAGCTACTTCAAGACAGAACCAAAGTACTTAAATAAATAGGTTATTCTCACACAAAACTGGACCTATTCACAAGGCAGTGTGTAACAAATGAGATCAGGAGAAACATCAATGATCCCTCTTGGGAAATTGGGAATGGAAATAGAAATGTTTGCGTTGTCTTGTCGGCACAATTTGTAAAATTAGAACATTGTAAAATCAAAAGAAAAATGAAGAGAGAAACTCCACATGTAGCTAAGTATTTTTGGCACAGTTTCTTCCGGCAGTTCCTGTAAAAGAAATCCAGCACCATGAACTGTCAATACAATTACTCTGCAGCATTGATCTTGTGAAGCAAACACTGTTTGTTTCCCTCTCTTCAATAAGGAAAGTATTTTTTCAGTATATATATTAACTTGTATGTGGTTTCAAGAGGCTGCAGTCTTCTCTAGCTCGTTTCTACATGTATTTTAATCAAGTTTTAGCCATTTTGAGTGTCGAGTTAAACTGGGATGAAGAGTGTCAGCTGTCAGTGCCGCTGTCTGTGAGATGATTGACGAGTCTCCGACAGAGCTGAAGCAGGAAAAGGTGGTGATCTCACTGAATGTAGAAGCAACAATGGATTTAACGACTCCTTGTAAATCAGTTAACTGTCGTTCCTCTTAGCTCGATGAAGCAATGGCGCCATTTGAAAAGATCAGAACATTTTATTCCAAGCTTTAAATCGCATAAACCATTCACCTGTCAGCAAACAATTGCCTGTGTTCAAACACAGTAGATATACGGTGCAACATTAGCATTCGTTTGGAGGTGTATTTTTTAGCAACTTGATGAATGTAAATTCCCTCTCCCTGGACCAACAAACCAACACTGGAAAAAAAGAGAAAAAAAACATTACAAGGTATTTTTGTTTGTAAAATATGCCAATGAAACAAGTGAACATTTACATGGTATTGGATTTCTTTAAATAATGTCATATTTAGGCCTCTCAAGACAAAAAGAGATCTTGAAATTAGCTGAGAAAACACATTTTGCAAGCTATATTTCACCAGTTTTTAGGATGTATCTCATAATAAGCCTGTAATGCTCAAAAGTATAGTATTCTTTTCCACTTAAGATATTTAAGAATACGTGGTCTAATATTAAGTGTTAGACGTAATATTTTGCGTTTCTGCAGTGAAACTCTCATAAAGTTTGTGCAGCCCTTCAGGCAGCCTCATAAAACACATCATTGCTCACAAAGCCTTAGGGAGTGAGAAAGATGGATTTCACTCATTTACTCACTCCAAAGAGTGATACCACTAAACAGCCTCGCTTGGGGCTACTTAAAGTACACGCTAAATGCATTGCGAGGAAGAATTTACATCCCGAAAACAGATTTCCCAGTAACATTTATTTGATAAAGTGGCTATAGCTGTCTTCATACTGCATCGGACTGAGCCATGTGACAGCACACTTATCGATGAGTTGCCATCCCTCCGACAGCAAGACGAGCAAGGACACAATACTTGTTCATTAGAATCCGCTCAATCAGAAACCATGCAGGAGTTCATTCCCCACCGCCAAAAAAAAAGGATAAATAAAAAAAAGATTACAAATTGGCTCCCAGAATTGTATTGTCCTCTCATGCACATTAGGCCTACATTTTTCCAAAATGATATCCCAAATTATTCTGGGATAACGACTCCTCAATCTGCAACCATCTGCTTCCTAATCATCCGAGTTGTTGTACCATCCAGTAACACGGGACGATGCTTTCGTCGTGGACAGAAAGTATGTTTTTGTCAGCGGGCCTTTAATGTTATCTATTTCTGCACATCAAAGTGTCTGCCATCCCTCCCTCCCTCCCAAACTTCCCCATCACTTCCTGGCCCAGTGGCTTCAAAGAGCAACTCCGCTTTCAAAATGTGGATCCATGAAGCCTACACGAACATGGCCGAGCACCTCGATAGATTTTGATCTCGTATCGATGCATAAATAGATGTAAATGGAGGCGCAGTGGAAGTAAAAACATGCTAATGAGGCGAGACTGCCTTTCATGCTCATAATTTCCCATCTAAATAATATAATAGATTTCTTCCGTTCCTACGCATCTTTACATTTTGTAATCGTATTTTATTGGAGCTTCATTTAGTCTGTCACTCAAAAGCCAAAACACACAGCAGGAGGACACTTAGTTTGCTCCACAAGGGCCCTCCTGCTGCCATCAAACAAATGACATGTAATAACCTCCCATGATTGCTCAATATCATCCCTCAAAAGACATTTACCTCTCAACTCTGCCAAGTAAATAGACAGAAAGATAAGGGGGCTTGGAGGAGAGGAGCAAGGAGAGAGGAGAGGCGCTGCAAGGCTCTATTTATACCCATCCAAAGAGCGCCGGGCTGCAGGGGACTTGAACGCCTCTTCTCGACGGCTGGGACACCGTCGTCTGTCTTCTTATTCTATCAGACGGGGACTAAAATGGATCAGGGGCTTTCAGGCTCTTTGTGAATTTACCAGAAGCTTGGAGCAGATGCACTGACAGATAGAGTTTTTAGTTTTAGTTTGGTAACACACCATGCAGCGTTTCACATTGCAGCGACAACTAGTCTGTCTGCTTGATACTTCACAACACAGTTATTCTTGATTAGCTGTGAATATGGTGTCAGCGGTGCGACTACAGAATTTTTTGCTGTCACCTCACTTGAAATATTAGGCACTTTTGTGCAGAGCGAAATATTGCATCTCTATTCAGACTATTTCTACCATAACTTTAGCTCGGAGCGGGGCACGTAATAAGAAAAATGACATATTTTGGACAATGACTTATAACTGACTCTGCTAGGTGTCCAATTTTTTTTAAATATTTTTTTACAGAATATGCTTTTGTTCACAGTTAAAAACACATACGCTGATGCATTTTTACCCATAGCACTGTATCCTCCCTCATCACTTGGCTTTACTGACAGGCAGGTTAATGTGGGCCATAGCCAACGGCAACAACAAAACAGCTAAATGTGCTGTTAGCTCTAAACTACACTAAAAAAAGGATATTGGCTGGCTGTTACATTTACTATAGTATAACATGTATTCCGAACGATATTCATTCATGTTTCCAATGTGAACGTGATTCAATCATGTAGGATTTGCATGAAGTTAAAAAACCTAACATGTATTAGTTCCATTCAGGTTGAGATGAACTGAGACCAAAAGCTAGCAGAGTTTTGGTGGCTAAAGTCATGAAGTTAACTGAGGAAAGCAGGTACGATAGTAGTAACAAGCTATGTGTGGACATCCATTGCCGCAGAATCTAGTCACGGTGACTCTAGATTGTAACTGTTCACTTTATCACTGTAAGTATAGTTTTACCATATGTTTTTTCTTTCAGAAATGCCACAACCAAAAGACCCTTCCACCTGCCCTCTCTGCTCGAAGATATATTTTTGCCCTGTCACGTCACCTCAGGCGGGCCAACAAAGTGGCAAACCTAACGGAAAGAAGAATCCTGCTCGGCCTGGCGAGGGGTCGGGTGAACATTCGACATGAGCCTTGTCCAGTCAGGGGCTGTCGATCCGGTTGGATAAGCACATCATATATGGACATCCTGAGCTGGATCCAAATCTAACAATTAAAGTGGCAAGAAGGACCACAACTTTGCGCCTGCTGGCAGAATTAAGAGCATCTAACCCATCAATTGGTATGGCAACCGGGCTGGACCTGGAGGAGGAGGTTGTGATTTATTTATTAATACTAATATTCTTTACTGCTGTTACTTTTGTTTATTTTATGAAATGTTAAATTAATTGATTAGGAGGAGGAGGAGCTGATTTTTTATTATTAATATTGATGTTAGAAATAGTTATTTAATAAATATTCAATAATATAAGTGTAAGTTCTTAAGCTGAATTGTATATATTACATATTAAATCAGACACTGGTGGCACAGCGCTGTGTATTTCATTGTTTTTTCAACCAAAAATGCTTAGCGCTAGTTAGGGGGTACTTGGCTGAAAACAAATTCCACAGGGGGTACATCACTGACAAAAGGTTGAGAACCACTGTCCTAGACGAATGAATGTCCTGTGTTTGATCGATCCATCCGCCTCCCTTTCCCACGTGCCCCGTCTCGCTCTTCATACACAAACGGCAACAAATGCACTTCCATACTGGACCAAAAACACACTCAACTAAAGTACACTGCCCGTACTGTCCTCACAGAATGATGCCGTATACTGTGTGGGGCATATACTACATCCCCTCATGAGGAATGGTAAAGCCTTTAACAGCTATACAGATAAGTAATGACCGTAAGGAAAGCAGATTGGTACACCATAAATTACCATCCATACATAATGTGGACATGTCGATCAGACAGAGGCATGGTTATGGTGATGGTCTATCACACGTAGTTGTGGATGAAAAATGGGTAGAATTACGTGTCTCTTACAGGCAGTTGTGGTCTGACAGTGGACATATGTGTGTATATATAAATATCCCTCATACATTATATATCAAGGACATTGCAGCAATAACTCCATTAGGTCAGCAGCTGTATTTTCACTCTGCAGCCTTTTCTAAAACATTAAATCAGACGCAGTCTCTGCTGTGCAACACAGAACACTTAATGATTTGGATGGAAGCCCTCCTCCTGGCTTTTAAGCTGTCTATCTGTATGACATGCTGTTTCATCATTACTTTCTGCATAAAAAGTTACTTCCCCCTGTGATCAGACTTACTGAGGAGCAAGCTTTAGTTATGACGCATTATAGGGAATTTAGAGTAACAGGTTTGGATATGGATTGTGTGGGATATGTGGTCTGTGTGTCCAAAGGGTGAATTATTGTATGCATTTTTTTGTATGTCTCTCTGCAGTAGAACACAACAACCAATAGAATCCCAAACCACTGTGGGCAAGTGCTGGACCAAAAGACAGCAATGAAAATATAAATAAAAAGATCGGCACTGTAGTTCTCACAAGCCATCTTTAAATACACATGCTCTGGTTACATGATAATACCGGAGAACCATACAAACCCACACATAACCAGTTACGTATATAAAGAAAAGCACATATATGAATGAATATAATATATAAATAATATAAGTAAGAACCTCACAACTAATGAGAACAGCATCATATCTTCTAGATATGATTAAAATAATATATTTATATTTACCTATAACATAGCAACATGCCATGGCGGCCCTGCTGATGCCCCTCCTCTCTACCTCCGGTCCATGCCTACTTCTTATTATATAAATATGTTCTGTCATATTCATGTAAAGTGCTGTAACTCTGTTACATTGTTCATTCTGTACACATGACATCTATTGCTTCTGTCCATCCGGGGAAAGGGATCCTCCTCTGTTGCTCTCCTGAAGGTTTCTTTCTTTTTTCCCTGGGGGGGAGTTTTTCCTGATCCAATGTGATGTTCTGGGACAGGCATGTCGTATGTGTACAGATTGTAAAGCCCTCCGAGGCAAATTTGTAATTTGTGATTTTGGGCTATACAAAATAAACTGAATTGAATAGTACCAGGTTGTATGGTTCACCGGTATTATCATGTGACTATCATTTGCCCAGAGCGTGTGTATTGTTGATATTACACAACTAGTTAAATTTCACATAAAACAAGTACAGTGTGTAGCATTATTGGCAGAAAAGGAATAAAATATGAATAAGTATATAATTAGTGTATGATTCTAAAAATAAGAATCGTTATTATGTTTATATATATATATATATATATATATATATATATATATATATAGCCATTTATATCTACAAAGACAAACGCTGGCTCTAGATATGGCCATTCATGTTCTTGTGGAGGCCGACGTATATAGTTCACGCTTGGCACTCTGGGAAAGTAGAAGTTGTCAGATCCTACACACTAGACCTTTAAGGGAGCTACCATTGTGTTTTATTTTAATTTCTCCATGAAAAAACACAATATAATAAAATAGTCTCTCTCTCTCTCTCTCCGCTGGTACAGATGGATGTCATTCTGCGGTGATCTATAAGCTCGCCATTCGCTCTGACCTACATACACAGAAGGTTGATCCTTGCAAAACACGATAGCCACTGTATGAACAAAAGGTGAAGCTGACGCAATTAATCGGGCACCGGAATAAAAGTACAACATTTTCTGGAACCAAATCAAAGATACAAGGTGGCTGGAGGCTTCTTTCGCTGTTGAAAATGTTTCAGGTCAAATAAAAAATAAATAATGAAATAGGTATGTTGCACATAAAAAAAAAAAGCTTAATCTCAGGCTGGGTCTGGAGGTGGTGATGCTGCCACAGGGAATTAGTCAATGAAACAATGGAAGTGGAACATCCTGTTCCCATTGTGACGTGATAATCTGTAAATTATCACCATTAATTTGACCTGAAATTGGTTACCAGCATGAGGGCCGTTGCTCACAAATGATTCTGTAAGAAACGAGATTGTGAAAACGAGAAACATAGAACATGTCATACCTCCTACGACTACTCAGAGTGCTTAATGTGGGTCACATGACTTTTCCTTTGTGAATTAAAAAGGAAGTAAATTACATTTTCTGCTCTGTGATATTTTACTCTACCCCTATTGATCCGTTGGCTCCCCTCGTCATTGCTCTGTTGCTATGGCGACCCTAGAAGATGAAAGGGGGCATAACAATGAAAACTGGTACTCATCGTGGGAGGCGACCGCTGGACATGTATCATCGCTGTCCTCCCACCGGCTCTGTCCCCGAAGAGGAAGAAAATGTTTTTAGAAGCCACAACTGAGAAGACGTTTCTTTAGAGGAGCTCCAAATCTTCTGCCACACCGCCTACATGAACATGTTCGGACGACAGAAGGAGAGCGAGGGACGACCGGAAAGATGTTCTGAATCGACAATACCAAATGTGATTCGGGGGATTTTTTTTCCCTGAACAGAGTTGGTTTATTTTATAAAGGATGTGAAGTTGACCAATGTGTGAGTTTGTTGTCTGTTTAAGACAACAACTCTGCCGGTGTTCTGGATTAAAATCAAGGCAGAATATCCTGAGATCGCCAAAAAAGCTCTGAAACCCTGCTGCCATTTCAACATCCTGTCTTTGTAAAGCGGGTTTTAAGTTACGGAGTAGACTGGACATAAAGGTTTAAGTTACGGAGTAGCCGGCTCATTGCAGAGAAACAACAAGCTCCAGGGCTCCCACTAATTCGGCATAATAGTGAGTTGTATTTTTATGCACTTAATATTAGTTTTTATGCCGGTCGTATCATTTTATTACGTCATATTTATTATTTCATATTTATTACGTCATATTTATCGCCCACACCGTGAAGGCCGGTCCGTGAAAATATTGTCTTACACGAAACCGGTCCGTGGCACAAAAAGGGTTGGGGACCGCTGCCCGAAAGCTTATTTTACAGGATATTTAGTTTAGTTTAGTTTTTATTTGTTCGAGAGGGACAATGTACATTGATGAACACTTTCAATTAAAATGTAAATGCACCCAATTACAGCCGCAAGGCTGATTTCCATTGTCTGTCCCCCTGCCAGAATGTACAGGCTGAGTGTCCTAGAGGAAAAGGGCATGCCAAAGTACAGTAGTAATAAACTACAATCAGTCTGTAGCTGACTTTGTTGCCATTATCGACAAATCCCATTAAAAAAAATGTAAATAACACTAAACAATGTAATCTGACTTTCCTACTTTGACATTTTTGTTTGAAGTCAATAAATATATAGCTTTTTTTATTTTATGAAGGCCTACTCATTTCCGAAAACAGCTGTGCACTGTAGTTTATTTTAGCAAAAATTACTCAAACAGGAGAAGAAAAGTGCATTTACTGGGGACTATTTTCAGCGGCAGATTGACACAGAGTTGTCATATAATTGGGTATTAACAGCAACACGTTGAAACACGTTAGTATAAAGTCAGATCTGTTGCGTTCTTATGATTCAGTTCACTTACTTGAGCTCAATATTTCTCAAAAAACACAGCACGTAGTGATGAATTACAGCTTAGCTTTGAAAAGTTTCACTGCTTTAATGAAATGCCGTGAACATTTTAAGGAAGCCGAAAAGAGGGCAGTGTCGTGTGAAACCCCAATCGATAAACAGCGATCGGCTGCTGATCGCTGAGGTTTGATGCGATCAGAGCGGAGCGGTCGGGAGCGGATGAACCAGCAGGAGACGAAGCTCCAGACAGGATCGATTCCTCCCGACTGGGAAGCTCTCCCCAAAAGATCAAACTCAAGTTCAAAGCACATCACTGCTCACCATCACACACTACACAGAAGATTTTTAAAATCCCATCAGAAACACTTACTGCTTTTATACAGACAGATTTGTGTCGAAACTGAAGACAGCTTGGGCTCAGAAAACCCCAAATGTCTCATTTTACAAAATGGGGGAATCTGGATACAGAAAACAAAAATGTTCTGTACAATCTCCGCTTAACAGATATGAAGTTTGAGTTTTTAAGAATATATTGATGCAACTAAAACTATACAGCAACTTGCAGTATATTTAACAACCAAGTACTTTTTAGCGCTCTCCTCCCAACACAACTAATATTGCTTCTTTAAAAAAACAATTTCAGGGGAACTTCTTCTTTACGTCAGGCAGAATATTAACTTTTTGTCGATACATTTCCAGCATAATCCCCAACGGACAAACACATTTTCCACAGCGTCTTCCCCATCAACTGGTAGACAGGCCCAGCTGCTAATGCGTGCTAATCTCTGTGTCTAACGCAGGAGGCTGGTGACTGTGCCTCGCTCCTCTCTCTGGCTGAGATGCTCTGCTGGTGCTGAAGGGATTTTTGGGGGATTTAGCTGGCATTCATTGTCTGCAGCTAAGCGAAGATGTTCACGACACACACACACACACACACACACACTGCCACATGCTGGCTCGTCTCCCAGTTGGCTTCATTAAATAACATATTGTCAAATCAACTTAAGTGACACGTTGTGCGTGAGGAGACAGCGGGAGTGAGTTCTGCATCTGGTACTGAGTCACCGTCAGAGCAGAGGATGATACACACACTAACTCTGCTACCAGCGCCTCCTCTAAACACACACACATGTATGGATTTGTGTTTCCTCCAACCCCAAAGCACGGATCTGTGCTTTAACCATGACCTATCCATGACCTATCCGCAACCAGGGAGGGCAAACAGGCTCCAAAGGCGGATCAGACCACCTCTGAGTCCGTCCTCTCCTGCAAAGCTCTCTTCTTCATCACTTATTTTTGATTCTGACGAGTCTGAAGAAGAGGTCATGACTGTGCATTGTCCTGTATAATAATAATTACTTAATTTCTATAGCGCCTTTCAAAAACAATGTTACAAAGTGATTGACAGTGAAAATGTGATACAAAAATAATCAAGATCAAAATCAAAATCATTAAAATAGAGACTATAAATATAAATAAATTCCCCTGTGCCTAGGATGAATTTCCATGTTATGCAAATCTAATGGACAACAAAGTAATCTGTGCTCACGGAGCTGAGCGATGGGGACACACCACATCTCTTTTGAAACAACTCCCCATCCACCAGCCAAGACTCTCCATGAGCTACAGACTCACTACATCCTGGTGAGTTTGGTCCAAACACATGACATGTGTGTGTTTATGAGCAGTCCAGTGTGTACAAATGTGATTCAACACAAAGCAAAATCAACATTTGAGTACAGGAGAGAACAGCTGAGAATGAACAAGACACACTGAGGGAATATGTGATTCATCTACCTACTATATTATTATTATAGAACTATATCTTTAGATATACTAAGATTTATTAGTATGAATCCAATATTTGATGCCATGGATACACCTAATAGGGATCCAAATAAACAAAAGCGTGTTTCATATATAAATTATATTCTTAAGTCTCCTTCAGGTCGAATTTCAAATTTGCTGTATCTAATTAATTAAAATGTTTTATTTACTTTGAGGCCACATGTAGACTATTGTGTACTTGATGTGATTTTAGTAGAGCATATTTATGTGCGCTGACATGCCCTTCATGTCGTCTTTGCCCTGACCAATTAGAAGCGAGTGATGTCTCCATTCTGTGAAAGCAGCTTTTAACTGAAACCTATAAGAAATGACAACAACCGGTAAAGTTTCACTATGTCAATCTCACGTAACCATGTGGGCCTTTTTCTGTTCATTTATTGCGGATGTCGGCAAATGACATCCCCCATTCTTAAAAAGTCTCAAGATAAGAGATAGTATGTGAGATTAGATCATTTAGATCAAGAACAGGAAGGCGGGTGCTACAATTCCACGACCAAGCTGTCAGTATGAGAGCAGGTAGACATTACTCCACTATATCTTTACATAAATCGTTGGTTGCTGCCATATTAACGCTCTGAATGTCATATATTGCTACTTAAATCTCCATTTTCTTTTAACTAGCTCAACAGCCATTAATGAGCACAGCATATGCATATGTAAACTAGTGAATACGCTCAGAAAATGGTGGCAATTCGGTGAGGGGTGAGATTATGTAATAGAGAAGAAAAAAAACAAGCTAATAGAAAATGCCTATACCAACCCTGGTATGTGTATTAGCACTATGTGAACACACACACTTAAGTACAAGCAAAGATACCTGAAAGTCATACAGAGAGGCAGACAAGCACACAGGTGGGAAACACAAAGGAAGGAGGGGAAGTTGTCTGTAATGAGAGAAAAGGGGAGTATTTCAAAATAAAACCGGAAAGTGTGACTAAATGAATGAGCATTACACCTGTAATGTACGACTGTATGAACAGTAGTGTGTTCAACTACTGACGTGACGTACATACTGAAATGAAGTTGAACAGGGATGCGACCGCCGAGTGCACAAACTACTCTGTGACTATGAATCTTTTCAACTGAACCGAACGTTAGTGATTAGAATCAACAAAGTGTTTACCGTAGTGATTTCCACCTCTCATACACACACACACACACACACACACACACACACACACACACACACACACACACACACACACACACACCACTCACCATGCACCACCCTCCTGACACATGCACTCATTATGTTGACAGCAACAACAACAACAAGACTAATCATTAGGAGTACAATGACGTGTCATAGCAGAGGTTTATTATCGGGGTGAACTGCTGCTGCGTTAGAGCCTCTCTGTCTTTTTTTACATTATACTGCGGATGGTGACACAACTCGCTGCTCCATTAAAGATATAAATAGCAATGAGGGCAGACAAAAAGCAATAAAAAACACCTAAACTAAACCACTGGGAGAAATGTAATGACTTCTACTCTATCCAGGACAGAGAGGATGAAGTTTCACCTCAAGAAAAATGAAAGCGGCAATGACACAAAGATAAGAGCCCTGTTCCCGATGAGGGGCAGCAAACTGCTGGGGAAATGCAGCAACTGATTGGCCTGTATTAAGGAAACAATAAAACAAAAGAAGCAGAGAGGAAACATGACTGCAGTCAGGAAGACTTTATTATTTCTACGAATTCTGTGCTGTTCTGTTCTCAGTTGTCTTGTGAATATTATTTGTCTTGTGCTGTCAGCTGCCTCATGGTTAGATGATGCATGTGGCAATTTAGGCAGTGGTGGAAGAAATACGCAGTCCTGCAATCTAACTTTAGTAAAAGTACAAAAATATCAGCATACCTAAAGTATCAAAAGCAAAAATACTTATTATGCAGAATGGCCCTTTTCGGAGTCATGTATTTCATATTATTGGACTATAATTGTTCATATTATTGGACTATAATTAGATGATTATTAGATGTATGCCCAGGTTCGATCCCCGATCCCGGGCGGTCCTTCTGTGTGGAGTTTGCACGTTCTCCCCGTGGCAGCGTGGGTTCCCTCTGGGTTCTCCAGCTTCCTCCCACAGTCCAAAGACATGCAGCTCAGGTTAATTGGAGACTCTAAATTGCCCGGTGTGAATATGAGCGTGAATGGTTGTCTGTCTCTTTAAATGTGCCCTGTGATAAACTGTCAACCTGCACACTGCCTTCGCCTAATGTCGGATGGGATCGGCTCCAGCACCCCCGCGGCCCTGAATACGATAAGCGGTTTGGATAATAGAATGGAAGGGAATCACTTTAATGATTTTGAGAAAAGTCAGGGGGACCATGAATGTCTGCCGGCTTCTTCAATCCATCCAATGGTTATTAAGATATTTCAGTCTGGACCAAAATGGTGGATCGACTGCCCAACACCTCTAGAACCTGTCTGCTTAACCCGACATAGAATCCAAATTGCAATTACAAGCTCACCAGGTCAAATACATGTGAAACAAAATCTAATATATGACGTTCACCTCTTCACCAGTCATAATGGACCCAATAGCTGACTGTAGCGATCAATAAGCAGAGCATGAGCACTTGGTGTTGAGCCCCTCGTGTCCTCTGCAGACCATCTCCTCTCTCATCCATATGCATCAGGCCTCACTCGCCCATCGTACCAGCACCTCAGCACGAGCTTCCCACAGATCAAAAGGCCAGGTGATGTGCGATATGGAAATAACCAAAGTGATTGGCCACGAGCCCTCGTGCTCAAAGGCAGCACAGTCCGCCTCGCAACATCTAAGGACATCAACATGAATAGTGATAGCTCAGTGATAATAGCTCAAAGGACTCTTGCTGGTTGGTAGCTGCTGTATCAAAGGTGCCGGCAGGGTTGTGAGCAGCCTGTTACCAAAGTGACATCCTTGCTTTCATCAAACCATCTGTAACTGATTACATGTGGACGTAAACCGTCGCAGATGATGCAACGGTTTGCAACTGTTTAACAGCTGTTTTCCAAGTTGACCGTGAAAACCGCGACAATTTACTGGAAAATCTGAATGTCTTTTGGTTTTTGCGAACAAGGTGTGAACTCCTTCTTCTGTGGACACTTCATGAGCTTTTCACAGGCCCAAAACTATGCACACAAGATATCTTGTTACGCAAACACATTTCCCATCACACTGCAGAGCTTGAATTTGTATGATCCCACATCCTTTCCCGAGGCTGCAAATTCAAACAAACATGTTAAGCCGGACAAAATATTCTGTCAGATTTGTTGTGGGATGCAATGAACATTGCAGCCTCTGGGAGCTGCTAGTGTAGCTTTGTGATGGTGAATTGATTTCAGTAGTGCAAGGTGTTTTAAATGCAATAAGAGAAACAGCAATTAATGCATTTGTCTGTTAGCAAAAAAATTATCAGCAGATAATTTGATTAATCCCAATTCATCTTTAAGTCAATTCATGCCTCTCTAGTTCCAGTGTCTCAAATGGGAGGATTTGCTGCTTTTCTCTGTTTTGTATTGTTAACAGTATGAATAAATAATAGTTTGTTGCCGCCCTACTTGATTTCATAATGACTTAGAAAACTATTACTTTTGAGAAAACACAAGCCCAGGCGTTATGGATGATCATCTGAACATGCAACACTTTTGAGTTCAACGAAAGTACTTTCCTCACACACACACACACACACACACACAAATATATATCCTCTGACTAACAAGACAGGGATATCAAAGAGACCAAAAGCTGGTGA
Organism: Myoxocephalus aenaeus; assembly: GCA_038501785.1. Lineage (NCBI taxonomy): Eukaryota > Metazoa > Chordata > Actinopteri > Perciformes > Cottidae > Myoxocephalus > Myoxocephalus aenaeus. The sequence continues at coordinate 1,196,582 of JBAMJR010000180.1, read as the reverse complement.
TGAGCTTTGAGCTCAGCTTAATTGGATGCGGCTCAGGCTGTATCTGTAGCAGCCGAGTGAATAGCCCTGGGAGACAAGCACTAAAAAAAATTAGGATGTATGTATTGTAAATCAGCACCCATCTTCTCAACATACATTGATCCTGCAGATGATGCCACAGATATATTTGACAAATAAGGCAACAAGCTTCAAGGAATAGTTAAACATTTTGTGAAATACACACTTGCTTTCTACTCTCGAGTTAAATGAGAAGATTGATACCGCTCTCACAAATAATCTCACATACAACCCCATGTAAAACTGTATCTTGTAATTTTTATGAGACAAAATGTGTTAGTTAAAGCTTTAAAATGGCTAGCAGCTTGTGTTACCTTTGTACAGAGTTAGGCTGTTTCCAGTCTTGGACTAAGCTGAGCTAACCAGCTGCTGACAGCAGCTTCCTATTTGCCGTGAAAGGGGTATCATTCTTCTCATCTAACTCTCTGAGCATCAGACTACCCCTTGAACACGTTCTTACACTAGTCAGTGGTGGTAGAAGTGGAAACATCCAAAAATCCCAGCAAGAAGCCAGAACTCACAGGATCCTTATAAAACAGCGAATCAGAGAGACGTGTGAGTGAGACAGCACTCATACATGTCGAGGGAAGAACCAGTGATGAGCTGACATCTAAAAATCATCACGGATCAAAGAGCCTCCAGGCCATCGCAGCTCCGACATGCTCAGTGCGAGCTTATTAAAGTTGAAGGAGAACCGTCGGCTGCAGAAACAGCTAAATTAATTCTGTGCTCGAGATATCACCTCTTTCACCACAGACAAGCGTTACCTCGCGGTCGACCACGTACGTGCATGCGCACCCCCCCCCCCCCCCACACACACACACACACACTTGATCTCCATGCCAAATTTGAGCCACCTAGGATTCAATTCAGTTTATTTTGTACAGCCCAAAATCACAAATACAAATGTGTCTTGTACAATCTGTACACATAACCCATCCCTGTCTGAAAACTGTGGCTGCCAAACTTAGGGTGGGGACATTTTTGTGGACCAACCAACTGACAGAGCATACTAAGAAGCTAGCTGCTAGTTGCAGCTAATGAAACATGCATCCCTGGTCAAAAATGCTGGGGCTGTAAACTTAACTTCAGCAAATTCTGCTCGGATCCAGTGCTTTCATGTAACCGAGTGGCTCAGCAGCCCAGTGAGGGCGTCGTGGACATGCTTCATGACAGATGGCTGTTCTGCGCTGCCACCGCCTTATTGTGTTGTAGAGCAAGTTAGCAAATCCATCAGGGTGCACAACAGGCCTTTCAATAATGAATAAACCAGAGGCTGAGAAGCTAATAACTCAGAGAAAGGCCAGTGGTAGTGAATTCCAACAGGACAGCTTACAGGCTGCCATCCAGAAAAGGTGCAGGATTTTATTAAAACTCGGCGAGTTGAACAAATGGAGTGGTTTTGTTTTCCCCTGGTGCCTGCTGCTGCGCTTTGCAATAGCTGCTTTGACACATTTAAAACACAGCAAGTCACAAAGCAGGATTAGCAATTTATCCAGAAAATTGAAAACGTAATATCCTGAAATCAACAGGCATGAGTCTTAATCCTTCCCCGACAAGTCAAGTTTAGTTTTACAGATTCTGCTTGCTTTCTTGCTCTAATCCTGCTTTGTGTGTGTGTATGGCGCCTCAGGTTTGACAGAATGTAAAACAAAAGAAGAGAGAGGCAGCGGAGGGAGAGCACATGACACTTGTTTACAACAGCATCTCTTCACTAAGCCCCCAAACCAGGACTTTATACTCTCTTCAAGACTCGTTTCTCCTCCTTCCTTCTCTGCTATCTCTTCCTTCCATCTCTCCTTCTACTTTCTCACTGGACCATCTGTGTTGTGACGCATGCAGAGGCAACCAGCACAGCGCTCTGCCAATCAGGTCATTCACCAAATCTCAATTGACTGCTGCTCCAGTTTCCATGGAGAAGAAACAACCAGCAGGAGGACAGCGAGGCGGAAATCAATGATTCCCCTGCAGCCTGCCGTTGGGCCGGTTCCGGACCTGATATTTGACGCATAAGAGGAATAAAGCTGGAGTAATAGTTGTTCTCTCAGGATGTTACAGCAGAAGAGAATAGTGGGCAAGGTGGTAAGAGAGAGAGAGATGTCCTCTAACCGTAAAATCCTGGACATGCCTTGTCCAGCCTCAGCTCAGGCCGTGTGACAACATCGTCCTTTGAGGTTTGAGTAGAACAGAGCACAGTGAAGTGAGGCGGGCTGCAGAGGTAACAAACTGCAGCTGCTTTCTATTCTGAGATGCGAAACCAGGACATTCAAGGAGACAGTGACAAGGCCCCTGGTGATGCTCCACTAAATGCCTTCAACTAACACAACGCCTGCACGGCACCAGCAGGCTCACCTGCACATGCCTTCCATTGTCATGAATGGCATGCAGGCACAAGATGAGCAAACGTACTCTATGCATCTCCACATGTAAACACAAGGGGAGGATATGGCTGCCACCTGTTGGTGACGCTGCTAAAGTTCACCCAGTCACCTTGCCGCTTCCCTCCGTGATGCTGCAGCAGACTCTTTACCCTCTCTGCTGCTGGCGGATGCTCTCCTTCACCCCCTGCATGACTCATACCTATTGAGCATAAATGCTACCGAGGCTTAGCCACGGTCCATCTATTGTGAGGCTCAAATGAATTACACGCAATTCAGCAAAAGAACAGGTTCATGTGGAGATCAACACAGTGCTGAATTAACGTGCTTAAGAACTTTAAATGTCCTTGAATAGATGGACGTGTACAAAAAACGAGCTGCAAACTGTGTGTTACAACTGGAACGATCCTGCAGTCTAATATTTTATTATCCGCCATATGTATGCATTTTTTTTCCAGGGACCTGGAGGAGGAGCAGGCACGGAAAAATCTGCAGTCAAATCTACATTTTCCATCAAAAGAAAACGTGTATTAAATGATTTGGTAAACCAACTCTAAACACGATGAAGGCTACGAGGAGCAGTTGTAAGTTAAAACAAAAAGAAGCTTGTAAGTGGATCTTTGACGCTCAAATCTTTTTAGATGTTTGTTGCATTAGGCCGATGATGAGCAGATATTCAACTGATGATATCATGCAGAATGGTATTAAAAGAGTCAGGATTGCTAAGGCACTAGCGTCAACCATAATAATGTCGTGGAACCTGCAACAGAAAAGATCTTATTCACAACTGTCCAGATGTTCCAATTAATGAATGCAGTGTGGAGACGGCTCCTTTGGTCATGTCCCAGATGTTAATGCATTCACCCGTACTTGAGTTTTCATCAATCATTCAAAATATGAGAGAATGCGCATGAGGAATACATTTAGCATTACCTCAGAATTCACTTTGCACTTCTTTGGATTTCGCAGACGTAAAAACAAAACTTCATAGGGGGAAATGTGGTAATACTAAACAGCTCACACAGTATATACTCACACACACACACACACAATTCTCTGGTTTTCACTCTTCCCTCCTGTTGCCACAGCAACGCAGCACTCCTCTCCGTGACAGCACATGCTCCCATTGAAAAAACATCCGAGAACAGCAGAGCGAGAACGCACTCACACATGCCATCATCTACAGTTTGACTCGCATGCCAATCCAAACACACACACAGGATGCACACATAGCACACACACACACACGCTCACACATATACACCATCCAAGTTGAACCCCTCGAGATGATGATAATGAATAATGAATGATAATGGATCCCAGTGACTCTAATAAGCCCAAGACAAAAAATGAAACACAAATTCCTATCAGAATACAAATAATGGCCAAATGCAGCTCTTTATTCTTTGCCCTATAAAGTCATTAACGCACGGAACAACCCTTCCGTCTGCTCCTTCATAGTCTACTACTCCAAGCTCATTCAGGATCTGTCCTCTCAAGTAAAAACCAAACTAAAGAATAAGATCTCACACACGGTATTAATCCTGTAGATGACATTACATTGAACGTGTCCATACCTCACAGTTGTGTCCGGTGAAGCCCTGGCTGCAGGTACAGGTGTACTCCCAGGTGTCCTCTGGCCTGCCAGCGGACGGCAGGGCCAGGCAGAGCCCTCCGTTGAGGCAGGGTCTTCCCTCGCAGGCGTCCGGACGAGGTGTGGCCTGGGTCGGGGTGGGCTCGGCCGGGGCCGGGGTGTCCGGGGCCAGCTGGAAGGCAGAGGGGACGGCCCCGATGCTGCTGCTGCTGCTGCTGCCCAGGAGCAGGAGGAGGAGAAGCAGGGGGCGCGTGAAGCTCCGTAGGATCTGCGCGGGACGGCAGCGGGCGACCGCTGGCACACTGCACACACTCATCCTCATGCTCTGGTTTCTTTCCTTCTTCTTTTGCGTGTTGCCTCCTCTTTGCTCAGAGCCAAAGCAGCTGCCGTTCATGCAGCGGCTGAGAGGTGTGTGAATGTGAGACAGAGAGAAAGAGAGAGGGAGGAGGAGGAGGAGGAGGCTGGTATAGGATGTAGAGCCTCAGCTGTGCGCAGGCAGAATGACTGAGAGCAGACTGACGGTGTGGAGGCTGAGGGAGAGAAGGTTGGGATGCAAAAGGAGAAGGGGAGGGCTCTCGGCTCTATTCTGTCTCCGAGTCATAGTGACGAAGATAGCTGACGACACACACACACACACACACACACACACACTTTCCTGGCATGTGAGAGTAGCAGGGGAGCTCTGCACCCTCCTCATTTAGAGTCTTATCATCTATAACCTCTCCTTGGAGCCGGGCTTTCAAGGTGGGAGGGAGGAGGCTTGGGGAAGACGGAGGAGGAAGAGGAGTTGGAGGAGGAGGAGGATGATGTGGTGTTGGTGGAGAAAATCATTATCAGCTTTGCCATAAGAGTAGCTGCTTTTCAGCAATAACAGGTGGTGTTACCACAAGGGAGATGATGCACTCCAAGTCTGAAAATAGCAGAATGAGGCTCACGGTGGTTCAAAACAAAAATGTCCATAATCATTCATAAAACAATTCCCATAAAAGCGCAGTGTGTATGGATGTTGCAGTCCTTAAAGTCAGAGCTCATCAGCTTTCATTCACAAGGGTATTATCAGGTGATGACCGAGGCAGGGAGAGAACATCTTGACATAGAAGTTGAAAGTAGCGTATTCATGTTGATATATTTTGAGGACTGAACTGACTGTTTATGGGCATAAATTCGGGACAAAGACGTGCTTTATTTAGGTTGTTGGTTAGGTCATGGTGAATTCTGTTTTGGGGGTACTGAAAAAGATCCAGAAGCTTTTAAACTGTATTTAAAGTGTAGGTTTGAACGACGGAAGACACCCACTTGATTTCAGTTTCACCAGTTCAGGTTCACAATTTCAATAAACTCTGGAATATTTTGCTCATTACAAGGACTGTACTCAAATTGTATCAATATGGAAAGCTTACTAAAACCCATATGAATTAAGACTGAGAAGAAAAAAAGTTAATAAAAATTAATCTTACCTGAACTTCTAACAAAATCCCCTTTTCAATAAGAAGCAGAAGTTTTAGCAGGCCTTGACCTCGTCTTCCTTCTCCATCACTTTCAAGAGCGGTGCCAAGATTTACATCTCAATGTATTCAGTTTAAGTAGTTGCATGTTTTGTTTCCTCGTGATCAATATAAAGCCCTGGTGGTTGTTAATGAGATGTCGGCCTCAACTTTCTCCATTTCCATAATGAGTCCTCCCAAGGTGCAATGACTGTCACCGTACACCACTCCACCAGCTCGTTGGACTCCGGTACTGCAGCAGACTGCTATAGAGTGATGTTGGTTGTGCTAATGGGCATCACAGACCGTGGACCACACAGACTTTAGTCGAGAGGAAAAGCAGCATTATGTCCATCTTAGAATTTCCATCTGGTTCTTCACACGTTTTCAGTAAAGTTGAATATTCTATTGAGAATGGATGCATCACTTTGTAGTTAATTGGTATTTCAACACAGGTTATGTCATTTTAAAACCAAGGCTAAGCTTTCATTTGTTTCAGTTTGGGGACATAGGGTGGTAGTACAGTAAGTGGAGTATATCAAACCCTGCTGAGACCTAAAGAGCAACGGTGAGCCGAATAAATCACCTTCTTCTGACCACTCCCCTCATCCTGTCCAGTTGAAGACCCGAGTACATCAAGATTTGCCTGAATTATCGTTAACTGATTATCAGCTTTAGGAGGACCCATTGTAAACTGTCCCCAGGGTTCATACACATTTTGACCAATGGCTTTCCATGACCAAACATTTTGTGAAATCTCGGTGTATACATGCAAGTGAGAACATTTTGTATTTAAACCAACAATGAGAATTCCAAAGCATACAGTATACCTTAAATTACACAAATGAATGAGACAATAGTTTGATTAAAAGAATAAACATTTATATAGATGCCAGTATGTATGCCTGCTTATATTTTGAGCGTCTTTCTTTTGAAAGCATATTAATTATTTCAAACTCTGCGTAAATGAACGAATATAATATAAAACATTTCCATGACTTTTTCCAGGCCTGGAAATGACCATTTTAAAATTCCATGACTTTTCCAGGTTTTCCATGACCGTAAGAACCCTGTGTCCCGTATCTAAAAACGTTCAATCAGCTGTGAAGGATTCACAAGAGCAACGCGGTGCCGCGATGATGGATAAATAAATGACCAAAGATGAGTCAAACAGTTACTTTATTTATGTTCAGGTAAAAACATGAACCTGATGCAGTAAATTATTGCAGATCTTAGAAACCAGCACATGAACGATTGGGCCAGGAGAACATACAGTGGCGCCCTCCCCTGGCCATAGACTGCAGGTGCACACCACGGTTTGTTCCAAGCCAGCAGTGCAAAGAAAATAATTATCAACTACAGCAAGAAATAAAGACAATATAGAAAATAAAAATAAAATAAAAAGGTAAAGCAGACATTCCCACCTTTAAACAGGGTGCGAAACTGCATATAAACTTTATTCCGTAAATGAACTTGAAATGCTATCTGGCCATGAAACGATAAAATGAGACCAGCCAAATTTTTTTTTGCCCAGCTACATTATGTGTTGAGGGTTGCTCAGAGCTTGGTCTACCAAGATAACCCTACACACCAGGTAGGGCCAAACAGAAAGACACTAACTCTATCAAAATAAGAGCAAAACAAAACTTCAACACATTGGTTACAACTCTTCATCTGAGCTGAAGCTCTCTATTATAAAGGAGGCCAGAACACAATCTCAATTTGGGTGGAGGGGAGAAGAAAAAAAAAAAAAAAAGATATATGCTCATCACTACCCGCATTCAACCAACTGCAACTCTCGTTTTTCCACAATTTGAAGCAAAGACACACGGGGGGTGGGGGGGAGAGAAGCCGAACCAAAATGCAACACACAAACTGGGGTCAATATAATACAGAACAAAATGCGAACAGACGAACTGAGGGGAAGAGACATGAGAACAAAGAGCTATTCTATCAAATGTGTAGAATGAGCAAAGTCTGCAAATTTGTCTGTACAAATGATCTTTGGAGCTAAAGTAAACCTAGCTTGCTCGATGGATCCCCCCCCCCCCTCCCCTCTTCCTCCTCCCTGACTCCCAGTGACGTTGTCCACCACTCTGGAGAGGAGACATCCCTTTTTTTAAATATCACATAGCAATGCAATTTAAAATGTCACCCAGATGTTTTCATCTTTTTTTTAAATTTATTTTTAACATTACTCAACTACTGATATAGGTTTTACTCTCTTTTTTGTATATTTTAAGTTCTGTGAGTCATGGAACACACTTTTCCGTTTTGTTTTTTTTAATATTTTTTTTGAGAGACCGGGGCAGCAAATATATATGTAAAGTCTTAATTTTTCTGCAAGCTGCTTTCTCTAACAAGAAGGCTGTACATGTAGCCTTAATGTATGTGGTTACAAAAAACTAAGAAGGAAGTCGTGATTTCATCAGTCGCTGTAGAAGGCATTTTGAATGTGAGATGTGGCGAGATCAGGAAAGGTGGAAAGACTGCTGGCCCTCGCGGGCTGCAATCAACAGTTTCTCTCGCATTATCTCGATGCTGGAGTAGTCAGGCAGCTTCAGGTAGTTGACACAGGTCATGACTGAGGGGAGGAAGTCATCCGGGTTCTCTGTGGACTCGAATGTCTTCCTCACAATCGTCAGAGGGGGATTCAGGCTCCGGAAACCTGAGACAGAAGAACCAGATGTCAGGCAAAGTTATAGGAGGGACATGGCTTCACGTTCTATACAGTCATATAAACTCAGAAAATATCTTTTTTTTGGTAACGCTAGATTATTTAAATTTAGAGATCTCATTACCTGTAGGCAGCGGTTTAGCAATCTGACCTGCTTTTCAAAGTACAGCGATAGGATGTGTTCAAATGTAATCTTATAAAATGTAGTTTGTGAGAAACTTGAATACAGTTCTTAGAAGCAGATGATTTTAGAGGAATATAAAATAGATATTAGAGGGAATTATGACCGTAACTTCCTAACACTAGCTCTAAGCAGTTTATAATAGATCATTTGGAAATTACCGATTTATTTTAATATTTTCTTTGATTAAAACATTTTGTGGGGGCATTAGTACTGATTATTTTAATTGAGTGCTTTCATGCAAATAACCCCTATATGAGAATAACAAAGTAACAGGATAATGTTGAGAACTTAAAATAAATCAAACCAACAGGGATTTGGGCAGTTAAACACTTTTTTTTATTTTTTTTTTTTAAGTAAATTTTCCATTTACAACAACAAGTATGATTTGGCTATCGGGCCAGTAAAACATATCAGCTACTTGCCAAGAGGCTAAGAAAAGCTTAACCCTTGTGTTGTCTTGGGATCAAAATGACCCATGTACGAGTGTATATGTGTTGAGGGGTCATTTTGACCCCAAGACAACACAAGGGTTTTAATGTCAAGCCCTGAGTTTGTGCATGTGAGGTGACTCACCACCAACAGGCAGTCTGGGGCTTCCTGTGACAAACTGCAGAAAGAGTCTCTGCTGCTCGGCCTCAAAGCTGCTCAGCACCTCAAACAGGAACCGCACGGCACGGCTGCAAAAACATGGGAAGAAATACACAAACAGTTTCCTTGAGACAAGTTTACTGATATATACGTTATGTAGAGAGTCTGCACCCATATTTAATGATGCTCTATTATAAATAAAGAGTTTGGTCTCACCTGTCATGTGTGTAGCCGTGGTCCGGTCGGCAGCACTCCATCAGCGTCTTGACGTCCCACGTCTCCGATTTACTGCCACACAGCAACTGGTCGAGCTACGGAGGAGAGACGATGAACAATTAAAGAGAAAGAAGGGACAATAAACGTCAAGAAAACAACTCAAACTTTGCTGAGGTGAGAGATGCAACAGTATGCATTTCATTTGTATCATTATAATTATGCATGCTTAAATAATATGCCCAGCCCAAACTGATTTACAATACAGCATTATTCAAAAAGAGAAGAGACCAGAAGTAGAAACATAAATAACTAATCATATTAAACAAATAAACCAAATAGAGTTTTTTCCCAAGCTTTAGAAACAAAGTTAGCCAACTGACGAGCATTAAAATGAACATAGCATTCCATTCCGCCATTGTCAGTGCACCAAAACATTTATGATTTTGAACAGACATTTAATATAGACATTCTTAACGCATCATAATAAGGACAATACAGAAGAAAATGCAACTCATTCTCAACTAATTCACAAAATCAAAAATGCTTCCTCATTAACCAGGAGAAACATTGTGGTTAAATACCGCCGACTTCTGGACCAACCAATATTTCTATTGAATTTTGAGTGATTGTTCAAGAGTTAATGTAGCTGTAAATGTTTTTATTGACTGAATCATACCGTCATTTGCCATGATGGACCGAGATGAATCAAAAATGAATGTGCTTACCTCCTCTGGATAGAAATACTGCAGGTGATGCAAGGGGAAGACCGATTCAAACCCTTCCCTAAATGACTCAAATTGTCTGGACACTCCTTCATTTAGAGTCCAGTACACCACCAGCTGGAGGGAAAGAAAAGAAAACATGAAACCCCAGAAAAGATCAGCCATAAGAGGAACAATATGAAGACAGACAAAAAGTATAAATCAGAGTGACCGTTGTAGAAAAAATATTTCACATACCCTGAGGTACTCCTCCAGGTTGTAGATTGTGACTGGAAAGTCTTTGCCGCCCTTCTTCAGCTCAATGTTTGGGAATCCTGGAAGGGTGAAGTCCAGACCCAGGTCCTCCACTGAGCAGCCGTTCATGTTCAGGCTCTCCAGGGACTGCTGTAGGGTCTCCCTCGTCTGTTGCACACAAACACATACAAGTTCACGAAGAGACAGAGGGAAAACTAATGCATTACAGCATTAGGGGATCATATAAAAAACTAAGCCCCATGGCATGACTAGATGGTAGTGGATTACATTCTGTGCTACAGTGGAGACTAATGATGGACTTTTAGAGGTAGATGCTTTCATGAAAACTCCCCCAGGACCACACTAACATTCTGGTGCCAATGCATGAAGTGCTCGGTGATGTGCTTCACCTGTGATCGGTCCTGTTCCAACCTCTTCTTCTGGCGAATGATATCCTCCAAGTGCTGGATGGACTTCGCAACACCGGGGTCAATGTTCACCAGGTCATGGGAGCATATGGACAGCTCGTGCCGTAGCATCCACTTATAAAACGGAAGCCCCAGGGGCAGGTCCAACTAGGAAAAAGAAGCGAGAGGAAAATGGTTCAGTAAGTTAGTTAAAATAAAACCATGCATGAAAAAGCTATGCAATATTTCAAATATTGGTCTTTGACATCTAATACACGTTTCAGCATTTAAAAAACAACAATGTATTCGACTGCCAGCAGACACCTGAACGTTTTTACTGCAACAGGTCTAAATAAGATTAATTTACCACTGGCAGAAGAACAGTCTGTTAAAAAAAAAAAAACAGAACAGAAAATAGAGGTAGTTACCAATCTGAAGTCCATGATGGCTTTGGCCATTAGCTTTCCTAAGAAACGGAACTTCATTTTGATTTTGGCTATGTGTGCTGGTTTGGTTGTCCTTCCGAAGGGAACAGCAAACAGTCCCTTGGAGCTGAACATGTACTTCGTCCCCTCTTGGCTTCCTGTTGGGGCAGCGACATAAGTATGGTCAGAGTAAAGTCACTACATATTCACTTTCACAAAAGGCACTACAATCTACTGTTAGTGCAATCATAATTAGAGGGAAAACTGTCTAATCGTGGGCCCATTAGTGAGGACATCCCTGGAAAGAAATATTACAAACGTCTGACCAATCACATACCATCTCAAACACAAGATCAGTCCGGAACAAAGAACTCTATATTTAAAATAAGTACATTTCGCTGTGGCAGTGTCAAAGCTAACACTAACAGTACAGTCGGTGGGTCTGAAGGTTTGTACCTTTAGGATTGGGCAGTGTGACCTCTTCGCCCCGCCACAGGCCGAGATCAGCCCGCTGGAGCTCCTGAGACACCAGAGCGTAGAACTCCAGAGTGGGGCCGAGACCTGTCCCGACCTGGAGGAAGATAACAAAATTAGAATAACTTTAGAAAAAAGCATTTTATTGCACCAAAGTGAAAGACATCTTTCAGTTTGAACATAACGGATACCTCGTTCTCATACTGAATCTCCAACATTGCCCTGGAGCTGCCGAGGTCCTGCATCACAGACTCGGCCTGTTTTAGCAGCTCGTCGCGGTTTATCGTCCTCTGCAAACACAAGACAAGGAAGGAAAGAAATTAAGTTTAAGCTAGAAAAAAAGTTCCTAGAGCTATACTTAAAAAAACAAAGAGGTACCAAAATGTTAAGAAAAAGATCCCAACAATTATAAAAAAGGTACAACGCTATTTACATTCTATTTAGATACACTGTGTACAATTGGTGGCTTCCATCCGCTGCAACAGAACAAGTACAACTGTTATGTAATAATAATAATAATAATTTAAAAAAAATACAAAACATGGTACCTTCTTCCTGTCAAGACGTGGTGCAACTCTGCTGTCCTGGGAATCTGATTGGTTTATCTCAGGATTTGTGTCCAGTAAGCGCTGCATGGCTCTGTCGCGATCAAAGGCCGTCACGTAGAACAACATCTGCCGGGTGTCGAAGGGGAAGAAGAACGGACTGGAGAGAGAGAGAGAACCCAATATGTGAGAACCTCAAGTCATTTCAGACAAAAACTGCTAATAAAATTAATTCTGGAGCAAAGATAACACACTTAAAAAAAACAAAAAAAAACATTTACCAGGTCTTTCCCAGCTCAATAAGCCAAGTGGGGATGTTCCCCGTCATGATGACCAGCGGGTCTTGTAGCTGACGGTTAGCTTTGGCGGTCAGTTTACTGTTAATGAACTCAGTGGTGGGGATGATTTCCTTACACGCAGCATTCTGCAAAACAACCAAAATGATTATACATCTTCATGTTACTTGCACACACGCATAACAAACGTCACTGCCTTCCTCGTGTGACTCTTTAGGAAAGAGACTTACATCAAACAGGTAGAACCAGAATCTACTGATGGAGTGCAGGACCCTCAGCAGCAGGTTGACCTCTAAAGAGGGGTCATCAAAGGTTATGGTCTCTGGAGGCTCCGAACTGAGGTATGTCTCCAAGGGGTTGATGACGCTGGGACACACACCATCTGGAAGTGACAGGAATGAACAGTAGTAATGAATCTGACTGCGAAGATTAAGACTTAAGAAACAACCGATGAGAAGCTGTGATTAAAAATGTGCTTCTTCTGGTCACTCAACTGCTTTATAATTTGTTGCAGTTAACAATAAAGCCTGAGAATGTGAATCCTTACTTGAACAATTCAGATACAACTGTTTAGATGCTGCATGTTTTGCCTAAATCTGCACAGGACCAGCAGTTGTATTTTATTATATACACGTTTATATTATTATCTCAAGAGGTAGTTAGCAATGTTGAACGTAGTTTGAGAAATCTTTCTCTAGGAGATATTTAAGATCCCACCATGCCACAGCTCATCCTGCTTCTTGGCGTTGCGAGGTGAGGTTTTGGTGGGAGCAGTCTGTGCTCGGCCCCTCTTTCCACCCACAGCGTCCTTGCTGCCATCCTCGTCCTCTCTCACAGGCTTATACCTGTCAGGAAGAAGAAAGAAAAAAAAAATGGACGTTAGGTCTCTGTATGCTTTGACGAGCATGTGACGAGTAGGGATGGGTATCGTTTGGGTGTTTTCCGATACCGGTGCTAAACCGATACCGGTGCCGAAACCAATTTTTTTTCTTCAAATTGAACAATATATTAACCGTTTAAAGTATACTATAAATATAAATACATACAAAAGACTCAACTTCAAACTACAGCTTCAAACCTTTTAACTTCAAACTATAAACAATATATATTTAAAAAAAGAACAGACGCAAGCATCAGGTGGCCTGATTGGGACCGTGTGCAACAGAACTCCACTCAAACGGTTGGATTCTACAAACTGCTGCTTTACTGGACTACACGTCATCATTAATATCAACTGGGAGAGATTCGTTCCAGCAAGCCGAGGACGGACGTTCAAAAGCTCGTGCCTCCAGCGATCTCTGTGTGCGCGCACTGCGTGTGGTGTGTGAGCGCTGGAAGCCCCGCCCCCTTGAGCCCCGCTCAGCATGCAGGCGAACAGAGAGCGGAGCAGCGAGTGCATTCTGATCTGCGCTATTTTAATAAACTCAAATACATCAAAATCTTATCGTTTTTAACGTATGGGTAACCACGCTACCTTTTTAGTATCTATATACCGTGCAACTTTACAAAATTAAAAAAAAAAAAATCGGCTCAGGCACCGGAAGGAAGCACCGAAATCTGCGTTGCTTTTTGGTCCGGTAGGTACCGGATGTGTTCTCAGTACCCAACCCTAGTGACGAGACTCTTGGTTTATAAATATTTCAAGGAATAAATGCACTAAGGCCGATAATCATTTCAGAGTCCAACTGTTGGTGAGTATATGTGTTAATCACCGACTGTAGTTCCTACTGCACTGTAGAGTATTTAAAAGACTTGGCAAATAAATCTGCATGGCGAGACACCACTAGTGTAAATGATGAAACACATTTTTTTTCTTTTTTTCTGACCTTTCAAGGACTGACTAATGACATTCATAAAACAAATCCCAGAAAAGCATTGCTCTTCTGTTTCAAGTGGCAGTGAAGGTTAAGAAAGTTGGAAGATGCACAACAGACACATTTAAAGACAGAAGACTTCTGCAAGAAAAAATAAGTTTAATTTATTTAAAAAAAAAAACATTTTACCATATTGTGTGCGTTTTGGTCCAGATGCCAGCTCGCCCAAGTGGGTTTGCCTCATCGTCCGTCGACTCCCTTTCTTCTTCTGCTTGAAGACTGTATTGTCGTACAGCCTGGTAAACCGTCATGTTGTACGGTAACAGGTGGTCACCGATGTAGAATTGTAGTCTGTGACGCACACTCCCAGAGTTCAGGAACTGCGCCGCCTGGGAAACCAATGAAAAACATATGATTTAGTGATAATACTGAAGTGGTTGCAGGACTTAGATCTCAATACACAACACAGGATTGAGGGTTTATTATTGAAAAATGTGCCTTATTTGGCATCAACGGTGTCACATACCAGCGATTCATCGATTTCATCATCTGAACCGTCGTCGTCGCTGTCTTCATCCTCTTCTCTGATTCGGCCGTAACCTGTACAAACAAGATTTCAAGTTAGCAATCCAGATAAAGAAACACTGAATAACCCATTTTAAGAACAGTCAAAAGGAACACTTTAAACATTTGGACAAATGGAGTAAAAACAGGTGCCAAAGGAGAATTCCCAGTTGATGGTGGCCCCATCCATCTGCATAAAGGGAGGCACATGGAAAAGTACTACAGTCCCTCACCTCTGACAACAAGATATCTCTCAATGGCTTGCACCAGGGCCAGGGGGTCTATCTTCACAGGGCCGCCTTTCCACTGTTTGACGTTAGTGCAATCTGGGTGTCTCTGCAGCTGACACTTGAGCTGATGTGTGTTGAAGAACTTCAGTGCCTGAGAGCCCCTGGAAAGATGCATTAAAACACTCTTTAAATGTATATCAAACTACACATTTCCATAACTAATCATACATGTTTTGAATATAAAGTTAATTTGATCAAAACATAAAAAAGTAAAAAGCCACAGACCTGCTGCCATTGCCGTTTCCACTGGGGAAATCATGCACTTTGACAGGGAACTGCTCCATTTGGCTCAGGCAGCTGTTCATTTTGTGCACCATTGCCAGGTACGCGCCATTCTCTGTTGGGTCCAAACGACCAACAGGCTCCATTCCTTGAACCTGCAAACCAAACGAGAGAGGACAAAAAAAAGGGATTCAAATAAAATTCTGAATATCTAGACTGCCAAAGTCATAAAATTCTTTGACAATGTATGGCGCACAGTTTCTAGTCTCTCACCGGACAGCTAGCGAACACATGGAGGAACCTCTTGAGCCGCACGTCACGGCTAAGCAAGTCCCTGTCGGTGTTGGAGGTCAGGTAGACCAGGAGCTGCTTCACCAGCCCACTGTGCTGGATCTCAAAAGACGACACGTCGGATTCTGATACAATACTGGAGATCTCCACCAGGCACTCCAAACCGCCGTCAACCTGGGAAACAGGAACAAAACACATCTTCAGATAAGTGTGTCAGTAAAGGCGTGCATCTCTCTAAGTTTCTCTTTCAAATTCAACAAATTCAACAATTTCAACGGAAAATATCCAAAACTTATGCTTGCTGTTCAATAATGGGGGCGTGGATGTTTTACCTGCAGGTTGAGCTGCTCGGTGGCTGTGCAAAGTCTCTGGAGTACATTCAGTGCGGGGTTGGTGCCGTCCACATTTTCAGAGTTGAAGTAGCGCTCCACAAACTTACTTGCCTGTTCTTTGATCCAGGCTTTTATTTTGTCTCTACAAACACAAAAATAATTCACTGATTACATACAGTACAACACATTATTCCCATAATAACTGGCACTTAACATTACAAGAAAAAGAGCACACAATTAGGAATAACACTGGTGTAGAAACTCTCATCATCGTACCTGTTATTTGAAATTGAGTCCTTGGGAGGAGCCCTTGCCAGGCCACTCACTCCCGCTGTGCGTGAGGGCTCAGAGTTGGCATTGTTGGTCTGGGCACCCAGCTTGCCCCAGGTCTTGGGATTAAGACTGGCCAAGAAGGATGATTTGGGTGACTGCGTACTGGTAGGGCTCTTGGCTGTAAAGAACCCCAAAAGGTAAATTAGGAGGGTTATCCATGGGTTAAAAATTATACATCAAAGGTCACAAAATGCCATTTCAATTCATGACCACTCACAAATCAATAAATCATTGATACACCTGGCAATGCTAAACAAGTCAATCTATCACAAATTACTGGACAGCAACAGAATCTGCTGCGTCAGGCTGATAGTTAAAGTGATTGGCTCATCACATACTGCTAGTACAGGAGTTCAATATTTCAAAAGAGTTCAATATTTCCTTTTCATGTCTCAAAAGGTGTCTAGTGGGGACGTTTAAACATCACACATACAGGAACATGTCAACTCACCCTGATTGTCTACTTTATCATCATCTCTTGGGGGAGAGTATTTGGGCCTCCTGGGCCCTCTTTTAGGAAGCCGTTTTCTCTTTAGGACATCACTTAACCGCCTTGATGGAAGAGAAAGTGTAATTACTATGATGCTCTTGGGGGAGCATCAGTATACATTGAGCATTAGACATTATTTGTGCATTTATTAAGCAATGCATGCAATTTACCATAGTCAATTGAACTTGTGGAGCTAATTGTCAGGCACCAAATTGTTTAAAAACTGTTTTTGGGTGATTCAACACAGGATGAAAATGCAATTTGTGTTAATGAAGATAGTTTCCAGGGTGACACTAGCACTAGCCTGTACTAGAAAGACATTTCTTTTTAAATAAGTCTAAAACAAACAAACCAAAGCCACACGTGGCCATACACTCACCCCTGTGGGCTGAGGTCCAGGGAGTCATCCATGCTGTGCTGGAAGCTGGGTGAGCCCAGATCAGGAGTTGCATTATTAGCAGATGTGGTGGATGCAGTGCTGATGGTGGTAGTGCACAAACTGGCAGTACCACTCTGGCAAGCCTTTGGGGGACTAGTGACTAAAAAGCTCTCAGCTTCTGACAGGTTCTTCACCTGGTGCATCACACCTGGAGAGCAAGGAGAGAGACGGAAATTGTATAAATCCTTCAAAAACCGCACAATACACAGCAACTACTGGCCAGTTGGGCGATAATCACTTGGATCTGGCTGAGGATTGATTCACTGTGGATCAACGCAAAAGCCAGGCTATGCAAGGAAAAATGCACTGGAAAGGAAATGCAAAGGAAAACATTGGTAGCACTGCATCTTACTGCCAGAATAAAATGTTAACAAACTGCAGGAGACATTTTGATCAGCTGACATTCAGGAATAACTATGTGATCAGGAGATTGACATGAATGCTGTCTTGTTGCTGATCCCTGATAATGCTACAAAGATGTGTCAAACAGGCAGAAGGTGAGCGAGTTCATGTTATATGTTCAGTGTTTTCCTTAGGATGGAGTTGTAGCAGAGGAGGAGAGTCTTCTGCATCTTTAAAGCATGTTTGTCATATATCTGTCAAGTAGAGAATATCATTGAGTTTAAAATATGATTATACGCTACCTTCTCTTCTGAAGAAGACACTGAAGACGTCAGGCAGCTTCTGCATGAGGATCTCAGCCATCTGAAGAGAACCCACTACAATCTTCAGGTCCTGGCTGGACAGCATGGAGGCAATGTGACTGTAGAAATAAAACGTAAAAAAAAAAAGAAAAAAAAAAAAGATTAAAGTCAAGTCACCTTCAACTCAAAGATTGTCACCAGTAATTATCTGGTTTCTTATAAATATTACACGGTTCTTCTTTTAAAATAAGTTATTAACTTCATTTCAGACAACCTTCTGAACCGGTTTTAATGTTAAAAGTAGTCCACGGTGCAGTGAACGATACCTGGACACAGCATGGTTCCTCAGCACATCCTTCAGCAGCTCTGCATCAGCAAAGTAGATGATCCTGAGGATGGCTCTAAGGCACTTGTGTCTGACAGCAGGGCCGGCTGATGAACTGTACACCTCATACAAGACCCCAAACAGAGTTTTGATAAAGCACTTTGCCAGCTCAGGGTCCTCCTTCATCAACTGGGCTCGTGCATCCTCTCGACGAACCTCCTGGTGACTCCCTGGAGGAAGACAGTGAACCGGTCAGGTTAATTTCCTCAACCACACAGCGACTGCCACAGCTCAACTGGCACGCAATGGAGCAGCTGTGCTAAAAACATGCAGACAATTGTAAGAGACACGACAAAAACAGCATGCTGTTGACTACAATCTCTGCTTTAACAAAGAAAAAAAAACATTTCTCACACATAAGTGGATGTTTATGTGGCAAGAATCTGTTGACAAAATTCAACTGACTTGCAAGCAGTAAATGTGGATTTACCTGATCATAAAATGATAACTAATTACAGTAATTCACAATTAATTCTCTTTTCCACTTTTTTGCCATGAAACTGGGTCACTGTTGTGACTCCAAGCCGATTACAGCTGCCATCCTACTCAGTAGAGCTGTAGGCTAACAAACATTTAAGACATCAGACCCCGACAGTGAGTGTTTCTTATTTTATGACATAATGCTATGTACAGTCATACAAAGGTTATTTGAAAAGATCTGCATTACCTGCACTAGGGTTGGCAAGAGGATTGGGTTTCCTCTGGATACCACGTGCTGTTCCTGTGTCTTCATTAATCTGCTGCATAGAGTTAAAGTCAATTGTGTACACACGGCCCAGGGTTGACAAGCTGATCTCATCCTCCCCGTTCTGGTGTGCTGTCTGCAGGGCAAGATAATCACCACCCAACATCAGTTTTCCATACGGGGAAGCCCCAAATATTTGTGTGTGTGAATGTATTGAGCGGATGACGCACTGTATATAGACTGAATGTTGTCAAGTACTGTGATGCAACATTTTAATAGATTAAATCCATTATTCATCCTTCAGATAATTAACTTGTAGTGTGACGAGGTCCAGAATGACTGACCAGAATTTGTTTTAATATTTAAATACTGATGATGATGGAGATACAACATTTCACTATATATATATATATCCAGCAATTATGATTTCATATCATTCATTTTCAATAATACAAAATGTGGGTGATTCACTCATACCTCAATAATGCGGCTGTCAATGCGGTTGTAAGGATGCCAAAGTCCACGGTCATCCCTCCACTGCCAGATCGCTCCCTCTGTCGTCTGGGCACTGCCCTTCTTCAGCATTAAATCAACTGCAAAGATGCCTTCTCTAGGCAGGCAGGGCATCAGCTCACTGCAAGAAGAAGGGCGGTTTGAGAAAGATACGTTTTGTCTAATTCAGTTTAACTATAAAGTGAAATTTAATTTTTCTTAAACCCAAATTATAATTATTGTCAAATGACTAGTGTGGCAAAACAAATGCATCCGTGTTAAAGTTGTGTAGCACTTTTGAGTATTATTTGATACAGTTTCTGTAAATTGTGAAGGCAAAGTCTTGTCATAAGTCTGTTATTAGAAATGTCTAATTCAGTAAACACATTTTTTCTGCTACCAGCACAACTTTTCCCCCAAAATTACAATATTTTTGTTGTATAGCATGATCTGAACCCATTCTACACTGAAAAGAAGTCCGGCAAATAGATGTTACCATATGAGGGAGGTCAGTTCATAGAGCTCCTGGGGACTCCTGGGTACCAGTTCGATCTGTTCCTGGCAGCTTCCATTTGATGCACCACACAAGAGGAAACGCAGAGTTTCTGCTATGTCTGTTAGAAAAGGTAAGACAAACATTTCTTTTATCTGCCCTGTTGCACCTTTAACACGTAATATTTTCTCCCCAAGGCAGTTAAGACTGAATGCTAAGTGCATTTTAGAGGCAGACAATGAGCTGTGAGTCGATGTGGACTGACGTGAATACAGTTTCGAAGGTTCAAATGAAGGCACCGGTTTGTCTGCTCAAGTTGAAAATATTTTGAGGTGCAGTATAGCGTGTGCACCTGCACACACATGTTAGTTGATAGGTGTTAGCTTAATACAAGCTAAATGTTGTACCGTCATAGATCCTCATCTCAGCCCTAATATATTGCTACAAAATGCATTTTACTGTACTTGTGAAGGTGTCAAACAGGTTAGCTCAATATAGAATTAATTCATTTTGTTCCTCGGCATTTATGCCATTAGCATTCATGGGGTCTTCAATAACTACTTTGATAATTACCAGGGTTTGCTAGGACAATAGGGGCTCAGTATCTGTTAGCATGATATTATCATTCTATAACCAAGTAACACACTTCAGAGAGAATTAACAGTGGGCGTTACATTTTTTGTTTCCGTTGTTGTACACCTTTATTCCCCTGCTAAATATTTGTCAAGCTGCACCTGCTAGTAACTATCTAATTTATTAAGCACAAGTGTTGTAGTACATACAGTACAGAATGTATACAAATATGCATGACAGTAATGACAGGGTGTAAGTCGTGAGTGGCAAGGGTGTGACTGTGTGTGTGTGTGTGTGTGTGTGTGTGTCACTCACTCTGTTTCATAAGCTGGACTGCCAGGCAGGGGCAGTTAGAGCACATCAAGGAAAACATGCGCACAACCATGATAAACATCCCCGAGCTGAGCACAGGCGGGGTCACAACCAGCAGCTGCTGAATGTTGGTCAACAGGTCCCTTGACGCCACCTCCTGCAGCAGGTTCTGTCGAAATAAACACATACATGCGCATGAGCTGTGGAGTTGGAAGGTGAATGGAGGCGATAATACAGAAATGGCAAACACAAAAACAGCAACCGTGGTGTTAAGGCTTAAAATCAATTGAGGTACAAACCTCCTCATGTTGAAAGTTGTCCACCAGCCTGGCGAAACAGAGGCAAGTGCTTTCGACAGATTTTTTATCCTGAAAGAGAAGTTAATGAAAATATCCAATTAGTGAATCTTCACAATAGGTTACACTGAAATAAATGAAAACAAAAAACAATGCATGGAAGATATGATACAGGGGAGGATTAAACAGTGGCAAAACAAAAAATTTAATTTCATGCTTTGTGACTTAGTTGCATTCGCACCAAATTCGGCCGTGTGGCGAAAACGCAGTCCCCCCCAGTCATTTGAATGAGTGTACAGTAAAAACATGATTCCCTTCCTAATGATTGGCCACACTACCAGTGGAACAACTTCTCTAAAAAACACTTTAAGTTTAAAACTTTGTACAGTTGTACAAAAATCATATATTTCTCAGTTTGTTCAGCTAGCCAAACCCCTGCTGTGATTGTGTCGCATTTTATAGTTCAGTAAATTGAGACGTAGGAAAAACTCACCTGGTGTGTGAGTCTCTGAGTCAACAGTGGCAGAGAATCAGCAACAAAGTGAAACTCATCTGGAGTGATGCTCTGGCAGCAGTTGGCTGCAATGGCCAAGGCATTCCTCTGAGCATTGATACTAAAGAACTCTAGGTAGAGGAGGCAGTCGGCGAGCCCACCCTGCAAGGGACGAAAGAAAATGATTGCTGTATATAATTGTGGCTAACGGAGATAGGATGTTTTCAGGGGATGAAAAAACACTTACAGCCTGCAAAATGGCTTTGCTGTGTCGCCTTGACAACATCTCCAGGGCAGTCAGGGCCTGCTCTGCTACGTCAATAAATTGGATCACCTGAAGCTGCACAGAAGAAGGGGGAGCAAGGCATTAGCATATAAAAAAAAGCCACCATTGCGAATTAACAAGCGATAAGGGACAAACAGAGTGCACAGTTTCTTACCTTCTCCAGGAAGACAGGAATAGCATCGACCACCACAGCAGAGGATCGAGGGAGCGCCTCCATCATATACGTGAGTGCACGAGAGGCGTGATTCATCTGTGTGCACGGATCAAAAAAGGCATGCAAATAAGCAGTGGCATTACAAAAATGAATGACGCAAACAAAAGACCAGTACAGTCGCAGAGATAAAAGTTCCTCATACTCACAATATCAAAGTTATGCTCCATTTGTAACAGTGTAATCTGTGAAAAGACAGGAGAGTTTATTACTATGCAATCAAATATCCCAGAGAGAACAACAAATATTTTAATTTTCCTTGAAAATGTGTCTGATTTTCATCATTCACAAAGCAATACAGGACAGCCAAGTGTAACGGAGAGGTTAATGACCAAACAGAGTGAGACTAACCAAAGCGGGCACCACACTCTTGACAGGGAATCCACCAAGTGTTTCCTCATTGCCCATCACCAGCAGCTGGCACATCTCAATGGCAGCTTGGAGCTGCTGAGACTCGTCACCTGTGGCCTGCAGGCCCTGCAGTAACTGCTGAGCCTTGGAGCCTGTGGATAGGGGGAGCAGAAGGTTTCATCAGTTATTTACCAAACGTGAAGAACACTGATTTAAGAGTAGGTCGGCAGTGTACTCACTCGCGCCACTGCCAATGGTCCTGTGAAACAGCTGTGACATCCGGGGTCCCAGGGGCCCAAAAAGATGTGGGGGGAGACCCCTGGCCTCCAGTAGGGCTATAGGGACAAAACAGCAAGGTTTAGAGAGCAACTATACAAAAGGTAAAACAGTTTGTGTATTCTTCATACCTGAACATCAGGGATACTTGTACATTCATTCATGCAGACAAAATATCAGGACATACTCTATGGTCAATCTCGGTAGTGAGTGACTGTTAAATCCGAGAGGGAGGGATTTAACGTACCTTGAAGCCTTCCCATTTCAGAGTCATCCGACTCACTCTCTCCAGAGGTGGTCATGCCCACGGCTCCAGCGACCGAGCTTGAAGCTGGACACAAAGACAATATCAAATCAGATTTCATCGTGGAAAAGGTTGAAACAGCAAAGAAAGAAATTAGTCTTTCAAATTGATGGCCTAATTTCTATTAAAACTAGGCCATGAGGAAAAGCTTAAAAAAACCTGTAGGCCTGAAGAGGTTTAATTCCCACACAAATTTTGTAGAAAATTCTCAATTAACCAAAGATTAAAATGCATATGAAAAAGGACAGATGATCTCCTACCATACAAGAAATGAATAAGTGGCATGATAGGTACCTGAAGCCCCTTGGGATGCCTCATCAGTTCGAGCAGCTGATGAGTTGGCCCCATCCTGGTTGTTGTCGGAGTCGGCCATTTTCTCCTGACGGCGAGCGTCGGCTGCCCCGCGCTTGCCCAGGCCTGAGCCCCGCCGACTGCGATACGAGTAACAGATTGACAGTATGAGCGACAGAAGGAAAGAGCACTCTGCATTACCACTCTAAATCAAATAAATATATCCGGGGGAACCACTGTTCTATATCCAGTTTTACATTTGATCATACAAAAGTATGAGTTTGAAGACTAAGTAAGATGCACAGAGACTCCTGCGGGACCTTGTGGTTATTTCAACAAATGGCCAGCCTCTGGAGCTAGAAGCTTTCAAAGTTTAAGCTGTTGGTTGTTGTAACGCTATGGATGGTTGGAATCATAACAGTGAATGGTGGGTTTCCTGTATGCATCAAAGTCTAGGTTTTTACCTAAATTATACTGAAAAGCGTGTCTACCCTCAATGGTGAGCACCAGTCATGAAGCTTTAGACTCCTAAAGTTCATGTACTTTTTTTAAAGGCATCAATATACTAGTCTTGGGTCATTGCTGTAATTTGTACCTGGTGCTGGCACAGGAGCCCGTGGTCTTCTGGCGTGTGCTCCGCCGAAAGCTGGGGAGCTCTGCTGGAGGAGACTCGCTGCGCTTCTTAGTGGATTTCCTCAAACCTGCAGTGGAAAAAGAAAAAAAAAGGGGACATATAACCCAACTGTAGACTGGGCAAAAACACTGGTGGCAAGTTATTTTGACTAGGATAAACGTTCAGAATTTTTTTTACCAAAGCCATTGTGCTATTTGTGTCGATTTATAGGTCAGATGCTATGAAATTGTTGTAATTTAACTATAATAACCATCACAGGCATCTGCAACACATTTCAGAGAATAAGAATTTTTATTCTGGCTGTGCAACCACAATAGAAAACATCCCTCCATATCATGATTATTGGTCACAGGTCTGTGAAAAAGAGCAAAGACTGATGCTAAATGAGTAACTTTTCAATACAGTAAAGGCTCTAGTGTTGGCGGTTGGAGCCCTGTACCACTGACTAGACGGGTATTAATAGTAACAAACCCATGGCCCTATAACAGGGCAACCTTCATGCTAGATATGTGACTCATAATTCAGTAGTACAAAAATAAACTGAGAAAGTGAAGACCAAATTAATTAAAGTTTTCTTTTTCTTCATTTCCTTTCTTCTACTTTAACTGACCTTATAGCAGGGCAAATATTAATACACACATCACAAGTTCCCCGGAAAATTACAAATAAACCTAAAACTAGCGAGAACCATTCAATGGGATCACAGATATGGTGTCTGTGGCAATAACGTTACTATTTCAACGTGACCAAAAATATATTTTGCAATGTAAAGCCACACAGAATCATTGGATCACAGGCAAACATTGTAAATGCTTACTCACCATTATAGCTGAAAGTTAAAATATACAAACAGGCAGAGAAATAAAGAATTGGAGAGAGAAATATGAAGCGCTTTCCTCTTGACAGAAGCAGCGTGTGAGTTCTTCCCTGCCCTCAGACATACTCCATGTCAGCTGGTGGGCCAACAAGCTAAGCCAACTGAGGAGGGGTCTCTCCATTTTGGCCCGTGGCACAGAGCCCACCTAAGTTTCTATCCCGTCAACAGCCTAACCCCGCACTGACCCCCACAGTTTACACTCACTTCACCATACACACCAAATATCTACTGTAATATATGTATCTAACCTAGTGTCCTGCAATGTTTTCCTCTTCTAATAAGGGATGGGTATCAAATCTCAATACTTGTTTAAAGGGACAGTGTATACTATTTTGGTGGATATATTAGCAGAAATGGAATTTAAGACTAATAACTATGTTTTCATCAGTTTATAATCACCTGAAACTAATAATCTGTGTGCGTTTTGTTTGCCATGGATGAGCCATTCATATAT
The DNA here is from genome assembly GCA_038501785.1 of Myoxocephalus aenaeus. Classification (NCBI taxonomy): domain Eukaryota; kingdom Metazoa; phylum Chordata; class Actinopteri; order Perciformes; family Cottidae; genus Myoxocephalus; species Myoxocephalus aenaeus. The sequence continues at coordinate 1,171,469 of JBAMJR010000180.1, read as the reverse complement.
ACATAGAGCGGTTCTCCACCATGCTGCAACCGCCATGTTTCTACAGAAGCCCAGAAGGGACAAATCAAATCTTTTGAGCAAACGTACCCACTCGCATCTGAAATTAAAAAAGGCACATTACAAAAAAGAAAACGACCTAAAGCCCAAAGCGATTGATCCACCAGAACGCATTCATTCACTACCCAACAATGACGATGACAGAGGGGAATAAAGCTGAAACAAGTGGTTTTAATAACCACAGATAAAGTCCCTGCACACACACTTCTCCTTTTAGAAGAATATAATATTGTGGCTTTTTCGGGTGACATCACTTCACAACTAAATTAACTGAATTTAAAGCTGCATGGCAATTCAGTTCAGATCAATTCCTTTTTCAAAAGCTCAGTTATGTATTGTATTTTTAAAATGCAGCCCTTAGTTTATATATTATTTTTAATTCATCCAGTTAAATTTGAAATGTGACAATACATATTGTTGAGGTATTAGTCAATTTAACTTTCTTCATTTGATTTAACAGTCACTTGTTGACTACATACAGACGTTAATACAGCTGCGAGGCTATTTCAATAATTATGGGACTCAATCATAACGCCAGTTAAACATTATTCTGTTGTACCTTTGCATACATAAATTATCTCCAACTGGACCATATTGAATTCTAATTGAATAGCTCTGGTTTAGTGTTTAGGTGATAGTCTACAGTTCAGCATTTTGATTTTGTCAATTTGTCTTTAACACTGATGCATTAAATACATTTGGTTTATTTTGTTAAAATTAGAAACAATTCTACAGAAAAGTGTTTTTACTGAGCCATGTATGACAAAGACACTGTTGCCATTACCTAGTTTCTCCACCAGAGAGCAACAAAAAAAAGGAATGGTTTCTATATGAAAAAGAATTATGTTATGAATCTATAATAGAGGTCGAGAGATTAACCCATTAGCCTACTTAATTGGCGCAGATAGGACGTTTTAAAAACTATTGCATATCGGTGGAACTGGACTTCGATAATATCCCAAAACCTTGGAGCGCATTCTTTCTGGCTTAGAAAAAGTGGGCTACACCTTTACCGTCCCAGGGAACAGCACATTTTACAGCAGGCAGATAAGTGGTACTCCTTTCAGCCTCCCCTGCCCCCAAAAATGCAGCTCTAAAATACATATAACACAACGCTATCAGGTATTTGTCCACGTAAAAAGAAAGGCTGACAGGGAGGAAAATAAATCGTTCAACTTTTTCTTTAATTTATTTACCAATTTCGCATCCTCTCTTCCAAATAATCCAGCGATGTAACTATCCATTCATGGAATAAATTGCACACATGAGGCTCCTCCTTACCCCGAGACTCTGCACCAACATTAATGGTTTGCAAGAGTGGTATTTAACAACATAATGGGACGCACAACAGAAGTAATCCAGGGCAGCCAGTCATAACTGCCGTAGTTATAAGGGATGGGTCTTTCAAGCAAAAATACTATCTGATAATCCCCGGGGACTAATGGATCCTTCCCCCCCCCCCCCAAGCATAATCCCAAAAACACCAGAATATATCTTAAAGAGATCAAAATGCTACCTCAAGTAGAAACACAAAAGACACAAACTGTAACATAACTCTCGTGTTGTTCCAATACTCCTATCGGAAATGCCTCTGATACAGCCTAAAATGCAAGCCTATGCATTAATCTGATTTCACTTATTTTATCATTCATCAGCTCATTAATGCTAAACAAGAACAACAACACGTGACTCACTACCCAATTACATGTTCAACACTCAACAGATATGTGAAAGAAGCAAGATAGCTCACTTGTTAACTACTTCCATCATCAACTCCGAAATCCATGATGTAAGGAACTAACAGGTGACCATCTTACTTCTTTCACATCTCTTATGCTAGCAAAGAGTGTAACGCTAGTCAGCGCTTGCACATTGGCAATATTTTACACGGGAAAATCACGACAATAAAATGGAGATGTGTTTTTAACGCACGGGTGTCAGAAAGGTACACACACACCGGCCGATATGCACGTTCAGGTATCAGAAAAATGTTGTTGGGACATTTCTACATAACTCAGGAGTTCTGCTCTAACAGTATAGTGCAGCTCGTGGATAAATGGTCAAATCTACATAAATACCACCATGAAGACTATTTTACTAAAAAGTATTTCTAAATTTGCCTTAGCATACCTGCGCGCTGCACTGACAATTGAGTGACCAGGAGTATTTATGCATTTAGCTATTCTCCAATTTCAGGTTATTGGTACTTAAACCTGAAATCTGATCCAGTTCAATGACTCAGTGAAGCCCAACTCACCACATGTGAACTAGATAAGTTAGTCAAGACACACGTTATATACGTTATTGTATGCAGCATCACCAACTGCATTTATACATGATGCATGTTCATCAATTAGACGTCTGGATTAAAGGTTTTGGCTGTGTCCAAAGTGATTCTCTAGTCACTATAAAGTGAAGTATATTTGCAGATATGATTTTTAGGAGTAAAGCATTTGTCTCAGGGTTTCCCCTACCGTTAGAATAGGGGGGCGGGGCGCCCCCCTGAAAAAACCCTCCGCCCCTCTGTAATTTTCTCCGTCGCGCCAGATCACAGACGTGATTAAAGGTTCCCTTTCCTATAAACAGGTCTACACCTTGTTCTTTTATTAAACAAACTCAATGTTCTTATTTTATTGATCGTATTTCTGTCATGGTCGCGTTTACAACTCTACTTTGCTCTCGGTAACGCGCACCGCGGAGATCCGCCCCGATGCCCACAGACTCGTGCGCGCGCACAGGTGGGCAGAGAGCACACTTCCATCAGCCGGCAGAGAGCGTCCAATAATGTCGCGTGGAAAGAAAACAGATATATCTGCGTTTTTTAAACGCTCCCAACGTCGCTCCCAATGTCCCAATGTCCCAACGTCGTCGCCGACACCCCGCCCCCCTGAAGCTGTAAACCTAGGGGAAACACTGTGTCTGCATAGTTTACCTCTGGTGGATGTGTGATGTAATGCATTTTTTTTTTAAAGGCAGCAGTTACACCGAATATATCAGTTGCCAGCAGTTACGAGTAAGGTTTTGTAACTGATGTCGCTGCTTAGATCACAGGTCATGTGACAGTTAATCCCAGAGTTGTAACCTCTGTTCAAGCTCGCAAGAACAATGTGCTGACCCCTCAATCTTTTCATACAATTAGAAACCCATTAAAACAAACCCTTGCTGATACTTCCCTCGCAGCATGCTGTAAAAGAGATATCAACACAGACTGTGGAGTAAAAAAAAAGAGCATTTCTATTACTCACAGAGGGACTCCATACACAGGTAATGTGACTCACTTGCTAGTTTAGCTTGTAATCCTGATGGCCCAGGTTTGGAGGTCTCAGGTTTGGAGGATCCGGGCAAGGACAGTTTGGGTTTTGGCAGGTTGACTTTGGGGTTGAAGCGTGCTGCCCACTCAAACTTTGAAGAGCTGGCGGTTTTAGCCTGCTCCTTGTCTCGGGTACTACGGCGTGGGGAGGGGCTGGAGGCCGAGCGAGAGCGTCGTGCCTTGGTCTGATCTTTTCCCTGTTTGACTCGGGCGCCCTGCGTGGTGGTGCTGTTGGGGCCTGTGGTGGAGGAAGAGGAAGAGGTGGAGGCAGAGGAGGAGGAGTCCGTCACGTTGCTACACCCAGCTTTGGCTGAGGCGGCCGATTTAGACGCCAGCTTGGTGGGTTTTGCAGTTCTGCCCTCGGTACGATTGGGGAGGGACCCAGCGGTGCTACTTAGACCGGGGTGGGAGTCCGCTTTCTTCCGTTTCTGGATTGGTGAGGCCCCAGCGGCCCCGCTCTTCTTACTCTGGCCTCGACCTGACAATGCAGGTGCTTCTGAAGCAAGTGATCTCTTCTTAGACTTAGCTGGGCTTTTCTTGGTCTCTGAGGTATTGTCTCTGGGTGGCGGGAGCGATTTGGCCTTCTTGGCAGGGGTCGGTGCAAAGGAACTAATTTGATCGGGAGCTTCGCTTCGCTTAAGCCCACGGGCGCCTTCGCTCTTTGACTGCTGGCCTGGTCGTTCTTGCTCAGATGTCCCTGCAGCCTCTGGCTCGTCTTGCAACACAAATGAAGCCACGGACAGTGTAAGACCGCTTCTGCCAAGGAGCAAGAGGGACAACAAAACAGCATCTTATAAAACTCCTCACACTGTGAAAGGTGATGAATTACACGCCACATTCATTGTACTCAATCAGACTTTGAACAAAACACAAAACATGCACAATACTTGTGTGCGTGTGTCGTCATTGTGAGTTTTACTTAGTATGACACTATTGGATAATGTAAAAAGCCTACATTCAAACATGCACACACAATAAGCACCAAGTAGAGAGGAGGGGTACCTTCTTGAGCTGTGCCCTCTGGACTGGCCAGTGGCTGAGCTGGCTGTGGCTTTGGAAGCCTTAGAATTAGGTCTTCTACTTTCAGGTGGGGAATTTGCTTTAGGTTTTATCTGCTCTGATTGCAACCTGTAAGGTTGGAAATTAAAGAGCAAGTGATAGTGTGGGTTTTTGTAATTAAGCCACATAACAACAAAAAAGAGCCTTAATAGGTCCCCAAATAAGTTTGGCTGACATTGACAGAATATGCTCTTTCATTAACACATCTGGAGTAGCAAGAAAAACAGCTAAAAGAGAGTTAATCAGGATTTTACTATGCTAAGAGAACACAAGATAAGCTTCTAGTCTGATCAAATAGGCCAATATAAACATTTTGCATTATGTTGAAATTAACAATAACTACTGACAAACATGGCCCATGAACTAAGTACCTACATCCCTCTACTAAAACACATCTCATTTCTTTCAAGAAAACTCTAATGTTCCCTACAAACCATGATAACTGCCTCTTACTTTGAACTGAGATTAAAACTAAAGACTCACCTTCCTGCGACTGTTTGGTCTTGTGGCTGGGCCGCAGCAGTGTTCCTCTGTGAACGGCGCAGTGACCCCCCTGGATTGGAATTAGGCCGGTTGGACATTGGCACCTCTCTCCTGAAGGGACATACCCTTTCTAGACACTACCATTCACTGCAATAAAAGAGAGAAAGAACATAAGAATACAAACCAAATGCAATGCCTTTTGTCTTCTCTTTCCAACGACCAGAGTTGTCCGTGGTTTAAATTGAGTTGCTGTGCTGTGGGTGACAGCTGATTGAGTGTTTGTACCATTAAATCACCTCTCTTGCCCATTTGAGATGATCAAGGGAATGAATGTCTCGTCAATTTTCCGAAGATTGTATATCACAGGATACAAACTCCCACCAGAAAACAGATAAATCCTATTACTGACACTACCTCTCATCTAGGCACGAAAACAGGCTGCCAGTAGGATGAAGAGCAAGGAACCAGACAATTCAGTTGATACAATAACAATTTAGGATAGCCTTAAGAAACTGTGTACATTAGTTTGTTTAATCAAAGTATTTCATTAAGTCAATATACTTCCTTAAAAACAAAAACTAGAGATCCACATAGCTCAATCTTACTTTCCCATCTGTAACTAAATGTACATTTATGTGAACCACCAACAGTAAATTAACGTTAAACATCAACATTTACAGTGTATATCAAACCATAATATAATTGTTTTAAGAAACAACATTTGTTATAGAAGTTAAACAGTTTTGTATAATAAGTAGTTTGTTCTAGAGTGCAAATCATAATAACCCCAAGTATACCTAACTTGCCTTTTATTTTTGTATTGTACACATTTGTACATTTAGCGCATTGACAGGAGGGGCACCTGGCATAAATTCACCAGATTACCATCATCATCCCTTTATATTATAAAAACAACAAAAGATGCGTTTGAGTAATAAGAAAGATCAGACTAATTTAAATAAACCTACCATTGGTCAAACTGCAAATCAAACAAACTACTCAAAATGTCTTTAAAGGATATGAACTACTGTTAATATTCTTTAAACGGCCATTACATTTAGATACCTGATCAATAGAGCTTGTTTTTGGGGGGTAGGTTGTAATTATAATTTTAGTCAGGGTGTGAAAGAAAATGTCTTATACATATAAAAGTAGTATAATTTATATGCAATTCTCATCAGTCAATGACATGAGGGTACAGATAACAGGAGTGATTGATAGATTTTGAAAAACACACACACAGACATAGCAGGATGATTTAATCAATTGATAGACAATGACTAATGATTTACAACCTAAATACTTTTTTTTCATCCAGAAAAAGAAAGACTACCAATCAACCCGTTTCGTTATGGTTTAAATCCTGCCATCATTGATAATAACATACGCCACACTTGGCAAGCTCACAGGGCCATTTTAGGCCTGCACTGACAGTGCATCCTCGTCTTTGTTTATTCGTCCATTCTGACAACTGGTGCACCACACTCGCGTATAATCTGATTAGTTAGGCACATCAGATGATCGGCCTCTCGTAACACTCGCCGGTAGGAAGTTTGCTATACTACACCATTAAACAAGCAAGGCAGTGTTCAAATTTATACCCATGATTTACAGAGGCCTATATTTCTGACGTAGTTCTCCCTCACCACCGATTTACGTTAGCATGTTTAGCTACTCATGTCCTAGCAAGTCCCATACATTTTGACAGTGGCTGAGCTGAATAAGTATAAAATCCCAAAAGCGAAGATTGTTCCGCTGACTCTTAATTTTAACCACAAGAAAATTACCAAAAGGCTCGTAGGCGCATATCAGAGACTCGTTAGTTAAAGTTAGGACGGCTAACGTAGCAGTGGTTACATGGAAATGCGTAGTCGACGTAACGTTACCGGTCTGTCGACCTCTTTAGCCCACGAAGTAAACGCATAGACACATTCGAGAAGCTAAACGCTCCCTTGTTGGGGGTTGAAACTGTCATTGTTTTTTAGTAAAAAGGCCAAGCCGAGTTGCATTTACCTGAGAGGAGCCGAGTTAACCTAAACATCGAAAATGGCAGCATCGGCAGGTCCGTCTTTCGCAAGCGGTTTAACGATAACGTAATATAGCTAGCAGGCTAACTTAGTATTCTGACTGCCATAACACACTGGTCTGTGTTTGGCTGTCGATCAAGTTTAAAAGGAAGAAGAAAAAAAACATACATGTCTCGCACGCAAGTTAGCTCACCTTCTACACGGTTTGACGAGACGATAAAGTCAAAAATACACAACTGTCAAGTCGTAAGGTGTCCGGCCACATCCACGTATCACTCTTTTAGCGACTGTCACAACGAATGTTGAGTACACAAGTAGAGCTAACTAACGTCGGCTAGCTGTGGGGATCACTTATGTTGCCTAAGCTGATTTAAGGCCAATGCCTGTTTAGCGTTTTAGCTCATGTTAGCTAGAGAGAAACAAGTTGGCTACTAAACGAGCAACGTGTCAACAAAGTATACACTTCCCATGTAAGCTAAAAAGGGACATTCACGTCAAGCATCTGATTTAGCTAAGCAACGTATATTGGCATTACACAACAAGTATCGATGCTAACTATTAGCAAGCTAATGCTAGCTTAGCCCAAATAAGATAGCGAACGTTTAGTCTCGCTAACAGAGAAATATAAACAATTGACTGTTCGCTCGGGACGATGTTGTTACTGGCTTGAATTAGTGAAGATAGCTGTCCGGCTGACATAAAAAGAGAATTACTGACCTTAGCAAAACCGAATTAACTGCTGCAGGGCAGTTACGTAGATGACGTTTAGCGTTGTCAAATCAAACAAGAGCGTTATTACCAGCTAACCTTGGCATGCGAGCTAATTAATATTAGCGAGCCTTGTTGTCGCGAGCTAACGCGTTGCCAGCTCGACAGAATGGTGATGGGATTCCTTTGACAAACAACAGCCTCGTTACAACACACGGATTCAGCCTTTTGGGAACAGTTTTATAACATTTTGTTGATAAATTAACAATTTGTCTAGCTAGCAGCTAGCACGTTAACGCTAGCTAGCAAAAAAAGAAATGGCCTCTGATACCTTTTAGACACAAAAAAACAGGAAAGCAGGAACGGGATTCGAGATATTTTCGCAACACTGATTCATAATTCCTCCGATGTATTTCGATTTTGAATAATCTCGAAGGTCCAAGAAACTGTTGGCCGAGATGTCACTGAAAATGTCTACCTTTTGTATAATGTTGTTACCTATTTGTTCCAGTGTTGTAGTTGTAACAGACAGTGCACCAGCTCCTCTTTTCTCTCTCTACCCCTGCTAGTTTCACATCAGCTGAGTGGCCTACAGCTGCAATATACATCCGCGTGATTCATCCGCCGAGGGACTAGTTTAGTCTACTGCTGATTTTAGCTTTCACCATCTGCTTGTTTTTCGCCAACGGTGCTGCGGAGTGCTCTGTGTTTTGCTCTTTAAATATATGGCTAACAAGTCTTCAGACAAAAACGCGCTGTATTGTTCGGTGTCGAAATATACTGACTGCAACACTTAAGTCATTTGTGACATTAGCTTGTATCAATCCGCTGGGTCGTGACCCCCCCTCCCCCCCTCCAATAAACACACACAAAAATCATTAAAAAAAAAATGCAACTATAAAATAATGTAATGTCCAACCTTATTGCTTGTCATCAAATCAAATAACATTAAATCCAGTAAAGCGTTCCCAATACAGTTGTCATGGTAACAATCGTGCGTCCAAAATGGCGTCTTGAGGAGCATCTACTTTAAATCAGTGGTCAGGGTCCACCTCCTCACAGAGTTTCATAACTTTGAGTCATGGGCCGAGCTTAGTCTTCACCTTCAAAGTTAACTCTTAGCTCTTAAATAATGTTTTTCTGGGCTAATATTTGACTACTTTCTGGCAAGTTGAAATAGAATTACATCCAGAAACATTGTCTATCTCACTTTGAATTGAGTGTTAAGGTAAACAGTGAATTGGTGGCGAAATGATAGTTACCAATTATAAAATTAATTAATTAATGTAAAATAAACATTGCAGTGGGTTAAAATCCATCATGCCTCATGTCAGTTGTTATTACAGATATTATACAGAATTGTATTTTGGATTTATGTGCAACATAAGGTTCTCTCGGAATTAAGTGAAGTCATAATATCTTATTTCTTTCGTCAGGTAATATGGAAATCATGGAAGATTTATGTGAGACCTGAGTGACTTGCATGGCAATTTCCTACATCAGAACATGCTACAGTGTGGGTTTTTCATTACAATTAGGAAGATATTAAAATGCCTAGTAGCCTTACATTATTTCTGTGGTACTGAAAATCGTTATGACTTTCATTTGGCAGTGTGACAGTACTTTGTTTAGGCTCAGTATTTGCTTTATGGGAAGCTATCATTTGATGTCCAGACTGTGCTTTCCACTCATCATCTGTAGAACAAGTTGGTGCAGTTTTCCTGCTGAGGATCCTAGAATACACAAGATCACTTTGTCAAAGAAAGTTTGATTACCTGGTGCACTTACCGGATGGCATAGTGCACCAAATCCTTTTACAACAGTAAAAGTTTACAACAGTACAATCGGGTCTATATTACATGATGCAGAAATGTTGTTTATTGTGCTCTGATTGGACTATACCAGATCAGCAACTCAGAGAAGGTTTGGGAACAAACAGCGAGGAATCACTGTGCTGAGTTTACCGGTGACATGTGGGCATAACAAATGCTATGGGCTGGAGGAAGATGGTGTTTACCTTTTTACACACTAGTATCTGTAAGGAGCAGTAATAAAGCAACTGAACAGTTTCATTAGCCATTGCTATCACAGGTGATGGATAGTCAGTATTAAAATTGTACTTTGAGAAAACAAGATCCAGAGTTTTAAGTGAGATTTAGTGTTCTTAAATTTAAAATGTTGTGTTGAAATGTCTAATCTATAAAAACAATTATATCCAATACATTTTAAAGTGCCAGATATTCTTCAAAACAAATCATTAATACCATCCTCCATCAAAATATGAAATAGCAACAAGTGGTATGATATGATGTGATTTTATTGGAGACTATATGTTGTGACTGGACTATTTATTATCTGTGTTGATCACACCTGGTTTTATTATTTGTAACTATTGTCGACATGTGTATGCATGAGTGTATGTATGATCTATTCTCTATGCGTGCATGTGGATTGTGACGCTGCGCAGTCTATTGTGTTATTATGTTGTGCTTGGAGCCCAAGACAAGTTTACCTGCGGGACAATAACGTATATCGTATGTGTTGCCACTTTGTGTTGCCACTTATTCAATGGATGATAGATGCCATTATTTGTAAGTTAAGTATGTTGCAAAGTGTTTAAATGTGTAATATTACTGGTAAATTATGTAGCATACTATATAATCCAGCAGTTTCCCCATCAGGTTTCTTAAATGATAAACTGGTAAAACATGATCTTAAAAGGCGGATATTACAAAAAAGGATTCTTAAGAAAATGGATTCCTGCTGACATCATATCAAGCTCAATTTCAACATATACTTCCTGTTTACGTTTGCCAAAGAACTGCTCCTGCGCCCTCTGCTGCGGTCCCTCAGCTCTCAGTGCTGTCCCTGCTTCCAGCCAACCTCTGGGTTTGCATATTGTCTCTGTGCTGTGTACACAGGTGCAGCCAGCAGAGGGAGCAACACGGCAAAGAAAACTAGAGTCAGATGATGGGAGGAGGATCAGGCAAATAAACCCTTGGGTAACGTGTGCAAAACAAGTGCTGTAATTCTGGTAACCATATCCAGGCCTAAAGACCACAACACACCTTTTCTGGATTGAAACCTTGTACAAATACGTCTATGGGAGCATCTGCCACACCGGTCCTGCCTCACCTGAAACCGTATACAAGCAAGCTACAGACAAAGGTATGCAATGTTTTTTTAATTTTGTATGTTTCTAACAGGTATCTTGTTGGATCAGAGACAACACGTGGGGTGATATTTGTTAGCTACATACTAAAATACTGTCATTGTTTCTTATTGTCACAAAAAGACAACAAAAAGAAACACAAGTCGTTCATTCCTTTGTTCTGTCCTAAAGGGCAGAGAAGAATGTGTCGTTTTCCAGCATGCTATTTTACATTAATGTTTAAACTCCCCTCAATATAAAAAAATCTTCCATCCAAATGATAACTGGGTGTTGGAATGATCTGACATAACCGCATACAGCCTTGACTGGTAGCTACTATGGCCTATTATTAGCCACTGAACACTGGATACCGCCTTCTCAGCTGAGTCTGGTCTCGGACGACAAATATTCATTACGTAACAATACAGGATCTGTCTCCCAGAGCCACTTCCTGAATACCACAGCTGAAACTAGGCCCTAAACCGAGGCAGAGCGGAAGCCTCATCCATTCGTTTTGCTGGAGCAGTGTAAAGCCGTGGCGGTTGTTTCATGCTTATCCTTTGCTTCCTCGCATTCACCACGCCACCCCTCCTTCACAGCTCCTCTTTATGGGTCAGTGATGCAGCGGGAATGACGCAGCAGTGGCAGCAGCCTCCAGTCCAGAAGACAACTATACACAACAGGACCAGGGAACCTTTGCCAGAACCGTAGTCCACAGGCAACTTCCAGACAGCAGTGAAGAGGGAAGATGGTGAAGGCCTAATCTAGGCCAAAGGCAGCACGGGAGCCGGGTATACTGTCCTTTCCTCCTCCTAAGCAAACACCAGAGAGGCGTCAACAGTGGCAGAGACAGGGCCAGCAAGACCTGCGCAGAGACATTTTGGTAGGCAACTCAAAGTATGAGTGCGGGCTATGGCAGCGACATTGAGTGCTACTACAGGGATGAGTGTCTTTCTATGCTAAGAGTGTAAATGCTTCGAGAATGAGGATGAGGCCTAGTCAGCCTTCTAGGGCGGTGTGCCTCCCTGCTAATCGTCGTCTCTACATGCCGCAGCCGAGCTTACTGAGCATCGGAGGCCTGTGTATTTGTCCCGTACGGAGTAGTATCTATGTGTTTCATAAGGCCAGTGAATTATTAACTGTTGATTCCAGTTTGGCTTGAGATGAGATCTACTTTGAATGTGAATTTATAAAAAGAATAGTCTCCCCATTCTTAAATTAATATAAATAATGGTTCCCAAAACTGTAAAGCACATTTGCCAGATTATGCATATAAAGAAAGGCCTGGCCACTTAAAAATACAATGGTTAAAAGGGTCCACTATTTCTTGGAGTAAAAAATGATTTAAAAACCTTTATTTTATTGGTTTAACACAGATGTATTTCAGCCTCCATGCATTAATAAGGTATAAGGTACATACTGTACATTCAAATTAGGGGTTATTTTATGTTAGTAGGGTTAAAGAAAGACTACAAGGTGCACTAGATCGCACAAATAACCAATGGTTTAGAATTATTAGTATGGACGCCATACTAATAATTGAAGTTACTGGGGATAAACTAAATGTTACAATGATAAAACCTCTGTGTATTCTCTTTAAATGCCACTAATCTTCCTCACCTTGCTCATCAAAAACCCTCCAACTCACTTTAAAGTAATGGCAATATCTTTTGTTCACATTAATGAATTATTAGTTAATTTGACTTCTTAAAAAAGTGTTTCTTTGCTGTGAATATGAGAAGTTCTATGAAGTAGATATTGTATGACTGACAGCAGTCTCTGTAAATAACAGTCAGCTGTGGTGGTTGTCGCAAGCTCATCCAACTTTAACCAGCCAGGCTCCCCTTAGTCTCCCAAATTTAGATTTTACGGCTCCAGTTATAGAATATGCACTGAAGGCACGTTTTCCCTCATCACTTGAATTGTTATCTCATTTTGTTGTTGTTGGTTGTCACACCAACATGGCCCATTGTGTACACTGTCAACTCCCCAGGGCTAATGTAGGGGTCTTCAAGGAAGCAGGTATTGCTGTCAGCAGAATAATGAGCTTGTAGTTAATTGTGTATTTATGGACAGGACAATATAGCAGCTATGATTCAGAGTGATAATTGAGTGGAATTTAAGCGACTAAAGCACAAACACACCTTGAATAGCTTGTTTCCTTTGGGGCAATGAGTGACTGCATGCATAATGATATGGCACCTGCTACTTTGTCTTTTGAAGTCAACAGTGCATAAAATTAGATGGCTTTCGGACTGGTTTTAAAAGGAGTCTCAGCCAGTGTGAGGAGAAGACCCACACAGTCATACGATTACACCTCAGTTGTGTAAATTAAAGAGTTGCTTCCGTCCTCGGAGGCTGGCGAGAGGCTCACAGTGCCACGTCGGGTTCAGCTTCCTCCCCTCCCCCTCGTCTGCAGTGCTGACGCATCTGCTGCTTTTGCATCAATCAGCAGCCTCTATATAGGTATACCGAGAGCCCCTGCGGATAGCAGGACTCCCTTTTCCCCTCAGCCTTGCATTTTTAGTTCGCACACTCACTGCGATTGTGAGAAAAAGAATCGATGAACATCTGTCCTGTGACTGCTTTGAGACACAGTAGGACAATAGTCACTGCCATCTTCTCACGGGTTATGCATTACCTAACCACAGTGACTGCGTAAGCACGGACGAAAGGCTTTGATGTAATATATCTCTGCACAGACAGAGTATGTGTGCACAAGCATGAAACAGATGGTGCAGCGTTATGCATTCAAGGTGCATGTTGTTTTTATGAGGACTATAGATAGCCTTATTTCATGCAAAAGAGATTTTTGCTTTTGGTCAACCTTGATGCATCGGGATTGAGCTGGTGTGGCGCTGGGGAGATTTAATATGTAATTTGTTGTACAGCGGAGAACCCCACACTCTACGCTGCTACCAGCAATGCAGCGGAGTGTTTTCTCTGGCTGTAGCATCGAGCGCTGAGCTGGTGTGTGATGTAGCACCCAGCATCTCTCCGCTCTCCCTACAGCCCTCTGCCATGCTTAATAAAAGTTGCCGCTTCCTGCTCAGTGGCTCCAGAACGCTTCAGTTGCCCAGCTAGCACAAAGGCAGACCCATACTCCGGCTCAGCTACATGCTGGATAAACTGTGAGTTATTCCTATAACGGCGGTAGCACATTCAGAGGAGGGCAGGGCAGATCTAGCCCAGGACCTGGGCTGCATGGATAGAGGCGAAGGACGTTTGAGCTGGAGTCATCTGCACACTGAGAGGGAGGGAGAGGAAGAACGACGTCAGAAAAAGCTCTGCTTCTGACAACACCACTGTTCAGCGACCATCATAGAAAAAAACTACTTTCACCTTGCTCTCACGAAAACAGTTTTTCATGTTTAGTTTGGTATATTGAGGGCTGTAGAAAAGAGATACTGCATGACACAGTTTCCTGTTTGCCCTGCATCATTCTCTCTGATTTACTAAGGTATGTTTGCATGGTTTCCCTCAATTCATAACCTGTTATTTTGCGGAAGTATGCTTTGCAGAGATGCGTGAAGTGGCTTTTGCTTTGACATTTCGCTCTTTGTTTGACAAGACTGTGTCTGCGTGCTATATTGTCATTTCATGGTTTGTGGTTTAGCATGTGGGGATTTTTCATTTTTCAGGTTGAGACGGTAAAGAATAATATCACATGCACTTTGAAGGTAAAGCAAGGTTGGGTGTGGCAACGTCATAAGAACTGATGACAATTTTTTAATTTCCGCTCAGCATGTGGTGGCAGTATACCATAGCAATTGGTCCAAACTGTGGCAAGTGAAAGTGGTAAAGTAAAATAGCAACCCAGAAGAAAATATTAAACCGTCACAAAATGAGAAATTAGAACAAAAGCCGTAGCACATCACTTGCTGATATCAGATGAGAAAGTCCTTTGGGTAGCATTTCTGCTGCAGACAAAGACACAGACCAATACACATATACAAAGTACATTCAAGCGGGACAAAGGCAAACCTTGATTGCTGTGTGCTGCAGGTTCTCAGAGAGGGCAGGATGTTTGTGGGAGAGAAGGGACCGAAAACCCGGACAGCTCATACAGTCACTTGCCATCCAGCTGAATCCCAATAAGTGCTGCGCCATAGCATGTTGCTATGACAACGGAGGCCTGTCTGAGAAAGAAGGCAGGAGGCTGGTTGTGTTTTCAGCAGTCTGAGAGGCTTGAAGAATGGCGGCCATATTGGATTTGTTGCATGAACGCGACATTGGAAATGGATGAAAAAAACAAACAGAATATGACATCACTGATAAATTACCTAAACCCCTTCGCAGTACACAAAAAATACTATAAATGTATTTTCGTTGTGAATAATACCATGTCAACTGTAATGCCAGAAACAAAATTAAATTAAAAAAGAAATCAAATTGAACTGCTTGTTAATTTAATAATTTGAGTATGTCCACAGTATAATTTGTGCAGACTAAAACCAGATTATGACAAATTAAACTTGTCTCCTGTTTTCCACTAAGTACCCAGCCAGCATGTCCATGTGGGGCCCATAAGGTTTAAATTTGGGCTGCCGATAAGGGTCCCAAGTGGGTTTGTCCGCAGTTTCCACGGTGGCCTCACCTGTGTTTGCCCATACTGGGTTTATTCACCGGTTTATTCAACGACTTTAAGAGGGATCTGACTGGGCTTTAAGTGGGACCCAAATTGGCTACAAATTGGCCTCACCTGTGTTTGCCCAGTACTGGGCAAACACAGGTGAGGCCACCGTGGAAACTGCGGACAAACCCACTTGGGACCCTTATCGGCAGCCCAAATTTAAACCTTATGGGCCCCACATGGACATGCTGGCTGGGTAAGAACGCAGAACAAATAAGTTTACAACAGAGAGACTCTAAATATAGCGGCGTATAGCAGCAGTTTACGAACACATCTCTGGAGAAAGAAAATCATAGTCTCGTGCTAAATTGCACTGTTGCTGTATGACTTTTTACTGAAGACTTAAAGAAAGAAGAAGAAAATAAAATAATAATAATGTGAAGAACTAACTAAAGATGAATATTTAAAAGATACTGACTCAGATGTGACGATTTATCACTTACAAAGGCAAGCTTAATGTGTCTTAACGGATTCAGTCAGCATGCTAGTGTGAAACATGACTTAGTACAGACTCACACCACACTGACTCTGTAGTGAGTAGGCCACAGTTAGAACACCATGCTGGGTGACACATCCTCTTTCTAAAGTGAGAATGAATGAACTTTAACTTCCTCTAAGTGTTCATTTAGTGTTCATTTAGTTTACTGTCAAAATCAAACTAATCCACAAGTGCTGCTTTGTCAATATGCACAAGCTCTAATTCCCCACCTGATGACAAATATGTGCAGTGTGCGTAATAACTGGAGAATTAAGACATGTGCCATTAAGATATATAGTATTTAGGCCGACTACAATACTGTTAAGACAGTTTCTTTGAGTCGACGGAAGAATGTTAATGTTTCTACTATTGTGCTTCTGTGCTACATTACATTATATCAATGACATTTCCCTCATGAGGCCGTAATGAGCTGTTTCCTTTAGTTTTTAGAGTTGACAGATAAATGTATGTGGGACAAGTGAAAGGATGCCTCAACTACCAACTGACAATTAAAAATAGGGCATATGAGTCATCAATGCGCAACTGTCATTTTCATATTAACCTCGGCCTTGAGAAGAATAAGACTGTCATGACGACTGAACCAGACCTAGTGCGGGGTTGTGGTAGCACACGGGATTCAGTTATTAGAAGCAATAATTAGGACTGAGTGACTCACGGCATAATTTACCATTAAGACTTCCATTTCATTTAGGGTGCCGCTTTTTTTTTAATAGAAAGATTACGCTCTCTTCTTCTCATGACTCGTGTTGGATTAGTGCATCACTAACTTGGGTTGTTTGTGACAAAAATATTCCATGTATGAAATACTAAAAGTCAGCGATGGAAGAGAAAGGAAACTATTGTGCAGACAAAAAGTAATCGCATATAGGAAGTAATTAAGAACGTCCTACATTCAGTCGTTTTCAATCCTAATCTTCACAGTACAATTCTAGATCAGTTTTTATGTCATTTGACATACAAACTAACTCACGGGCCACTAAGCAGCTCCACTGCAGCATTTGGGAGTTACATTTTTTGCTCAAATGCATGTTGACAGTAGTATCAACAGACATAATCCCATTACTCAAAACAATCATTGCCCTCAATGTTAGCACTGACAAACGTTTTACAGCTCGCAGTTAAAATATCAAAACAAATGTATTTTCATTACAGTATTACTACATCAATGAGGTCTTCCCTAGAATGATAGACATAAATTGGTCTCATTTAGCCTTTAGAAGAGATTTAAGATCTGTTCTACACAGGATAAACAAGAATACGAACAAACGAAACAAAAGATCCGAAGAGACTGAAGATAGTAGTGCCACTATCCTTAATCAGTTCGATAAAAGCACCCGCAATTTACAATATATTATCTTTTGCTGACCCTACAGTCTGTTTTAAATGCTGTGTGACCCGTTCATTAAGATTTAAATTTAAATTAATTTCAGAGAGACGTGATGGAGATTATGATGTTAGAACTGTTGACCAGACTGTTGCCACTGGAGCTCATCTGTCAGGGTATCACTGCCATCTAGTGTTAAAACACCAAAATAGCTCAAATATTTCAAATACAAAATGAACACGTTTCTTCTGGATTTTTTTTCAGCAAAATCCAAAGTCAGATTTCACCATTTTGTAACAATCTGATGACACTATTTATTTTTCTCTCTTCTTTTTTTAGATGACCGTGGTGTTCCCGTGCACTCAGAACCTCATGGATAGTTCTCACCCTCACACTGTGCTTAGCAAGCTCAATGAGCAGCGCTCACAGGGCCTCTTCTGTGATGTTACCATTGTGGTGGAAGACGTT
Source organism: Myoxocephalus aenaeus (assembly GCA_038501785.1). Lineage (NCBI taxonomy): Eukaryota > Metazoa > Chordata > Actinopteri > Perciformes > Cottidae > Myoxocephalus > Myoxocephalus aenaeus. The sequence continues at coordinate 1,153,750 of JBAMJR010000180.1, read as the reverse complement.
AAGTTTCGGGCCCACAGGAACATCCTGGCAGCCTGCAGCGGGTACTTCCGGAACGCTCTCACGTCTCCTGAGACATGGAGCTCCCCCCAGGTGCTGGAGCTGATGGACCTGAAGTCTGAGGTGTTCGCCAGCATCCTCAACTTTATCTACTGCTCAAAGGTGACATCATCTGGTACGGAGGACACAGGGGGGCTGGTGGCAGCTGGAAAAAAACTGGGAATTCCTTTTTTAGAGAAGCTTGCAGAACAACAGAGGCAGGACGAATGTGTTAAATCCACAGACTGTGGCAAAGCTCCAGTTTCAAAAAAAGCAAAGCAGGAGGCTCCCCGACCTGAGGACATTGACAGAGGGCCACGAATCACCAACGCCTTCTCCATCACTGAAGTGTGTACTGCGAACAATCTTTTCACCCCTCTGGTTCAAACCAAAAGGGAGAGGCAATCACCAGATTTGGGACCGCTCCCATCAAATAACCCCACAACCTCCTGCCTCAACAAGAACAATGAGACAACGCAAGCCCTCTCAGAGCACTCATATGCAGTAAGCAAATCTACTGAAGGCATAGACAGCAGTCAGTGGGACAATAAGAAGGTCAGTAAGCCAGCAATACCTCAGCCAAAGCAACTCATTTACAGGAATGTAGGTCCGCTTAAAAAGCGCCACAGGCTGGGAGGAACTTTGTGTCGAAGTATACTTCCAGCTCCAGCTGAACCACAAAAAGATAAACTAAATACAATAACCCCCACGTTAGCTGACAGTGTTTCTGCAGCACCTATTTCAATCATGACCCCACCTCCGCTTATTTCAGAGGCAGAAACAGACAAAAGGATAGGCCCCGGGATACCTATAGCCACTGACAATGTTCAAATGGAACTAGGCCCGCCAACCCTTTCCCCTCACACAGAGGACAGCATTTCAATTTATGGATGTGACCACTGTCCGGAGATATTCACAAATAAAGCTCTTCTCGCCATTCACGCTGAGGTACATAAAAAGCGTTTTGTCAGTCATTTGTTTTGCAAGTTTTGTCACAGAAAGTTCATACACCTCAAACGACTGCGCAACCATGAACAGATCTGTCCCAAAGCTGCAAGAGGCCCGCCTAAACTGGATGCTACTGACATATCAACCAAAGAGGCAGAACTCCATTCAGATGACATACCGACCACGGCGAGCAACGTGACACCCATTCCTTCTGCGGACCTCTCTGCATCGTGCGCCCCAGAGCCCCTTCAAGTGGACCAATCGGAGCCTCCACGGGTTAGGAAGCCAGTGAGGCCAGGTGGCAGTCAGAGGAGATACCACTGCAGTATGTGTAAACGGGTTTACGTCACCGTGTCCAGTCTGAAGCGGCACGAGAATGTACATTCCTGGCAGAGGGCATACCCCTGTCATTATTGTAATAAAGTGTTTGCATTGGCAGAGTACCGTACGAAGCATGAAATCTGGCACACAGGTGAACGCCGCTATCAGTGCATTTTCTGCCTGGAGACATTCATGACATATTATATCTTAAAGAACCATCAGAAGTCTTTTCACGGCATTGATCCCAGTCTTTCTGTGAAGAAAAAATCTGCCAACGGTGGTCTGAAAGCCAGTGTTTATCCAATCAAACTCTACAGGCTTCTGCCTATGAAGTTTAGAAAGAGACAATACAAGACGTACAGCCAGACGTATTCAGAGAGTGTTGATAAAGATGACGAAGCTTCACCAGAGAGCAACTCTCTTATCCCTCCATTTGAAGAAAACGCTCTGAGCAGCCACCCTGACAATGTTTCATTCCCTCTGACTTTCATGGCAACGACAAAGATGGTGGCACCCGTCATGCCTCGCATCAGCTTTGGCAAGCCATGTGACCAAGACTTTGACCAAAGTCTGAACAATGAGAATAGAGATTCACCTTTCACTGACTACCACAGTAGCTTCTCTTTGCAACCTGAGTCTCCTGCAGTGGGCTACAAAGACGATCCTCCAGTACTAAGTAACTCAGAGCACATCAGGCATAATGTGCCATTCCTAAACTCTTTGAACACTGTTAAAAAGTTAGGTGAGTTATCAGCTTCTGCAAAAAGAGTTGAGGATATGACCAAGGAGATACTTCAGTCAAGCACTGAGAATCTGGTGCGCGATAAAAAGACGGGGGCAAAGACAGAAACATATATCGCCAAACCTGCATGTCCGGGTCCATCTGTGGATGGTGCTGCCATGCCCCTCTGTCAGATAACAGTCAAAATAGGCAATGAAGCCATCATCCGTCGCCGAATCAAAGGATCTAAACTCTTCCCCAGAAAGAAAAGGAGACTCAGAGAACTGAGTGAGGAGGAGAGACCAAGTCAGGGCTCTCCAACACGGGAAAACTCAGAGAGCCCCAGGCTTCGTCTGAGACAGGAAGTCACTTCTGCCACAGTGCAAGAGACGTTCGAAGAGCCCAATGACTGTGACACAGCTGATATGCTTTGGCGTCCCTACTACTCTTACAAAGCTAAAAAGAAAAGGAAGAAGTTGAGATTCAAGCATGGAAAGGTTTTGTTTCACGGTTATCCCGAAACATCTGCAGATAGAACTGCTCCCAGTGAGGCCCACCTTGATAAAAGTACTTGGCTGACAGAAGAGAGCATGTCAGGTTGTAGTGGAGAGGTGAAACGTAGTCTCAGCAGGAACTCCAGCCCGAGGACCACCTACAACTGTGACATCTGTGACAGCTCTTTTATCACAGAGACGGGTCTGAGAGCTCATGTCATTGGTTCCCACCCATGTTTCTGCCGGACCTGTGGTAAACAAGGTCCCCCAGGTGAGGCCCCTGCCGGTGGTGATTACGTCTGCAACCGCTGTATGGAAAATGGCTCCTGCTTTGATAACACACCCCGGAGCCCCAACCCAGAGAAGAAGTATCGCTGCTCCTTCTGTCCCCAGCGCTTTCTCTACCTCGCCACCAAGAGAAGCCATGAAAAAAAACACCAGGAGACAAATGAGGAGGGATACAATTTTGACAACTTCACACCATGTTCTACTTACTCTGCAGACTTGAGAGACGACAATACTCAAGGCAACATCAAAACAGAAGACAGTGACAATCAGGGAGGCATTGTCATAAAAAGTGAAAGGGTAGAAGAAGGACATTGTTCCATTGATAAAAGTAAGCCTAAAATTGAGGATACAACTGACTTTATGCCTTTGACTACCTACCAAGACATGTCATATTCCAACTTTAAAAGCCCATTATCACCTTGCATTGACCCACTCTTTTCCTCGACAACCCCAAAGATGAAACATAAAATGGCGAAAAAAGGGATCGATGCACAGCATTCAATGCAGCTGATCTCAAAACAGCAGGCTTGTGACAGAGACAGTGATGGCAACCAGGACATTTTGATGGGGCCAAGAACAACCAGTCACAATGATCTTGAGAAGTCCTGTAAACTCTATAGGAGAAATGACTCTGAAACTGAAGGTACCCATGTTTCTATACACAAGCCAGAGAAATGGATGTGCAAAGAGGAGCCATTTTTTTAAAGATCTTTGAGGACTGTGGACAACAATCGGCAAAAGAAAAGCCACGGCTTTTGGTTAGGAAATGTAAAGTTGTCATCTTTGCAGCTGGCTTTGCAGCTGAGCTCAATCAAATGTTTTGAATCAACAACACTAAACATGAGGAACTAACATGATGCACATGCTGTAATTTCTTCCCTCCGAAACTCAATGACTGAATAATTTTTCACCTTTGTAGAAGATATTTTTGGGATAATATAGGACCTTCTGACACAAACTGTACTTTTCCCATTGTCTATGCATATCTGGCAGACTCAGTGACATAACTATAAGCAATTTCAGAACAGGGGTTAGGTTGTGTTGGAGAACTGAAAAGCTTCCTATTGTGTGGTTACAGCTTCACTTTTTAAAACATGTCTGTGGAAACAGTTGGGAATTTTACAACTGTCACATTTTTGAAACTCACGTTCAGTTACCTGGCCATGTTGAGTTGCACTTTATAAATATACTATGCTATTCTGTTGGTTCAATACTTTGATGATTTAATTCTAAGCTCCATTGAAATCATTCTAATCTCTAATTAACACATGGAACCATTGAGATTTAAGTTACTTTTGTGTGTTTAATATGTAAAAAAACATGTAAAACTACTTAAATAAATGTTGTTGATATTCTAAACAGATACATCCTGTCTTCCTTTAGCCTAGTATTGGTAAATGCTTGATTTACAGTATTGAGTGACCACTGACTGATAAGCAGACTCACTAATTCTCTGGTGGTAAGGGAAAAAGATTTACATTTTTTAAATGGTAGGACTTAACAGTCATATCTGTACAAAATCCGTTTCACAGCAATCTGTTTCCTAAATATAAAGCCACATGGCGGGTATCTGCTACTCTGGGTGCTTCAGGGACCTGCAGCCCATCTGAGAAGTTCATTCCCTCATTCTTTAACACAAACTGGATCTGTATTGGGCCTCAATACACAATTTCCAGATGTTTTTTAATTCTTTGCTTATTTCTAAGACGAGCTGGTGATGTAACAAATGTATCATGTTTGAGGTACAAGGCACTGCTCAACACACTGATCCCCCCCACCCCCCATTAATTTAATAAAGGATGATTAAGTATTGAAAACACTGATAGAAACAATTCATGTTGTGTTACTGATGCTATTGAAGATTGAATATGAGCTGCATTTTAGTTACTCTTCATTCATAACCTGTAAGACTATGGCGAATGACATCGTGAGCCATTGCACTCTGAGATAAGCAAAGATTAGTTAATCTAATGTAAAATCTCCATATTGTAGAAGTATAGTGAGAAGCATGGAGTTGCAATCACTTCAATGTACAACTGAAAAGGGCACATACTCACTACATTGTACTATAGCTACTATGTAATACAATATAAGATACATATCAAAGACTTCATATGTTCCACATCTTTTTGGTGTTGTAAAACACTTCAGAAAATATATTTTTGGGGTTTCAAATACAAAGATTTGCTTTAAATGGCCTTGATTAAATGTCTATATTAAATAGAACCCCTGATCTGCGGAAGACATGAAATATTTTACATCAAAAGTCTTGATGTCACAAATGTTGATGGTAAACAGCAGAGGATTTTCTGACATAATGTGCAGTTAAAAAAGTAGATTAGATGTTAATAATAGGTGTTGTGAATGAGTGTGAGCTATATGTTAACAGGAGATAATAAATTGATTATGAGAGTTATAATGTATACCTGACTGCCCTTTCAGGCTCCCTGCTACTATCAGCGATGGAAATCAAACCGATGTTTTCACCCAACCAAAAGCAACATCACCTGGAAAAGAGGAAGAGAACACAGGATGTCTGTCACGTCACCATCCCAGGGAGGTATTGGAATTGGACTATATCACAGATTAAAATGAATAAATCATCTCAACAATCTTGGAATATTATATTTAGGAAACGTTTGCAAATGTCCACTAATAGTGTCTGTCCCATTGATATAAGAATCCACACATACCATAGTGAGTATCACCTGAGCTATTCCAATGTCATTCTTTATCTCGCTTAAAACTGCAGCCCTGTCACAAAACATAACCTCAAACTAAATATAATAATCTGACAGATGACAATGCCACTGGGAGAAAAAACTGTACATGTACTTTACATAAACATGTATAAAACTAGTTATGATATTTTAATGCATACTAACGCCTTTATTAGTAGCATACTACCAGCTACTCTTAAACAGATGTTTTATTAAATGTAGTTTGAGAGTCTTACTCTTTGTAAAAGGAAATGGCTATTATACGAGATTGTTAACTTTTTTCAAGAGTGCTAGACAAATGTAACACTAGCTAGCTTTGATGTGTGAATGTGTATGTTTGCAGACACGTTAACAGGGTCACTCCCCCATTTAAATATATATTTTTGGACAGTTCCTCTGATTTATGCAGCCTGTGTTTTTAGAGAAGTGTGCGGTTTCTTTTTTTGCAATATTGTTCAAAGTGAAGAATGTTTCCACCAGTCCCTAAAACAACCGTGTGCCTCGGGAATGTGTTTTTAACCCGGTGGCAAACGTGCATCTGTCCGACACGAGCGCGTCACACGCAGACAGGGTTAACCTAAAGCACCGGTCAAATGAGATTAGCTCGCTAAGCTAACCAGCTCCACGAGTCAAAGTATCGCTACTCGTCGCACAATGAGCAAACGGACTGTTTAAAAAATCCTACCATCTCCAGAATGAAGCGCTAGCCAAAAGCAAGGCGCTCGTCTTTTGAGGAAGCTTGTTTTTGTTTTTTTTTCTCTCCTCCAAACCTGGAGGCACCAGTGTGTACGGGACCTGACGTGACGCGGCAGTGGGGCTGGCTTTCCTCCACTCTGCCCGCATTCATAAACGGATATGATAAACGAGCGCTGAACGCACCGGAGCAGCGACAACAGTCAGCTCTGACCATGGCGGAAGAGGACGACGACGCGAGGGTCCGGGTTTTACAGAGCCTGCGGGGTAAAATATGTAAGTCTGACTGGCGAGACCGATGTTTCCCCCGTCTCCCGCACGGGGAGCGAGGTCGGTTGAGCGAGCGAGCGGGCGGCGAGAAGGGGAAGCCGGAGGGGCGCGGCGTCAACAGTCGACTCGACAGTGTGCACGCTCAGCGGCAGTTGGTCTGGTCGCTCTGCTGGTTCGCTTCAAGTTAGCTTAACATGCTAGTCGGGAGCTAGTAGCTTGTTGTGGGTGATTTCATTCACCGACCGCGACCGTCAGCTCACTGGGTGTTTTAAAGCGTAACGTTATTGGACATTTTAACGGGGGCGTTCTTGTGTTGTGTGTGTGGACTCGAGCTTTTGAGTTTACCGTTGGTGGAAACATCGGCTACGACCAACCGCTTCAGTCCCAAACCCATTCAGCTACAAAGTCAATCACTGCAGGCATCTGACAGGAATTTTAGCTCATATGGAGACGAAGATAACGTTCATTTCAGCGACTTGGTTAAGTTAAAACGCAACGTTAATATAGCTTTATATGTATAGAACAAAATAAGGTCTCAAAGTAACCATCACACACTCTTTGGGGAGTTTAACGTTAGCTAACGTTGCCCAAGTTTTGACAGCTAACGTTAAATATCTTCGATAACCCGCCAACGTTGCATCTCGTTAACGATCGTGGCACGATCGCACGTGTATCACAGTGGTGTGTATGTGTGTGTGTTGTCTCAACCCAGCGGGTCTCTTAATCTTCATCTTTTGCTCTCTGACCTGCATTATAATCTAGAAACGTGGAAATGCAGTTATCGTGTCTGTTTATATGACAGTACGTGAATGATTAAAGCACCCGTGGGAATGAGCAAGCAGTCCTGCCCCGCAGCAATATAATAGTAATACACTAGTCATGCATGTGTGATACGAGTCCAAATCGGAAACGTTGGCTTTAAAGTAAAATACCTCACGAGACAGTTTCCTCATCCTCCGTCCCTCGCAGGCTTGGCTGGTCCAGTAGTGGAAGTACCTGCGAGGAGGCTGTGTGCCTGCTTGAATGTGTAAATGTTTTTTTAAAATTTATTTAACAAATTACTCAACGTAAAGGTGTGTATGGCTGCTTTCCAAAGGATTCAGACATTAACAAAATGTTAAGGTTCAAATGCCACAAGATGTACTGATTCCCATGATGTAGTTTACATCTTAAATATGCTGCCGCATATTTGATTATTCTCGGTATTAATACACATCTATAAACACTGCTCCACCATAAGCTGTGTTGGTGTTTGGGGTAATTGATTATGGTTCGGATTTGATTTGCCCCACTGGCATTGCTTCATCTCAATGGAGAAAGTAAAATTGAGTGTGTCTTCAAACGAAATACATTTAGAATAAGCTACCACTAAACCATAGTTTTTCTGAAATAATAATCATTTGTATTATTGTTATTTTTAAATATGTTGGACACTATATTAATATGCGTTTGGGATACATTTAATGTTTCAAGTGCATTTAGGACATCATGACTCGCTATAAATCTGGCTTAACTGTATGTTTTTACTGTAAGGTGTAAAGTCGGCTAACAAGTTTGGAAGGCTTGTTTGCATAGGCACATGCATAGGAAGACAAATGTCAGTTTCACTACTATGAATTAATGAAAAAACAGTAAGCAGAACAAAATAGAGGAACTATCGTGGCATGTAACTCACTTTGCAGTCTTACGAAACTCCATTCTTCCTCGTTCACACTTTGTCCTTTTCCGTTAGCCTACATCAATCGAGTTGGCATTCTGTAAATATGTATTCCTATTGCAGTTTTGGGATTTGTGTGCTTTGATATATGCCCTTGTTTTCTTCATTGTCTCAATAAAATCAGGAAAAAGCCAGTTTACTCAGCAGCCGTCCGCTAAGACTGGTATTGTTTAGGCATATACTCTCTGACCTTTCGGCCGTGGTTTTCACAGGGTGACTTGCTTCTGTTTTAGTGGAAATGTTATTGAAGGGACAACACTTTTCTAGGGCTGGTGGGCAAAGAAACTGGATGTGTTCGTATCTGCGTGCATATGTGCTTGTGTGCTCTACTCCCACCAGGTCATCCTGGTCCAAGCTTAGTGACAACTTGGCTGTTTTCACTGGCTGTTTCTAAGATTAGCTATTCACCATTATTAATAGCTTGTTAAAAAACTGATCTCACTGGTGGCTTTTCTTAATTAGGTCTCAACCTGGGCTTAAGGTACATATCCAAAGCTCAAGGACACATTTAGACGACTGACCGTCTAATGTATGAGTCTAAATCTGATTCAGTGTGAAGTTATTGATGGTGCTCCGTTTGAGTGAAATTTAACTGTTCTGATGATTCAAGTAAAACTTCTCTGGCTTTTGATTTAGTGCATTTCTTTTATGCCGCCCCGATGGAACCCCATGGCATATAATCTGGGTCTCCCTGCGATGTAATGGAAGTGTGTGCGTGCATGTTGTGTGCGTTCCAAAGGTGTTTGTCATTTGTGAATCAGCGCTGTACCGTCGTCATTGGTTATGCAGAGGAAGTCAATGTTTCATGTTTTTAACCACATATGAGCCTCAAGTCTACATCCGCTCTGCAGCTTGCCCTCACGACTGGCAAGAGCCAATGTCCCCATATGAACACGAGGACGTTTAATGTAAAAGCATATTTTAGTCCTCTGTGTATGATTGCAATCACACATGCGTATATTGATTAAGCTTTGATTGTTCGCCTCAGTGAAATGAACCTTTACTTTAAATTTCATGTCATTTCCTTTTCCTTTTTTGATTAAGAATGGGAGTAGAACTAAAACACATAGGTTGTTTATCTTAACTCCAGGACTGCCAATTGTGTGTTGCAATAAATGATCAGAGAAAGGCGTTTTTCAAGATCTGAAACCTGAATGCACATGTTCTCAGAACCTCTTGAGGGTATAACTCTGTTGACATTTCATTTAATCTGGTTCCCTTTTCAGTCCAGCATACCTGTAAAATTAATATTTATTTTGTGTATCATCTTTAAAAAAAAGTTAAACCTTGCAATAGACACCATACATACAGTACATTACTACCCTCCCCTGGATTGGCACATGACCCCTAAAAACATAAGTAAATGGGTATTACATTTGAAAGCACAGGGGATTTTCTACCCCATAGAACAGGGGTAGTCAACTAAAATGTTAAGAGGTCCAGTTAGAGAAATTTTCTTGAAGCAAAGGTCCAGAAGATCATAATGTCTAACTATTTAGTGTGATATATATTTAAGTAGCCTGGTAGTTGTATCAACATCTGCATGTAATCAATACCTTTCAAATCAAATGAATTCAGTACGATTAAAACACTTTTTAACAATATTTATTATCACGTAACATAGAACTGGACTTATGTGTGACTGCAGATATGTATAATGTTCTCTCATGAACTAAATAAAAGTAGGGCTGCATTTTAAAATAAAATAAATACAAAATGAAAATTGTGCACGTAATAGTAAATAATAATAATCAAATAAAGTGCTTAACTTCAGAAAAATTTAATAAAGGGAGGAAAAGCTTAAATTTCCCTGTTTCTGTTTCACCGTCTCAAACAATTTTACAGATAATAAATCTTAACAATTTAACAGTTTTAGAGCATCACTCTTACATCCCACTCCCCCACGTTTTTGCTCAGTGTGAGAATTGAGCTCTAGCTTGTCCTGCCAGGACTTTAAATCTGGGCTTGAATGGAGTCAGGGCCATCCTCATGCACATGTGGAGGTGCTCATTGGTGAGCCTCGAACGATATTTATTTTTGATGATATTCATCGTGGAGAAAGCTGCCTCGCAGTTGTAGGTGGAGCCAAACATGGTCAAGATGTATATGGCAACTTTCCTCAGACCTGGAAAAGCTGTCTCAGGGACCGTTTGGAGCCAGAAAGTGGAAGGGTCAGTTCTTAGAAACTGCTCTTTCAGGGACACATCTGCTTGGAGATCAACCAGTTGCATCTGGAGAGGCCCAGGATTTACCCATTTAAAGTGCTGTGTGACTTCCTTTGAGAACCCCCTGACATCAGTGATGATAAATGGGTTCTGAATGAACATGGTGAGCTGCTGTCCAAAGCTGAAGCTGTCAAAACGGTTGCTGAAGTTTACAATCAGCTTATCAATGAAGTCAACAAAAGAAGACACATCTCTCTGTCCCTGAACCTGTTCCTGCACTGCTGGGAAGTGTGCACAGTCTCCCTGCAGGTCTTCCTTGAACAACTCAAGTTTCTTTTGAAAGGAGCGGACAGCTGTCATCAGTTCACAAATTGAATTGTCCTTGCCCTGTAGCCTCAAATTCAGTTCATTCAGATGTGCAGTGATATCAACCAAAAAGGCCACATTATCCATCTGTTTCTCATTTCCTAAAAAGAGAGAAAACTGTGTTGCTTTCTGATGTCTTAGCTCTGCCAAAAAAGATGCTACTTCCCTCCTGATGGACCAAAAGCGCGCTAAGACACCCCCCCCCCCCCCCCCCCTTTGCTGAGCCATCTCACATTATTGTGCAGCAGAAGATCATCAGCATTGGCATCAACTTCTCTGAGGAATTCCCTCAGCATGCGATGCTGGGTGGAAGAGGATGCCCTGAGAAAATTGATAATTTTCATCATTGTATTCATCACTTCAGCATGCTCATCTGACAGGGAGGCACAGAGGACAGATTGATGAATGATGCAATGGTAAGCTATGAGCTCTGGATTGTCCTCTTTCAGTCTTGCTACAGCTCCTTTCTCTCTCCCTATCATAGCAGGGGCTCCATCTGTGGCTATTGAAACCACTTGTGTTGGCTCTATTCCTCTCTTTGTTAACATCTCCTTAATGGCCAGGTAGATATCTTCTCCTCTTGTACTGGTCTGAAGGGGAGTGACACCTAACAGGTCTTCACAGAATGCTTTCTGGTCTGTGTTGAAAAACCTGACATACACTAACAGCTGAGCATTGTCACAGATGTCAGTGGACTCATCCACAGCTAAGCCTACACATGGTGCCTTATGTATGGCTTCATTTAGCTGGGTTAGCACGTCCTGAGTTAATATTTCACTTTTCTTTGTGGCAGATGATGCTGACATGGGTATTTGCTTTATCTTATCACAAAGCTCTTGTTTTGGTTTTCCGTCAAGTAATGTTTCAGCGACGACACTCATGCATTCTTTGACAAGCCCTCCATCAGTAAATGGCTTTTTGTGTTGCCCCAAAATCCAAGCAACTCTGAGGGAACACTCATGAGCACGTTGTTGGGCAGTGAACGTGTGGCTCAGGATCCTGGTGGACTGTTCAGTTGTTTATTTTCTGTGATCTCACTTCGGATTTGAGTGGGTATGTTTGTTCAAAACCTTTATGTTTTGTCTCATAATGGCGTTTCACATTGCCACTTTTATTAAGTGCCACGGTTTCTGAACATATAAGACACACTGGTTTTGTGCTCCCTGTGGGAAGTATGAACAGAAATGAGTCTGTCCATTCCGGATTAAATGCTCTATTTTCGCTGTCAACTTTTCTTTTTTTGGAGAGCGACATGTGTTCCTTATGTTTCTCTCCCTTTCTCTGTCTCACTCGCCTTTTTCTCAACTTTCTCCGGCGCAGTCGTCCGTTTCTCTCCCTTTGTTTTCTACATGTATCGCTATCTTTCTTTTTCTTTCTACCGTCTTTTCAAGTGTAACCTGCCTCTAACTTTCTCATCTGTCTGCGCAGCGCTGTCTGTCGAGACGTAATGTTTACCGCCGAGAATGCATAGATTTGATTGGCTGAGTGATATCACGTGGGATGGCTTAACTCGCATGCAATTGGTCTGTGCGTTTCCTCATCCGCTAAACCACTACCGTAAAGACTGCAAAAGCTGCGCCGCGCCGCCGGGTAAAAAAATAAAAGCGCCCTGTCAGGTTTTAAATCATAACCTTCTGTTTTGGCTGGCGGTCCGGGTCCGGATGGGACGGCCTCTGGGTCCGCACCCGGACCGCGGTCCGCCAGTTAGTGACATATGCCATAGAACTACAATATTCTATTTCTTTGTCCTACACCCACATGTGCATGTTCTCAGAGCTTCCTAAAGTTATGTGTTGACATGTCACTTCTTAGTCAAGCATACCTGTAAGATTTATATTTATAACGGTAGACTGGAAACGGGTATAGAAATAGAGACATGCTATTGAATAGCATGGGTGTAGATTATCTAACTGTGTCATTGATGTGCCAATTAATTCATAATTATAAAAATGTCCATTACATTTTATTTAGCTGACACTTTTATCCAAAGCGACTTACAATAAGTGCAATTCAACCATGAGTACAAACTCAGAACAACAAGAATCATGAAAGTACAATTTCTTCAATAAAGTTAAACTACAGAGTGTTATCAGTAAGTGCCATTTAAGTGCTACCATTAACTTGGGAAAGACTGCTGATGTCTTGATGCCAGTCGAGATAGTAACAATGTTCTTCTCTTGGTATTGCAGGTGAAGCTAAGAACCTTGGTCCAGTCTCGGGTCCAAATCGACAAAGGGATCTCTGCACCTTTAGCACCATAAGTCTGGATCAGGAGGAGGTGTTCCGCACCAAGGTGTTTGACAAAAGCGGCAGGTAAGCAAGGTTACCCCTGGTCTTATTTCCAGTTGGAGCTGCAGTTCTACTGGTGTTACTGTTCAGTAAGGTGTTGCTGATGTTAATGTTACAGTTAACTGTCAACTTTTAAGCATTACACTTTTATTTCATTTCATAATGAAATAATAATTTCAAAGTTACACCATGCATCCTTTAGTTACATGAGATGCCACCGAACTTGCATAATGATTAAGGATGTGCAAACGTCCTTTTTTCAAGTTGGTGGATGTCCAAACAGTAAGAAAGGCCTCTTACATGTTTATTTTAATTTAGCATTTCTAGCCTATTTATCTGTCTTCTAGTGTAGTTGAATCTTATGAGTAGTATCAAAGTATTCAATAATTAGTTTCCTGGAGAGTTTGGTACTTAAAGTGACTCAGAAGAAGGAGAATTTTTTTTCATGTCCAGTCATTCATCACACACCTCATCTATAGCAAGTTATGTTTGCTATACAAGAAATCCAAACATCCTTCTGTTTTTATGCGGGCGAAGTTTCAGGTTGAATGTCTTCTACTGTACCATTTCCTCCTTTTTTGTTAATTTTTGAACTGGCAGTGAACCTTTTCTAAGGTGCTTACAATCAAGTGAAAATGTCAGACCTTCACGGGTCAAATGTGGGTGGTTTTCTAAATATTGTATATCATAAACTGAAGCCGTTTAGTTGTTGACTGCTCATTTGTTGGTGCTTTGGAGGTCATGATTTGTTCGACTGAATAATTTATATATTAATTGACGTAAATAGTTTTTTTACTCTTGTAACCTTAATCTAGAATTATGGAAATCAGTTAGGGAGGCCTAGAAATAGGAACCCCACTTGGCACTTAACACTGAAATTCTCCAGTAAATGTAACCAGTATCTGCTATGCCATGTTTGTTCAATTGTCATGATTACCTCAATAAATATTAAGATAATGCGCAACATTTCGTTTCAGGAATGCGGTTGATTAGGTTATGATATGCTCCTGCAGATTAATTGTATCACTGTTGGCTGTTGTGGTTCTTTGTAGAGTTTACAGTTTTAAGAATTGAAGTCAAAGACAGGCTAAAAGAAAATGGAAATGACTCGCTGAGAAAATCTCTCATTTGGAAACAGTCCTGGACCGTTTTGTTTGTCGCAGGCCGATCATGTGAGAAATGTCCGGTTTCAAATTCAGTCATTTGATAACATCTTACAAATGTCAATATGTGACTCAGGGCTGTGTGTGTGCAGGCTAGCATTTTCTTCTGGGAAACACTAAGTGATTCAGACTGAAATGAGCGTTTTTACCAATAGCTACATTCACAAGCGGTCCAGAGGACGGTGTGGGAGATGGGCACCAGGAACCCTTTGAGGTGTCTTATCTACATCATTGCATATCTCACTGTAAACATGGGCCTGCCTTCTGCAGGTATTTCACAACGGTTCTTTTTTTCTCTCTCCTGATTTCGGTGCTGTTCAAAAGGATTTTACAGTCTCTGAGGAAGTGTGTCCTCCCACGCTCTCCCCTGTCTTTCTCTCTGTGTCACTCTCAACTACCTTAGCCTCTTCTGTTTAGCACATCTTAATCATCACTGAAATTTGGCCCACTGTTTTTTTGGGGATGTTGTTTGACTCATGCTGGAGCATGGGCTCCTGTCTCTGAGGTTTTAAAGGCTTTATGGAAGCTTGAATATCAGCTAATACCTTGGATAAAGCAGGCATGTTGTGGTGAAGTGGTCCTACCTAGCATGCTCACGTTACTTAGAGACTAGGGTGACAACAGAAAGAAAGGTAGTACAGTGGGAGTACGTTTGAGTGTGTGCAGAATAGGGAGGTTACAATTGCATAATTTCATGTAATGTTGAGGAGGATGTGTGGGTGTACACTGGATGTGTTGACCAAACGCAGTGCGGAAGTATCAGGCAAGATATTTCATCATCCATGAGGTATAAATTGTAGAGGGACTCATCTGTCCCGGGATTTAAGAGTTACAGGATCACATTCAGACATAATTCATTTAAGCACATGACCCATAAACTACACTAATGTTGTCTGAGTGGCTAAGATATTCACCAAGTGTCTACATAGTTGTTTATATGCCAGCTGCTCTTTTTTTCTTCTTTTTTTCTTGACTCTACTTTTATGTTTTACAACATTACATTTTTTACCCCAAATGAACAGACCTCTAAACTTTGCCATCTTTACTGCCCTAAGATGACTCTTTGTAAATCAGTAAAACTCACAGATTGCAGTTTTACTTGACCATATAAACGGTTAATCCAGTACAACTGTTTAAGTACTCTTCAGTCTGTTTGAGACAGGTGGTTCATCTGCTGGCAGCACGTACATCGAGGTGGTGCTTAACCTACAATCGGCCGTGTCAGATCAAGCTGTCTAGCTCACAGTCTTGGTCGTGAGGTAGTCGTGTTGGCAGGACTGAGTGGCACAGATGCTTGAGCCCTCTGTGTTTGACCCAGCTCCTACAGGGCAGTAGGTCCCGTGCTAAACCTGAGAGCGCTAACCGCCCAAGTTTGCTCCCACAGTCTAAAGCCGTGCAGGTTAGGTGGACTGGAAACAAAAAATGTGCTTTCCGGATTGAATGTGAGTGGTAATGCGTTGTCTTTTCATGTGTGTTCGCCCCAGAAACCTGTCCAGGTTGGATGGATGATATATACGCTCAATCCAGTATTGATTCGAATTTGTTCTGATATTGCTGTATATCCCGACATGACAAGTATATGCCAAATTGCTCCTAAAAATAATGAAATTAATTTTTTATATAATATTAATAATATTTGATATACAGTGGGTGCGGAAAGTATTCAGACCCCTTTACATTTTTCACTCTTTGTTTCATTGCAGCCATTTGCTAAAATCAAAAAAGTTCATTTTATTTCTCATTAATGTACACTCAGCACCCCATCTTGACAGAAAAAAACAAATTTATTAAAAAGGAAAAACTGAATGCGGCTAAGTACAGAGATATCCTGGAAGAAAACCTCTTCCAGAGTGCTCTGGACCTCAGACTGGGGCGACGGTTCACCTTCCAACAAGACAATGACCCTAAGCACACAGCTAAAATAACAAAGGAGTGGCTTCGGAACAACTCTGTGACCATTCTTGACTGGCCCAGCCAGAGCCCTCACCTAAACCCAATTGAGCATCTCTGGAGAGACCTGAAAATGGCTGTGCACCAACGTTCACCATCCAACCTGACGGAACTGGAGAGGATCTGCAAGGAAGAATGGCAGAGGATCCCCAAATCCAGGTGTGAAACACTTGTTGCATCATTCCCAAGAAGACTCATGGCTGTACTAGCTCAAAAGTGTGCTTCTACTCAATACTGAGCAAAGGGTCTGAATACTTATGACCATGTGATATTTCAGTTTTTCTTTTTTAATAAATTTGCAAAAATTTCTACATTTCTGTTTGTTTCTGTCAAGATGGGGTGCTGAACTTTTTTGATTTTAGCAAATGGCTGCAATGAAACAAAGAGTGAAAAATTTAAAGGGGTCTGAATACTTTCCGTACCCACTGTATGTCATCAGAAAATGATTCTTTTGAAACTGGCCATGTATAATACTGCACAGTACCCGCAGCTTTAGCAGATGGATGCTCATTATTACTAATTGGAAAGACCCTTTGTCAGTAGAATAAAGGCTTTCCTCGGTTGATTGTTTTTCCTCAGCGGCTTGTAGCTGTATTATCTGCTTAAATGTTCCCCAAAAGACACTTTTCAGCTCTTTAATCTGTCCTCTTTATTCTGTTTTAATTTCCAGGTATTTTTTATCACCTTCAAGGTATTTTACTCGTCTCAGCTCCCACTCGACAGATTTGATTTATTTCCCCATTTAATTTGGTGAGGATAGAGGAATATAACACAAAAGAGTATTTACAGATACTTGTTCCAGGGTTTGTAAACTGTTCGACTACATATTAACAAAGAGAGGTTTTGAAAGGAATGGACGGAACATTCCCTACAACCCGATGAGTCATGAGGGCACCCTGCATGGTCCACCTTCTGCTCAGACGGTTCGTTTTCCAGGAAATCAACAAATCTGGTGTTTATGATAGTTATGCACAATTATGATAATTTTATTACATTTTGGCTTGAGCACCACAGTGACTTTATTCAACAATTGTCTGTTTTTTCTCTCCTGTAGAACCTAGTGCCAAAAATGCAACCTTGGATCACATTGTTATAATCCTACAGCAGTTGATTTCATGAGGAGTTGATTTCATAGTTTAGAATAAGGTCAGGTGTACTGCAAATATAATGCACATGAAGGGACTTAAACTGTTTCATCCTGTTGCACATAGTGTAGATGCAAAAAAACACTTGGTCCTAATCATTGAACCAAATTTAATTATCTTGATAGCAGGTGAATTAAATAGCATTTTCAACTTTCCGATTTAATAAATCACAATAAACATTTTATTTTCCTGTGTGATGTACATTTAAAAAGAAGTTGTAGACCACACCAAATGGACTCTTTAGATTTAAGATAACACTGGTGGTACACACAGTACCGAATAAAGCATCAAGCTTTACAAATCATTCATTAAGCCGACACGTATGTGTCACTGGTCAAACCAGGCTATCCACTAATCTGGATTCTGCCTTTTATTTACAGCCCGTTCTATGGAGAGGACTTCTACTTTGAGATCCCACGTCCATTTCAGTGTTTATCCTTCTATGTTTATGCCAAAAGCGTGTTCCAAAGGGACCTACCTGTTGGTAAGTTGCATTGAGTAAGGCACACACTTACACAAGTATATTTTCTTATGTTAGTGGACGAGTTGCAGCTTAATGTGTTTGTATATGTGTCTTTACAGGCAAGGTGTCAATCCGGAAGGATGACCTGTGTAAATACAGTGGGAAGGAGCACTGGTTTAGCCTTCATCCAGTGGATCCTAACTCAGAAGTCCAGGTAATATGGTTGAAGCAATTGGCAATTTATAGCACATCTCACACATTGGGGTTGACTTTGAATTACACATGCTTGGAAGTTGCCACTAAAGCTATTGATAATGAGACTGCACCACTTTCTCCGGGCTCAGGGGATCGCCTGCATTCATAACTTGCTGCACAGCAACACAACAAGCAGGAAATTCACTCCCATGTAATTTTACATTTGCTTACAGATAAGATTATTTGCTTGTCAAAGTAAGTTTAACAAAGTTTAACAGTTTGAAAACCTGAAATACAGCTACTGAAACTAGATAGATTACTGTTATTGTTTTGGAAGTCATTATTTTTGCCATCTGTCCGATTTTAAGTTTGACCAAAACCTATAAATCCTGACTTTCACGTAGTGTTTTTAAACATCTGGGTAACATTTATGTGAAGTATTTGTCACCAACTCACTGCCATCTTTTCTTATCATGCAAATGTAACTTATTGCGACGGCATACAAAATGGTTACATAGAATTTGTTTATTGCGTTAATCCAGTATGTCGACCTGTCCGAAGCCCAAGTGGAATTCTAATGAAGTCAATATTCTGTGACGTTGCCAGCTATTGAGTTATTCATTTCCTCAAATTCCTTGTTTTTTTGTAGAGGGTTTGTTTGTTGGTTTAATTATTTAGCTAGCTGCTGTAGCACTCGCTAATGATCATGATGCTATTGCTAAAGTCTTGTCTTATGAGGCGTTTTTTCTGAAGTTTGTTGAAACATTATTTATTTTTTTGCCTTTCAGCATTTTATTGATTTTTTTTCTTCTTTTTCTTCTCCAGGGTTCAGTTCTAGTTTATATCACATATAGGGCATGCGTGTGGATTGTTCTATTTCAACTGTACATTTCTTTGATCAGATGGTTTTTGTGGTCTGGTTGTGTCGTGTGAAACTACAGCAGACTACCACTTCTGTGCTGCTGTAGCTAACGTGTTGACTCTAGCTGCCATTAGCCCACGCCAGACTATTCTGGGTATGTGCTGCTACACTGATTCACTCACAAGTAGACACTTTCAACTGCAAAGTTACATCAGTGAGTGATGGAGGTGTTATTGCTTTGCCTCTCTGGCTTGGTTTGTAGTCAGGTTTGTATGTATCCTGTAAGCAGTGTTAGCTTTTATTCCAGTGAACCTGCTTAGTTAATGAAGAAAATAGCTTTGGTAGGATGAACAATACAGATGTATATTCATTAGGAAAGATAAGTAGTTGTATTGTGAGTGTTAATTTGCTGATGACAGTGGCTCATTTGGTTTCTTGCAGTAGTAAGTATATTGGCTTTAAGGCCTATCTTGCACCAGAAAGAACTCCTCGGCATCTCAGCCAAGTGCTGATTTGCAGAGACGAGTGCAAGTGTGTGGGGGCGTTTTGTTTAGCGCTCTCTCTATCTCTTCCTCTCTCGCTCTCTATCTCTCTCTCTCTCTTTAACACTTCCGAAGGCGGAACCGGCAGCCTTCACCACATCCGAACCCGTAAAGAGAGAGAGAGAGAGAGAGAGAGAGAGAGAGAGAGAGAGAGAGAGAGAGAGAGAGAGAGAATTAAAGTTTGTGATTAGGTGAAGGAGTTTGATGTGTTCATTTTCTCACAAGCACATTCTACAGCCCACATTTTAATCTTATTTCACAACGCTGATCTTAACTTGGGAGTCAACTTTTTGTTCACCTTTGTCCTATAGTGTAAGAGTGAGATCTCATGTTTTGAGATATTTATAACTTCTCACCGGTCCCTCTCCTCTCATATTCAACAGGGTAAGGTTCACTTGGAGCTGCGATTGAATGAAGTGATCACAGTGAGCGGCTCAATGGGTCAACACTTACTAGTCCGGTGAGTACCAAGGTTCCCTTGTCAGTCAAGTGAGGTCTAATCGCGTTGGTTGTCTTATGACCTGAGAATGTTTGAAGGGAATTGAAACAAATGGGGTGTTCGAGTGAGGTTCGTTTACACAGCCCTTTAAAAACAAAAAAGTGCTTTACATAAGAGGTTCTTGTATGCATACATTCAGATGTACCTTACATTATGTGCACAAGATTCATACAACACACGCAGAAAGCACAGGCGACATTCAAGATTCAAGATATTTTTTATTGTCATATGCACAGATAACAGACAGTTACTCCGTACAATGAAAAACTTATTTTGCTAGGTCCTCCTTACACACAGAATTACAATAAACTTGAGGTAAAAAAAATTATTGAATTAAGAATACAAAAAAACATTGCTATAAATGCTAATAGTATAAGAAAATATATAAAATAAGGCACAAAAATATGACAACAGTATTGCACAATAGCAGGTGTACACACTGCAGAAATGGACTGATCCTGCAATATCATAATGAAAATGGGAAAGCAAAGGAAGAGGCATATATTTGTGCTTTGCCCGATAATATAGCCAAACGGGAAACATTTCTTCTCAATAGGTCAGACAGAGGTATAAGAGAAAGAAACCAAAATGAAATGTGTTAAAGTAGTCTTCATTGATAAGATCACATTACATGTCAATCTTAGCTTTCAGTGGGTTTGTGTCAGAGTGTTTCACACGATTACTTTATCTATTACCTTATTTTCCATCTGTACGTCAGGCATCAAAAGTTCGTCACTGTTACTAATGATATGCGAGGATGGTCCTCTCAAAAAAGACAAACAAACACTCATTGAAGGATAAGGTTGAGCATGTACATACACACATACGTGTGTGCTTGTTAGACTTCGTGCTGTTTACGTATGTTGTTTTGCATCCCCCATTCATACTTGGAGAGCGAGGTAATGAGGAGGAAGTGATGGCATTTGAGCAGGAAGCCTGCACTTCTCACATGGCAACCGCTGTGGTTTTCTGCTGCCGTCATTCGCCGTGCCTCTCGTTTGCTTAAACTGTCCCCTGCTCACTGCCCGCTTTCATCATACGCGCACAGATGATGATACCCTTCACCCACATCAGCCGGACCAGGCAAGGTAGTAAAGTTAGAATCAACGGCGTCAAGCTTATCATTTGCACACCGTAGTCACCCTGTTGCGGTGTTGTTAGTCTCCAGGGATGGTCGGAGCTCAGCGAGATGGGGTTGAATCGAGACATGCAAAGGAGACTACAGGGAATGTCGTCATGACACTCTGCAAGATGATACACAAACATCCTGACATTCGCTCTGGTCGGCTTCTCCCTCCGGCCTCACTTAGTGACGGGCTGAATTCATTCTTATTCTCCGGTGACTCCTGCTTAGCAGCCACATCCTGTTTAGGGTGCCGACAGTGTGTGTTTGTTGACACCTGAAACAGTTGTGAAAAAAGCAGTGGTCCCTGTGTGACACGAGCCAAACATGAGGGCAAAGCACTGCTTCTAAATGAAGAAGCAACACCACTTTATCAATACATTGTGCTGTTTTATACCGTTGACAACATCTTAGTTTGAGAATTGACTTTGCAGCATTGTCATGTTAAATGGCGATCTTGATGCCAGATGAAGGCTAAGTCCAAGAAATTATAAAATGGGGAATTTTTTTTTTTATTGACAATAACAATGTCTGCCTTGTGGCTCAAATGTTGGTTAGGACCAAATTAGTTAACAACATGAAGCTCTAAGTGAATTCCTCTTCAACTGGTAATAATGATGTAAATGAACGCAGAACTAAAAATCTTGTTCATGTTCTGTCCATGCGCAGTATATTATGTATTAATTGTGTCCCTCCCTATTTCTTTGTGACCTCCAGGATAATAGAGTGCCAGGGACTGCCTTTGATCAGCGGGCAGAATTGTGACCCCTATGCCACCGTGTCCCTCGTTGGACCCGCCAGGTAACGTTGTGAACGCCACACATGAGGTCAAGTTTGACAGCATACACAAATGATGACATTATTTGCAAGTTGTTAAGTATAGAAGCAGCACGTTTTGAGTTTTACATCAATAATACTACATAAATTGAGACCAATTTCCTTAAATAAAAGTTTTTTCCCGACTAAAAGTTAGGAGTCACAAAGCTAGAGAAATATGTGCAGAAATACAACTAAGCTGTAAAATCAGACCTACTCAGCAACATAACCATGAGTAGACCAAGTGGCTGTAATCAATATTTTTATAATAACAATGTATCACATGGCGATGTGAAAGATGTGTGACTGAAAAGGATCGATCATGATGAGCCTACAGATAATCACCTGAATCTGCAGCTCTTTTGGGCTTTACAGAGCCCACAACTTTAATGTGTTGGCTCACTCTCACCGCCCTCGTAGTGTCATTTTTGGCCGCAGCTGTTTACAGTGGGGAAAAAACCCTCTAAAAACCCCACTTTTCAGTATCTGCACAGCACAATAAGACAGACACAGTTAGCGATTAGCTGGTGAACATAGTGGAGCATTTAGCAGCTAAAGAGACGGATATATACCATAATAGTTGGTGTAGAACCCAAAACAGTATTTTACATTTATCAGTTGAATACAGACATGACTAATAAATTAGTTACAAATTCACTATATCTGCTTTAAAAGTGTTTATGTCCCGGTTTTGTCCTCTTTTTTTTTACCCCAAGTGACCAAGAAACGGTCATTTCAGGTTTAACAATGATATATGAAATACATTCTTAAATAGGTCGAGCCAACGGAGGTAGTTAACATCAGTGAGATTACCTTTGATCTCTTTTGCACCAAACTGCATTTGCTAAAGGAAGCTGAGGCATCATTGCAAATTTTATGATTTGCAATGATCTAATCTTGAGAAAACCGGCGGAAGCCATAACAATTTTGTTGAGATTGTAATCTCAACAAAATTGTTATGGTCCTCAATAAAGCATTTTATAAATGGCTGTGGTCTTGATGCAAGGAATAAAAAACCTAATTTAGATAGATAATTATGGTTTTGCTGATGATCAGCAGGGAAACTTTTTCAAAGATGAGTACCAGAGTGTCTGTGATGTATCCCCTCAGGTGTGACCAAAAGAAAACAAAGGTAAAGAAGAAAACCAGCAACCCTCATTTTGAAGAGACCTTCTCCTTCGAGGTAAATTCTGTTTAGCTTACTTGACGCTACTACACTACTTGTAGGCCTGTAAATAAGCCTGGGCATGTTCACCCTCAGGTCACAAGGTTGGGCAGCTACACTAAGAAGTCTCATTTCCAGGTGGAAGAGGAGGACATTGAAAAACTTGAGATCAAGTAAGTTTGTTGATTTTTATTTTATTTCTCTCATCCGTGCGTTTCACTTTCTGTGACTGTCTCTCCCTCCCTCTCTCTCTTTCTTTCTTGTTTTCCCCTCTATAGTCTTGACAGAAGAAAAATAATTTCTTAACAACTTGAGGACAGAAACGTGAATTTAGATGTGGTGTGTTCTGACTACTGATAGAGAGCCTTGGTTTCTGGTTAAGGATATGTGGGGCTTCCTTCACAGTGGACGCATAGCTCTCTTGGTAAGACTAGACAGTTTCAAAGGTAAAAACACTTATGCATGGTTTTGAGGTTTGGATTTGAGGTGATGTCATTGCACGGGTATTTAATTAGCTTTTTTGCACCAAGCAGGTAAGCGCCACACTGGTTGTGACATTTATTTTGTCCCTTTTTGCCAAATTGGGTGGTTATGTGTTTGTGCTGCACACACGACAAAAGATTGACATGTAGTTCAATGCCATATATTCATAGATGAAATGAATGTCTCACTTCCCACCCTCTACCTTTGTAGAGTGGATTTGTGGAACAATGAGAATCTGGCTCAGGATGTGTTTCTGGGGGAGACGCGGGTCCCTGTCAAGATCCTGCGAAATGCCCACATCCACAAAGCCTGGTAAGGACAGAAGACAATGTCTTTCCATTTCTAACCTCATTATCCACGAGGAGTATAAACAAATACAAATGCATTAATGTGCTCTGCCCTATCTCCATACTATGTTTTTCTTCTGTCACACAATTTTACCAATTTGATACAAATATCAGCTGAACTCACTCTTTACTGTGGTGGTCCCAGTGGATCGAAAAATACATTTAGAAATCAAAGAAAAATATGACTCCAGATCATGGGTCATATATCCGTTAAATTCAATGACCCCAAATCTTCAATTTTCACTATTCCTTTCCACTCTGACCATAACATAAACACCCGTTAAACAACTATTATGGGGGTCAAATACAAATCCTGCTGTATTGTTCGATTTTATTTTATGTACACCATTAAAATATACTGTTTTATTATTTTGTGAGATGCTAAATGTATACATGTAAACATGACTAGTATAATTGACAGTATAAAGACTATTTAACGCAGAAAAGGAAGCAGTCTACACCATTTCCAACCTCTTCCGGGGGAGAGCGAACTGACTACCAGTATAAATAATAGTGCTGAAAATGAATAGGCCCATTTTAGATATTCCAGGGAAGATAATGGAAGACTAGAAGACCTATGCAGCATACATACACCACTTCTGGCTCATGTTTATTAACCAGTTTAATATTTTTTATATTTCTTTGGTCAAACAGGAGTAGCCTGTGTCTCCTTGGTAGAGTTTATATGGACTGTGGAAACATCAGGGACAATGATGGCAATAAGTCCAGGACTGTCTTGTCCTATTCCTTTCAAAGTCTGTTGTGTTTCTTAGGTATAAAATTGTTTTCAGTTAACAAAACTAAGCCAGACTCAGTCACCTGCTTTATAACTAGATCAGGTATTTGCATTAGAGCAGCTTCTTGCTTTTGAGTCTTTTGGTTTAAAAAAAACTCACCCATTAAAACAACAACTTGAACTTTTTCTTGCCATTACAAGGTGATTTGAAAAATCTTCCTAGATTTCTCAGTGTTTCTGTTCTTCTGTGTGGGTGTTTCCTCAGTGTAGGTGATATAGGATTATGCCAGATAGCAATCTGTTAGTACATGAGGGCAGTGAGTTTAGTGCGGGGGTGGCTTTTTTGCATGGTGGCAGTACCTCATGTCCTATGTTTATGCTGGAAACCGTCCATGTCGCACACATAAAGACTGTTCAGCTTCATGAAATCGGTACAGGTGATCTGTTGACTTCTGCCAAGAAGCGTCGCTGTGCCTGTGTACCATGATAACAAATCAAGCGGCTTATGGACATACCTACTGTATGTATCTGCAGCTTTTTGAAGCACTGCAGTTCAACTCTGCATTTAATCATTTTGTGATTTGCTCCACCTATTGGCTTTTAGGGAGACGTGCATGCAGAGAGCGTAAGAGTCAGCTATTTAACAAATCCTTTGCTTTTTAAGTGGAAGTTATTGAGTCCACTAGAATTGCAGAAGCAGCTGGAACAATAATGAAGAAAATGGCAAACGACAGCTGTCTGATTTATAGGTGAACATTAGCTCTGTGGAGTCGTACTTTGGACCCCCTTTACGAGGAGTTTGAGCTGCTTTCATCTTGTTGACGCTTCAGAGCAACAGTAGCTACAGTAAAGCATCATCTAAGTGTATTAATGTATCCCTAATAGTCTATTAAATTTAGTTCTATTTGATCAGTTTACGGGGAGGTTTCTTGCTCGTTAAGTAAAACATGTCAAAGGAAGCATTATCTCAGTTAGAAGAAAATTATATACAAGCCCTAGTAGTTTCATATAGTCTGTCATCTAAATATGACTGTCTACAAGTTCATTTAATTGTCATTGTACAACATGGTTACACAAAGAAATGCAGATTGCAGTCCCATTTTACTACTCAATAAAATACACACAAACGATACTATTATACGTGGAGGATGAATTAAGGAGTTTCACAGCAATAAGTTGTTTTGAAGTTTGGTGGTTCAGCAGATGGGACTTCTGTATCTGAGTTCTTTGCAGGCTCCTCTTTTCACCAATATCACTGATGCTCAGTAGATGGGTGCCAATGATGTTCTGGGCGGTTTTTAATCACCCGCTATAGAGCCCTCCTGTGCCGTGCACATGCCATGTCAGTTTGTAATGTTTCCCGTCAGGATGCTTTCTTTTGCTTCTCTGTAAAACTACTACTACTGAAATATTTTTCATATCCATTGACTCCGTAAGGGGCATTTGCATTTCTGTGATAGTTAACAGCTTCACAGTGCTGTATCCATAAACTTTTCACCAATCTGCATGTTCAGCTGTCCTTTTTTCATCCAGAAAAGTAGTTGCATGCACAGCCCGTCCTGTATTTTGGCATAGCATAAGGTAAATGAGTAACAATCCCAGCATTAATCCCATGTACCGATACAATTTGTTTTGCTTTTAGCTGTCTTTTTATTGTCGTTAATATTGGTACAATTAGTTTCTAGTGCGTTGAGCAGTTAGTTTCAGGTCAGCAGGATCAACCGTCCCTTCAGCCTCTATTTTCTGAACGTGGTAGTGAACCTGTGTAATTCTATTTAGGTTGTTTTATGTTAGGTATACTTTTAGGGTTTCTTAGGAGATTGGTTGATCCTGACATTGAAAAGTGAATGGTTATATATACATCTCAGCACAGTGATATGGTGTCTGTCTTCCTGTGGTCTAACAGGTATCTCCTACAGCCAAAAGGGAACGGCAGCAAGTCCAAGTCTGATGATTTGGGATCCTTGCGTTTGAAGCTGACCTACATAGAAGACACGGTGCTGCCATCTGCCTGCTACACACCACTCTGCAACCTGCTGCTCAAATCCCCAGACGTGAAGGTAAAACCTCTGAAAAAACACACGCAATTGTACATTTCCACACGGAAACCATTCAGGAGCTGTTAGTAGATAGTTCATGGTGGTGTAGCTTTCCTTTGTGTGGCACTAAATTATAATCATGGAATTGATCAGGTGCTGATAATGCTGTGTTGATGCTGTGAATCTACACATTTCCCTTTTTCACCCTCTCACCTTTCACTTTTTCTCTCGGCCTCCCTCAGCCCATCTCGGCGTCAGCAGCACACATCTTGGGGGACATCTGCAGGGAGCGATATGAGGCTGTTCTGCCCACGGTTCGACTGCTGCTCCACCACAATCGCTTTGTGCCTTTTGTCTCTGCTGTGGCAGCACTAGAGCTGGACAACACTCAGTGAGTATTTGCACATACATGAAGTCCGGAGAAAAGCCTGGTGCTCGAAGCGTTACACAACAAATAGAATCCTTCTAACAGGAGCTACTTGTTTGTTTTAATTCTACTCACACATGCATGCCTACAGTACAGCACAGTACAGGTATACACTGCCACGTAGAGGATATCTGCATGCACTCATACATTTTTTTATTTGAAAAACTGAGCTAGACTGTCAAATCTTTAGATGCTAAAACCTTTGGACTTAGTCCAAAACTAAAACAAAAAAAACAACTAACTGTGAAATGGTCTTTTGTCAAGAAATGTTGTCAAACCTGGTTTAAATGTCTGGTTGATGTTTGTGGCGTATTTCTGTGTCCGTGCAGGGAGGCTAACACTATATTCCGTGGCAACTCACTGGCAACACGCTGTATTGACGACATGATGAAGATTGTGGGGAAGAATTACCTGGCAGTTACCCTGAAGCCTGTAATAGACGAGGTATGAGTAACACCGACACACACGCATTCAGTGCCTAGAAATTGCTTAAGTCACTGAGTTCAGGATGGAAAACTCCCCTTAAACAGCTGCCGTTCTGCTGCAAACGTGGAGATGTAAGTGGTAGGTTTGGAGTTTTTACATTGTCCAGTATTGACTGCCTCTTTTTGAAACTTATTTTCAATAATTTCCAATAATGGTTTGCTTTGGTTAGTTAAAAAGAATAGTGGCTTTTTGATTCGAGTCTACTTTCATCTGCAAAATGTTCCATATTTTATTCTTGCCAGCTTCATATTTTGTCCACAATTCCATAAAACACAAAAGTCTTATTTCTTATTAATACGTTGACTCTAATAGTTTTCTGTTATTTTTGTCCTTTTTAACCTTTTCTTAGATTTGTGAATCCAATAAAACATGCGAGATAGACCCCGTTAAACTGAAGGAAGGTGACAACGCGGAGGTCAACAAGGTGAATGCACTCGTCTCTTACGAGCCCGTCCACGGACGAGCAGAACTTCTTTGAGTTCTTCTGATAAATCAGGCTGATAAATCCTGTAATGGGTCTATGTATCTGCCTTTACCTTTTAAAGATGTTTGATTTCCTCTCTTTTTACTGATGTTTTTTTTTTTTTTGCCTCTGCAGGAGAACCTTCAGGGTTATGTCCAGAAAGTCTTTTCCTCCATCACCCAGTCAAGTTCCAGCTGTCCCCCACTTATGTGTGACGTCTTCAGGTCGCTGAGACACTTGGCCTGCAAACGCTTCCCAGGTAAATGCTAGAGCCTGTTGTATGTCTTTGCAGCCACTTGGTCTGAGAAATTATCATTCAGACATCTAAAAGAAACAGACCCAGCGTAGACATGTGGCTGGGAAGAAGGTGTTAATCTGTCTGGGTTATTTCTGACATTATGAAACTGTTCAGCAGGTCAGCTTATTGTTTCAAAGAAACTAAATATGCTAGCAGTCCCCTGCATCAAACTGATTTAATATCACTGTGTTCTGTAGTTTATTTAAATTCGGTAGCACATGGAGTTCCTCAGTATTCACCCCATGGAAAAGTCAGTGTAGTTCGAGGACGTCACACAGATCTAAAACTTGTCTTTTACCATCTAGCTTAATATCAGCAGCTTGGTTTAACATGATGAAAACAAGAGCTTTCATAGCATGTTAAAGATGTGGCTCCACCTTTTTATGGAAACACATCTATATGAACCCATAAAGTTTAACTACATTGTCATCTTACAGTAGCTATATTCTGTACACTCCTTGTATGTACATGCTAGAAACATTCATGCTAAATTGGTGACGGTTAAATGTCGGCCATGTTGGTTTTCCTGATGCCATGTTCTTTCTCTCTACAGCCGACCCACATGTTCAATACTCGGCCGTTAGCAGCTTTGTTTTCCTGCGATTCTTCGCCGTCGCTGTTCTTTCTCCCCACTCCTTCCAGCTCCGTTCCCACCACCCTGTAAGCGCATGCCTTTGGCACCATTCATTAAATATACTTTAGAGCAAATTCACATACAGTACATTGTTGTCATTGTACACTTATGTTTTAATTCCAGGATCCTGAGATTTCCCGCACGCTCACACTCATCTCAAAAACAATCCAGACGCTGGGCAGCTGGGGTAGTTTGTCAAAAAAACTGGTAAGATCAACCGTAAATAAATTCTTATTAGCCAGTTAAAGCGAAGTGAGAGGAAGGGTTAATGGATGTGTTATTCACTTTGTAGGATCATGGCGTATTAATTAAGCCATTTATCGTTCTACGTTAAGAGGAACAGTGTTAAATATAGTCTGCTGTATAGTGAATGGAAAGTACTGGTACTTAATGTCTTTGATTGTGTAACTGTCATCAAACATTATCATCTGTCTCATTCATGTCTTTATTTCTTTTCTCTTTGTAGTCTAGTTTCAAAGAAACCTACATGTACGACTTCTTCAAATCATTCCAAGAAGACAAGTGTATAGAAAAAGTAAAAAAGGTATTTTGCTAATGTACTCAAAAGTCCGTAGAATGTGAATGCTTATTTATTAATTAATTCCAATGATTAACACTGAAATCATTGTCAATGCTGTTTTCCAGTTCCTTGATGAGATCTCCTCCAACGTCAGCAAAGGGTCCAGTGGGCTGGAGGACGCGGTGGTCCTGAAGGAGGGGTGAGTGTTCATTATGAGCCTGGCTGGGATCAGGAGGAAGGAGATGCATTTTGTAACAGCAGCCACAAGCTTTACTCTTTAAGTGGACTGTTGAGGGGCGATATTTGCTGATTTCAAAGCTTTAATTGTGTAGTAGTGACAGTCAACATTACTACACAAGGCTATAGTGAAGTCTGAGAACAGTGAGGGGGGTGTCATACTCAAAGTGCTGGATGTCACATTTCCCATTGTGGGACTTAGAAGTAGACATGGATTGCCAATTAAAACTAAAGTTGTATTAAACTTTATTTCTTGGAATTCAGAATCAAAACAATGGTATTTCGTTTTTACATTACATTACTCAATTCAAACAAACCCAAATGAAAATGCTGAAAATAGTTAATTTGTTTACCTCCAGTAAAACATGGGTTCGTTTTTTTTAACCTCAATCTGTGTGTGTCCTTCTGTATAGGGAAGTACAGAAACGTGCCCAGGGGAGAAAACGCCTTGGCAAGAAAAACTTTAAAAAGAGATGGCTCAGAGTGACCAACAGGGAGCTCTCCTACCACAAACATAAAGGTGAGACCAGCTCATATCTCATACTCCAACACGGTATCGTTCTCAATGCCACCACCAGGTGGCACCAAAGTAGTCTGCTCTTACACTTAGTGGGGGTGCCAATGTATTGGCTGTATTTATTTGACAAAAATGAAGATGTAAATGTAATGTTTTACATGAATAGTAACAGCCTTAGAAATTGTCATTAATGGAAAGCCTGCATACATGGGGTAAAAAGAAAGTCTATAAAGTACTCAAAACTGATTATCTAAATAGTTAACAATTGTGATTAAAGAGCAAATCATAGATTGCCCAACTGATTGATGATGTTTGTTACTTATCACACATACGGTGTTACACAGTTTAATTTGAAAGTGAATGAAGCACGGATCATCTTAGACTTCACCAACCTGCCTTGCAAAATTATGAACATATGTTTCCTACTCTATATGGCATCTCAAGATGTTTGCATTGGTTCCAGCTGCTGTTATCATATTATATACCCAACTCGTCTCTCATTTCTCTGTATTGACTGAACAGCAACTTCATGTCCTTCAAAACCTCAATAAAAGATTTAGATTTAATGTTGTTATTGTTTTCTCTGACACATATTTGACAGAATGATTTTTGATTTCCAGGGAAAGAGGCCCTCTGCATCATCAATGTAAAAAATATCCAGGCGGTGGAGAAACTAGATGAAAGTGCCTTTAACCGCAAAAATGTAAGCCAATTCCTCTCAGACACCCAATCCTTATTTCAAAAGTATGAACCTATTGTAATGGATACCAGCCAGTTTCCCATGTTGTAGTAATGAATTATGACCGTATTGTATTGGTAGTCTCTCATTTGTTGAGGAATAAGGTGTCTTTACTCCTCTATGCCTGGAAAACCTGTATCAGTTCAGACATGGAGACGAATGTGTATAAAAAAAACAGAATTGAATCTCCTGGCTGGAAATTGTCAAATTTGAATGTGAAACAAAATGAACCTCAGGTTGTTCAAAGTACAATATTATATGGATCACAAATCCAAGGTCGGCTGTCATTGTAAGCATAGACGCACCTGTATCCTAGTCTTTTAAATAAAATGGTGATTGGTAACGCTTCATCTTAAACTGCTCTGTTTGTCGTGTGGCAGATGTTTCAGGTGGTCCACTCTGAGAAGCCTCTGTATGTGCAAGCAGGAAACTGTGTCGAGGCCAGTGAGTGGTTGGAGGTCCTGGGCCCGGTCAGTCGCTGCAACGAGAGACGCCTGTCCACCTTCCATCCATCAAACTACTCCGGTGGAGCCTGGCAGTGCTGCAAGAGCCAGAGCAACAACGCACCGGGCTGTAAGCCCTGCACAACGTGAGTCCCCGGACACCTGTTGCCGATCACAATAACCACTTGCTCAAACTCCTCAGCGCCGTTTTAAAAACACTGCTCCTGCTGATTGTACATTTTACCAACCATGTAGATGGCACGCCAGAGCTGTAGTGAAAACCGTCATGTTGTGTAGAAAGAGTAGATTAGAGAACGCCCAGATATCAACTTTCTAAAATTACAAAAACAAAACCCGGGATAATTTAGGTGGGCAGCTGTCAAACGCCTATTGTCTGTTGCCAGAAACAAATAAGTTACAATTGCAACACTCTCAGTTTTATACATTTTGATGGCACCCATGGCAATAAACAGGTGTGTTTTTGGGCTCTCAATTTCCAGAACGCCACCACAGACAATCACCATTGTGTCACCTAGTTCGATGCTAGATAAAAATCCTCAACATTTTTACTTTAACACAGCAGCATTGAAGACACGTATCTTGAAGTTTCGAACTGTCTACAAATTATTTTTGCTTCCTTTAAAAAAAAGCCGACACTCTGTCCGACAAAGACTTCTGGACCCAAATGTGTAGGAATACCTTTGCAATGAACCTGCCGCTAATACAATGCAAAGTGATTCACAGAACGCACAATACCCAACACAAGCTGTTTAACATTTTTCCAGAGTCATGTATTCATGATACATGAGCACAATAAACACATCAGACAATAATTCGACACTTTGTTACTTCTGGAAACGAGTCACTGACGGGACCTCCCTCCCTATGAGCTGGAGCATCTCACCCAAACCCGCTGCCGTCGCCAAGAAAACTATTCTGCTCCCTGGAAAACAAGAAACACAACAAACATCAACAATGCTTCAACCTTCTCACAGAACATATTTCCATGGCAAGAATTTCACCACCAAAACCACACAGTCAAAAAAAAAGAAACCTGGGCCCCTAATTTCATTAAATCTGCCTGTTAACCCTACACACACACACACACACACACACACACGAAAAGTATACTATCATACTTTAAACCGCACTGACCACATTCAATAGTCCATAACACATCAATTCCAGAGCATTGACCCACATATCATAAAATGCATTACTTTCCTTTGATTCTGCACTTTATACTTTTTTATACTATTATTATTGTATTTTTTTCTTTTTGTAATAATATCCCCATCATTACCTTTTTATTGTTATTCATTATCTTTAATACTCTGTAATGTTGCTATTACCATTATGTTTATTGACTCAACAATGTTTTTCAATTTATTTTTGTGGAAAAGAAACAGGGCGAGGTGTAGAGCAGGAGTCATAATTCCCTCTGTGTCTGTAATGGTTAAAACTGTTCAATAAAAAATAAAAAGCTGATTTATTTTAGTTTAACTTTTGCTGTGGACTAATCTCTTTAGTTGTTTAAATACACGTAATATTCACTTCAGCCACATTTCTACTGGTGCTCAGTTCTGCTTTCTCTTCTTCCTAGTTTTGTATTTGTTCGTTATTTGATACATAGAGCTTACAGAAAACACCCGAGGGCTCAGGTGGACATCTGTTTTTCAGTGTATACTAATTTAACGTATCTCTCTGCTATTCCCTCCTGGATGAGATCTTCTTACATTTTTCTTTTCTCCTCTTTCAGCACCGTGCTGGCCAACCTGCAGCTGGACATAGACTGTGACCGGGAAACAGAGAGAATCTTCTCCCTCCTCTCCTCCAACGATACCAAGCTCCAGAACATGGAGGGTCAGTGTTTATTCATGAGGTTATTAGAGTGAGAAGGTTTTATGATGACAACACTTGTTGTCAAATGTTGCAAAAATGGCCCAAGACCACTATCGGATTGGAGGCCTTACGTCATTGTTAGAGATTATACATACCCGTGGTTAGATTAGATGTTTCTCATTGTTTTGGCTCTACGTTCCAGTTAAAAAATACTGACTGTGAGGTTAAGTGCTGACTTTAAGTTTTGAAATTGTTAGCTATTCTTCTGGACTCCATGAAGACCAGATTTAAGGCAAAAGGTCTCCAAAACAATCAAGATGTGAAGCTGGCGACATCACAGACCACAGTCTTATGTTTTCTGTCCATAATTTTTTTTAACATAAAGGATCTAGACTGCTGTGTATTAAGATGTTAAACAACATAAAATGAAAAGAGCTGCATTTGACCGAATTTCCAACAACAACCACGTGCAACACTACGACTACAACACATCTTACAGTTTTAGTTCTGGGCCAGTAGAACCCGGCCCTCAACCTGCTCTGTATAATGTGAGTTTCCTGTCTGCAGATGCCTGTGCCAGTATGGCGGTGTACCAAGGCCCTCAGCGGGAGCAGGAGGAGTACTCCAAGTTTACCATTCAGGAACCCAAAGAGACCTTTCAGACGCTCAAACAGCTCCGAAACATCATGGAGGAACTTCAGAAGCAGCACAACATCAGGAGTGACACCACGGCACAGTACGGGAGCCTGTAAGTCTGTTGTATCTGAACTGCAATACGGATGTAACCTGCATGTTTGTCTACATGACTTGATCTAAACTTCAATGGTTGATTATAGACTATACTGTATGTGTATATGACTTTGTATCCGCAGCATACGTAACTAAACCAGTATTTTTACTGCTGCTCCCACTCACACAGAGATCAGGAACTCATCTTTGTTATCCTTTCTGTTTCAGGGACAACCCCATAGTAGGGAAGACCTCTTAACCCGGGTGGGAAGGTGTGGCCTGAAACAGCCATGCCGGCAGGTGTCAGCAGCCTGAACGGTCCTAAAGGAGTCACTGGCATTGTCCCAGTGAGAACGCCCGCTGTGTGTCCAGGAGAAAAGAGCAAGCGATTCACCCTGACCTCCAGACAGCAAGAGTCCACTACAGCTGTGACCGCCTAAGAAGGGAAACCAGTCCTTGAAATGAACAAAACTCTTAGGTGTTGTCGTTTTTCTTTGGCAGCGCGTCTCCTCATCGCCTCCCCTCCTCTGGTCCCTTTTAAAGGCTCTTTTCCTTGTCGTAATTTATGTCCTCTTTGACGTCTACGGCTGTTTTTAAAAAGGCATCATTACAGTAGATGGTGTGTGAATAGGCTGCTAATTTTTTTTATTCACCGATTTTTTTTTTTTTTTTTTTTTTTATATATCAACAGCTGTGATGATGCTCTCGCAAATCTTTTGAAGTTTTTCTCTGACATCCCTCTTTAGAGTTGAT
This sequence comes from Myoxocephalus aenaeus, assembly GCA_038501785.1. Classification (NCBI taxonomy): domain Eukaryota; kingdom Metazoa; phylum Chordata; class Actinopteri; order Perciformes; family Cottidae; genus Myoxocephalus; species Myoxocephalus aenaeus. The sequence continues at coordinate 1,119,106 of JBAMJR010000180.1, read as the reverse complement.
TTAATAATCATCCTCTTTCTGGAGGATCGTCGTCTATTTGCGCCCCTTTTATCTTTCTCTACTCGTCTAAGGGCGGTCCACAGCGAGGACGCTAGCTATAACGATACGGATCTGAGCATCCACACTGATGAACGATAGTCTTCTGGAAACGGTGCGGCCCAGAACGCGCATGTGACGCGCTGTGAAGTCAGATGGGTTTTGATTGGTTGTCGGTTTCTACCGTGCATCAAATCGCTCTGAAAGCTGTTTGTTGTAATAGTCGTGGTGTGGACTCCGCCATCCACTTGTTAGAAAGATTTTTAAAACGATATATTTATAGTTCTAGGTGTGGACGGCCCACTCGTGTATATATTTTCAGAGGACAGTGGTGTAGATGAAACCGATCTGCCTTACTTTGATGGATGTTTCTTTCACATTAAATGCTTAGGGAATGATGCAGAAGCACTTTAAATATTTGGAGCACTCCAAATGGAAATGATTAGATACTTGTTATCAGCTTTCCCCATTTTGATCAGTTACATGATCTTGAGTAACCTTTTTGTTTATTTTGTGTATAATAACATTTATAGCCTGTAGATTTTAAGATATTTTTCTTGACCAAAGACAGTTTCATAGTTTTAACTTTAAAAAAATAATGTATTTTGAATACAAAGATTTAAAAATTGAGAAAATGATGTGTGTGTGTATATGTATGTATGTATATGTATACACATATGTATGTATACACATATGTAAGTATATATATATATATATATATATATTATATATATAATATTTGTTTTCTGTGTTCGTATTTTGTCAAAATATCCTTTTGACTTTTTAGTGACTTAAGGCAAGCAGACTGCATGCGTTCAGTTTGGATCCTGATGGCACATGATTGTGGTGTAGCGTCGTATTTCCCTGTGATTGTGAATCGTTTTGGTACATGTACATCAGATTTGTGCTGTCGCGTTGAGAGCATCGCAACATATCTGTAGTGGCTTATGTAAAAAAAAAATATATATATATGGAGGAACCAGTCAGAATAACACATTACTCCCGTCATCCTTGAATTAGTTTGGACAATCACTGCAACCAACAAACACATTGTTCTTTCTTTTTTCCGAACCAGCAGCGCTCCAGCAGTTCTCAATGTTTTTAGAGAATTTGTTTGAAATGTGGCCCTCTGTGTGGTTTAGAGTTAAGTTATTCTCAAAGTCACAGGCCAAAACTGTCAAGAAAAGTCTGTGTTGTACACAAGTAAAAAGGAGAAAGCTTTATTAATAATATAATGATGCACATTATCATTCTCTTGTCGTGAATCGTATTCTGGACACATTTTAAACCGAACAATCATATCTTAGAGAAGTAGGGCTGCATCGGATTAATGCAGTAATAGAACGTCGTCTCTGAGCTGTCAAGTGTGAGTCATGAGTTCTCAGCCCAACAATGATGATTTATTTTTGAACAGAATTCAATTAATTTCATGAAACGGATACCAAATCTTAAGATCAAACCAGCTTTTACTGATTGTTTTTCTGTCATTTGACTTATCGATTAATCAGCAAATCATTTTCTGCGCTGGAGAAAACTGATAAACAATCAAACTTTGATTCAACCCTGGTTTTATCTTTTTGTCCACCATTTGCCCGTTTGAACAATGAAGTGTTGAAAAGATGCAAAAGAAACTTGAATTTATTTTAACAACAAAAGAACATTTAATGCTGGTAAAACAGGGTTAACCGTGTACTTTTCTTTTGCCTGTGGAAATAAGTTGTTTTGTCTTTGGTCCGTCATATATTTCTAACATGCATATCTTATGTATTTAACGATATATTTTTGTAGGAAAATGTTTTTGTACTTTTCTTTTTTTGTATGTGTTGGTATGGTACCGCTTTCTTTGTCTGCAGCGCTTTGAGGCTTTTGTTTTGTCTCCGACTTGTTCCCTTTACTGACTGTATGTGGTTGTAGCTGCTGCTAAGCCTCCACTTGTTGATAGCTTGATGCAGTGGTGTGTGTGTGTGTGTGTGTGTGTGTGTGTGTGTGTGTGTGTGTGTGTAATGTCCCACAGAGCCCCAGCTAGCAACGACTAAGTCCACATGCAGGTTGGAGTGAATGCACTGCCTAATGAGAGCAGGATGAACTCTGCCTTTTTTGCTTGTGAAAAGTGGACCAAATTTCAACAAAATGTAACGACAGCATAAAGTTAATGCTCTATACTGTAAAAGCTTGCATGTCAACTCCATCGCTAATTTGAATAAGCGCCGGTAAACTAGCAGTTGATGTCTTCTGGTTGTGTGCTTTTCATATGAAGGCGAACATGTTTTGGGGTTTGAATTTAATTTGCTTGGTCAAATAACATTAGAGTTATGATCTTTTATCTGCTTTTAATAAGGGATATTGTTGTTCCATGCCTCTAAAATACAAACAGTCCCTGTCTGCCTGTGGAAACGACTTTGACTATCTCTTATAATATTGCCAAACTGAAAAGGACAATGGGATCAGATGGAAAAAGGGCAATCATGGTATCTGCCAACTACTCCTATCATTTACAGAAAGGAGAAAAGGTCCAGGTTCATGCAAGGACAAAAAAAATGATTTCATGGTCTGTAAATCAAGTTTACTTGTATTTTCTTTTCAATTACAGGAATAAAATTGCAAAACAATCTTTTCATTCTGCCAGTCAACTTGCATCCGTTCTGTAAGAGTTATTATTATAGGTCAGAGCACGAGTACGACGAAAAATCCGTTTGAAGACTTCAAAAAGCTTTCTGAAAGCTTCTGCTTGTCCAGCTTCTATCCTCACATCACCAGCTCATTTCTTCTGAATGTCTCCATACTGCTTCGATACAATGTCTGTTATTTTTATACACATTAAATATTTTATTTTCCATTCGTGGTCTTTTCTGTGTCCATTTGAAACAATTTGCAATCAATTTTGCCAATGCTTCTTAAGTTTGTGGAGTATATCAATCATGCACTGCATGAGCTTTAGAGTGATGGATTTTATGTTGCATGACAAGGAAGTTAGTTTCTGTGGAGGAATGCTGAAATGACCTCTTATGTAGTAATAAAGGAAAGCGTTTCACCTCAATATTCTAGTTTCAAAAAATCAAGTCGTAACATTTGGCCAGTCAAAACGCAGCCTGCAGTGATTTCTACCCGAAGCTTTGCTTCCGCTCTCATTAACCCTTTCATTCCTGCTTTATGCCTGAAAACAGCTCTGAATCCCTCCAACACAAGCAGACTCAGGGCCAGTCCCAATCTCCACCCTTACGGACTCACGGACTTTGAGGCGCGGTCCCGCGAAGTCCGTGAGGGTTTAGGGGTGTCCCATTGTCACATCGTCGAGTGCTCGAGGGCTCTCTGGCAGACATTTTGAGCCCTTTATGATCCCTTTCCGTAAGTCAGCATTAGATGCTGACTTTGCCTAAGGGAATTACCCACAGTTCATAGCAATGTGACGTTAAACACGCAGTTCCCAATGGAAGCATGAAGACGTAAAAAACGGTAAACAAAGAGACACGTGGGCGTTCTGCCCGATAAAATACACTATAACATTACGGATTAAAGATGGAACATAAAAACACATGAAATCAGAGGAAAACATATATAACATACATACATATCAAAACATTTCGTTTTGACAAAACGAGTAAATAGATCATTTAAAATGACTTCTCATCTCGTGAGGAAGACGTTCAAATCAGTGAATAAAAAGTATAAAATAAATACACAATTGTACACAATATTTGTGTATGTGGTCATGTGATGTTGCAGCAAAGTGCTGTCCCATTCATATTCACAGCAGTTCAAGCCCTCACAGCCTCTCACACTCAACCATTTAGCAGCTGACGTCAGTGAGTGCCTGAGGGTTCAGGGCTTGAGGGTTTAGGGTGGAGATTGGGATTGACCCTCAATCACTCATCGGTTTCAACAATGAGTGATTCAAAGATGTAGAAATTACTTTTCTTCAGCAACTGCAAAGCAGGATATTTGTGCACACCGAATCTCAATGTGTAGGAATGTAAACATTTTACAGGTTTTATTGAAATTCAATAACCAGCTGTGAAAATATTGGCCCGTAATCTTAAAACCCTCGAAGCTTTGTGTAGAATTAATTCTACTTAATATGTTGATGTTCTTAAAAGCAGTCGTGGTTGGAGGGAAAAAGCTTGTCAATGTCTTTGTTCAGTTGTGGCTCTAGTGCTGGTTGATTGATTGATTTCATTTATGGATATAGAAGACAAAACAATCCAAGTGATAGCATGTCAAGTTTAAACACATGCACCTAAAATAAAAATAGAAATAAAAACAAGGACAACCTGGGAATGAAAAACTATAGAAACTACCTTCAAACCCATGTCCTGGCATTTTTATTTTCTCTATAATCTACATGTACTAAAAGCATTAACAAAACCAATAAGTGCTTGAATATACAATAAAAGCACCATATTGTCTGCTTTGAACTTTGAAATTCAAAACATACACGTTTTGCCAATAGACTACTACCCATGTCAAACCATTTCAAACTAAAAGCCTTTCTGTTCCATCAAATTCGATCACTTAGAAATCGGAGCTTGAACTGTGGAAATAGGACACAGGTTTGCTCTTTGGTGTTGACAATGGAGGCCAATTCTGGAGAGAGATTTAAAGAACTGTAATTTCAATATACTGTATTTTGTTTACAGTACAATACAGTAACTATGTTAATGTCATCGTCAGTTAAAGTTACTGTGCCTTATACGGTTGTGTTCATAGTCTATATAAACACCATGCTACAAATGAAAATGCCAAAGACTCAAGATAACCGTGTTTATGCTTAACACATGAGTTTGCATGCAGAACTATTTATTTGGTGTTTATGTGTAAAGTTGTGAAGCAAAAATACCCTTTGAGCAGAGTTTAAATGGTTTGAATGAAAGTGTTTGCTTTTTCAAGAGGTGTAAGATGTATTTTGTGTACGTTTTTGGCTTTTGTGTGTAGAGTTTTGACCAAGCGGCCCCTAGTTTAAGATATTGCCTTTTAGCAAATGCAAAAAAGTGTCATTGTAAACTCACCTATCAGCCAAAAACACATACAAAAAACAACAGGTGGCTTCTTCTTTTATCGCCACAAATGTTTTTGCTGTATTTATATTGTATGTAGTATACTGTATGATCTGTTCTGATTTTCAGTGCAAAATGAATGAATGCAACATTTCCATCAGTGAGCAGTAAGTACTGGTTTTGTGTGTTGTGTTTGGTCAATATATTCATGTACTTTACTCAAACATATCAAACCAAGAATATATCATTAGAAAAGTAGAAATGTTCAGTGTTTTAATTGAGTACAGAATCAGAGTGTATGATCCATGTGAACTTGCATCTGAAACACCGGATAAATTCAACTCAAGATGCTTCATGCCATGAGTGGAGCAAAGACTATTGCCAAAGCCTCAACTGATAATGAGGTTATAAAGAAAAGAAAATGGCACAATTCATTAAATCAAGAAAATAGCAAACAATGAACCCTTGTTGTGTGTGTGTGAAAGACTGAAAGTTTGTGTTGGTCCATGATTTTGTGAATATATTTTCACAGCACATTTAAAATCTATGTCCTTGTATTGTTCTTTTCTATGCAGGCATAAATAAATAGTTTAAATAAGTATATGTATTGAGTTTGATATACACATCTATACTGTTTTTTACGCACATCTACAGCAAAGCTCATTGCTGTTTATCAGTAGTTTCTACATGTTAGTTATGGATCATGAACACCATAACAAACTATTTTATTTGTTTTAACTGAATTGTGCATTTAATACAGTATATTGTCATTAGATCAGAGGCTCAATGACATCTAGCACCAATTATTTTTTAAATCATTTATTTGTGTCACGTTACCCGATTGATCAAAGGCATTTTCACTAAATGCCAAATAAAATCAGGTCAGGCGGCCGCTTGGTCTGTTTGTCCATCTCTTCCCTCTTTTTGAGAAGAGAGACAAATTCAACAGCAGAAGACCAAAGGGGCATTTTTTATATAAACACGATTGTGGTGCTAAATCTCATAACACTTAATATAGGATAGCATTACAACTGTACAAGCTTGAAGCTGTGTGTGTGTGTGTGTGTGTGTTTCTCACGATGTCGCAAGATCACGCAAAAATCACAGGAGCACACCAGAATCCATTTTGCCAGGCTTCTCTCCATGGAAAATAAGTTTTTGTTCTTCTCCAGATTGTTTTTGATAAAGGTTTGATTGACAGATGGTTCATCCAATCATCTGCCTTGTATTCTTTAAAAGTCCCTTTTCAAAACAGTTTCCAATGCCGGCTTTCCAGGTGGTTCTGTGTAACAAACAATCTGACAGGGCCGGTTATTGTTGTCCCGCACAAACATTCTCTTTGTCTCGCATTTAGTTTGGTCTGCTCACCCCGCTGCAGTCTCTTGAGCCTTGTTTCATGATTTGAAGCTGAAAAGACGCTCAGACAAATATGTAGAGACAGCTGCAGTGAGGCTCAACAGCAGACAACATATTTCCGAAAGAGGGCATGTTTTGTCTTTACTTGTCTCCTTGAAAACAAATGAGTTGCTGATGTTGGTGTTTTTTGACTTGCTGAATTCACATGGCCTTAAAATATATAACAAGTCGTGTTCTTTATGTGTCAAATTGATTGACATACGTTTTGAAAAGGAGTAACTAACTCAGCAGGACAGTGTGAGGTTTGTTGGTTTTGGAGATGGAGATGAATCCTCAGCACAGAACCCCTACCGCTGGTTTTACATCTGTGAATTGAAGTGTTGTGGATGGACGGGATCAAACCTCCAATATTCACACCTCAACTTACCCCATTGTAATCTATTTTGCTTTCCTCCTCGTACTCTCTGAAAAGTTGTTTCAAAGCATGCTTTATGCCGAATGCGAAGACGTTCAGTCTCTTCTCTATTTAAAAAGGTGCTGAACATACACCTTTAGGGAGACTCCTGGTTGAGGTCCAACCCAACAATAGTGTTATTACCCAAAGCCTCTTGCTTCCTGTGGCGTTCCTGCCTCCTGTCTCAACATTTTGCAAAATATGTTTAATTACTTTCTTAACAAGAGTTGGATGCGTAGCTTGATGCCACTTTCCATGTCTGTATAGTAAGTATGATGCTAGGCTGCAACTAGCAGCCGTGCTAGCATAACGACTGTAAACAGCGAGAAACAGCAAGCCAGGGAAGACACTTATGAAGTCTCCATGACATGAAAATATTGCAAATGTATTCTGAAACCACAGCATGAGATGTCTTCATGTTACAAAAGTACAAAGCTTTGTCTGGGAAGGAAAACAGATGCTCAAAAAAATTTCAGAACAAGATTTATGAAGCATGCTGATGCATGCTGGTTTTAAACCCTAAAACATGCAGTGCTTACTGTACCGATGATGTGCTTCTCCTGCTTGTTCATGAACTTCCTGTCCCGTCCCCTGCAGCTACCTGCCATGGTTAAAGGGTCAACAAATCGAAGCCGAACCTACTTTCCCTCCAACCTATGGAAGTGTCTAGTAATGCAGATAGTTGAGATGTTATTTGGGAAGGTTTTGAGATATCTACCTGTGGATCTTCTGCCTCTACCCCTAAACAAGGAAGGTAAATAGGATTGTCTTTGTGTCTCTTAAATAGAGACGTGAACCTCAGTGGAGCCCTGCTGCTGCCTGACATTATTTTCACCGTGGTCTGGCAACATCCCAGTCTGCCTTTACTTTCATACTGCACCCTCTGACCCTCTGCATCGTATACGACTGCTGCGTCAGTCTGCAGAGTCTCAGCACCACCTTGACTCCCTCTGGGTTTCTGTGTGGAAAATGTGAAGCCAAGCTGTATGTCCTCTTTTATCTGTTACTGAAAGTCAGTTGAGATGAGGCGAATGCAGCCAACTGGTTGAGTCTTTATTGAAAAGGTATGTGGCGCTACTGATTCTTCAGATTTCACAGATAGGGAAGAAGCCTGAGAACCTGTTCCGCACCACAGAATACAGAAAGAATTAGAAACTAATCTCACAAGGGTCTTCCAAATGTACAACTGCCTCTTGAATAAGAATCATGAAAAAAAAAAGGCTATTCAGTTATAATAAAAGTCCTCTTAAGTAACAAACAAATGCCTGTATGATAATAAGGGAACGTGTATAAAGAGGTTTTAATGAAATATGCAAAAGAAAATCAGGCCTGCAGGTTGTTGTTCATCAAGCAGACTCCTAAACCAACAGCACTAAGGTCTGCCCTGACGCAGGTAACCAAGATGAAAGGAGTTCTTTAAAAATTCAAAAGTTGAGATCGCCAACAGGCCTTAATAGACTAGAGTCTCTGGCTGTCAATATCTGCTGATCAGAAGGATCAGTTCCCACATCTCTGAAGCCCGAAAGAAAGGGCGTCGTCACACCTGATTGGCCAAGAGGGGAAATGCACCAAGCTGCTCTCAATTCTTAATTAGGAGCTATTCATCACATCTTGCACAACAGGTGGTTTGAATAACCCTCCAATCAACTCAGGAATCGTGACCGTTCAGCTAAAATGAAATGAGAAAAGGAGAGCACAAAGGAGCGAGTATCAAATAATGAGGGACTGCAACAACTATACAGGCCCCAAACGTTAATGTCCTTTTTTGGCTCTGTGCCTTAGTTTGATTGCACCTAACATTTACAGATTATTGCCAATTCCTGTGTAGATTTAACTAATATGACTGTGTTTGGTATGGACTGGGTTCAAAACACTCAGTTCCCTTTCCTCTTGGTGGTTTTCTTTGCATGCACATGAAAGTGAGAGGCCAAGTAAAAAAAGACAGATTCAGATTTAAATCACTGACATTACTGAAGGTGATTTTAAATGTATAAAGTCCCAAAGAGACACAAGGACCATACAGGCAGGAGGCATTAGTCAAACGGAAGAGAAAGTACCTTTTTTGGGAAATATTTTTTTTTAATATTTTTGATTACACACATAGGATATACAGTACACTACACACCCATGCACTCATGAGTGCCAGAATGATACCGCTGCCACATAGTCGACGTGTAGTGCCCCTGAAATGAAGCTCAAGCGTAAGTTCAGTCAGGAAGACACTCTTCATTCTCCCGTTCATTCATAAGCTCACAGTGATTACTCCATCAGCTGATTGGGGCGTGTATGTTGAATGAACCAACCAATCTGAGTCGGCGCAGTTTCTGTAAGCCAATCACAGCGTTGTTGTCAAACTTTTAAATACTTCTCCCCTCTGCGCTGTCAGTTGTCATTTCAGCTCAAACCGATGGGACCCTCTTCCACCTCAGGCACCTCCAGCCAGCATTCAGTCCTGCTCCTCATTCATCATCGGGTTACGGCAGCTCCCTTTTTCAACCCCACCACCAATGTCTGGACTGATGGGTGGTTTTGCCTGACCTCAGCTTCACTACCCCTTGCTTATCCTAATTCAGGATGGAGTCTAATCGCCAAAGACGTTGCACTATTCAAATATATGCAATCGTAATAAATGATTGTTAAACTCTGAAACAAGTCTCTCCTGATTGAACTGACACCTCTCCTGTAGCTTGGTAACAATAGTGCCAGCTGGAATTGAACCGACCACCCTCTGGTTCCCTACGGACAGAGCTACTGCCATCACGCCAACCACAGATCATTATGGAGGCTCGTGGTCTTTCATTTATTCTAGTGCTGCAGTATTATTATTTGTTTTTTTGGAAGCGTGGATTTGGGTTTATGATATATTTTTCAGCGGTAAAATCCTCCCAGTGGGTTGTTGGCTTGTATTGTTCCTCTTATGTTCCCTTTTTTTGTTTTTGTTTAAGTAAACATTCTTAATAAATAAACAGTTGTGGCAGTTAACCCAAGCACGAGCACGCTGTCACTTAGCTAACATGGCCAAGGACTTTACCTCAGCTCTATGTTTTGGGGTCTATCTGTCTATTTACACATTAAATAAACAGGTGTGGATATATTGTTACATTATAAGCAGTGCAATCAATTACCAATGTCTGTCCAGAGTTGTTTAAAGATGTTCTGGTGTATAATATTGGTTTATCTGATTTAGAGAGATGGCACATGTGTGTTAACCCAGAACTCCCCATCAAAATGTAGTGAAGCATGAGCTACTGCCTGGCTCGTACAGAATTTTCAGACCCAGAAATGGTTTATTGCCAAGTATGTTACACATCCAAAGAATTTGCCTTGGCGATTGGTGCTTGAGAATAAACACAGTGCAATGTTAAAATACATAATTTAAAAATAGAAAATATGAAAAGTTACAATAAAATATGATGAACAAACCAATTAAGAAATCAGTTGGGGTCCTGGGCTTTTTTGATGAGCCCAACTGCCTTTTGTAAATGTGACTAATAATTTAATTTTTCTTATTGTATACCTACTGGACAGGTAGCTGAATCCATGGGAGGTGTGACTGTATATTTCATGTTCATGATCAAAACACTTTTTCTGAATTTGACTAAAATGTCAACAAGCCCTCTTACAGAATAATAAACAAATCACCAAGATGATCTCCAAATGAGTAACATTCACTGTCTTAAAGACATTAGGTATGTTTTTGTTTGGTTTCTTCCTGTAGTGTAAGCTCTGTACATTGTTATTGCGTCTATTGTTTCTGTTTTTATCATGTAAAGTGCCTTGAGTACCTTTCTAAAGTTCTATACAGATAAAATGTAGTATTTATACACCAACTTTAGTTTTATCTACAGCACCACATATGGTGACTTAAAGAACCCAGACCAATCTGTTCTGTTAATTCATTTATTTAATCAATTTAACCTGTAAAAAACCCTTTTGCCTCAAGTGGCAGCACAGTCAGTCACCAAGTGCGATGCTATTGATATTTTAAATGATACATTTCATTAATGTTCACGAGGTTTACACTCTTGCATGTTTTACTGATTTTTGCAAAAGTTTGAGTTATAGCTAATACAACCTCTGAGTCGACACATTTCCAGTTGACTAATTTATACTACGTAACATTTCATGAACACACATTAAACAACTGAAGATAATTAGGTTTTTGAGCAAAATGCATTAAGATATGTTCAAGTTAAGTTAAGTCAGTCTTTGGAGTTGTGGAAAACAATCTGACCATCATATCTTTCTTTTACTGTTCCTCCAGTCCTCACAACAACATCGACAAGGATAACAAAACACTTGTTCGTCCCTTTCTGCGTTCACTTGCTGGCCCTGTTTGGGGAGATGCTGGTGCTCATGCAGGGTTGCCCTGGACCCCGTAAGACAGCAGGCCGGTCAGCGGGGCAAAGGGAGGAGGGTTGGACTCGGTGTGAGGAGTGGACGATGAAGGGAAACTCTGTGAGGCAGCTGTCCCTTCTGCTGGAGGGAAATACATCGTGGCTCCCTGGATGAGCAGGAAAGGAAACAAAGGAAACAAAGCATGACATTCACCACAGACCTCAAGTCAGACGTCTTTGTGTAAACTAAAAACTGCAATTTGCGATAATTCACAACAACTGTGACTTCTCAGACAAAAAGCAAAGTGTAAACATAGTCCTTGTGTTTCCCACTCGTATGAATAGATGCATTTATCTATTTGATATAAATTATCTATAATTTGCAAGCCTTCACCCACATTTCACTGTTTTTATCAAACTGCTGATTTAGATTCACTTGGACCTTCAATTGGTCTCTAATGATGTGAATTCCAGTAAACAGCCTTCTTGAGGATTATAAAGTCAGGTTTATTGTTATGCTGAAAGTACAACATTCCTGGTGCTAAACACTTAACACAGATGAAGACTGAAATGCCACTTATTTGAAACGGTTTCAGACCGCAACCGTTCGGTTTGGAAGAGTGAGTGAATGTGCTCATGTGGTTTGTCCTTAGAATTAGAAAAGGAGTAGTACGGACATTCCCAATCAAATCAAAAGTAGATATAGTATAATAGTCTAAAAACTGAACTGCACTCTCAATTACGTTTTTTTTTTCTTCCAAACCGAACGGCTGCGGTTTAAGCCGTTTCAAATCAGTGGTTATCACACAAAATAAAACAAAACATGTGACAAAACTTTGTTCCTACAGCCTTCTGGGTGAAAAGCGTTGCGTTTTGTGGCTTTTGCAGACTCATTTTAAACTTCTCCTAAACTTCTACACTTTTACAGCCCCCGCTGACACGTGAAGTCACCATAACAACTAACAACAGTTGATCACATGTATGAATTAATGTGCTATTTTTTTTTTTTTTTTTTTTTATAAAATGTAATAAAAAAAGAAAATCAATTATAATCAAGATATATGTGATGCTCTTGGCCACATATTCTCCCATCCCTGTGGTGTACCACATTCTGGCCTTTCTTTGGCACATAGGATACGCAAACTTAGAAGAGTTGAGCTGATCAGAGATCAGCGAGATCAGAGCATAGAACCCTGAGGTCAGAGCATAGAACCCTGAGGTCAGAGCATAGAACCCTGAGGTCAGAGCATAAAACCCTGAGGTTAGACTCTAATCTCAGGGTTCCACCCTCTCCACCACCTACTGCAGGGACAGCGGAGCACTTTCTTCAAGAGATTCCTCACGTTCCGCTGCAACAAGGACAAGAACATTCCTGCCAACGGCATTACGGCTTTATAATAAATCACCGCTTGCCAGATCCTCTGATTAATCACATGTATATATTTTGCACAATCCCAGCTATTTATATTTTATTATTTTTATTTATTTTTTTATTTGTATTATTGTATATATCTTTTATCTTTCATCCTGCTGGTTTTATATATTTATTTTTGTTGTAAGTTGCTGAATCTTTGGCCACCTTGATCAGTTGTGATAAGGAACCACACGGGCAAAGCTATATTTATTGTGTCCGCCCCCAATTTGCAGCTGGGATGGAGTAAGAGCAAATAAAGATTGGTTCCCGCAAGACAGAGGCTAAAATGTGAAGGAATGTGAGAGCAGACAGGTGACGATGCTTGAATGTATCAACAATGTTGCAATCTTGTGCAGGAATGGCACAAGGTTGTCCAATGACATGGATGTGTTTGTAATGGTATCTTTTGCTGGTGTGTGTGTGTGTGTGTGTGTGTGTGTGTGTGTGTGTGTGTGTGTGTGTGTGTGTGTGTGGACCGTACACTCACCGGGTGGACCTGGTGAACTGTGTGTGTGTTGGCATCTGTCAGCCGAGGAGCTGTCGGAAAAGATGCTGTGCTCTCAGAGGGCTTGATCACAAGGCTGCTACTTCTCTGACACACACACACACACACACACACACACACACACACACACACACACACACACACACACACACACACAATGTTAGTATAAGTAGGCTGCAATGTGCTCTGGTGTACAATAAAGAAATTAAACAGCGATTACAGATGAAATGATAAATGAGCAGTCTCTGATAACCACATTGTTGAAGACATGATCATGGAGAGACTGAAGTACATAACAAATGGCACATATTGCACAAAATACACAACGTGTGATGAGAACAAGCGACACATTGCACGACCCCTCATCATAGACGAAGTTGCTCTAAACTGGAGACACAACCTGACATGTTGGACTGAAATAAATAATTATGCAGACACACAAAATAAACTAATAATGTTAGTAATGTTTGTTGGGGAACAACAGGTCCTAGTTACATTTTCACATACTATTAGGTGCACTTGTCACACGCTGGTGCACACAGTTAGAGATAAGCAGTCGTATTGGTTCTTCGTGAGGCAGCACACATTCTTCCCTTCAAATCCTTTCATTTGTCCCTCAGTGTTGTTCTAATCTCCACATGTGTGGTCTGTTAAATCCAAGGCTGCAAATCTAAATCTCACAGATTGTTAGTTTCCCGGTCTTTTATGTAATATATTGTACAGATAAGGGGGGAGCTTGTAAAAAATAACATCTGCTATCCATAAATATAGTCACGTAAAGACAATCGAATCATCTCATAGGTATGTAACAAGTGTCAACTATCTGTCTAATTTGCATATCTTGATTTATACAGATCTTGACTTTATACAGATCTTGACTCTGGGACTCTGACATCAAGCAGAACCATCTCCTGTCATACATGAACATGTATTGACAGGGGTTGTTTCTCAAAGCCAAGGAAGGATCCGTCAAAGGCAGAATTTTAAGCATTCTACATCATCGAATCCCGGCAAAGGACTTTTCAATGTTGAGGATCCTTCAAATTCTACCGAGGACGAAGTCTTTCTTTCAGAGGATTTTCAAGGATGCATGTGTGTGTCATCAACAGATTTGAGGTGAGAAATTGGTAATTGGTAATCTTTCCAAATCTTCGTTTGAAATTTTTTTTTTTCTGTCAATAGGAGTGTTCTAGATTTTAAAAGAGCATATTGATTGTATGTTGTATGTGTTGTATGTTTAGTCCAAAACTGTTGATTCGATGTTTCATCATGTCTTGAATCTGTTTATATTATTTTGAGTTGGACAAAAAAATCCCACTAGAAATTGTAATAGGTGGAAAGTTAGGAAGCATTGCTAGGAATGCTAGGAAGGAGTCTTGCCTCCATCCTATCAAGGAAGCATCCTTGATTTTGGGAAACACTCACTATGTAAACACCATAAACACAAAACATGTGGAATGTGGGAGAGATATTAAGTGATCAATGTTGAATTTAATCATATTAGATTTGAGAACATGAGAAGAAAAATCTCAATACATTCCTTCAAAGATAAATATGAATAGTATTACCAGATTATTTACAATAAGATAATAAAATAGAATAATAGTACTTTTTACAGCAGTGATGGATGACGGCAGAATCCAAGCATTGCTTTTAAAATTGTTCTAAAGATTAATGGATTTCCTCTTTCCTCTATTCTCTAACAATAAGATGCCCAGACTGGAGCAGCAATAGTATGTACGTATTACCAGATTTAATTTTTAGAATAATTTCCCCAAAACTGTCATAATTGATTAATTGAAATTAAACACCACATATATCATAAAGTGGAAAGCTCAGTTTCCCTCTGTTTCACCTCTTTTCTCCATCCGTTATCTAAATCATAATAATCTATCTAAGCTTTTATCTGAAACTAAATACATAATAAAGTAGCCTGGACCCTCCTGCTACGAAATATTTGATTTATATGTCTAGAAAATTGCTCACTATGCTAAAATATGCAGTTAGATTAGGGTTAAGTCTTTATTTTCTGATAAATAAAGTTGAGGGATATGCTGTAAACCTGAATGGTTAAAGTAATAGCTTAGACATGACGTTCTTAGCCTTTTAAAAGCTGTACAGGATAAAGGATTTATTGCTGTGTCTCCACTTCTGAAATCTGAACTCCAGGGCCTCTCAGGAACCCACCGCTCCCTCCTCTATCCACTTGTGGTTGGATAGTATCGGTCTTCACTGCCATGGCAGGCTTTGTGCATATGATCTGCCATTTGGCAGTCCAATCTGACTGAAAGTTGATCTGTGATTTCTCATTCAGGAAGTATAGAGGAAATAAGTGTGACCTCGGCATAAAGCTGCAGAGTGAAAACTAACATATTCACATACGACTGACACAGATTCTGTCTTGAAGCTTCTGCTCAAGTTTGTTTTCAAGTCAATGAGTGCAGCATTAAAGTTTAACCTAAGTTTGTAAAACTTAACAATCATGCCATTTATAAAATGATTGTATTTAATATTTAATTGGTAAAAGTACAAAAATACTTTTATGCAGATACAATTCCCTTTGCCTCAGAGCATCTGGGTGGGAGTCATTTGCTGTTAATTAAGTACAAAATGGACCACGTCCACACAACATGGGACCTTTATAGATGTGTGTCTGAGTCTGCGTGTCTTACCAGGTCTTTGATGCTGCCCAGCACCGCTGTAGTGAGGATGCCTCCGAAGAAGGCTATGAGGTTCAGACCGGCGAGGATCCAAATTAAAATGTACAGAGTGAAAACTTCCTCGCAGCTTTGCACTCCAACAAACTCGTAGTAGTTGCTGAGGTAGTCTCCACTGCAGAACAAAACAGCAGCTCCATTTAAGACTTGTGGTTTTTCATTTGTTGGGCAAGAACATTAATTGAAGACGAGACCAATCTCGTGATGACATGGCAGTGTGAACAATATACTGGGATAATATCGTAGTAATATAATTCTCTCACTTGGCGCAGTCGTACAGGTCGCAGCAGTAGCAGGTCCCACTTCTTATCGTCAGGCTACAAGACTCCTTTGGACTCCAACATGACACCTGAAAAAGGAACAAGTCCAAAATGTGTCACTGTGCCAACTTTTCCTTGGAAGACATAATAACATTTATTTTTGCAATTAACACTGAAGGCATTTGCGAATGAAAAGGCAGTACAACATGTTGAACTATATGTTTTTCTTTTTAGAAAATGAACCAAAACATTGACATTGACGAAGATCTTGAGTAGATAATAATGAGAATAAATGTGAAACTACATTTAAATCATACCCTCTAAACTAAAAAGAAATATGGTTTGACTCAAAATCAAGCACCCTTTTTAAGCTTACTTACAATATATTTAGTCAATGCTGATCTGTAGAGGAAACCATGAAGTGCATATTTGTATGGATGGGAAAAACAACCCTAAATGTAAATGCTATCGACGGTTCCAGTACTTTACTCACAGACGTGTAGAAGTTCTCATAGATGTAGCTTCCACCGCTGCTGTAATACTGGCATCTCTGTGCTTTCAGTGGACGCATGTCCTGGAAAAAGTTAATATATGAAGAAATATAATGCACAGGATGTCAAACCAATACCAATCCATTTTTCTATCCAGATGTCCGTGAAAACACATTAGAGTCTGTGATCAATTTATTTCAACTGAAAATGTTTTCTTGAGTAAAATATCCCAGCACCCATGGGTGGTTTTGGGGTTTTGGTTTGGTTTATTGACAACATTTTGAAATGTTTTATGAAACACAACATCACTTGTGATGAAGTCCTGGACTCAACTTCCACCATGTTCCCTGTTGTGCAAAGTGTTTGGTTTGGAGTTGAGGAAAACCTTTCTTATCTACTGTGAAATAACAATATCTTGTTTTTGCATTGATTAAAGCTACAGTTGGAAACTAAAGCAACCAGCTTTAACTTCTCCCATGTGCCCGACGTCTGTTCTGGGCTACTGTAAAAAAAAACATGGCTGCCGGCTCCATGAAGAGGACCTGCTCCGCATGTAGATATAAACGGCAACAGAATTAATTACATTCAATTCTATAAATATATAAAATACTATATTTCTGACAATAGATTCCCCTAAGTGCTAAACACTGTTCCATTAATAAAGATAATTGTTCTCATATTTACTCCAACTGTCACTTTATCCTCATAGTACATGAGTAGTGTTCCAAGTGAACGCCAGCCAAAACCAAGAGCTGTGGACCGACCAGAGAAAGATCTTCTCACTTTACAGCTAAACAAAACACTAAAATATGTTTCTGAAAAGCATAACAGAATCTTGATTAATTTCTGTTCAGCGCTGCCAGTTTGATGGGAGTTCACGATCTTCACGATCAGTGATTGAAAGCTGCGTTAGAGACTCCTCAGCTCTGATTGGTTGTTTTTTATTCAGGAGAGGTGGAATCTTGCAAAAAACATTATGAGGGAGAGGAACCTGATTTTTTTTTGTTACAGATTATCCATCTCATGTACTACTGTCAGGATAAAGTGACAATTTTAGCTAATATGACATGAGTTATTTTCATTGAAGCTACCAACTGTAGCTTTAAGGAGGAAGTGTTAGTGTCAAGTTGATGCTATTATTGTCTCGATTACATCATTGGGTTATGGGACGCCCTTAAAATGTAATAGTACATTTAAAGGAGTTTATGTTAATAAAACATCTAATGAATAATAAATACATTTGGTCCAACATTTGGTTCTTGGAATCTTCATCTGTACCTTATGGTATAAAAAGGAACACGGACGGTGGTAGAAAAAGATATACCAATCTTGTCAATTAAAGGTGAAATGTCATAAAAAGAAATGTAACCAAACCTAATTCAACATTTTGACATTTTATGAAATACGCTGAGAGTTAGAAGAGAAGATTGATACCACTCTGTCTTTGTAGTAAATATGAAGCTGTCTCCTATACAATTGGTTAATTCTCTCTGAAAAGAGAGGGAGTCTTTTCTTATTGAGCAGATCCACATTTTAATTGTCCTTCTTTACTTTAGAGGTTAAAAACAGGAATGTAGCTTTGTTTTTTTAACCTGTAACATGGTCTGTAGGGAGGCCGCTTGCTGTCTAGTTCAGCACCATCAATCCCATTCAGTAACTGCTGTACTAAACCAAAGACAGCTGAACATCCCACAACACTTTGACACTCTCGGCCCAATCCATTTAGTTTCCATCAGGCTTCCACAACTTCTAAGTCATGTGGTCCAAAAGAAGAAAAAGGCTGGCCCATGCTATGAAGACAGAGCTAACTTATTTAATGAACAAAATTGTGTCAATATTGCCAACAGAGTACGGTCCAAGAGGCTCACAGTGAACCAGCACAGTGGTTTGTTATTGCTTCGTAGCCTTGTTTGCTATGTGTCATCACTCATAAGATAGCACAATCATATCAGGTGTCAAGTATACGCATGCAAGTGCATAACTCACCATGTTTAGGCCAATACAGACGCCATCGATCACCAGGCACAGAAAAGAGGTGATGATCCCGAAACTTAGGAATACGATCGCAGCCGTCAGCTGGAGTAGGAGCAAAGAGAAAAAAAAGCATAAATGAAGGTCTTTCCATACAAAGACGAATAACTAGTTTTATTTTAGGGTAATGGAGCACAATTTGACTGGAGCTATTTGGATTCAGGCAGTTTGCCAAAAAGTAGCTTTACAAGTTGTTGTTTTTGTGCTGCATGTATTAACTGTTTTACTGAAGAAAACATTGCTTTGATCTTTAAATGTATTATGTTTAAAGCGTGTGCTCCCCTTTAAAAACAACAAAGACATATTTGAACTAGAAGGACACACATCCTACCTCACAATGGGAACGAAAGTGATCCAAAATCGAAGGGTTTTCTTCCCTTGCTCATGCTAGCTACACCCTTCCACCACCCTTGTGCTTGCCTCTCTACACTGGCTCACTTTTTTCAAATTGATTAAAAAAATGTCTTACTCACATTTAAGGCCTCAAAACTGCCTGGACCTTCAATACATTTCTGATTTATTGACCTGGTATGAGTCCTTTCAACCATTACAATCCGTGGATGGAGCCCTGCTGGTTACTCCCAGGTCACGGTCTGTGACTCTGGCTTTTACTGTTTGATTTTCCACTTTACGGAACTTTCTTTTTCCTGAACTCAGACACACAGCGTCTCTAGCTTCTTTTAAATCTTACATTACAATCGTTTGATATACTTTTTTATTTACACAATTCTTATTCCTATTTATCTGATCTAATGCCCTTTATTGTCTTTACTTCCTCTGTGCTCCCTTTAATTTGGCCTTATTCTCAGTATATCTGCCTTGTTTGGTTTTCTTTTGTCCTACAGACACACGCTGCTGAAGGCCTGTTATCAGAATAGAAATATGATAGTCCTCTTTGTTTAAACTCTGACTCTTTTAAATCCTAATGTTATTCCTGCCTGTGGGAGCAAATTGGTGGAATAAATTGAGTAACATTATTTTGCACTGAATCGGTTTCCTGCCATCTCCAATATTTCAAATGTGTCTAACAATCACATATCTCAACAGAGAAATGGATAAAAACATGATACCAAATCCAAAAACAACCAGCCCCACCCAAGAAGAATTCCATTATGTCCCTTTTGAACATTAGGATCTGCTGTTTCTGGTATGAAGCGGCTTCTGGCTTGATGCTGGTGATGGCTGAAAGGTCAGGGGAGTAAAGAAATATAGTAAAGGAGTAAAGAAATATAGTAAAGGAGTGCTCTGCGGGTCATTAACAGTCATAGGAAATCAATCTGATTCCTAGTTTTTGACACAGTGCCTATAAAAAGTTTAACATTAGGTTCAATGGGCATGGACGTGTTCATGTTTTCCTGCCTTGCAAGCTGCAACAGTAAAACAACGATTTAATGTGAGTATTTATATACTGATCAACAGAAAGTGTGAAGTGTAGCCAGAATAATGACTCTCCAAAAATTGAACCTTCGAGATTAAATTAATTGAGCACACACAGGTGATCTCCATTTTACTAATTACAGTCTGTGACTCGGCTTGACCAGTGAGGATTTAGGTGTGTCCTACTAAAGATGGGTGAATACTTTGTGGAGATGCTCAGATACGGAGACTGATATTGGATGTCGGTCTGATTCTGACTCAAAGAGTTGGATTGGGTATTGATGACAAAAGGCCAATCTGGTAATTATGTAAAAAGTAATTAAAAAAAAGTTCAATAAAAAGTAAACATTTACGTAAGTTGGAAACGGTATGTGATACACATAACATTTCTAAATATTTGACCCAGACATGACATCTGATACGTGGAGGAAGAGCTAATTAACGTCTGGGCAGTTAATGAGAAGGAAGAGTTTAGACACACATGCCTTACGAGAGCAACATACATGGTTCTTTGTTAAATAAATCAAATTACCCAACAGCCATACATTAGTTTATCGCTATCATTAGCTAATGTACTTTTGTTACAGTACCTCTTTAAATAGTTTTACTTTGTAAAATGTCCGCTGTTAAAAGAATAACTCAGATATAGTGATCAGCAGCTTCATAAATTTACAAAGGTTGAAAGTTTCCTTATCTAGAGATGCACTTTGAACAGGTTATGAAACCGTCTTAATTTAATACTGATGAATAAAGAGAAGGAAAAAGCGACTAATGTTAGAAGTGTATCTACTGTATGTTCCCCAGCACAATGTTTTCTTAATACAGTACATTGAGGTGACTTTTAAAACGGTTTTATGTTCTCAATGCTTTTATGTTTTGTTATGTACCTTCAGCCGACTGATGTTTTACTCCTTAAAACCGTCGCCCTGAAATTTGCAGACGGAAAGTTTTCTTGATTCTAAACATTGATATCTCCACAGTGGCTGAATGGATTTTTACCTTTTAGAAACGTCCATCTCCCTTCGTTCTTTAGCAACGTGAACTGCAAAAATAGCCTGTACCCATCTCTTACAATGAGGAGTCTAGACACCAAAAGCATCTGGCTTCCACTCAGTGAGGCAATGTTAGAATATGCTGGTCGTAATTGAAGCTCTTTTTTTTTGCCTGAAGCTGTCATCCCACAAAATAATGAAGTTAGTATTGTTGAGTGGGAACTGAAGTCCTGGAGTGACAACCAGGACCATAACAGTTTGGCCATTTGAAAATGTCTGAGAAGATGAAAAGGAGAATTGCATCTTCCTCATTGATATAATTTAAAAGTCTACTTGCAGAGCAGCACTGCTGGTCACCATGCTAATATACAGACTCTTGGCCAAAACACACTACTTTGGGAGGTTTCTGGGTGTGCACAGAGAAAACATAAGAATTATGACAGAAGATGGAGGTGTGAGAATATACCAGCTGTTTGCGGTTTTCTTCCAGCAGGAGTCCCAAAAGTCCCAGGAATGATCCAAGGGTGAGCTGTAAAGAACACAAATTAATGACCACAGGAAGTGTGACGCAAAACAGAGGAGAAATAAATCTGGTTCATTTTCACAAGTATTTTTTATGCTTTGTTTTGATTTAGTTCTCTTCAAAGGAAATAGCTCAGCAAGATATTAACACTTAACAGCTATGAAAATGTCTCTTGTGGTACAATTTCAAAAATATTCATTACTTTTTATGTTACATACTGTTGAAGAGGGTGGTCGAAAGATATAAAATAAATCAGTGACAGCAAGATCCAAATATCCCCATGGGTATATTAAGAAACTGATTCTGGAGGAAACTATTTGGGACAATTTAAAATGTACTTTCAGTTTAGAGTTGATAGTTTAAAGAAGACAACTTGAATGTCAGCCATTACAGAAAGACGTCATGTGGATGTCAGAACTGTCAATCATTAATTTCACAGTCAACCTCATATTATTTTTTGGTTCAAGACTAGTAAGCGAAACATTTGGCCGATGCTGCGCGACTAAAGGGTTGCAGCTGAAATGTCAAAATATAGATTGCATGCTGCAGGATGTTTCGGGATGCTTTTTAAAAATCCCACCTTATTTACTGGTCGCTGCAAAGTTCAAACCCAATCTGTATTCTTGGTGTATCTCACTGAATAAACCATGACAGGGAATCATCGAAAGACAAATGATCAACTTACAATAATTCCAGAGGTGTAGCCAGACACATTCAGGCTCTCTGTTCGAGTGGTTGTGTAGACTCCCAGCACCACCAACAGCAGTGAGAGACTGAGCATGCCCAGTACCAGACACACAGCTCTCCTGACCTTCACCATCATCTCTGCCGCCCACAGAGAGGAGAGACACGTGTTATATGGCACAGTACTTGGTAAATAAAAACCAATAAACAAGACTTGGCAGCTTCCGACCTGCACATTTTTAGTTTGATGGAAAAGTCAAGACAAGACAAACCTAATTCAATTAGATTTAATTTAATTTAACTTAATTCAATTCTAAAAACTGTGATCCAAACCCTATGTCTCCGTCTCGTTTACTTGAAATGCCATGAATGTTTACAACCCAGCATTTTGGTGGAAAGTAGTGGAATTAATGAAATTGATCAAATGTATCTAAGCAATCTTCAACTTTTAAAATCCGTCAACATATTTGCTGTACAGTGTATACCGAGAAACACTGCAAAAATAGCATTTATTTACCTAATTTGGAAATTATTCTAAGGAAGAGGCAGCCCTAAAACTGGTGCAATAATCCTAATTTTAGAAGACCTAATTGAGGAAAAACCAAATCCAACCCTCTAACACACACACACACACACACACACACACACACACACACACACACACAGTCCTATGACTATTACGTTTCAAAGAGGAAATTACAAATTGAAATGAAAACAGAACAACCCTCTGTAAATTAATCATTCGTTAGGCTGTACACCATCTGAACATGTTTTTTGTGAAACTATTCCGGAAACATACTGAGATGCACCCATGCAACAGATTACACAATTATGTATGACACCACTGAGCTTGTGTCACCTGCCTCTTTGATCGTTTTTATTATTAGTTCATAAATTAAAAAATAAGTGTATAAATAACCAACTTTTTACGTTTCTTTGATGATAACACCACCATGTACAAATACTACAAGTACAGCATGAAAAATATGACTTAATAGCCTATTAGCAAAAAATCAAAGTAAAAGTAGTCATAATGCAAAAAGACTCATTTCAGCTAAATATATTATGTTACTGGGTTACAATTAGGGATGCATTTATGTAAACGTATTGTTATTGCTGGTAAAGGTGGGGCTAATTTCAGCTACTTTATAAAACTACTATAACAATATATCAAAATATATTAGTTGATTTATATTTTGTATTAATCTAAATCTGCAAAACTCTCAGACAAATGTAGTGGAGTAAAAAGTACAATATTTGCCTCTGAAATGTATTGCAGAAGTATACAAGTTGTACATAAATACAGTACTTGAATAAATGTAGCTCATTCCACCACTGCTGGTTTAGTTTAGTTTGTTTGTTTATACCGTGTAGATCTGTTCCAAAGTAAACTGCATGTGATAATAACGACTCCAGCCATGTGCAAGCCTAAAACACAATTATACATTACAGACTACAAAATCTGATTATTTGGCCAACAGAAGACAATAATTCATACTTTACTGCAATAAAGTCAACAGTCCCAAAGATCATTACACATAATATGCAGCTGTAACTGTCTCATACCTAACCACATCACCAGCTCCGCACCTTGTATTTCATTGATTACCTGTTGCTCGGCTCTTTGGAGGTTTATCCCGGCCCGTGGCTCCCTGGATCCGTGCAGTCATGATCCTCTCTCAAGTCTGGGTCCAGTTCAGGTTTCAGTTCAGGCTTACGAACCTTCTCTCAAAGCTTTGAGAGTCCAGAGAAGCACGGGTATCTATTGCGTGGATGTCTACTTCACTGCAGTTCTGTGCGCACAGTCTGTGTCTGTGCGTAACGCTCAGGCCTGTCCTGTGCTGCATTCAATGACGGTCGGAAACGTACCGTGAGTCCTGCTGTCAAAATACTCCTTACAAGATACAATTATAAGCGTTCTTTTAAATTAATACAGATTTAAACCTGTGGTAATAAATCAAGGAAACAGCACATGTGTTGGTCATGAGCTGAATGAGCTGCTACTGCAGCTTGAGATGGAGAACATGTGAATGGCAAGTGAACACATCTCCCGTTTAAAGTGGAAGTTGCTTATGGCTGGATTGAGGTACAGTAGGAAGAAAAGACAGAAAGCTGGGCCCCACTTAACCTCTCTAAGAAATGTCATTAATGATACAGCTCCTTTTGCTTTTTGCTCCTTTTGCACCAGGCAGCTAAAACACATTTGTTTTGGTAATATATATATATAATTTCTTCGATGCACCAAGCTTATAGATAACTTATTTATTAGTTTATATATTATATCATTTCCTTATCAATGATCATGAGCCTGTATGAGAGGGATACATTTAACTCATGCAGACAACTTAATCCTAAAGGTACTCAATCGAATCCCAACAGCCAGGTGGACATATTTACAAGAAAGTGGGACGATAAGGTTAACACATGGAGATAAGAGGAGTCAGCTCTACTAAGCCCCAGGTCCATATGTCTGAAACATGGAATATGGAAAATAAACGATGTGGTCATGGCCAAACTAACTTAGCTATAGTTAAACCATCACTTCATGTTTTCCCATATTTTTGTATTAATGGTATTTGGATTGATGTATCAAATGTAATCATTTAATGTCTCTTTGTTTGATACAAACGGTCTGTACTTTGGCAAAATATGCATCTTGCAGCCTTGTGAAATGTGTCTGCAACCTTAAAACATGCATTTTGAACAAACAATAAATCTTACAGAAGGAGCAGTAACTCAGAAACCTTTTTCCATTTTCTGGTGCTCTTACTCTGATCTTGAGTCTCACCTGCAGAGGTGTCTTGCACATTGATTAATTTAAGAGAAAACAATGCAATGAACAATTAGTGTATCTAATTGAAAAAAACAGGTACAAGATATAACACAGACGTATCTCAAGACTCAAATATCTCAAGTCAAGACTAACTGATACTTGTTTATCTTGACTTGCGACTTACTTGTCTTGACTTAGGACTTGAATTGGTAGTTGCCTGTCTTGATTTAGGACTTGACTGGGGACTTGACTGTCTTGACTTAGGACTTGACTTGGGACTTGACTGTCTTGACTTAGGACTTGACTGGGGACTTGACTGTCTTGACTTAGGACTTGTCTGGGGACTTACCCGTCTTGACTTAGAATTTGATTTGGGACTTGCCGTGAGACTTGACGTGAGACTTGACTTGTGACTTGCCTGTCTTGACATGGGACGAAGACACTGATGATGATGACATCTCGTCTGACTGGGAAATCGAAGATTCTGGCTGTGACTCCACGTATTGGGGGTTAAGAGGAAGAAGAGGATTTTGAAGATGATGAGGATGACAACATCAGACCTGGCTCGACATACAGGAGATACTGGTCGGGTCCCTTTAAGTTCCCGAGATGTGACTCTGATGAGGACCAACAGCCCTGATTGCTGCAGGATTGGAAATTTCTAAAACCTTTTGCATCTCCAGTGAATCTTATTATAAGTTTACTCACTTACTCACTCTCCTACCTGATAATATAAATCGTTATATTCTGTAGATATTCTTCATTTCATTATTTTTATGTCTATTAGAGTTCAGGTTGTGCAAGGTCAGTTTAACAAATACTGTCTGTGAGAAGTTTCTGTGAGAAACGCTCCTCACGGTTCCACGCTTTGCACTACAACACTCACACCTGTTTATCAGTATATTGACATTATGGAAGCAGACTGGTCGTTGCACGTTCCAGCCCTGTGAGAAAAGATGAGAACACGGGATTCTCCTCCTCTTGACAGGATAGAGCGAATCAGATGTTAGGACGAGGCGAGACGAACCTGTGACGATAACCTGTGTATGAAAGGCCCCACTTCCGTTTGTGGGGCAGTTGTTCTTTGCCCAACCTGCGTGTTGGCTGTACCACTCACTGCTTTTGCAACTGCAGCGCTTATTACTTTACTTGTGATCAAGGAAAATAAATTCAGAGAATGAGAGAAGTTGTTTGACTACGTTCTTCCGGAGGCTACACCAGGCATCCAGTAATTAGAATCTATTAACATACCCGTCAGCATTACACACACTGCACCAACAGTTAACACTCAGAAGGATGGATGACTACAGGACCAGCTGCAGTCATCCCCTCACTTAGACTACAAGTATCAGCAGTGACATTACCTGGTGATAAACTAAAGTTAACTTTACATATGTGGATTATATTGATTGCATGAACCTTCTTGAATATTAATCCATTATTCATAATAACACCATTATTGGAGGCCAAATGTAATACAATAGCTACAACCACCGTATGGTTGTGTGCAAAATGATTAATTACTTATTTTTCGGTTTCATATGGCAGGACTCCTCTACGTTTTTTGCATTCCTTGGGCAACTAAGTGTCGACGTAAACCCACCAACACCCACTAACATCTAGCTTTTGTCTTTAGAGAGAACGGTTGCAGTCCACGTTTAGTCGTGGGACAAATGATTGCAGCAGTCTTGGGTATTTAGCGGCAATGGCTCCGATCGGCAGTATTGGAAAAATGGCACACGGGAGGACAAGGTTTTCCGGGGCAATGCTACATGACCAGTGTTGAAGTTAATATATTATAAAAAAATACCTCCAAGATGTTGCTCTTTGATCTAACCAGTACATTACATTTGGGAAGGATAAGATTCATCTCAAAGGGCATACTCAGATGTATGTACTCCCAGTATGACGTGTACTTACAAGTAGAAGTTCTTAAACTGCCTAAACTATGAGTAGCCTGCCAGTAGCCTGCCAGGACTCATCTGTACGCATACTGGCACATCAACATTCTCATTGGCGTAGCATGACTTTTCTTGCGCACCGGCACTCTCTTCTGCCCTCTCAACATGAGGCTCTCTGGGCTATTCATTAGGTCAGAGTTATACTTTCCACAAGGACGGTGGCACAACCGTGAGCTGATGCAGAATTGTGATGAGGAAACATTTTGATCCATTACACTCTGTGTTCTCAAAGCCCCTCAAAGTTATCTATTTTGCCATGCCTCATAAGCCGTATGAACATAAAAACATGTAGAGCATCTGGATGAGCTGACCTATGATACGAGTGAGGAGATTGAGAACAAGTATGTAATCCAAACACAGTTCACATCCTTTTTCAGGGGTAGCACTCCTTTGGTAATTTTCCAGGAGTTTTCCAAGACATTTTCAGTAATGAGCGAGCTGGTATGACAGACAGGGATCTCGACATATCCTTTTTATTTTATGAATTATATTATCCATGGCTGCCTGAACACCATTAACACATATAATAGCCTACAATTTTCGCCCAAACCCAATATTTCCAAGTATCTTTTAGTCACTGTAGAAATCCAGAATATAATGATGATTGCTGGGCAATATACACGCGACAACGTCTGTGAATGAGTGAGCGTACTTATTTCCACTTCAAGCACTGCAACCAAAATCTCCCAAAAGCTGGTTGTCAATTTTTACAGACACATCACAGAGCATCCTCACAAATTGCATGGCAGTCTGGTACAGCAGCTGCACCAAAGAAGACACAAAAAAAGCCCTCCAGTGTGTTGTGAAAACAGCACAGGACACTTTTGGCATTGAGCTGGGATCCCAGAACATCTTCTCACCACTCGCTGGGTGATTGTGAGCAAAGAACATCAGAAAGACATTACACACCCTGGACTTCATCTGCATATCATATCAGATTTATTATTTATGTTCAAGTAATTTAAATGTGTTTCCTATGTAACAGAAGAAAAGGCAGACACACAGTGATGCAAGTGTTTCTATGTTTTTTATTTGTTTTATGCTCCCCACACAGGTGATCGTATTTTTCTCAAATGTTTCCAACATTCATGGGGAAAAAAACCAAAATGAGCCCAAAAAGGAAGCTATTGCTTCTGCTATTTGTAGAGTGTTGTTTATTCGTTTTTGTTGTTGTCTTGGTATGTACGTATTTCATTCAAGGGTGTTTGTGAAGTGTAACGTTGGTTAAGACTTCAATTCCTAGAAAACAGCGCCATCTTTTGTCGTGACGGCAACACGACGTTCGTCTCTCACGGTGTCGTCCATTTTGTTTAGCCTAGCTAGCACCGGCTAACGTCACATCGCCCCGGCTGACGATACTACAGCAGAGATGGACGACGGTGACGAGCCGGCGATAGTCCTCTCTCATAATACGTCTTCGGGCTCCAAGTCGAGCGGGGACAAGATGTTCTCCCTGAAGAAGTGGAACGCTGTGGCCATGTGGAGCTGGGACGTGGAGTGCGACACGTGTGCCATTTGTCGGGTCCAAGTGATGGGTGAGTCCGGGTAGCAGACGCCGTTGGTCTGCTAGCTTGACTGGGTGATGTTCACAGGAAGTCGCTTTGCACCGCAGTAACTACGTGTTCCTTTATTTGCAGACGCTTGTTTGCGGTGCCAGGCGGAAAACAAGCAGGAGGACTGTGTTGGTGAGACGATGAAACACGTTGTGTATCGGTGTTAGCCGGGAAACTAACACTTAGCGAACAGCTAGCTGTTAGCTGGTTAATCCAGCAGGCTAACATTAGCTAGCTGCTAGTCTGGTGGAGCTGTCAGAGAAACCGACCAAGATAGTTCTTCAGAGTCGGAGGTTGTTTTTATTTTGTATTCTTTGTGTTCGTTCCAAGTAAAGCCAAATGAGTGACATGACATAAGCGTGGAAATATGGTGTCGTTGTATTTTGGCGAGAAAACACATTATTTAGTGAATTAAATGTGAGCAAATTGCCTGTTGACATTATTTAACTAGCTACGTTTTGATAATAGCAAACTGCTGAACACATCATTACAATATAATAAATGTCAAAAGCAAAGTAACCTTACTGTAAACTATAAATGGATAACATTAACCAAATAACAGTGCAACACCTATATCTATCTATATATATATATATATATATATATATATATATATTACTAATGTTATCAGTTATTATGAAAGGAGATTTAGTGATGCTGAAGCATGTTAAAACACAGATTTTCTCAAGATGACTACGGGTTTAATGTTCGTGCTTTTTTTGAGAAACTATTCCAACTAGTTAGTCTACCCGATTGCAGATGCACCTTTTTAGTAGTCTCCGTGTGAGCTCCCTCATATGTCATAGTTTGAGAACCATGAACTGTCACTTGACCTTATTTGACTCCCCTAAAGCTCGACATAGATGGCAGGGATGTTTCTTTAGGAAAATAATGAGATATGTCTTAAAACATAATAGAAATCACAGATTAATTTAAAGTAAATTAGCATTATACACCATTAAAATAAAAAAGGTTGTACTTTAATATTCTGTGTAACCTAAGATGTTACCTTTTAACACCCTCCCTATGTCCTCTGTCTTCGTCTTTTTTTTTCAGTTGTATGGGGCGAATGCAACCACTCCTTCCATAACTGCTGCATGTCCCTTTGGGTGAAGCAGAACAATCGCTGCCCCCTCTGCCAGCAGGACTGGGTGGTTCAGAGAATCGGCAAATAAGCTCAAAGTCCAGGCGGCTTGAGT
Organism: Myoxocephalus aenaeus; assembly: GCA_038501785.1. Taxonomy (NCBI): domain Eukaryota; kingdom Metazoa; phylum Chordata; class Actinopteri; order Perciformes; family Cottidae; genus Myoxocephalus; species Myoxocephalus aenaeus. Next base: position 1,089,452 of record JBAMJR010000180.1, on the reverse strand, counting down.
CTCAAACGACACCTGTGTGCACCTAAAAGTGGTGACAGACCCTGACAATGATCACTGCAGCGTCCTGTGCTGAGAGCCACTGACACCGACAACTGTCGTCCTACTTATGAATGCATGTTCCAGTAGTCCTGGTGTCTGAGGAGGACTGTGGACTAAATTTAAGCAGACTTGTTGTTCACTGATTGGTTGATGTGGCTGGAGGAATCGTGAAGAGAAGGATGAACCTCGTTACAGTGTTTGGTCACATGTTAGCTTGACGTTATTGTCTGTGGTGGTGTTCAGCACATCTTGAATACGTGACTGTCTTTTTAAATAAAGAACTGTATATATGTAAACATATGAAAATGTATTCTTTCATCCAGTAATTTTATGTGGTATATAATTCCGACAAACAATTAAAGCTATGGAAATTGCTATTAATGTAGTTCTACTGCATATGTTTTAGTTTAGATTGAGAAAAGTCCACATTGGTTTGGCTTTTCTGCTACTGACACAAATGTGGCATCACCAACGATCAAAAACTGTCAAGTTACAAAATTAGAATCTAGCAGCAACCAAGGTTTGTAATAATTTCGACTTATTTTTTATTCAGACAGTTTCTCATTAGAATGATCATTTCAAAACTTTGAGACAGAATTCTTGAACAGCTACTTGTGTTTAGACAGTGTGTATTATTTCAGAAGATTGGCCAAAGAAGGTTATATGTAAAAAGGGTCTGGGAAAACCTAATATTATAATATTCTTTTATACATTTTAATATTTTATTATAATTTCTGAAACTAGCAGGGCAGAGCCTAAAGTCCTTAAGTCACCTTAAGTAAGTACCTTGGCAGTCTACGTGAACTACCTGGAAGGCGGCCATGCTAACCACTATACCACAAGCACTTGTTATACATGTATGCTGAGGTTGGCCTGGTTCCAGTTTCACCCTTACCGATTCAAATCAAGTGTGGTAAAATGTGACTAAGAACCTTTACTCAGGTACTTGTTCTTAGCTGCTTAGTGATGAATCAGGAATATATTCAAATAATAGATATATGATAAGTAATACTTTGAATGGAGCCATTTTTGCAAGTACTTATGTTATATTTGAGTTTGCACCACTGAAAATCAGTTACTACGTCCAGCCAGGATCTGGATCTACCGAACATCAAGGGTGTAATGATTAACTATCATATGGGTGAGTGTTTTCTCATCCTTTTTCTAGCATAAAGCAGCAACATGATATACATGTTTTGCTGATTTTCTGCTCTCACATTTATTAACATCTCAGTTAATTTGTCAATTATATCGTAATCATGTGGTCTATAAAACTTAAAACTATGCGTAAGAGCCACAGGGGATGGAACCAAATACCTTGTTTTGTCTAAAACACAAAGATCTTCAACTAAAGATAACGTGAGACATGGAAAAGCAGAACATTCTCTCATTTGTGAATGTGGAACCATCAAATGTTTGGTGCTTTTCCTTAAAAAATTCCTTAAATGATTAATTGATCATTAATATAGTTGCCGGATATTTCTTTTGATGACTGACCAATCGATTAATACACTAATCACCGTAGCAATAATTTGTAGTTACAATCTGCTGTTAATTAAATATAAATACCTGTGCCTGTTGATAGTCAAACCTAGTTACTTGACCCTGCAATAAACCTTACATTACTTCATAATAAGCGTATAATATTAATTATTATTACATGGCGGAGGTGTTGATTTACCTTAATGTTAACTTTAAGGCTGCAGAGGTACATGTTACCATGTAGTGCATTCTCTCACATAACCTCAGAGGTCATTGCAGCTTTGCAGCTTTGCAAGTGTAATATCTAAAGCAGATCTATTGTAATCAATTGCATTATTTGTGCCGGTGTTTGTGTTATTTTGTCCACATTCTGTTGTGGAAACAGAAAGTCCACTGTCCTTTGTGATTGTCTTCACAAAATAATCTCGATGATTATTGAACATTTCAGGGGCGTTTCATGCCAGCGATGCGGTTAATGTGTCTGAAGATGAAAATGTACTTTTCAAAACTTCTCCAGCTCCAAATATACTTAGATTTTCAGCTGCTCAGCAGAACAACTAGATATGAGTGTTCAGCCTTCACTCTCCTGACAGCTACTTCAAAAGTCTGTCAGGAAAATTGATATCTTAGGCTGCTTACTTAAACCAATTAGGGCTAATTTAGCGATGCCTTCACTCTCTTTCCTATCGTAAGCAATAAAGTGTGCGTGCATATACTTCACATATTATACTGGAACAGCTCTCTCGGTGTCTTATTTATCTCACAACACACTACAATCAACCACAACTTGTTAGGGCCAGGATCTGCCACCTCATCATGTCATGCTGGCAGCCCAATTACCACGCACAGGCACTCTGCATCTCCTAAAAATAGACGAGCCCAAAGCCTCTTAAGTTCAAACCACATAAGTTGCTCTCCATTAGTGCCGTCTACGAATACGCATGCAAAGACACTTAGCTCACCACAAATCCCAGAGGACGGTGGTACTTGTAATGCTACGAGAGGCGTGGCACAAGAGGTGGAAGATGTTCAGGATGCAGGTGCTCGAGGGGCTCAGTTGTGCTTGGAACCTGCAGATGAGTGAGCGGTGGCGTTGTAGTTGATCAGGCCCTGCTGCCTATGACACAGGATACATCCAACATGGATGACCTGTCTGGACTGGACAACCTGGTGGCCAACACGGCCTACCTGAGGGCTCAGCATATAAGCCGAGAAGAGATGAGGAAACAGAGGCTCTCTCTGACGCTGCCCAAACCAAATATGTCCTCTGCTCTCCTGACAGCAGTGGGGAGGAAGTACGAGTCGCTGTGTGAACGACAGCCCATTGGGATTAAGTTGTTTCAGCAGTTTCTCTGGGCTGCTAACCCCCAGTACAGGATCGCCACTGAGTTCCTGGAGGAGCTGAGTCACTGGAGCTTTGCTGAAGATGAAGCCAGAGAGAAAGCCAAACGGAGCATCCTCGCAAAGTTCTGTCAGCCGGAGTCCGGGAGTTTTCTCTCATACCTTACAGGAGAGGCAGCTGTAAGATGCAAGAGTGTAACAGACAACAACTTTGACGTGATGTTGGGCCAGATTAGAGAAGACACGAGAGACGTCCTGAGAGGGAAACCTTTCTCGGAGTATCTGAATAGCCCCTTTTTTTATAGGTTCTTGCAGTGGAAGGAGTACGAGAAGCAGAAGATCAGTGACAAATACTTTTATGAGTTTAGGGCTTTGGGAAAAGGTGGCTTTGGCGAGGTAGGTGCATCTGGATAAAAGTGTACATTACAGATTGCTTGATGGATTTACAACTAATATGTTTGAGTTAAAGTGAGACATTCGTAAGTTTTGACAGAAGAAAATACATTATTTGTCTTCCAAATGAAAAGCTGAATTCATGAGCGATTAAAAGCCCCCTACTCAATGTAATACACTCTGGGGTTTTGTTGTTACAGCCTCACTTGTTCTGGTGTGCCCTGTAGCTTTTGGAAGCTACTGTTAACACGCTGTATTTCTTCTACTTGAGCCACATTACTATTACATTATGTTTTAGCATTCATCATCATCCTGTAGTTGCTTCACACTGTCCAGTAAATGGTATATGGTCTTGCTTTAAAGTCCCGGTAGATATGTAGGAATATATTACAGGACGACACAGTAACAACAGACACTAAAACAGTACATGCACTGAATAAAACTGTTATCAAATCTAAAGTAATGCACCTCTGTCTTGCAGGTGTGTGCAGTGCAGGCCAAACACACGGGCCAGATGTACGCCTGCAAGAAGCTGGATAAGAAGCGCTTAAAGAAGAAAAGTGGCGAGAAGATGGCCCTTGTGGAGAAGCACATCCTGGAGAAGGTCAACAGCCTCTTCATTGTAAACCTGGCTTACGCCTACGACAACAAGACTCACCTGTGCCTGGTCATGGACCTCATGAATGGTGGAGACCTCAGGTTCCACATCTACGAGCTCGGCGAGCGGGGCATCCGCATGGATCGCGTGGTTTACTACTTGGCCCAGATAACCACTGGGATGCTCCACCTGCACTCTATGGACATCGTGTACCGGGATATGAAGCCTGAGAACGTGCTGCTGGATGCTAGAGGACAGTGTCGGCTGTCAGACCTGGGATTGGCTGTGGAGCTGCCAAAGGGCAATTCCATCTGCCAGAAGGTTAGTGAGGTGACCTCTCCCTAGATTACCCACAGTGCTCGCTGCCAGACTTTTGCACTGCGATGCACTTTGCAAAGTCACTCTGTGGTTTGTTCACACAGAGAGAAATAACCTCCATATTCAATATTTGTTCTCATTTTAATGCCACTACGCTGTATATCCGTCCACCTGCGACTGCAAGCAGCTTACCAGGAATAGATATGATAGCTCTGAGTGCTGCTCTGACGGACAACATAAGAAAGCACAACCCCTCTGTGACTTAAATGAATCTTATTAAAAGGTGCTTGACCTCAGCCCCACTTAGAGGCTACTACCCTTGACGAGAAATGTATGAAAGACTGAGCAGAGCCTGTTAGCTTTAGCTGGTTAATCTTTGCTCTATTAATACCTGATATGGCCTCCACGTGTCTGTCCAGGGAGATGAGTCAGGAGATATACAGCAGACAAAGACTCAACGATAATGTCTCCGTCATTTGTCAGTTGACTACCCTGATGGAGGCCAGTTAATGCGGCGTTATTTGTTGTCACACTGTCTTATTGTTTCACATTGCAGTCTTGTGTCATTTTTTTTTTTTACCCCCTTTTTTATTATTTAATTTAGTTTTCAATCATGTGATGGAAGTTGGTCAAGAAAGTCTGCTGCAGTTAAATTAAATAAACTTTAAGAAGATCAATTATTTCCCAAATACCTACGTCCTAAAAAAATAATCCTAAATAAGTTAATTGAAACTCTTTATCTCTGTATCTCTTTGTCGGGGCATCATGAACATGTTTAAGTAAGTAGCACACAACGTAGAGATTACCATCCAATGTACAGTTAGCTTAAAGCTCAATGTCATCTTCACATGGCTGCGTGTAACCTTGTGTTGATTCGGTGTCTATACAATCCTACAGGTTACAGCAGTGGTTATATATTGAATAAAGCAATGTTTGTCTGAGAACTCTTATCATCAGCTGCATATGTCTACTGAGTGTGATTTCCTCAACCACATTTTTTCAGATTACTTTTTCATGTCCTAAGTAGTTCAAAAGTAAATAACAATCATCTCGTCCTTTTTTCAATTCATGTTCTGACCCCCAGAGTGAAAACCACTGGTTTATAGAGACAGAGTGGCAGAGCTAATGGAGAAGGTCGAGGTGGGCAGAATCTTGTGTTTCACAAAAAGAGTCAAGATTGATTTTGCAAAACCATCGCGATATCTCATTATTATGAGATACACAACAGTATATCCACAGCTCAATTCACCATTAATAATAAAAGAGGCATACAACATTTAAGATAGTTTACCCCAAACCAAAACATGTAAACTTTATAATGCTAATGGTATAATGATTTTCATTATTGTGGTATTTGAAGAAATGCAGCCTCCCTGGCTGACCCTCCCTAATAACTTGTGTAGTAAGCAGATACAACAGAGCACAATTAATATACCAGGTGGTTCCACCTTTCCCCTGGTCCCTAGAAGCTAACCAGACCTGAACATCTTTACAGAAAATGCTATTATTGGTGAAGTTAAACCCCAGAAGTATGGAGGATGCTGATGATAACCCCCCTCTCTCCCCGCTGTGTGTTGTCAGGCTGGTACTACTGGCTACATGGCCCCTGAGATTCTGAGGCAGGAGTACTACCGCACGTCTGTGGACTGGTGGGCTCTGGGCTGCAGCGTCTATGAGATGGTGGCCGCCCGTTTGCCTTTCAAGGACTTCAGAGAAAAGGTGCGGAATGAGGAGGTGACTCGTCGCACCCTGGAGGACGAGTGCAAGTTTGAACACAAACACTTTGATGCTCCCTCCCAAGACATCATCCGCCGCTTTCTAAAGAAGAAGCAGGCGTATCGCCTCGGGTGCCTGTGAGTAAACAGTTTAATTTTCCCAAGCACAAATTAGTCAGATGAGGTTGCTGCAGACCCTCATTGAAGAAAGCGTCCATCAAGAAAATGTATCACTTCTTTTTTACCCCTGAAAACATACTGTCATCCTTGGTATGATACAGTCCTTAAAGAACGTAGGTTTAAAGGAACAGTGTGTAAAATTAAGTGGGATTTATTGGTAATTTGAACACTTGCACTGCCCAGTTTAATCATTTCACCCGCCAATCATTACATGTCTTTCTCATAGGGATGACCCTCGAAACCACCCGTTTTTCAAGAGCATCAACTTCCGTCGTCTGGAGGCCGGCCTGGTGGAGCCGCCCTGGGTGCCAAAATCCAACGTGGTGTACGCCAACGACACGGCCAGGTTCAGGGACGTCTCCGAGGTCGAGGACGTTAAGTTTGAGGCCAAGGATGAGAAATTCTACAAGCAGTTCAGCACAGGCGCAGTCTCCATCCGCTGGCAGAAGGAAATCATAGACAGCGGAGTGTTTGACGAACTGAACCACCCCAAACTGAACAGCCACAGCTGTGAGAACGCGTGGGAATCCAGGATTTGCATTGTTCAGTAAGCCTTTCATCTGCTCATCGATATGTCCAACTGGGCAAAACAATAACACACAAAATGTCCTTTAATTTACCTTCTTTCATGCTACCAAAGTGCCTGGTTTTATACCAAATGGAGCAGCTCAACTTCAATTTCAATTCAGTTTAATTTATATAGCCCAACATCACAAATACAAATTTGCCTCAGAGGGCTTTACAGTCTGTACACATAACATCCCTGTCCCGGGACCTCACATCGGATCAGGAAAAACTCCCCCCAATAAAGATAGTAAAAACCCTTTCACAGGGAAAAAAGGGGAAGAAACCTGAGGGAGAGCAACAGAGGAGGATCCCTCTCCCCGGATGGACAGAAGCAATAGATGTCATGTGACCAGAATGAACTACCTTTTTAAACGTTTACTTGCCTTTATTTTAATTAATTTTCTTCCTTATTAAGACATCTGCCTAAGGGTTGTGCCCGGATGGAAACACACACTAGTTGGATCCCAGTGGATGCATAGTTTCCATTACATCACTCAGACATTTTGGCAGGCAAGTGTTTGAATGTGTTTGTAAACAAGCTCCATAATGGTTGTGTCACTAAATGGCAGCAGCATTATTATCAGCATTTACAAGAATGTGCTACATTTGTTAGACAGACATAAATCCCATGCCTTTCGCTCTCGTGAGTGGACAGTGAAACGTGACCTCAGTGAAGTCTCTCAGTGGCAGATGTTCACCACTAAGTGCCGCCAGACTCCCATGAAGTGCGTTCAAACTCCCGCAGCGCTCTTCATCGTCCCCATTAACCTGGCTGTGCTGCTCAGGTATTTACAAGCACTGGATGACTCGTTCAGCTTTAACAAGGGAATGAAGGAGACAAATTGTCATCGTTTTTTCCTGCACAAAAAAACATTGAATGTGTGGATTTAACAAGGCAATAGCAACCCCCTTTATTACCCCCCAATGTGTTTACAAGCCATACACAACCTAAGAAAGAGATGTTTACTACTTAAAGCATAGCAACAGCAAACATCTATTCTGTTTTAACAGATTCTTAGTTCCAGTATCAAACTGCATGGCAAACGCTTCTGGTTGCAGGATTTCCATGTGTTATTGTTGTTCATAAATGTATTGTTTAGTTTTAGTTTTTATCCCAAGATGATTACTTAAGAAACTTATTTTTTCTTTTAGATGTTTTTCAGATTTATTTTATATTGAACATAGAGATGAAATAAGTGAGTAACATGTGACAAATGTCCCCAGCTGAGCATCTTAGACCTTTGGGCAGCCAGGATGCCCCAGGTGTCTTATTTCTGACTCAAATCATATTTACCTCGGTTCAACTTTGTTCCAATCTCTTAAATGAGCATGTACAATGTCAAGCATGTCTTTTTATTTTACTCACACAATGAGCTGCATTGTCAGTACGTCACAGTGCCAATACTATTTTGTAATATCAAAATGTGAAACGTAAGATGTAATTGTATAATGATGTAACATTTTCTAATATTTCACGTGACCTTTTTGGCTTGTATACACTTTCTTGCCTCATGCATGTGTTTTTTACAATAATGTGTTGTGCTCTTTTTTATGAAACGACAACAATTTGTGATGGAAAATAAATAAAGCTAATTTTCTAAATGCTTAAGTTAAATGAAGCATTTCCTTCTGCTTTGCTGCTGAAATGATTTCTGGTCACAAATTCGTCTTCATAGCTTTGACATTCAAAGTTATTTCGGTGATCCTCGTGTTGCTCATCTCAAGGCACAGATATGATCAAACATCCAAACAACCAGGCTCAGTCTGAAAGAGGGAGGTGGTTGTCTCTTTATAGTAACCATGGTTCATTCATAATCACAACATGACGTCACCCGTAATATTCAATTCACACGTGTCACTCAGCGCATCCCTCCATAACCTCAGACACGTTTCGGTAATGAGGGACAGATAAACATGTGATGTGCTAACTCCTGTGAGGGGCTGACCTTACAGGGCTGAGAAGTGGCTCCGTTCACGCTCAACTGTCATGAGATTAGAGGGTGGTTCAGATGGAAATCCAAGACGCAACCTGATCATCGTCGGCTGCAAGGGCCGAGTGGGGAGTCCACTGTGGACGACGTGACGACAAGACAAACTCGGCAGAAGGTCTCCAGGAACATGTTTTCACCAGGTGCCTACAGGCGTCTGCCAGGGTTTCATTCCCCACGGGTCCACGATGTAACTCCTGCCCTCCAACACACACACACACACACACACACACACACACACACACTGCCCATATAATTTTCACATTTGCACTCATGCATGCCGATGTACACATGCATGCACATTTATCATCTTCAGATACTTAATGCTGATCATGCAGGCAAAGATGTACACACAGTACTTACAGTACACCCTCTGACACACACACACACACACACACACACACACACACACACACACACACACACACACACACACACACACACACACACAATCTTATTACCTCTGTAGAAGCAGGCATGGGATTTTAGAGATCAAAGCGGGACAGGGTGTAATTTGGTATCTGTGTTTGTTACATGCCCATGCTCTGGACTCACATCAAAGGCATGTGCCACACTTCAGCTCAGCCCTGGCATCCTCAGGATGCTATCACACCAGCAATATTGCTGCTTTTCCCCTTCTTTGGCTGTGAGTGTGTGTCTGTATTTGTGCATACAAATGGGTGATTTTGTGTTAGATGTACACAGAAGAATATATTTGTGTCTACATATGCATTTGTGCGTGCACAAGAGTGTGTGTTTGAGCATTTAGGACAGGTGAGAAAGTGGTTAAACAGTTGTAACAGAGAGGTCATTGTCTGCTGAGGGAAAGAGAGAAAGACTCGCTGTCTCATACTGCTAGTGTGATTTGTGTTTTTCAACGGTTGAAATCGTTTTCCCCCTTGTGCCATTTTATTTGACAAAAAATTTGATAAATTAGAATCCGAAAGAGTATTGTATACTGAGGTCTACATGTTGACCCCACTGCCGCCGAGGAAGTGTTTATTTTGGTTAACGTTCAATTTGCTATGCTTCATTGCTTGAATTCTTAACATTCCCACAAATAAGTGAATTCCTGCAGGACGGTCCAACAGAAACAGAGCGTGTGCGTGCGTGTGCGTGCGTGTCTGTGTGTGTGCATGATGTTCTTCCCCACTGAGGCCCAATGGGCAGTTTCCATGGCGCCCAGACCTCAGACCTTTCACTGCCAGGGGCTGGACACACACAAATAAATCATAATTCACTCGTAAAATGACCAAACAAACAAAGCAGGTAATTACCCAGAGGGCCGAGGTTGGTTGTACGTCTCTTAACTAATTGCAGTTTTTCTGAAGCATTTATGTAAGTTCATTATCAACAAAGAAGGTTCCTCCTTGTAGATGTGTCAAAATCTAGTTAATTATTTCACTTTATGTTGTGCTCATGGTGCATAATCCTAAATAAAGTTCCTTAGTTCCTAAAAGTGTTCTATCAAATTGGACACGTAAAAACTAGGACCAGGTAATATTAGAGATAAATAATCCGGCCCTATGTGTATAGGAGGTTGATGGGGCCCAATAACATATTTATGAGTCTATTTCAGCCGTTTGTACATTACTTTAAGCGGTTAAATCGTTTAGTCTAGTCTATTTAATGCGTTGATACATTATTTTGATCATGTTATCATTTTTATTTAATTTAATCTTTTTTAATTGAACCACTCTCCAATCTTTCCACATGCCTCCTGGCAACTGCTATATATACGTTTGGACTGCACCAAACTTTTTAAACTGGTACTCTACTTCTTAACTTTCAGTTTATCCATTTCCACGTTTAGCACTCTGTCACATCTCCCCGGTCACCTGTCGCCAGGAATAAAGTTTTCTCACACAAGTAGAAAATCCCATGGAAACGGCTTAAAGTTCAAAAAGTTACAGCATCCTGAAACCCGAGTTAGCCGGAGTGCAAAGCTTTCTGATGTTCCTCGCCCCTCCACTGCAGGGCGATTGAGGATCAGCACATCAAACGAAGGGAGAGGGTTATAATGATACAGAATACCGTATGAGGGGAAACACTTTACAACCCTCACACTGAACCGAGAAGGGGAAAAAAACAGTTGTGGCGCATGTGTTAATGTACTTCAATTACCTCAGGGGTCAGTGACCGAGCGGGTTTTGGCCTCCGTGTTTGTGTGGACGTCTCTCTTTGCGTGTGTGTGTGTGTGTGTGTGTGTGTGTGTGTGTGTGTGTGTGTGTGTGTGTGTGTGTGTCAGTGAATCAGAGAAGTGCTCAGAAGCAGGTTTAAAATCAATCGATTCCAAGGTGTGCACAAAAACAGACATATAAGCTGTGAGATGATATTATTTTCTAAGCGGCCATCCAGTTTGATTTAATTAGCTGGTACTTGTTGCATTCTTTGTTAGCGGTGTAATATGACTGACAGTTGGCGCGGCAGGCCGCCTGGACTGAGTCCAAGACCATCTCTGCTGTTAGTGTGCGTGTGTATGTGTGTGTGTGTGTGTGTGTGTGTGTGCGTGTGTGTGTGTGTGTGTGTGTGTGTGTGTGTGTGTGTGTGTGTGTGTGTGTGTTTCCAGACTCTGTAACCTGCCTCTCCTAGTCTCTCACTGCTGTTTCAAACTCTCAATATCTGTGTGTGTGTGTGTGTGTGTGTGTGTGTGTGTGTGTGTGTGTGTGTATGTGTGTGTGTGTGTGTGTGTGTGTGTATGTATGTGTGTGTGTGTGTGTGTGTGTGTGTGTGTGTGTGTGTGTGTGTGTGTGTGTGTGTGTGTGTGTGCGTGTGTGTGTTACCACACCGACCCTGGACATCTGGGGTGTGTCAATACAGTGCTGCTGACGAATAAAATACTACAGACAAATCTGCAAAGTTATTTCTGTAATAAAGAGAAGTGCAGGATGTGTGTGAAGCCGTTGGGTCAGTTTACCACCGAAAAGAGACACATACTCCTCATTCTATGACCAAACTATGTGGTATTTCCTCACAATGGCTCCACATACTGTGACTCATTTGGCACCTGCACACTAGCAGGAAGAGGAGGAAGATTCCTGGCAAAAAGAGTGTTGACTCCTGAAAGGATGCACCTTGTACCTTTCTTCATTCATTATGCACAGGATCAGTCTGTAGCCGAGGTCTGGAGAGGGTCCACTTTGGTGACAGCAGCCTGGCATCGGCACTGTTTTCAGATGATGTCATGCTTACATAAAATGTAGAAATGTGCCCCAGGAGAGAGAGAAGCAGCAGCCCCGAGTGAAAGAGTTAAGGTACGGTATCTCACATTTTGTTGCGTTAACTATGTCCAGAAAGGTTTCTGTGGTCCACAGAAGATAAGGTGATTCTGGCAGAACTCACAGTGCCACGGGTGAACGGTTACCAAGTGGCACAGAGACAAAGGATGGCAAGCCAGGTGTTTCCCTTTAGGTATAAAAAAGTGTAAGGCAGGTGGATGCCACCAAACTCAATAGTCCCTTTTCATGGAAGAAAATGCCCTCATACTGACAAAAAAATATCAATATTTTAGTATATTCCATGTGCAAAAAGTACAAGCATAATGGATAAATAAAGGAATGGATAAGGATAGTATAAGTTCAGGTTCATATGGAAAATTATATGTTGTTGTAGCTTTGCAGTGTCGCTTGGAAATAAATGATGTAGTCCAATGAAATACAGGCCAAAAACGGCTGCTGAGCATTTTCTTTTATCTAATAAGCCTGAAACTCTGTGTGTTTGTGAGAAAAAAAGATTGATAACGTCGGTTCCCAGATGGAAACGCACACTGCCTGGACGCTGCATGAGGTACTACATTTTGTTGTGACAGGCAGTACTACTTCAGGCTGTTTCTTGTTGCAGGCCATCTCTTGGTATTTATTACCCAACCGAGCTCAAGTAACGACATCCATAGCGTATCTGTTGAGAATGCTTTCAATGGGAACACGCCTCAAATCTAAAAACTCCACACTGTAACCGTATCTCCCTTATTTTTTTTATCTTGGGTGAATGACGTTTTATTCACAGAAGTATGATGGTTTAATATCTTGTGATGATCATGAGGATGTGGTCAGTGGGATCCCACACACAAATGCATGCGCGCACACACATTATGCCAGCATAAATACGTGCACACCCTGACCCCAGATGTTTCTCGACATGGTCTGCTGTGAAGCCAGTACATTTGTTTATCTCTGCATGTAGAGTTAACTCTCCATGCCCTGCACTGCGGAGCGCTGCACATTTCCACTGCTGCTTTTTCCCTCTCACCACAGAAACACATAGAACTATATATTAGTGCAACTAAAATGGGAGTGATCACTGCTTTGTCTTACTTATAAATAAATGATTAATGTTTCATTGGTGGACATAGGATGAGACTGAAAGCACAAATACTAACGCTTTGCCAAAAGATGCCACAGTGCTTGTCACACATCTGCTCTTTGGCATAAAACACCACCAGCAAACAGATATTTCCAAGATCAGACATGTGTCCTCACAGTGCCATCCAAATGAGCTCTCAAGTAAAGCTTTTACAAATGGGGATATTTATTATACTCTTATCGATGGCCAAAGTGAAAAATGATCCAGGAAAAGTGGGGAAAAGTATATATTTTTTGTATTTTCTATTATGTATTGGGTATCCTTAAGTAATAGCATTCTGCAAGAAAACAACAAGGTTTTTTTTGTATTCTCAAAAAAGGGAATTTTTCAGATCGTTATGCAGCTTTGTTAAAGTGTAATCAGCTCGTTAAGTTGAAGTTGGATACTGATGTCACAAAAACCCAATGTTGTGATAAGAATGACAACAAGGTAACTTGTCCCGCTCTAACAGGTGCAACAGAGCCAGCAGGAGACTGGGGGAGCTGTCAATCAACCCCACAAAGTCCTGTAATCAGGGAACATGAGTGAGAACACCTGGGTGGACTGTAGGTGTGTCGGTGCTTTAGCCAATCGTAGGTGTGCTATCAGACTTCAAAGTTCCCTCTAGGGTTCCAGCCAGTAGAGAAAACGCATTGCAGCGCCCTACATGCCTACATGCCCTACATGCTAGAAAAGTTTCCAGCCGTTGGTGCCAAAATGCAGCTGGTGCCCTTTTTTATTTTTTTCACCCTTGCCGCTCAAGACAGAACTGAGGGCGTGAGCTACACAAATAAAAAAGTTCTGATAAACCCATTTTTTTTCTATCAAAGTCATCTCAATATCTACTTGAGTTCCTACTCTGGTGTCATGGTATCGTAAATTAACAAAGGGCTCTAATGGGCGGACATAAAAGACTCCTTCTATACTTCAAATCACAACTACTCTTCTCGTGTTTCGTTCTTAATCTCGTCCTTGCTCTCATAGGTGAGAGATCTGCAAACAGCTGCTCTGGGTCACATGCTTTGTCGCATTGTTAACACATAAAAAGCCCACGCACTCGAGTTAACATCAAAGTCTTTCTTTTTTATGTCGATGCAACGTGCCGTTTTTGCTTTGAACACATACTGTATACCATTATTACTCTGCTGGTGTGAGGAGCAGGATAATTTCTCGGAAGATGTGTACACACACACACACACACACACACACACACACACAGCCAAGGCACTGGCATGTCTGAAAAGAGCCCTTTGATTGTGCGGCCCTCACTCCTCATTTGCCGTTTGAGTTGGCATTGGAAGAGTTCTCCTGAGGTGCCCTGGCCTCCACACACACACACACACACACACACACACACACACACACACACACACACACACACACACACACACACACACACAGCCCTGAAAGTTTTGTGGAGCCTGCAGGGAGTCAAACTGCTCTCACCTGTTGTCTCTGGCAGCCTAAGAGGGGACGATTAGCGCCCAGCACTGACAATATGCTCTTTGTTCCCCTCTTTCTCTCACTCTCCCTTTCTGCCATCTCATACTTGCAGTCTGGTCACTTATGCCACTGCTCATTTCTCCCTCTGCTCGGCCTTCTGTCTTCCTCTGTTTCCACCTCTCAATGTCTCTCTGTCACTCTTTGTCTATGCGTCCATCTTGCCCACTTACTATTTCTGTCTCCCTCCCCTCTTTCTCTCGCTCTCTCTGTTTCTATCTGGCTCGAATGCCCTTGTGGCCATGAGAGCAGTGTGTGGAAAACAGTTGAGCACTTTATCGCAGATCATCGAGGTAATCCCTCACAAATACGCTCTGTGATGGCGCTGCTCACATGCTGCAGGGGTCTCGTCACTGGGCCAATCACGGCGGCCGAAGCCAGATTTAACTCATTTTGCTTTGCACTGATAAAGACTTGGAGGTCAAATGTTTTAAACATTAGTATCGACGTACAGGGTGAATCAAGCTCCAGAGAAATGTGCGGTTTGCGGCACATGTTCCACTCTGAATGCATTAGCATGTATTACTGAGGCCTGGTCATCTTTGACCGGCATCTGTGGGTGAGAGGGTGTAACAGCGGTGCGTGTGTCCCAGCACAGAGGCCGTAAACAGCCCTGGTGTGACATTTCCACAGGCTGGGTCACAGATGTACAGCAGTATAAAGTGGCCTTTATGACCGGAGGAGAAGACCTCAGTGAGACGCGGGGAAGTCAAGCTAGCATTCCTCCGTTCATTGAAAACATAGTGGACAGTGTTGGTGGGGGGCTCCTTTGGTTTCAGTCTTATTCAGTTGGTGTTAGAGGGGCTAATTTTCAGGCTCATACTTATATTTTGGGGTTTCTTCTCAAATATATTAGCATGCTTTTAATGTTCAGAATACTGTCTATATGTAGTAACTCTCTGAAACGTTCTGTTTTAGCGCCTGTCGCTTAAAGCCCCCTTACTAAAAAGCCCAGTCTGCTCTGATTGGCTTGCAAAAAAAAAAAGGTGCCCCTTTGCAAAGTTAGTTATCAAGCCGTGGATGGAGTTACTCAGATGGGGGCCGGTATGTTCAGTAAGGACTGTGTTGTCTTATTTCACAGTTTGTGGGTCTGTAGGCACTCCAGATACCCAAACATATGTGCACAAGCACATGTGTAATGTGATATGTCAAGTGCAAATACAACAGTTTTAACAGCAGAAGCTATAACATTAATATTGATTATTTTTATGACAATAACTGAGAGAAAATTTACCATGCACTTCAACTTCTTTCATTACATTACATTTCATTTAGCTGATGCTTTTATCCAAAGCGACTTACATTTTTGCTCTATACACAGCAACGGGGAACAATTAGGGGTTGAATGTCTTGCTCAGGGACACTTCGACATGTGAGCTATGGGGGGACTGGGGATCGAGCCGGCTACCTTGTGGTTGCGGGACGACCACTCATCCCCCTGAGCTACAGCCGTATTTAAACTTTCCCTTGAAATAGTTTAAATACTCAAAGATGTAGAAGCGGTAGTTGAAATGGAGGTGAAAGTAGTTTAAGTGTCCGTATAGGTGTTAATACAAGCAAAGTTGGAGTTTCAATTTGAGTGAAGTGAAAGTATTGAATATTTAGTTGAACTTCAAGCACTAAAAGCATTTAAAATGTCAGATAAATCGGAGGTGAAATTGACCTGGATGTGTCAGTTCAGCTTTATAAACTATAAGACGATGTCTCAGTGTGGATTAAATTGTTTATGAATAGACATTTATGTGCGTATCAGGCTATAACATGAATGGAGACAGATTCTCTGACAATCAAAGAGACCTTTGAGCTAATTATGTGAACAAAATATCAAGTTAGCCTCAAAGGGATGTATTATCTGTTCATCATAAACTGTTTTAGTGCCAACGTCATGATTACGTCACGGTGTTAGCTGGAGGCAAAACAAAAAAAAGACTGGAGGCCAACATGAATCAGCTCAGAGTATCCCTTATCACACGTTGTGATACTGTGTTTCCGTTCATCTGAGGGTGCAAACACAACAGGCTTTGTACAATGTACACACAACTGAACAATGACTTTAGTGTGAATGGGATGGGGAAGTTAAAACAGTAAATATTTGCGCTTTGCAGATACTCTAGCCACGTGTAGCATTCAAAACAAGACCAATTTACAGTAAAATCAAGGGATTTTTTTAATTTAGTGCACATTTAAAAACACCAAGACTTAACCAAAACGCTGTACAGAAAAATCAAAATCACATTTAGATCATTAAAATGAAAAAAAAGATATAATAACCCAGCATTATTCAACTGAAACACGTACTTGCCTGACTGCCCTCTTGTTTCTGTTGGCCCCTCTGAAATTGCAGCACAGTGCCTTGGTTTGAGTTGGCACCGGTGAGCCGCTGGAGCACAAACACTACCTGTCAGCTCCTGGAGACTCGTATCGTCTCCGGGAAAAGCAGCGGCAGCCTGAGTCTGCCTCTGACTCTGCTCCAGTTCATATGGACCGTCCCTGACAACATGCTATGAAATGTGAAGTAGGATGTCATGTTAGCTGACCAAGATGCCTCTTTCAAACCTGAGCTGAAGTAACGACCCCAGAACCCTGGCAGAGAAAAAAAAAGTCACACCTGAGCCAAACTCTCTCTGTAGTTCTTCCACAATTCATTGAAGTCAAAACTAATTAGGAGATGACAGAAGAAACTCGGCCGTTTCAGCCGGCTGCAGGGAGCGTTGTTCTTATTTCCATGTAGTAGTCATAGTGGGAGCAAGTGTGTATCTTCTACAACAATTGCTCCCACTATGACTACTACATGGAAATAAGATTCAAAAGCAGTCAAGTGTTCCTTTAAATGAGTCTTAGACCTGCAGGGCTGTGGAATCATCCAACTGTTGTCAGTGTGGGGAAACTTATTTGTTTGTAAATTGAATATCTTTGGGTTTTGGACACAAAAGAAGAAGTTTTAAAACGTTATTTTCCGTAGTCAAAACCAGATATAGCTATTCCTCTGAGCCACAGAACTCTATTGTTGCACGGGGTCACATCTTACTTCACTGCTATAAACACGGCACTGTAGTTTATTTTGTGGGTACTTAAAAGAAGATATTCTTAACTTTCCTACAGAGAACGTTTTGTTGTAAATAATAGAAAGCAATATTTATTTAAAAAAATAAATCTCAGTTTCAATCTAAGCTTTGCTACATACTGTTGATACTTATCAACATGTACTGTAACAGTGAGTTTTTTTATAGACCCAAATAATAATGAAGTCTCTCTATTATGGTGTTATAGAACACATCATTTTTGTCTTTGCACAGTTTAGGACTAGTTTAAAATCATGGAGGTGTTTGAACGAGTTTAAATGATAGCTGTGGGTTCAGAATGGTGGCATGAATAGAATCTGCACAGGAATAAAGGACTGTGTACATTAGGACAATTGTACAATATAAATGTAATATAAATAGTGAATAAGACTGGCCAAGGACAGAACCACAGGGAACTAACTGCCTTTGTAATGGAGGGAAAAGAGGACTGGATATGACCTATCATGACTTATAACTTATATTAGAGAGAGATAGTCAAGGAAGTGAAATTGGTCTGAAGTATAAAAAGGACTTTCAATCGACAAAAGAATTGCCAGTACTATCCCTTTAAATCATGATTTTGTTATTCAAATCCAGCAAAAACATTTGACTTCACAAACAACAGTCTTGTTGGTGTGAAGTTAGGAGTCTACTGTATGTGCTACTTTCTGTTGTCGCTTACAAACTACAATGTTTGTCAGTCAACATCAGCTGTCTCATACAGTTTAGAGCTAAGCCATGTCAGCCATCACAGAGCAGGCGTATTGGTCATCACGGTGTATAATATTTGTGGGATGGACTGTAGAGTGGAGACAGCAGTAGAGGTAGCTCAGACCTGCTCCGTAACAAACACTGCCCCGGTGAGCTCTTAGGAATACAGCCATTGCTGTGCTTTAGGGCTTCACTGATGAGCCATGACAGATTGAGTCCCCCCTACGGATTGAGGCCTCTCTGCTCTCAGACACACTGGAGCTTTATTAGACTTCAGCATTCCTCGCTGTGGAACCACGTTGCCCAGCGTGGATCCACAGTGGCCCCCCACCCGCTCCGGCACCTGATTGGTCGAGAGCCCCCCCCCCCAGCCACGGGCCAGGTCGCTCTCAGACACGTGCTGTAAATCAGCAAGCCAACCCCTTCAGACATGTGCTGTAAATCAACAGGTCCGAGAACAATGACACCCAAGGAAGCTAAAACTCTCCTGTCGGTGAACATGCATCATAACTCACATCGGCTTTAACCTGGAGGGAAACAGCGCTCAACTATTGGGTGAAAATCTTGAGACAAACTGAAAAGTTACATTACCTTATATGCACTAACTCAGTCTGTTATGACCCTGATCCCTATGGGAAGAATGTTGCAACATTAATGTTGTTCTCAATCCTGGAGACACAAGGTTTCTCCATTCAACAGCTGTGATAGATGAAGCATTCTTGTTAACAGGATTTGTGAGAGCCATCAATAATTTAGCTCATCCGCCATCCCACTGTTGAGTCTGAGGGAGTTTACTATGCTGCCGGAGCTTTATAGGATCAGGAACACAGTGAAGTGCATTATTGGATGTTGACAGGCTAAAGCTGTGGCTGATTAATGCACTGCAGAGTGGCAGCTTTCCCAAAATTGTATCACTACATTGACATGCTGAGAAAGTATACAGAGCGAGAATATATTCACCCATAAGGGAGTGCAAATGTTTTATTGGAACCACGTCGCCCAGCGTGGATCCACATTTACTGAATATCACCAACTTTGCACAAAAGTCAGAAAGTCGAGACAATGAGTGAATTTAGCCTTGACTGTTAATATAGATGAGGAGGGGGAGGAGAGTCTTGAGCCATCAAAGGAATATTATCTCTCATTTCTTTCGTCTGTCTTTCTGGAAAAATGCACGTGTTCCTGTAGTTTACTTTCAATATTGTAAGACAAATCAGCATCCACTACAGCGGTTGCTATTTATTACAAGTTGAAACCTTCGTGATTTTGTCAAAGTAAAGTGATTGCTTTGTCAGTGCAGAAAAAAAACTACAGCGCCGATGGAAATGTGCAGGTTACAACTCATTGTAACTAAATTCCGTGCATATCGATAAAAGTATTCTTTCTCTTTTATGTCGCGCTGATCTCTCGGCTAAGCCATTCATTTATCTTCTCCCTTCTCGGTTTTCATTGTAAGTTTGTATATTTTTGGATTGGGCCCTTTGGCGGGCCGGTTCTGACCCTTGGGCCGTATATTTGAAACCCAAGGTTTACAATGTGTGTTCCTCACAACCCTGCTGTCATTACACACATAACTGAGCTGGCTGTGCACCCTAAACCCGTCCATGACGTTTAGCCACCAAAGCGTTTGAGAAATGCCGTTTTCACCGAAAAAGAAGAAAAAGGTTTTATCTAAATATTTGGAGCGAGCTACCCAACAGATGACGCTTTGGTTCCAAGGTTGTGTTTTTAGTTATTACTGTTGTTAAAAACGTTTTTTACAACCTACAACCCTCTGCTATTTCTTAAAAATAAGGATATTAATTGGAGATTATTTATTTTTTAGGCTTTTGATCGTGACTTGAATGCAAATGAGCAGTATTTGCCAAAGTGGTTGAAACATTTTGCCAGGCAATTTAGCTGTGAAACGCTATCAAACATAACATTCTTGACGAGTGTTTGCTTTCTGCCTTTTCCGCTGACCCTATCTCTCTCTCCTCCGCACGTCGGAACCGTTCAAGGTTTTTCTTTCATGCCCGCTGCACCGAGGAGGTTGTTATGAGTCAGAGTTACCAACTGGAAACCTGAACATCAGTGTTTTAGATCTTTATTATCTCGGAGATCAGTTTTCTGGTGCACAGTTTGGCATAGGGGCACTTTATCTCACATCTCCCTCCCTACAGTGCCTCAGTGTTGATGAGGGCATGAGGTGACCCAACACACACACTCTCTCTTTCTCACACACACTTACAGTTGAGTTAAAAGTATAAACTTCTCTGCATAGAACTGATTTAATTACAACCAGATGAAATGTGAATGAATTCAAAACACCACAAAGGGTCAGTGCTCGGACAAGCCACCCAGATGAAGTCACCTCTGGTATTTCTGCTACTTCTTTACAGAACAATAACCTTCACAGTGTAGCCACTATGTGTCCGTGTATATGCGGCTTCTGCTTCTCTGATGCTCACCGCTTGTTATTTGTTTCACCAGCATGAAAGATAAATGAAACATTGTCACTGGCAGATAGCGAGCTTTTACACTGTGAGTAAAAATCGGACTCAAAAAGCACGGAAATGACTGCTCGGTTGCATTAAATGTTTCTAGCGTTTTGTCTGGTTGGAAATCTTGCACAAGGATCCAACTGTAGCTGTGATAGTCAATAGTTCCCTTTTGAGTATTTATACACCATTTGATGTGGATTTCTTTTTTTTTAAACTTATTCCACAAAAATACAAACATTCTCATTGGAACAAGTCAAAATGGAAAGGGTTTAGCCAAATATAAACTTAATTTGTTGTTTTTCCAGAGACGGCGGTAAGGTGAGATTGGATTAAAATATCAAACCGTTTTTTGGGACGATTACAAAAGAAACAGGACTGTTATACGTCCTTTCCAGCAAACCAGAGTCGACTGTGTCCGCTGGCGGCGGGTGAATGTGCGCTCTATGTCCTGACAGACAGAAGAATGACCCGCTTTATTACCCCTGTGCAGGGCTGCCAATCATTATAGGTATTCATACCACTGCAGCAAAAACAGCCACAATTGATTAAGACATATAGTTCCATGTGCACATGTAGTCCTTGTCATACTTACACAATGGTGCATACAGTATTCCTGCAATGAACAATAAAGTCTACAGAGAGGATTTGGTAATGTTATCACGCACTGCTGTCATTTTATCTCTTAGGGAAAATCCAAATCATCCCATCTTTTTCACCTCTTTAGTGAGAGTTCAACCATCTCCACACTCCAACTACTCCCATTGTCACACTCCCAATCCGACTCAAATCCCAGAAAGAATCCTGGAGCCAGCTCCTATCTGATGGTTTTGGTTGCTGCCTTTCCTCTGACTTTCATTTCAAGTGTTGATAAGCATCAAATATTATATCTACCTCCTAGCTACACAGCCAAATAGATTGTCTGTCAGTGCAATCCAAAAGGACCCAAATCGTGTCTTAGCGTCTTCAGCAGCGGAGGGAGTTTGTTGATGTGTGAACTCAGTAGCTGTTGTGATTTAGCCCTTTTAGGACTTTTTGCCCATGTTGGCCTAATGAATGAAGCATACAAGTATATTTTCCACTTTGAATATTATATTGTAGATTGACAAAACAATCCCAACTTGAAGTCCACATAGCTAGTAAGATCCAGAATCATTGGATTATTTGCCCGACTGTTTTGGCCCAATTCAAGAATGAAATGTTTAATCCATGAACATTTTGCTTATATAGAACACACTCTTGGGTTGAGATTGACTGTTGGTAGGACATCTGTCTAAAGTCACATGCTTTGGTCAGTCAATTGTCCACCACCTTGCACATAAATGGGGTGCAGTCGTTTTATTGTATATTGCAAAAGCTATGTTTGCTTCCATAGATATTGCCTTTTCAAGCGTTTTCTTTTTTCAATGAATGATTCAAGACTAAATGGGAGTTTCTCTTTTTGTAAATGCCATCTAGAAAAATGAAAGTAGTCGCAAAATAAGTATAATATACCCTTTATCAAGTATACCACTAATACAATGAAATAAGCAACAACTCTTGTTGCAGCCTGCAGCTACTTTGTCGTATTACTGGAAGCCTCTGAAGCATCCACGGAGGGTAACATCCCTCGCCTCAGAGGCCTATACTTGTCTTTCTGTACTGCTGTTGGCACCGGGGCAGTAAGCTGATCTACAGGCTATTATCAATATCATCCAGGGTATATGTGTTATCTCTGGCATGTTTCAACCCAGGAGCCAGATCATGTCTCTCCTTCCATTTCTCCATCGCAAAATCAAAGATGAAAGATAGCGGACAGCCCACCATCGGAGAGGCGAAGTGATCTCCTTTGTATGAGTTTTGCAATCAAGTCTTTGTTTAATCTCTGGCCTTGCCGTGTGTCTCCACATGCCACCCAAATTCCATAGCAGTGCCGCTTTCTGCTGCAACATACCCTGCCAACACTTATCAGCACGTGCGACTGGTGGCAGTTTGTTAAACCTCACATTTTCAGGCACGCTCAAACACAAACTGCTGCTCAGTCACTCAGTCACTCTGTCAGATGGCATTGGTCTGGTCTTGCATAAAACAAAAACCTTGAAATCTTAGACAAGTATCAGAACAAGGCAGAACTCTGTCTAGCCTGCACCCCCCGACCCCCTCTCTTATACACACACACAACCCACCCGCTGACCCCCACCACCATATGCCAAAAATTATCATACAAGTTTCTCTTTGTATCCATATTTAAACATGATGGAGAAGAATTGAGCCTTTATATGAGGGGGAGGTTGTGTGTTTATCCAGCAGCGCCAGCACCAGGAAACAAGAGAAAGCCCCCATTGCTGCTGGTGGAAGCAGGAAAGGGTCGGAGACTGAGGGGCTGGCGGGAGAGGAGGTGAATGGAGACGGGGAGAGAGCGAGAGGAGGAGAAAGAAACTCTTTGAGTGACAGTAATTTAGAAACCTGGACTTTATTTTATGATTTTCCTGCATTTGGGAAAACATACACTTCTGGGTAGAACACTTGGGACAAAAATCAAAGACGTCTTTTACTATCAAAAGGTGTGTGTGTGTGTGTGTGTGTGTGTGTGTGTATGTGTGTGTGTGGGCATGTTTTACCTGTGTTGTCGGCACATAAATCTGTTTACACAATCACATTATGAGGATTCCTTTCCTTATGGTGACAGAATGCTCTCGTCCCCATCACGTAAATCGTTACATATTAGGGTGAAGACTTAGAGATGAAGGTTTAAGGTAAGGTTGGGTTTAGGTCAAGGTTAGACTGTTTGCTGTTAGGGTTAGGGTTTCTATTCTGCTCCGAAAGTGGAAGCGAGCAAGCTTCCACTCAGGAAGTGTAATGAAGCTTAGCTTGACAATGTTAGCACCGATTTCCACTTTATATACACTGTATATACTTGGCATTTTCTTTATTATTTAATTTTCCTAAATGTAATATGTTCTGCTCTGCTACTTTATTGTATTGTATATATTGAGTATTTTCACTATTTTTTCACACTTAATACTTTTGTACTTTTATGTTTACTCTGTAACTTTGCTTGCTGCTGCTACAAACACATTTTCCCATGGGGATGAATAAAGTTTCTATCTATCTATCTATCTATACCGAGGCCTACTTTTAATGACACCTAGATGTACAGGTAAGTTGTCTGTCACTCAACGTAATCGTTTACAGAGACTGAGACACACATTTATATATTTTACATTACGGCAAATACCTCAAGTCCGCCCTTAAAAAAAACGAGGATGTCCAAATACAGATCTGAATGGCCGACAGACCACGTCAGTTCTGTCAGTGGGAATGAGTACAAGGTCAAGTTCAGTACAAGAACAAGTAGTTTCTGTCGCTCATGGTGGACGGGAGGACCTGGATCAACATCCAGCAGGGGACGACCACATCTGAGCAGAGCAAGGGCCGAGGACGCAGAGAGGCATTGCTCATGTACATGATCCCCAGACTACTCAGATTTGGTAGGTTGTTATTAGATCATACAGTGTTTATGGTCATCACACTGTGACTCTGATCGTTATTAACTCTTTATGTACTTTGCATTCATGCTGAGATTAGCAGAGGATTTGATGCTTACAAAGCAGAAATTGTTGCATAAAAAGTGTCCTAAAATCACCAGTATCCACAAACAGAAAATGAATGCTCCCTAACACAAGGTTATCACTGCAGAAGAAAAAAACTTAAATTCCTTTAAGTTTACGAAACAAACACTCGGGATATATCAACTGATTTTCTTTATCTCTTTATCTGATTTGTTGAAATTAGCTGAACAGCCCAAACTGTTCCTTTATTTTTTTTTGGTGTACCACATGAGGCCCACACCATAGCTGTTACAAGTAGTTGCAGTGGAGAAGCTTTCATTAAGATGCCATCCGGAAAATATGCTGAACATTTTGTGCCATTTCCTTTCACACTGTTTTGAGAAAATCTTAAAGATATTTTCAGTGTCAGAGCCTCTCAAAGACATATTCTGAAACTACACAGGCCAGAAAATTATTGAGAAGGGAACAAAGTGCAGGAATGCGAGGGTTTGTAAATGGTCCTACTGATGGATCTGTGTTTTCGCCCGTGTCAAAACAGAGCCAGCACTGAATGGGCCTCCTCATGACCCCCTGGCCTCGGCTCCACGTTCAGGCCGCTCAGGAAGGCCTGAGGTTTGGAGGTTTCTAACCACAACGGCCTTCCCGCTCCTTTTGCTTCATTTTTTTAGATTTTTTTATTCCGAAATGAGACACTGGATAAATTATGTTGACTATGAAGGGCCCCCTTGTTCACGTAGAATAATAAAGAAAGGATACCCTGGTGGAGAACTTTGCTGTAATTTCGTCTTAAAGTATGTCTGAGCTCAAGAGTTGGCTGAGAGAGGAGAGAGAGCGGGGCAGAGCCTGTCTCATTTCCTCCATGATGGATGAGCCTATTAGCTGCCGAGTGTTAGCGCAGGTTTAGCCTTACACCTCAGCCTCACACACGCACTCATTGTGGCGAGAGCAACTGCTGAGGAAGAGATGACGAGTTTGGAAAATGTTTAAATCCTACGATAGCCAAAAAATCTACCTTTGTCAGGTATTTAAATGACAAAGCTGCATTTATGCTGCAGATCCATAATCACAAAGAACAACCAATCTAATCCATGAGAAGAAGTCAAAGCAGCTTCACACATGTTTCTCTGTACATGTTTGTAGAAGTTGCTATTCAGGCCCCTCTGCTGTGGATAAGGCGTTCATTTTTCTTTATTAACTCTGGTTTAATATTTGTGATTGTATTTGAAATTGTATGTTTACTATGACCAATCTATGTAATGTCTGAGTAAAAAATGTCAACGTTCTTCTTAAACAACAAGACATATTGTCCCAAGATATAATCAAAAGACAGCATATTTTTTATGCAATGCTTTGTGGTTTTCTTGAGTGTATTACACCCGAGCAGTAAGATCAGATTTCACTTGCATGCTGCGGCAGAAAGCATTTGTAAACTACACTGCTTATCAAACAAACACTATTGTCATGTCACAAACAGGCTCAGGGAATGTGACAAGGGAGTGTACGCGAGGGTACACTTCAAAACATAATTTAGGTAAACGAAGCCAACAATGGAATGGATAGGTCAGCATTAAAAACATGCATGTGGAAGCCGGTGAAGGTGCAAAAGAAGGTGATACAGGTTGGACGCCAGCTGTCAGAATGCATGAGAGACAGGTGCTTTTATTACACTAACTTACACAGCTCAAGTACCAGGTGAGTCTCATCGACGGACGACCCTCCCATGTCAGACAATAGACTGCTGAAGTCGGTCAGGAGAGCTTGATGTCTAAAAGCTAAATAAAAGCAAGTCCGAGACAATAACAATAAGGTAACATTAAAATGAGAAATAACATGCATTTCCTCACACTAAACGTATCGCCTTTCACAAATACACTAGATTGGCTATCACACAGACACAGTGCCATATGAATAGTAACCAAATACTTCCAACCCCCAGCATCCATCTAACCAAATCCAATCACCTGGCCACTGTGGATCCAGACGAGAAATGTAAGCATGGTAATTGCAACTAGCAAGGAGAAGCTGGTGAATTGGGAAGTCACACACACGACAAAGCCGGTGCTTATGAATGGGATGAGACCGTTTCTGAACTCTGATGACGGTCTCCAAAACTGTGCATGGGAAAGCAAGCAACAGTGAGGTGTATCATCAGCAGGGAATGAGGTTGAACCACTGACCCGAAGCACACATCAAAATGTTGATCTCTGCTCCTCATGTTCAACATAGTTGAAGATTCTTTGCCTTTACAAGATCCCAGCTACCAAAACACACAAAACTGGAATTAACACATACGTGCTAAATGTATATCAGCATACCAAAAGCTTCCTTAAAAAGAAAAGGCTCACTCGCCAAACAAGTTGTCCCAAGACACAGCACACAAAGAGGAAATATATAACGCACCAAAGCTAGCAGGCCAGCCTTCAAATTTGCACACACCAACACAATAAATTAGTTTTTGAAGTTCAGTTCGTCACCAAAATGACAACTTCCGGGTCGGTCATGTGGAAAATACTTTTTTTCCCCCACAGACTTATTTTAGTTTTTTTAGGTCAATGAACTTCCCAGTATGAGCACATAAATACTCTTTCAATCTTTAGGTCCTGTAAAATGTCAAATCCAGAGTTATTTTCACTTCCTCCAGAGACCGTGCAACTGGGAGGTGGGGTTAGAGGAAAGGATATTCTATCTTTTGCTTCATGCGCCACTGAACAACTTTCATATGAATTAACGGGAGTCCGCCTCATCGCTGTATCCGGGAATGCATTGTATTATGCATGCGTCTGCTTCCTCGCGTCCTCTCTCCTCCCGTGACCAGGAGATCGTTCCTCCTCAGCCGTAATGGAGGATCTTCCAACCCCTTAAATGCACCTTGATGAGCCAATGAGCAAGGAGGGAGGAGGCTTCTGGAGGAGCTGAGAGCAAGGAAACACTATCGTATCATTTAAGTAAAAAGAGGCATGACACACAACTCTAATAATCTCAAACCATGATGGGACTGTTTTTTCTTTCATCGTTTGAGTACCGGTAGCTTCTCTGAGCATAGCCCTGGTTCCCTCGACAAAAAGGCCAATTGGAGGTTTCCATTGGATTATCGCAGAAAATAAACTCTGTGGCAAACACAAGTAAATGATGCTTTTGATACGTTTTGTTCATCAGGATGATCGTCACAAATTAACACCAATTGTATGATTTTTTAAGCATAAATGCTTCACAACACAAAGAGCCACAGAGTACTTTGCATTTATTAATTTGGGAAAATACACTTATTGCCCCCACACGCTGTTTTACTCCTTCTGTTCTTACCTTTCACAATAAAAGCTCTAGACATATACGTTGCATCACCAGAGGGAACTTGAGTTCATTTTGTGGCAACTCAACAAAATTGCTTACAATATCCATTTATCACGTAATTGCAGGTCGTTAAAGGGTATTTATTTTGGGTGGTCCACCAGTCGACGTTGATCTGGTCATGTTTCAATTGTGCAGCAGCAAGAAAATCACCAAAGTAGTGTCAAAAAGGGACTTTTAATTTTTCCAATGAGCTCATATCCTCTACATAGAATTCCCTAGATAGTGAGCAAGGAGGAGTGAATGTTTTTCGGAAACAGCCCGAGTGAGCGAAGAGGCCAGTACTTATAGCTCAAGTACCCAGTTCTCACATTAACCTCCACATTAACCAGAAACAAATCCATATTGCACCTTTCCTCATGGAAATAAATGGGGAGCGCACTCTTCATTTGAGTTGTCTTACATCAATATCAGTTGTATTGATTAATAACTGAGAGGGACTAATTAGTATACTTAATTATAACAACTCCATCTGCTGATGAAGACGATGTGATATGGTTGAAAAACTCAGAAGAAGATAAGTGTGTGCAAAGGCGATAAAATGCTATGACTAATTTCCGTTTGAGTCTATTGCATCCAGCAGCATCTTGACTATTGACATACTTCTAAAAACGTTTTAAAGGACATTTTAAAATCCCAACTGAAAACATCTCGGCCCTGAATAACTGTCACTGTTCTCTGTATTGATAAATACAATACAAAAGAAAAAGAGGACGGATCCTACTACAACAAACAAAACAGAAAGAAATTAATCAATTAATTAATTCAATAATGAAAAAAAAGATTCCTGTTGCTCATCCATAGGGACAAATGCGCAACTGTCGACAGTCACTCACACACACACACACACACACACACACACACACACACACACACACACACACACACACACACACCCTTCCGATGCAGACGCTTTCCAGAGAAGAGTCCACCTGATTCCCTCATCCATCCACAAGTTATAAATAGGACTCGTTTGACGTACCAGTGCAGAGGCTTTCAGGGTGGGCAGATGGAGGGCGGGGACAGGGGGGGCGGGAGGCAATGGAGGGTCAAAGATAGTTGATATCTCTGTGCCTG
This sequence comes from Myoxocephalus aenaeus, assembly GCA_038501785.1. Taxonomy (NCBI): domain Eukaryota; kingdom Metazoa; phylum Chordata; class Actinopteri; order Perciformes; family Cottidae; genus Myoxocephalus; species Myoxocephalus aenaeus. Next base: position 1,060,761 of record JBAMJR010000180.1, on the reverse strand, counting down.
TCCTCTAACTGCTCTCACTCTCTATATAACCCCCCTCCTCTCTGCTGCCAGCTTTCTCTCACATGCAACTCTGTCCTCGCTTTCTTTCTTTTCCTCTCTATCTCGCCATGTGTCCTCCCTCACTCACTCTGTGTAACATGTGTCACTCGCACTCTCTCTGGCATGCACTCTGTCCCTCATGCACTCTCGCGCTCTCTCTCTCTCTCTCTCTCTCTCTCTACAGCTGACAGCATGTAATTGAAATGGTCAAACACATGAAAACATGACAAATGGCAAGAGGTATTTGTGCTTCATCATCATCGTTGCAGTCTCTCTCTCTCTCTCTCTCTCTCTCTCTCTCTCTCTCTCTTCAGCTGGACCTCGGCTGACAGCTTGTAATCTAACTGCGCAGACACATGACAAATGGTAGGAGATATTTGTGCTTCATCATCATAATTATAGCGGACCCCTAACCCCCGCCCCCTGAACATATCTACACACTTGGCCGAAGCACAGTATGAGGCAACATGTGTTAAATTATAGTTCTTTGGCCGAGACATTTCCCAACAGAGAGTCCCTGAGAAACGGGATATGCAGATTAACAAGATTAAAGAAAATCAACCGGATTGAATGCAGAGTCAAATTGAGTGGAGAACAACAAATTGATTTTAAACCCTTTCTTATCATGTTTGGCTCACATTGTGTGATCACTGCTGATCCACTTCTGAAGAGCTCTAAAGCCAAACAAGCCAGATCAAACTTCCTGGTGCTATGTTGGAGGCTTCTTCTGGAAAACAACAGAGATAAACAGTCATGGAGATAAGACAAGAGGACCCATGCTGGGCCGCTGACCCACAGCCAGTCGGTCGGCCCTGACAGTTAACACAACACACTGATAAAAAATGTGCTCGGTTGGGTCACTCGGTGTCACGTAGATCATCGACAAAGTTACAGAGTAGCGTTCAATAAAACATTAACATGTTTGAGCTTCATTTATCAATTGCATTCTTAACTTACTGCATATAGCACTTCTTTTTTGGGGGGGGACAAAACAATCTCAATTTATGGTTCACTTTCTAACTTGTTTTTTTTTCAAATTTCAGTCTCCATAAACAGATGGGTTTTGCTCATGTCATCCTTGAAAAGCTCTGAAAAAAGCTTGTTTGTTATACGAGCTCTAATGCTGGTATTTTGTCACCTGAGTACAGAGCAAAGCTAACTGTACCCCCATTTCCAGTCTATTTATGTATATCCCAAAACTATTTCCTCAAGAGTGTTTTGTCAAACCAGTATTCTCAAGGTGAAGGGCAAATCTTTTTTTTACTTTTGTTTTCATAATTTGTTGTCATTGTTCACTTTGTGTTGTTTTGTCTCAGCACCTATTGCAAATGACAATCTTGTGTTCTTGGTTTATTTTCTCATCAGCAAATCTGACTTATAACATACTTGTTTAATGAGATAATAAATACATATTTCTTCTTTTACCTTCATTAAATAGGGGAAAGTAATACAATTGTGTTGAAAGTTGTATTGTTGTTGTTATGCCAAGCTCTATGCCAAGCTCTGACAAACTGTGACAGTATAATGCACTCAAACACAGTCTTAACAGAAATCTAAAATGTTACAGTTTATATTTATTGCAGAGATTTTTATGTCTATTGGACTGCTACATACTGTGAGGTGTTTCTGTTATTTGGTCTACCACTTGTTTATCACGTTGCACTGTCTATGTGTGACATGGAGTCTTTTAGTTGAATCAGGATCCAAATAAAGAACAGTGGTTAACGAATAATTTGTGTCTTTATATTTGCAGCACAAAGCACCGCAGGCAGAGTTAAATCAAGCTGTCTCGCTGTTTTATCGTAGCAAACTCATGTCGATAATGATTTGATAACACGACCCCGCAGACAATCACATGCACAGGAATGTAGGCAGGGAAGGCAACGTCTGGAATATCAACAACTGCTCCCTGCTGCGAAACGCATAATGAAGTTGTTTTGGTATCTCCAGCTATCTAAAGCAGCCATCTTTGAGCTATCCTAAACAGCTATCTTATGTCTCTGTCCTCTCCGACATCAGACGGGGACAGAACAGTGAGAGGCAGACAACACTGGATACCCTGATAGTGCAGGGGGTCTTGTTTTCCCATGTGCGTTGCCAGGATGTGATGTATAAATAGGCACCGAGCTGTTTGTGTGTGAGTGCAGGCTTAAGTTATGTGGCTATAGCTTGATAGCGGCTGTACGTGGCTGCGAGGCCGCGGCTGGCCGGGCAGCTATGGTGGGGCGGGCTGTCGGTGTCTTCTCATGTCCCGAGATCTGAAAGGCCTCTCCCTGGAGGTGGTGACGGGCGGCAGAAGGGCACGGATTCAGAGTATTTTGGTGTTAATTGAGCTTATTGGCCTGCTATTCACAGCCTTGACATGTGATTGATTTAAAGGATAGTGTGAGACTGCGACGCGGCTGACCTCTCCGCTGGCGGCTCCTTAGATATGGCCTCAGGACGGCACAGCTGTGAGGAATAATTCGCTCCCTTCATTTTTTTTTTTCAAAGAAGAGTGAGCAATCCACCCTCCGTCAGTATTTTATTAGTTTTCCGACAGTACGAAGATGAAGGCGAGGAGAAGGGAAAGAGAAGAGGGAGACATTTGAGGGGGCTTGCACTTGAACCTGTGTACCGTTTTCCAGACTGGTGCAGTTCGTCCAACAGATATAATATATAACGTTTAACGTGGGCCTGTTTACTATTAAATGTTTAGTAACCAGCTATTGTCTATACTATAGGACTGGATTTTGTCTGATGAACCCATAGTATAGAGTGCATGACAGGCAGCTTATATTTGGTGGTATGGGAGTCGGATGAGTTGAACAAACACAGGACTTTCATCTAAGGGACCGGCGTTCAAAACTAAAAGTAATTCTTTCAGACTTTGAACATGTTGTCTCATGAGTCGTTTGTGTTGTTAGCCTCGAGAGTTATTAGTTACGCGACTCATCTGTCAGTCGCTAGTTGCGTGACTCGTATGTCACCAGGTAGTCATGAGAGTCGCCAGTAAGTCAAGTCAATCACTCTCTTTTCCTAAAGCGGCACTGACCAAGTGTAGAAAGAACAACTTGCAGTTTCACGACCAATAAACTTGTTACGTTTGGACAGAGCTAAGCTAGCTGTTTCCCCCTGTTTCAAGCCGTTATGCTAAGCTAAGCTAAAGGGCTGCTTTTCCAGCTCTCGGCAAGAGAGCGACTAGTTTCCCATAATGTTGAACTATTTATATAAAGGGAATCTCCAAATTCCAAATACTTCACCCCCTCTCAAATGCCAAGAAAGCAGCAGATTTACTGAGCATATTTGAAATTCAACCGTCCTTTATGTTTGTTTTTTTCATTCTGTAAGTTTCCAAAGCTGATTGACAGGCCTTGACAAAATAAACAGCGACTGCAAGTGTTATTTCAAGTCAGATATGCTACTTGTTCCTTTAACCTTGCTCGATCCAGCAACCCCCCAGTCCATTTTTAGTCCTTCCCGGCCGGCCTGGCTGACAGTCTAAAGTCGTTCACTAGCTGCACTGCGACTCAAAGTGAAATACAATCAATCCCCACACTTACCAGTACAGGACGCCTGCAGGGATATCTTATTCTGGAAAAAGAGAATATAACATCTTCTCCAGTTATACAACCTTACAGGCATTGTTTCTTCTTCTTATCCTCCCATAAACAATTTAAACAACTAAATGTCATTGTTTAGGCTTCCCTACCCTACACACTTTATCTTTAAATATTTCTAAATCCTCTGACCCCATGTTCCCTCTGTGCAAAGCCTCAGCCATTCAAAACACCCCCACCTCTTTCCACTACGGCTGTATGACCGCGCAGTAGTATTGCTTTCAACTGCATTGCTCCCCAAGGACATCAGAGAGTGGACCTGAGTGTGCCCAGAAACTTCAGCCTTTAAAAACAAAAGCAGAGACATTTAACTGTTGCAAATTGAGCCATTCAGCATTAGCCTTCCAGTGCAAACACCCACACATACATAAACATAAATGCATCAGTAGCCTATTAATTTTGACCTCTTCATTTTTCTCTGCTTATACAAACTTTTTGGACACTGTGGATACTTTCATGAATTCCTTTGACAGGAAGAGAGCCCATTAATTTTAGAAAATCCTTTAAAATCCTTTGCGCTTGTTGGCACCCTTGCTTCAGGACATATTTACAATGATTGCATGTGGATTAAGTCTATTCTGTGAGAAAACTTCATCACAAAACTTTCAAACACTCAGTGGTTATTTGCGCTACAGTAAATATCTGTAACTATTTTTGTGTTGCTCTGCTTGCTTTTTTTGTTGTTGATGATTCAGCTGCAGGACTGAAACCCTATAGACCTCTTTCCCACAGGAGCCATTTTAAACTTATGTCACAGTTGGGGTGGGATAGTTCAGAGTAAGGCCAGCTGTTGTGAACCAACTATTTCCATACAAACTAGTATTATTCTCTCTTAAACATATTATCCGTGATGAATCCATCTTTAATTCATAGCATTTTTCTTTTTTTTATTGAGGTAAATTAATAATAAAGTAAAACAGACAGTAAGAGAACCCAGTTGCAGAAAGAGATTGAGCCTGCAGGTATTTAAGATGCAGATTTTTCAAAAGGTGCTGCAACTTGAGATCACAAAGATGTCTAGAGATTGTTGCACTTGCAGTCAAGACTCACTTTTAATGTAATATGTGGCCCAATCTTTTCCCCAGAATCCGGTGTTACCAACTTAGAAGTAGTTCTTATTTTTTTCAGTTTGTTGAAAGCAACTATAAGGCAAATTTGGATTCTTTTCACGCATTTAGATTTCCAGTTTTCTTATGCTGTTGATGCAAAGTTAAAAGACCGGACCCGTTTTGATTCAAAAACAAGGTCAACCACCAGCTAAGGTGAAACAGACCCAAACGGGAGCAGAGGAGCGAGCATAAACAATGTGGCAATTACAAACTGCTGGTGGAGCAGTACATCTACTGGGTGGCTGATGAGGCGAATGAGAGGCAAGTGTGCAGGCAGGTGATGATCAGGTGACTGGGGACAACAAGAAAAGCTGACAATAAGCCTTTTTTCACAGAAGACATAACCACTGTTAATCTTATCCCCAAAACCCATAACCCTGGTGGGGTCATACAGCTTCTGGTGTCCTTCTTCACTCACTCATAAATATACAAACCATCATCTGGCATCTTATTGAAACCTTTTTAGCAACAAGTATAGCCATTGTCCTTGAAAGAGGGCTGGCAACACTGCTAAAATGTTGCCTGTAGCCAGCTGGCAGTTAAGAAATATAACTGAAAAATAGAAAGCAGTGACTGTGCCCTCATTTTATTATATAGATATGTTTCGACTATAAGGTATGGTAGGTTGACATATCACTGTTTGGCGTTACAAGAGGAAGACATTAAAAGTGATGTTTTACTATTAATAAAAGATCTGCACCAATTAACATCACCATTTAAAACGATAAAACTTCACGAATAGCTCTCAAAAATGCTTTCCGATGATTTATTACTTTAAATTCTGTGTTTTGAGCTGCTGTTCCCATCGAACCACCATTCGCAGTATTTTTACCTTCATTCCAGCTGAGAGTAGCTCCTCCACTTCCACTGTGTATTGCACTGTTGGACCATTGACAGCACAGTCATAAATCAAATGATTAAAGTATCCATGCCAGCCTTTTTAAGCATACTTTATACGTTTTTATGTGTAGACATACCACCAAAACAGTGAAGATGTTTAGTAGCTAGGTTGGCTTGGATATATAAATATTCAAAACATATTTATAGTAAACTATTTGTATAGAAACGCACATCAAAAAAACCTTTGGTGGTTAGCTTATCCGTTTGTTTAATGGTGATGCTGACATCTTGAGGATATGACCGCAGAGTCCTTCTTGCTACCTGCCATAGACTGTAAAGGACATTATCTCATTTCAAAACACTGGAGGATGAGGAACACAGATGGACTGAGGTGATGAATCAGGCCCATTCACTCAGTCACCTAATATAGCATTACATAAAAATTGCATAAGAGTGAAACTGAGACATTTTGTGCATACTGTCCTCTCATTACAGCAAATAACCATTTAAACTTGTGGATCTGGAAGGAAGTGAACACTTAAAGAGACATCATACCGCTGCAGTCGTGATTAGAAAACAAGAAAACTAAATTGCTGCTTGCTTTCACTCATCTCCTGTGTCTGCTCATTCTTCTGGCACTACATATATTACCAATTATTACTACACAATATGAACAAAGAGATAATTATATGATCCAAGCCTCAACAATTTACCCGTATTCTCCCTGTCAAAGGCAGTACACTGGTCCAGATGTATTGCTTTTAGTGTGAGGTGTCTCTTATTACACCCATAACAATCTCAGACAGCCCGTGTCTGTGGATAGTAATGTCATGCCGGGCTGTGGCAAGGCTCACCCATTGTTCTCCACAGGATGTTTATAGCTTTGTGCCTGATATATGATAACCAATAAGTAAGAAGTAGTAATTACAAGGCCCACACTCCACCGGATCGCCTGATGAATGTGTGAAATAAAAGACGGGGGGTTCTTTGTGGAGGCTAGTTATTACAAAGCCATTCAGAGGTTTGACATACGGCAGTATTATGAGCGGGAGAGCGCGAGCAGGGGGAGAGATACATAGCATATATCAATTTCCTCCACCAAATGGCAAAGTAATAGCACTGACCTTCTTAAAACAAATGCTCTGCAAGCCAATGAATGTCCAAATCAAAATACTTAGTTGAACACTCTCCGCTCAGGTCAAGAAAAAAATAACACGATGAGGTGAAATAAAAATACACAAAGAAAGCACAATAGTTTCCAACTGTAGAGTCCAGGACTCAGAGCCGTGGTGCGGTCAGACCGTGTGTCTCCTGAACTGATCAGTGGATAAGTGCCATTTATTCTTTATGGATGTCACCACAGTGGTGCAAAAGAGAATCAAAAGCGCTCAATTGTTAATTTCTAAATCAAAACAGTCAACGATATCACAATGGATTACTGAAATAGTTTGACATTTTGGAAAATGTGTTTATTTGTTTGTTTTTTTGCCAAGAGATCAAAGAGATGATCAATACTCTCATACCAGCAGCTAGTTAGCTTAGCTTAGCATGTTGACTGGAAACAGGGGGAAAGTGCTAACCAAGCTAGTTTTTGCAAAGATAGATAAAGAATGTACTTGTTTCACTACATTTATATGACTGTCGTTGTTATTATGATTTTAAAATCCTACAATTAGTTTATGCAGTAAGTTAACATTTTGTGGTTTTTATTTTGCCAAGAGATCAATGAAATGATCAATACCACTCTCATACTGTATCTGTCCGTTCAGGCTCAAGCCAGCAGCTAGTTAGCTTAGCTTAGCATATTGACTGGAAAGGGGGGGAAACAGCTAGCCTAGCTTAATTTTATGGACATAAATCTGTTTGCTTTATTGTTCTTAGATAACCCTCAATGACACTTATTGCAGGTCAGTTACCTTTAATCCAAACTGCGTTGAGGGTCCAACCTTCCATCAGCAGTCCCACCTCAAGAGGCTTTGTCACTTGGATGCTAATACATCCTGATATGTGCTGCTTACCTTGGAGAAAGATATGTCTGATAATAATCTGAGGCCTTCTAAGGGCACACTCAGGCTTCTCCAGGCCCTCTCCAATGACCCTTCGTCTTTGAAGTGTGAACTTGAAAACGTTAAAGTGGAGAGGCTTCTGAGTAGCAATGGGACTTCAGTTCATTTGATTTACCAAAAGCCTCGACGGTGACGTACAATAAGATATCATCTCGGAGTCTGGAATGTATTTCCTCCCCCCCGCTCGATCAGGCTTAATTTGAAGTTGAAGGCTTTTTCTTCTCTACCTGAAGCCAGATCTGATAAAGCAGTACACAGGGCCTTCATCGAGCTCAATTTGTCATCTAGAGGAGGAGATTTCCCTTCATAAGGCACAGGCAAATGTATAGCCTGATTATACAAAGTGCAGTATTTAAACAGCAGTATTTTCACACCTCATTGGACGAGATCTTAATATTGTTGGATACAGTTGTCTTAAAGGATTAGTTAGGGGGAAATGGTTGTTTGCTTTCCTGCTGAGAGCTAGATGAGAAGATTTACATCATATCTGTACAGTAAATATGAGGCGAGAGTCAGCAGTTGGTTAGCTTAGTTTAGCTGAAAGACTGGAAACAGGGCAAAACTACAGAGGCGCAATGCTATGCGGCTTGTCAATTAGGACTGTCGGGAATTCTTTGGCGGATGTCTGGTTTCCCTCGGTATATATAGTGTTTATTACTATTGGTTAATACTATTATGCCCCATACAGATTGTGTCTGTGTAATAATTACTAAAACTATTGCTATCAAAGTGATTTTGTAACCATTATGCGCATGGCTGTTTTCACTTAATTTTGGTACCCTTGGACCAAAAAAAAAAAAAGTAGAACCTATGAACGTGGCTTTTTTTTTTTTAGCCCTGTTGATTGTATTATTTATGGTGTTGTGGAGGGTTAATCCAAGAGGTTAGGTGGTGTAGAAATGCAAGAAATGTGTTTTAATTACAATGTTCTTTTACAGAGGAGGACCCTCAGGCTCCGGCCAGTTATGTATCTTTTCTCCATTTTGAAACATTTCAAGGCACCCATGCTGGCAGCTGGTCACCTTTGGGAGTCTCTTTCACGCTTTCTAAGCAAAGCTAATTATTTTTGTCTCGAGCCTTAAACAGACATGAGAATGCCATCATTCTTCTCAACTCTCTTTGACAGACAAGTGAATATTATTTCCCAAAATGTCCGGCTATTCCTTCAAAGAATTGGTTGTTTTCTGCGATTTAGTTCATGTGCAAGAGGCCACAGCATCTTATTTCTCAACACATTCAACATGTTGCCATCATTGATCTAAATGTTAGAAAGTCACACGTCACTGTTAGACTGGACAAGTGCAATGCTGCCTTCAGCGGAGTTTTAACAGGGGGGCTAATAGAGACAGTATGCAGTTGACAGCCAATTCAGTCCTGCAGGGCGAGAGGCCAAAATCCTTGAGTTCCAGCCCTGTTTGAGAAAAGATCAAATGCTCAGTACAACAGCTGTTGAGCTGCAGGCTCTCCCCACTCAGCCACTAGATGGAAACAATAGTCCTCTGCACCGCACAATCACCGTTGCATCCATTTGTTGCATGTTATGCCTCATTCTGTGCACTGTTTGGTCTTTTGCCATCATGCCAATTCAAATCATCCTGTTTACGAATTAATTAGGTCTTTGTGTTTTTAGAGGGACCGTCCTTCATCATGGTCCACCCCTTGAAGCACCTGCCCCCTGCTGAAGTGTCCTTAATCAAGCCAATGAAACTCTGACCAGCTGCAGGAGAGCTTTGTTTAACAGAAGAAAACTGACCTGCAGGGCTCAATAAAGTTTCATGTTATACTGCATGAAAACATTTGCAGAAAATGGTGACAGAGTAATTATGAGGCAGCAACAGTAAAAACGCCACTGGGACTATCGTTTTACAAGAGGAACCGGCTTTTTTCTACAAATGGAGAAAAAATATACTGATGTTTGAGAAGTATAAATAAAGTCTTATGGAACCAGAGGATTAAGTTTTTGCATCACATTTTAATACAAGTTTCAGATCCCTTTGTTGGTTGGCAATATTACTTTTCGTGTCGATAACTGCCTGTGCAGGCTGCTCCTGACGTTCCCATGGTCTAAAGTAACTTTTTAAAGTATTGAGTAAATACTCCCATGCTGTACTTAAGTACAAATCAGAGGTACTTTTACATTTTAAAATGCTTTCTACTTGTACTCCAATGCTTTTTTTAGGTAAAGATTGTACTTGTTTCGCTACATTTATATGACCGCCGTTGTTATTATGATTTTAAAATCCTACAATTAATGTCTGCAATAAGTTAACATTTTGTGGTGTTTTTACTTCATTTAAGCACTCCAATGTCATGCTACTTTATACTTTTTACTTTATTCTATTTATCCAACAATTCCAGTTACTTTGCTAATCAAAACTTTATTTAACAAATATAAGATAAGTGTATGAATATGATTTATTTCTTTACTTAATACATTATAGTTGTTCAATCTAGAACAGCTAAATGTTGCTTGAATGTTAATGCATCAGTTGTAACGATCCACTGATACATAAAAAATACGGCAAGAAAGGGTACTTTTATTACTTGACGTATTTATACATTACTTTTACTCAAGTTTGTCAAACTAGTCCTCTAGTTTTACTACATGTGATCTTAATACGTACAAATATGATAAAAGATATGGGGGAGTTGGGGCCCACTGCTCATGTTATGCTCCAAAGTCCCTGAGTGGGTCAATCCGGCCCTGTATAAACTCAATTATAATTTTGAATGCAGGACTTTTACTTAGAATGGAGTATTTTTACATTTCTATTATTAGAAATAATATCATTTTATTGTTGTAGTTAGGGTGATGCTAATTTGACCCACTTAACACTATTTTGCAGCCTATATAAAATCGTAATTCATAGTAGCCTAAAATAGTTTTCTCTGCAGTGGATTTGAAGTTGTAGCCCAAGAACGAAATGGAAATACTGAAATAAAATGCAAGAACCTCAAATGTGTCAGTAGCCTGACAGTAGCCAGAGTGCAACCCACTAAAAGAGTACTTGAATGCAGGCCATTTTTAATGACTTTTACCTGTATTTTAATCCACACATTTCATGTACCGCTATTTCACTCAACTTAAGCGTCTGCGTGCAATTCAAAGCAGAAATGTGAGAGGTATTTGACCATCCTCCAGCATCTGTCTGATAATTTTCCTTGTGTGGTGCTGCCGGTTGAAACGTGAGCGTCACGGAGCCCCCCGCCCAGCCCCCGCCTCCTCCTCTCGGTCTCTCCCCGACTGAAGTCCCACTGAGCGGCTCTCAAAACTTAAGTGTCGAGCCTGAAAGCGGAGGACGAAGAGAGCAGCGAGCCGACAGACGGACCGTCGCAGCTAATCAGCCCTTTTTTGGGGGGTTTGGAGCCGCAACAAACGGCGCGAGCGCCCGTTCAGATAACGGCTCCGCTTCGGCGGTCACTAACGGTCGGTGTGAGGAGTTACGCTCCGCTCTCGGCGGTTGATTTTGATGATTTTTCCTCCATTGTTTGTCGAAGTTTCCGACTGTCACGTCTGAGGTACGGACCCTAATCTCCACCGACTCTGCGGATCGATCGTTTTAATTCAACACTAAATAATTGAACACTTAGATACTTACGGCAGCTTCTTTTTTTTAGGAGTGTTTTCTTCTTCTTCTGCCGGAGCAGTAACGGTAAAGGCTACATTTGGACCTGCCTTCGCCATGGGGGAATAGCGGGGGACCTCTCTGCAAGCGACCCCGTGTGTTTGACTCTTTTTTCATGATCGTTTATAAAAGACAGAGCTCCGTTTTTGTGACTCAAACAATGGGCATGGACGGTTGCCCGCTGACGGTGGGGATTTTTCTGTGGTGTCTGCTGGTGATTTCTGCCTCCAGCTTTGAGATCGGCTCCTACGACCTGGAGCGAGGCAGACCGGCCAAGTGCGAGCCCATCGTGATCCCCATGTGCGAGGGGATCGGCTACAACCTGACCCGGATGCCCAACTTCATGGACCACGACGACCAGAAGGAGGCTGCCATCAAGCTGAACGAGTTTGCCCCTCTGGTGGCCTATGGCTGCGACGTGCACCTCCGCTTCTTCCTCTGCTCCCTCTACGCCCCCATGTGCACGGACAAAGTGTCGACCTCCATCCCCGCCTGCAGACCCATGTGTGAGCAGGCCAGGGAGAGGTGCGCCCCCATCATGAAGAAGTTCAGCTACACCTGGCCCGACTCGCTGGACTGCTCCAAGCTGCCGACCAGGAACGACCCCAACGCCCTGTGCATGGAGGCCCCCGAGAACGAAACCCGGACGGAGGTGAAGAAAGGCGAAGGCATGCTCCCGGTGCCCCCTCGCCCCAGGCAGCCGGGTGGTGGTGGCGCCGGCGGCGGTGGTGGCCGCTCTTCTCCGGGCGGCGTGGGGTCCTGCGAGAACCCCGACAAGTTCCAGTTCGTGGAGAAGAGCCAGTCGTGTGCCCCGCGCTGCTCCCCCGCTGTGGACGTCTTCTGGTCCAGGCAGGACAAGGACTTTGCCTTCATTTGGATGACGGTGTGGTCCATCCTCTGCTTCGTCTCCACCGCCTTCACCGTCCTCACCTTCCTCCTGGAGCCCCACCGCTTCCAGTACCCGGAGCGCCCCATCATCTTCCTCTCCATGTGCTACAACGTCTACTCCGTGGCCTTCATCATCCGCTCGGTGGCCGGCGCTGAGAACATCGCCTGCGACCGGGAGCACGGGGAGCTGTACATCATCCAGGAGGGCCTGGAGTCGACGGGCTGCACCATCGTCTTCCTCATCCTCTACTACTTTGGCATGGCCTCTTCCATCTGGTGGGTCATCCTCACCCTCACCTGGTTCCTGGCCGCAGGGAAGAAGTGGGGCCACGAGGCTATCGAAGCCCACAGCAACTACTTCCACATGGCTGCGTGGGGCATCCCCGCTCTGAAGACCATCATCATCCTCACGATGAGGAAGGTGGCGGGAGATGAGCTGACGGGACTGTGCTACGTGGGAAGCATGGACTCCGGGGCGCTCACGGGCTTCGTGCTCATCCCGCTGTCCTGCTACCTGATCATCGGCACCTCCTTCATCCTCACCGGCTTCGTGGCCCTCTTCCACATCCGGAAAGTGATGAAGACGGAGGGCACCAACACGGAGAAGCTGGAGAAGCTCATGGTGAAAATCGGCATCTACTCCATCCTCTACACGGTGCCGGCCACCTGCGTCATCGTCTGCTACTTCTACGAGAGGCTGAACATGGACTACTGGAAGCTGAGGGGGCTGCAGACGAAGTGCGGGTCGTTCAGCGGTCTGAGCGGCGACTGCTCGCTGCAGACGTCGGTGCCCACGGTGGCCGTGTTCATGCTGAAGATCTTCATGTCGCTGGTGGTCGGCATCACCAGCGGCGTGTGGGTGTGGAGCTCCAAGACCCTGCAGACCTGGCAGGGCCTGTGCAGCCGGAAGCTGACGGACAGGACTAGAAGCAGAAAACCCTGCAGCGGCGTCAGCTGCGGCAGCACACACTGCCACTACAAGTCTCCTGCTGTGGTTCTGCACATGGCCAAGACTGACCTGCACTCAGACAACCCTACACACGTCTGAGAGGGAGCATGACACACACACACACACACACACACACACACACACACACACACACACACACACACACACACACACACACACACACGCCCTGAATAAGGAGCTGCTAAAGACTTTGTAAGAAGATGAGTTGTTGAACTGAACTGTCCGTTGCTGCCCTGCTGCTGCAGAGGGACGGGGGCACACAGGCCTCACTATGAGAAACTAATCTATCAACAGTATTCAATGCATAAAGGGAAATGTTCAGTATTGTTACCCATATTTTTCTGTTTCATAGTGTTCTGTGCAGTAGACTTGCCCAGCGTTTCAAAGCAACAACAACAAAAGGACTGTTATGGGAGGTATGTTGGGAAATATTCTCCTCCCCAAAAAGTGGCATGATTAACTGTGTAAATCTGTATAAATGTTTTATTTATTGTAAATATATTTAATTTAAAGTGGGCTCTTATCAGATTTGTTGTTTAGATACATTTATTAAAAAGGGAAAGGGAAATGAAGTGCCTTTTCTAAGAACTCTGGTTCTGGCCTTTTTGGAGGATAATAAATTTGTGGAATTCATGTTCAACTTGCTCACTGTCTGGTGTTATTGTTTGTAGCTCTCTCACACTAGCTTCTAATGCATGTTTAACCATTTTAACAGTCTTAAACTGTTTCTGATTTAATAGTCACAAACGATGGCTCAGTTCAGTCTTGTTTTCCTGATTTTCCTGCCATTCTTCTCCGGGGATTTTATTTATTTTTTAGCGGCGGGGGCTCCCTGCCAAATGTGTTGTCTTCTAAGTGCACGATGCTCCACATCCCAGAGGCGTCCCCAACAATAATCCTCAAAGAGAATCGCTGATGAATAGAGTGGCAAACCGTGGCAAGTATTAATGTTTGCATCATCGTCTTAAAAATGCAGGAGCGGAGGAATATATATAATTAATGGCTGTTTTAATTCTTCCACCAAATCATTGTTGTTGCCCTCTCGCTGCTCCATTTGATCTCCGTGCAAACACGCAGCACTTTGATGCGAGAGGACGAGTCTGAAGTGGATTTCAGCCTCATTGCATGGTTTCACTGGCAGATTTCATTTGAGCACAGGCACTCAAAATTGCGGTTGTTCCTTGAGTAGATAGGATTTTTCACTTAATATTCAAGTTCATATGTGGGTTGTGGCTCTTGAAAGCTGTATTTCTGGTATAAATGAGTTATACTATATAAAAGACGTGTACATGTTTGATATAGGCCATTTGTTTGGCGAAAGAAAGTACCATCAGGTATGAATAATCACTGACTGATTCAGAGAAAAAGCATGCCTAACATTGTCTTCATTAAATAAATACCCTACGTTGGGTCGAGCAACCAAAATTTCAGTAATAAAGTCCATTTCATTAAGCACAAGAGCCACCGTGTTCTCACATGGTCCATAAAAAAGTGAAAATAAATAGCTTTTACATTACGGGACTTTAACAATTTAAGTGCCAACGTAAATTACAGACACACACAGCAAGTCGTTTCACAGCTAAACACAGTGGAAATTGTGTTTGACAGCAGTGGGATTGATTATTATGTCTATGTGTAATTGTGTGCTGTGTCACCAGCAGCAGCAGCAGCAGCAGCACATTGGAGTGATAGCATGGAAAAAAATGATGACCAGGAGCTTGTTTTCATTACGTTATTGGAACCTCGGCAGGCGTGTGCTCGCTGACATCTCCAGAGGTTAAAAGTTTTTTCGTTTGCGTTCCAGCAGCGGTATAATAAGATTCATGTACTACGGCACATGTTAGTATTCATTTGATAAAGACGCATCAGTCTAAGCCTCTGTCAAATGTCTCTGTTGTAAATTAACCACATTTTCCACTCGGTGCAGTGTTGTGGGGCTCTGTGCGCCGCCTGAGTTAACTTGAATTACTTATTCCTTCCTTCTGCAGAACAAGATGCGGGTTAACTACCAGCATCCTCCCCTGTTTTTTGTTTTCATTACTCAGCCATTGTAGACGTTGTCCATGGCTTGGCAGGCGAGCGTTTGCGAGTCCTGGACTCTGACGCTGCTGTGTGGATCACATTTAACTGTTTAAAAAAGGGCTGTTTTGCTTGGAGCCCGCTAGTATAGCCAGAGACTCGGCTGGTGGTGTTTCAGCCACATGTTCCAGTTGGTGGGCGCCTGAAAGGGGGCGCGTGCTTCCTCCCCGGTTTACACTCCAGTGACACGACCCGGAGAGGCCGAGCACTTGCTGTGTGAGACACAAACCAGCTTGTCCCACCTGCGCTGAGCTGCACTGATTAGATAGGAAGGAGCTGCAGAGGGTTAAGGACACAGGGGTAGTCCAGAGGGCAAGTTTGTCTTCTGCTGCAAAGCTTTGTTTAAATCTCCTTTTCCCTTCTCAGCACTTCTTTTTTTTTCATTTTCTTGCCCTTTCTGCACTTTTTTTGTGTGTGTAATTTTTCCACGTTTGGCTGAATATGACTAAGACAGTTTTTATTGTCATCACAAAGGTCAACAGAAATGACTTGTTCTAGCAGCAGCAGGATGTCTTTGCTCTGTTTTCCTTTTCCACCAATACGAATTCTATCACTACATTTCCAGGTCACTGAAAGCTATTTTTAGTTTCTCTCTTTCGCAGAGGAAAGGAATCAGTGGAGCGCAGAGCTTCAGATAGAGGCAAGAAAGAAACGTTCATTCCAAAAACAGAGTTTGTTTGAGCTGTGGTTCCTTTGGCGCCAGAGATGTGGCTGCCGGGAACACCTTCACACACATGCACGCACGCACGCACGCACGCGCACACACACAGACCTGAGGTCTGCAGTGCTGGAGCAGCGGCAGCCAATCAACACCAAGCCTGTTGTGAAGAAGACCCCACCCCAACTTACAGTAATGTAAATTTTCAGGAGCAAGTAAGCTCCTGAGCAGCAAGTTTGTCTGAGCCAAAAGTGAAAAAGGCAACACTTTTCATTAAAGGTTATTCAGAAATATTTCATTGTGTTGACTGTGAGCCTAACAATGTATTTATTTGTTCTAAGGCAACACAGAACAGGTTTATTTCCCCAGGATTTGTGCATTTGTTTTTTATAAAGAGGCGTAAAAACACCTTTCCCGCTTTGGCTGCTGACGCCATGTTTTTGTCTGCTGAGGAGAAATCCCTCCATCTGGTCATGGGTCTGATTAAAGGCGATCATTATGGCATCAATGCGTCTCCCTCATAGACTTAAACCCCCGCCCGCCCCTGAGGGGGGAAAAAGAGAAAATAAAGCATCCTTCATTACCCTGCCCTCCCTCCTTTCTGCAGTCCCTCGCCCCCCTTGAGCACTATCCCTTTCCTGTGCTGTTTTGATGTGTAAATGAGCACATTGAAAACCTGCAGGCCCCCAAAGAGATGCTTTCCATGAAAATGCGGCAGTCAGAGAGCACCAGAGTTCACACAGCTCACCACTCCTCGCAACCGGACTCCAATCAGACACCCAGTACGTCGCTGCTGTCTCGTCTGCTGGAGCAGGACACAAACACAAAATCACACACACTATTGCACAGACGCATGCTGACTCATATCATCACGCAGACATAAACATTTACACTGTGACCTCTGGGAAGAATCCACTCCAGAGGTAAAAACGCACGGCCGAGTTCGAGGATGTGGCTTTGCAGGGATTTCTTTTTGTTAAAATGAGGATACGGTGTCAAGTGTCTGAAGTGGCTGAAGAGATACGGCAGCTGAGATTTTTTCTGCAGCATCTATCATGTCTGTGAAATGAAAGGCTGAGAGATTAAAAGACTGCTTCAGAGTACAGAGGATTGTCTGTGTTGTTCAGTGTCTTGGAATTTCAGAAACACTGCAGAGGACAAAATACACAACGGTTTTTACTTTATTCAAAATAATGTGTTTTCTCATCAGCAGCAACACATCTATCAGGAGTGTATGTACAATTAGATTAATCAAAAGTCCCTTTCATATTCACTCCGTTTGGTCTTATCCTTCTTTCAGGATTTATTTTTCTTCTTCGATGAAATACTCCTAACTGTTTCTGATATTTAAAAAAAAATGTCACTATCTTAAAAAATATATATAAAATCAAGAAAATTAGCCTTTTTCTGAGAAAGTTTCTTGGAAACAGGTAAAATAATTTCAACAAACTAGAAGTTTGATGTCAATTACTTTTAAAGACTGCAATATTAGGACTTAATTATATACATACTAATCATTTAACATAGAGATTCTCTTCAGTGTCGATGAAGTCCAATTTGTAACTGCACTCTTACTGACCCGTCACTTTTCAGTCTCAATTTCCAGACTTCATCCTTTCATCTCGAGAGTGAAAAAAAAGAGAGTGAAGTCAGACCACTGGAAGGATTGTGCTTTTACATTTGAATCACAATGACATTTTAATTAAACATTCACCAAAAAGGACCCAAAACATGATTTAACTTGAATTAACTAAAATAAAGATAATGTAATTCATATTACACATAATCAGAAATCCTCATTAAAGGGCTTTACAGCATACAACACCTATCCTTAGAAACAACAATGGCAAAAATCACACAAACAGAAATTAAAATGTGTAAAAATAAGTACTGCAATGTATTAGCAATTGAACTGACACATACATTTCAAGGATGAAGTATAAAATAAAAAGTGAATATTGTTCACATTAGAATTATAGCAAAGAGTATGACATGATTTGCATGATATTGAAGGACAACAGAGCCACTGCATCCTGAACCACAGGCTATACATCTTGCTTTTCAAACTACAGTCTGTTATAAACATTATTTTACAATCTTTGATTTAGCTCCTGCAGTGATTGAAGGCATTTATAACAAAATAGTTTGGGGAAAAGCATCTACCAAATGAATGCAATGTAACATGCTGTCAAAGATGCAGGCAGGTCCAAATGGATGCAAAGAAAAGCCGTGCTGCGACACAAAGAGGTAACATCGAAGAGTAAAAGGCCTGGCAGATTATATTAAGAGCACAGTGCACAGGAGAAAGTTTCAAGAAAAAGTTTCCAGCTTTTTGCTGTATCTTTTTTTCAGAGTGTTTTTTTCATGCCCTTTGATCAATAGGCAGAAGACAGAGAAGTAAAGCTTTCTCATCCCCCTGTACTCATTCCTGTGCTCCGTCTGCCTGTGGCTGAAGGAGAGATGAATCAGTGAACAGAGGGAGGATCCGCCGCTCGCACTCGCTCTCTGAAGCCAACAGCATTGCTGTGATCACTGTTAATCTCCTTTGCCACTCCGCTGCCATCTCCTCAAATACATTCATCTCATTTCCAACAGCGTGCACGGCCTCTTCTTCATTTCTAATTAGGCATCGTCAAGATTTCAGAAGTCACCCTTTGGTGCTCTGCAGCGGGCGAAATTGCTCTTTGAGCCAGGGGGTCAGTGATGGCAAGTATTTGTTTGAGGGTTAAATCACAGCAGGCCTTTCATCATGTTGTTATGTTGCACGATCAGAGGCTTGGGATTATGTAGGTCAGACATTGGAGAGTGAGAGTGCCCCTTTTGTAGCTGCCATTTTTATTCAGTTGCTAGGCAGCACCCGCTCTAATCTCTTGTACCAAAGAGTCTCTCCCCGGAGAAAAAAGAGAGGGAGCAGGAGTTACAAAGGACGGGAAACAAATGTGAAAACAGCATCAACAAAGAACACAAACCCATGCAAGGACTGCTTTTAGAAACGCTCTAAAGGGAGGGAGTGGAAAAGGACAGGATGTGGGAGTCTAAGCTCGGCCCTGAAACCGGCTCTGGCCGTCATGAACATCTTTAAACCCCCACGGTTTTGTTTGTGCCATTGACTGAATAGCTGAAGGATGATCAACCATTCACACAACTCCGACCGCAGGGTAGATTCAACATCCAAATCGGCACCGGTTTGCTGATGCTGGGAAACATTATTTCAAACCTTGAGTTGAGCTTTCAAAAATGAGTGTGGTCTAAATGCCCAAGTGGGTTAGTGACAGCAGGACGGCTGATGTGAGTCCGGACTGTGGCACAAATCGCTGTCAACAGGTACCAAAATGGATCAGAACCAGATCCGGGGTCTCGGTCATCTGGCAAGTGTGTCTGCTGTCACACTGCCATCGCACCCCCACCCCAAATGTGCTCATGTCACGCTCAGCCATCAAAGGCTCACCCCTCGGCTCTGTGTTCTCAGAGAGGAGACCCTCCCACCCCCTCCACACAAAGATCTCCTCCCTCCCACCCCGGCCCCGGGCTCTGTAAGGATCTGCTATTCTCCGTTGCATTTCACACTCTTTGATTCGGAGTTTTGAAGTTTGTTCTTGTCTGCACATTTCCTGACTTTTTTGACTCGGTTGTGTTTCATACTGTCTCGACTCACGAAGTATCCAGATGATGTGCATTCTCCAGACCTGGTACTGTACTGTAGCTTCTGATGCTCTCATGGGTGTACGCTAAAGATGAAGCTACAGCTAACAGCTTGTTAGTTAGCGTTGCATAAATAGCTGAGTTTACGCTCACGTTGCGTTTTTCCCAGGAGGTTATTGTACTCGCTTTTTGTACCAAATAGATCAATATGATTTAACCGGTAGGCAGATTTGGTTTCCTTTGGACAGAGCCATGCTAGCTGGTTCCAGTCTTTCATTTCAGCTAAGCCCTGTCTAAAGGTACAAAACCAACTAAATGTAAAAACATCAACTTGCTGTTTTATGGGGGCTATGTGTTGTTTTTTTCTGTTTTTTTCAGTTTGTTTTTTTACACATATTTTCATTTGTAAATTTAAGAGATGGTGGATTTAGTATCTTACGGCAGAGCCAGTCTAAGCTAGCAGCAGCAGGTGGTAGCTTAATGTTTACTGCACAGATGTGAATCTTCTAATTCTACCTCTCAGCAAGAAAGCTAATTAGCTTTTAAAAGGTCAAACTATGCAAGGGTTGGACCAAATATGTCAAAGCTTGGAAACTTAATTCACAATGTTTGAATGCTGACAAGATATTTGAAGCTTCAGTTGAAAACCTCAGTAGAAGCTTCGACTGTAAAACCATGAAATTGGGTGCAGCCCTAAGCTATTGCTTTAAAATTATATTTTATATTATTGATATTTTATACTTCTAAAAGCAGAGCTGACAAACATCTAAATCTCTCATTCTTCTCTGGGAAGAAGTTGAAATATTAATCCAATAATAGAAGGGAATAAACGACAAATAATTTCCTGTCCCACCAGACCGACACTGTTTCGCAAAAGCATGCTAAGCTAACTGGACGTAGCCTTGTAAGCCAAATGGCCAGGCATGAGAGTGGTAGGCTATCAATCTCTTCATCGAACTCCTGGCAAGAAAGCCAATAACTATTTCCCAAAATGTCCTCAACTATAAATTATTCTTTTAAAAGTGTGTGGGACACATGAAGCAGACTCAAACAGAGGAGGCATTTTAAACTCCCAGACTGCCGAAAGGTATAAAAGTCCTTTGTGAGCCAGCTCAAAGGTTGTATCGTGGGATGTAATTGGCTAATTAGGGAGAAGCTGTGTGTGTGTGTGTGTGTGTGTGTGTGTGTGTGTGTGGGGGGGGGGGGGGGGGGGGGGGGGGGGGGGGGTTGTCCTCACATTATTTCTGTGGTCTTGGTTTCTCCAAATGAACATGTTGATTAAACATTTCTTTTACTTTTTGCACAATATCTGCTGAGGTTGTCCAGGGTTGTTTGTATTTTGTGAACAAAATGAGACAGAAAATCCAATGAGACATTTCGGGGAGAAGGTTCAAACACATTTGGCCCAAAAACTTCCTATCATCAATTAAGCCCTTTTTCCGGCCAGGACTGTTGACTCAGGCTGATCACTGTACATTAGCCAGTCTGCGTAGTAAAAGGAACCAGCTGGGGCCACACTCACTCTAACACTGGACCTTTTGTCAAGGTCTCAGCCCCCCTACAAGTAAAATAAAAACCTTGTTGCATGAGAGATACTCTTTGTGTGGAAGCAGACATTGTTTCTATTGTGGCGTGTCAAGGCTAACATGCCAGGTCCAGCACAGTGCTGAATAAACTGTGGTTTGTGTACATACTGTAACTGTAGGCTGTGGAAAAGGAGCGAGGCAGCGGTCTGTGATGATCTTGGCGACCGGTGAGGATTTGCCGTGTAGAGCAAGAGCTTGGGGCAGCAGTACCACATGCAGCCCTTTACCTCAGGATAATAACTGCTTGTAGAGCAGAGCGGGAGAAAACCTGCAAGGATCAGCCTTCCTGTTCACACCCCATCATGCATGAGCTGGCAGGATCTTTGTGTTGTTATGGTCATGAGACATTTCCTGTGTGTGTTTTGGGGTTGCATCTGGGCTTGTTTACAGCCCAGGGTAGAGCCTCATTAAGTGGAACATGTTACTAGACGGATGTGGAGGGGCTCAAGTGCCTATTAGTGGGGCCGGCCTGTAGCCCCAAACCAGAACCCAACTGGGCCAGGTGCTTCATGATACAGCCTGGTTTCCACAACTCAGGCAAACAGGGCTCAAATGGGCTTACTCATTCGAAAAGTGTGCATCGTTAAATTTGGCCGAATATCTCCCCTTTGAAAACACCACATGTTATATCATCCATGGTGATCGCTCAAATTTTAGAGCATTTTTATTATAATCAGAACCCATGATAACACCAAAATCAATCTTCTCTCAATCTTCTCTTAGCTTCTCTACACGCCTTCCAACCCTGTTGGGTACCACTGAAGACGTAAATCTTAGTTTAATTTAAAAACGAGGTTAACTAATTTCCTAAATAAGCAGGGCACTGTCGATTTTAGCAAACATTACCAAAGCAGGGTTAAATAGGGAAATTAAATGTGTTGGACTATTTTAAGCTGCGGATTAATACGCATTTGGTGCGCTAGTGAATATTTACGGCAACAAGACAATGTGAATGTGGGATCGACTCATCACATTCATCAGGAACATGTCATGTAGAGCAACGGTGTCGCTCATTGATGTGTTTTTAACAAACAAAAAAATGGAGCTACTATAGCAGGATCCACATACTTCTTAGTAGAATCAGTAGATTGCTGGTTTTGATCTTTTGATGATCACCAGATCCTTGAAGCGGAAGTTCATTGCAATGTGCATGGCCACTAAATGCCAACCCAACAAGACTGAAAACAGTTTGTTGGGTGTCCTTGATTCATCCTTTCCCTCTGGTTGTGCATGTGCAAGTAGCCCTTTCTTGTTCATTTTTGTGTGTGTTCATAACTGTGAGACCCTCCCATCTCACAGGCCCCTCTCTCAGCAGCAGCTACATGAATTCCTCCACAGCTCCAGTGTGAAGTGTCCTGCAAAGACCAAAGCTGTGCAGCAGAGGACAAAGCAGAGAAGGATTAGCGTCCCCCGCCTTTCTGCTCATGCACACCCGCACTGTGTAACACTCGACATAATCAAACACTCACCCAGTGTGACACACAACACAACCAAACACTCTTCTGGGGCTATGCTACTAAAACAAACCCTGCGCTGGAACCCCAGGGGCTGAGGAGAGTGGTGGAGGAGCTGAGGAGGCGGATGTGAGGGAGGCCAAGAACTCGTGGTGTTTATGCTGAACAGTCAGAGAGTGGGAAACGCACGGAATACGATCCCCATGTTTTCCCTACCCCGGCTAATCTGACAAAACGACAGAGGGAGCAGATTCTCTTACAGAGAAAGCTGCCACTTAGATATTTATCCTTGCTAAGGCAAACATCTGGCCCCGGTGGGCTCTTTTCATAGGGCGATATGAGTGGGTGTGATACTCGGCTACATTTATTTGGGTGTGAAGTTTTAATTAAAAGTGAAAGCCATGCCCGCCGGCCAACCCCCCCAAACTTTGTCTATCCCCTGAGCTTTATCTGAGATTGAAATGAAGGGAGAAAAGCAAAACTAGAGAAGAAGAGACGGATGGCAGAAAATAGACAAACAAACGCAGAGACATGCACGTAGGTGAGGAGATGCAGACGGGAGATAAAGAGTCATTTATAAATCAGGAGGTGTGAAATCTCCCTTCTTGCTGTTTGTTTTCAGTTGCAGTCGGATGGAACGGCCTGAATTACAGACAAAGTGCCCGTTGCTCCCACACACAGAGGAGGGCGTATTGCTTACAGAAAAATCTGCTTACTCTCCAGAGTCTGGTTTTCCAGAAGCACCCTTGCATGCAAGATCACCTCTGTCAACTGGCTTGGAGCACATTAAGGACCTTCACAACCCAGGGCCAGGAAAAGGGCAATACAGCAGTCCAGTTTTGTAGTTTTAAGGATTTTGAGAATTCTCTTTGGAAAGATGTTTGCAAGATTTCTTGGATAATGTAAATCTCGACACTGCTGCAGCTTTTGCGTTGTTGTCACAGTCAGAGCAGCAGTTTACGAGTGAGACTGAGCTCATGTTGTGTTTACCAATCGCCTCCGGATACAAACTGCTGGGGCCTCATTTATGAGCTGGCACACAGAGTCCCTCATCACTTTAAACAAAAAAAAAAGCTCATTGTACGTACACATTGTTACTAGCAACACAGGTAATAAAGCTCAAACTTCCATCTATCAGTTTTAATTGCCTTTAGGAGACAGAAAGTGTGTGAATGAATGGGCTTCAGTGCTCCCATGTGATTAATGTTCCAGACTACTTTTAATTAAAGTCAGGGCTGGTTTTGCTAACAGAGCAGGGGACTTTAAATCATTCGTCAAGTTAAAAAAATAAAATGCTGATTTCTACGTGTTGAAACTTAATTAACATACAGTAGTTTTTAGATATTGTAATAATTACTTACATCACACTGACCTTACACATGGTTTGACATTTCAATTTTTCTACCAATCTTGTAATATATGAAGCTACAGCCTACAGCTGATTAGCTTAGCAACTGGAAACAAGGAAGCTTTTCTGTCCAAAGGTGTCAAAACAACGAGTTGTAGTGCATACTTCAGTGTGCATGTGACTTTTAAAAGAAATTGTTAAAAATATTGGGAAATTTGCTTAAATTGATACCTCTGTCTTGTCTGTATGTTAAATATGAAGCTGTCAGCAGTTCGCTTAGCTTAGCATAAAGACTGGAGTGGTTTCATGGGGGGCTATATGCAGGACTATTTCCTGCCTGGGCGCAGTGACTTCCTGTAGTGCTGTTGACATTGTCACTTTTTGTACAAATTAGATTAAATGTGACCTTAAGAGATTCTGATAGGCAGATTATGTTACCTTTGGACAGAGCCAAGCTATAGCTGTCCCTGCTTCTAGTCTTTGTGCTAAGCGATCACCATCATTGGCTCTCACCTTTGCCAAGGGTAGTATCACCGACAGATGTCCAGCGCATGGCTAAGTTAATGACTCTCTCCCCAACTGACTGTCTGCCGGTCTCTTTGCTAGAAAGAGTCTGGCCTATCATGTGTTACCTGGCCGTGCTCTCAGTGTGAGAGGATGCTAATTGGCAGTGAGGCGCCAGTCTCTCCCCAGACCTCTTCTGGCGTCAGTCAGAGCCAGGAAAGGTGGCATTAAGCCTGGCCTCGGAGCGCTCCAGACTCCGTGGGTCCAGAGGGAACCAGAAGGCATGATCCAGTGTGTGGAGGCCATCCCTGAAGTACACACCTGGCCTGAACTTGTACACTTGAATGGAAAACCTTCCCAGAGACCAACACAGGGAAGTTGTTGTTTCAGAAATAAAAGGAGAATTGTTTTCAATTTAAAAGTGCCGCAAAGAAAAACTCCTTGCTGGTGTTTAGTGCCGTGCAGAGCTCCCTCCTGTCTGATTGGAGTTCACCCAATATGTGTGTGTGCCTGTGTGTGCCTGTGTGTGTGTGTGTGTGTGTGTGTGTGTGTGTGTGTGTGTGTGTGTGTGTGTGCGTGTGTGTGTGTGTGTGTGTGTGTGTTTCTCCTAGCTCCTGTCTGCCGTCCGTCTGCCGTCGTCTGCCTCCCCTGGATTGGACTCCTGTCGCCTTCCCAGTGAAGGACCACTCAACCTGGGTGGATATTCTTTCCCTCACATCTGCTATGAATTTGCCAGAGCCAAGCCATTCAAAGGCTCCTTTATGGAGCCGTCAGCAGCCCTGTGACTGCTTCCTATTAAGACACATGCACACTTTGTACACGTACACACACGCACAAACATACACACACACAGGTTTGTACTCATGCACACATTAACACTCATGCTTACCTTTGAATAGGTATTTCCATTCACAATGTGTTGTATTTTTCTCTTTCTTTGCATACAGTCATATGGCACACACACACACACACACACACACACACACACACACACACACACACACACACACACACCTCCAGTTTCTTACTCAACCAAATATCTGAACCTAAGTCAGCCCCAACAGCTGCAGCCTTCTTGTGTTTTTTTTTAAGTGAATCACCCGTGCATGGTTGAGTAGTGCAGGGGTGGTTATTGGGCCATTACACACTTTAATCTATTTATTGCTGACATCCCCCTCACTGGGCATATGCACACTCCAGAGAAACATGAGCCGGGACAGCAGCAAGGCCATCATGTAACTTAAGATGGATCTGATTTGGAGAGAAATGGATGTAAAACTAGAGACCATCTTGCGATGGGATCGTCCCGGCCATGACGCCAAAACGGGCCAGGGGCGTGAAGTGAGGGGACCGAATTGGACCTCAGAGTGGACCTCTGAATTTGGCGCGTGCGAAAAAATAGTTCCCTGATAAAAGCAAAGAAGGGCAATTGGCTTTTAAATGCTTGAGAAACAAGAGGTCTCTGTTTTCGTCTTACAACTTTAACCCTTTCAAAAGTGTCTTTCCAGTTTATGAAAGTTAATTGTAACATGCCTAAAAAAAAACGTCTAATTCAATGTTCGCCTTAAACTTAGCTCCACCCTCTCATGTCACTTCTGGTTGCAAACAAACTAAAACGGTAACACCATATCCAGTCTTTATGCTAAAGACGAGGCGAGGAATTGGAGTCCGTAAAAACAGGCGGTATCACAGCGTGCATTCTGGAAAACGTAGCATAATGCAGAAAGACAATCTGGCAACGGACTGGTGGAAGTGAGCCAGTACATAGCCTACTGGGGTAATCAAGAAAATGGGAAGCAGGTGAGCGAGAGGGAGGAGCAGGTCAGGTGGTGAAACTGGCGGTAAAGAAGCGATCAGAGGGCGGGTGAATGTGACTGGGGCTGCGGTCGAATAGTCAAATAATTACCTCCTAACGTCTAAACCTAAGCACTTTTCCTTAACCTCTGTGGAAAACGTCACAGGGTTAAGGAAAGATGGGAAGGAGAATTCATAAGGAGTTAGGAGAAGACAACCGCGGTGTTTGGCAAATCCGACTCCACTTTCACTAAGCGACGTAGTTATGACGCGACGGCAGGCGCATGTTAGCGACGTCAGTCTGTAGCCAGCGGTGAAACTACAATGTTCTGAAGAAGGACTACAAAAAGCGCAGCTTATATACTTCGTCCGTCTTCTTACAGTGTTGCGTCATAACGACATAAACAACCCGGTTCATAGTATTACTTTAATAACGAGGTTGGAATAGAAATGAACGAAGGAATATGAAAGTGAAACCAACGTACAAAGCTACTAAAACTGTCTCTTTGTTCAGTTTCAAACATGCTGAATTAAATACGTTATCCCACAAACGATGTGTGTCATATATGTGTGTCTCATATCCCTTTATGTTGTTATGGTTTATTTACATGCAGATTATAATCTGATCATAAAAATATGCATACAACAGTTTATGAAACATCACACAACTTGTGTTGACTTGATATGTTTTATTGTAATGTGACAAAATAGTTGATTAAAAAGATGATAATCAGAAACATGACTCAGACTGAAGAGCTCGTCCAGTTTAACTCTTTCACTAAAGCTTCTGTAACTGAAGTCAAATAAAATAAAAGAATGAGGGCTGAAGCTGCAGTTCAACACCAGAGAGAATATCAAATACGTCAGTTTGATCACTTTACAGCAGTTTTCAGCAACGTAACGTTTTTAGTTTGCCAGCAGGTTTGACAGATTATTGAAAGTGTTTCCAAGTTATAGCAACAGTTATTTACATGATCTGCGTTTGTCGGTCATGATCGTCTGTTCTCGTGAACGGTCGAATGATACGTCACTTTAAATGTTGCCGCCGCAAGGAATTGTGGGTCGGCATCATCTCCTTTCCTTTCGTAAGGAAGGTCTAGTGGTTCCTATGCTAAAGGAGCTAAGTTAGGAAGCATTGAAGCTCCTTTCCTTTGCGTTTGGACAATTCGACCGGCACTTATCATGGCGGCTACTGAGGTACTTCCGGGTCATTTCACTCAGTTAGGAAGGTTCCTAACCAAAATGGACTATTCGACCGCAGCCTCGGTCTAAAATGACAAGATGGGTAGTATCATGCAACGCCATAGAATGAGTGAATTACTTAATGAGTGAAGGGTATGGGCAGTTTAACAGAAAACATGTGTAAAAAGATACATTTTCCCATAGCGGAAATAAGAGTCAACAGTGAAATGGAAATAATTGCCGCTCTGTTTCAGGTGCATGTGTTGTGCAGACAACTCGTCATACCTTTGGCATTTTTCTTTTAAAAGCAACTCAAAACAGTGAGGAGGAAGTTAATTGGCTTTCTCTCATCCCCTGCTAAACTTTACAAAGAATCCAGAGATATATATAAGCCCATTCAACATTTGGGATCACTAGCTTGACTGAACGGTAAAATGAAGCCTCAGTGTGACTCATGAAAGGCCTCAACCCACTTATTACGTCGACAAGTTTGACTGCCTTTCATCTTCCCCGTAGCGCGCTCATCCAATTGTTGCCGTTGCCGTACCTGGATACCCGAGTTCAAAGAAATCCCTGGGTGATTCTGCGGTTAATCCGTCTGGTCATTTTTCAGATTTGTGCCTTTTAAATCTTGAATTACTATATTATTGATAAAGAAGGAAGCGACGTGTACAGGGGATACGCTACATTTAGCCGTTTGATGAAAAGCCAGCCGGAGTATACGCGGGTCCAAGTGTGCGTCTTGGCACTGGTGTGTCTGGTTGCAGTCATGGCAGAGAGGGTGTATGACTGATATGTAAATGCTGCTGTTTGGTCTATAGGAAGATTCAGAGTGCAGGATCCCCCTTGGGGTTAGAGCTCCATGCTCCCAGGAGAAAAGCCATCCTCAGAACTCCTCCGTTTCTGCACTCCCTCGCTTTTCTCCGCTTCTACTTTGGTTATATCTTCAAAGGGAGAGGACGCACATGAGTGGAGAAAATTGTGGGAGAAGGCTCTGTTTTGTGAATAATGCATTAATAATCATTTGTACTTGCACTTAAAGCAGGGAGAAATTTAGGGCATGTCGCCGCCGCGGTCATATAAGTTGATTTTGGCACTCAATTTCCAGGTCACCTTTACGCTCTGTGAATGATTATGTTACTTCTCTTCTCTCTGTTCTGGTAGACTGTCAGGATTTTTTTGTCTCTTTCCCCCTTGTCCTCATTGTCTCTGTGTGCTTTCCTGCAGCTGCCAGCGGGATAGAAGACTGACTGAGCTCATTCTGAAGTGTACCATGATATGACACAAATCGAGTTTACGCTCACAGCTCAAGACTCCCTTCATCGCATCGCTCGACTCCAGCAGGAGAGCTTGACTCGCGGTGTCATTTTAATGTGACGGCGCCGGTGGGACAGGTGTCAGAAACGCAGCAAGTAGGTCTCAGTATAACCTCATCTCAAGCTGAAGACCTGCTCGACGTGGAGAGAGATATTTATAAAGATGCAATTCCCGAGAGTCATCTGAAAGTGATTGCTAATAAAAGGTACAGACAGGTAACACATTTAAAGAGGTGACTCAATACAACACCATCTCATGGCAGTTTGGGAAATAGTCACGAAATGCAATCTATTGCTTCCGTGCACAACAAATTGTCTGTTTTTTTTTTTTTTTTTTGGTGTGTGTCGCTCGACACAACTTCTTTTTTGGGACGACATTATGCTACAAAACGAAAATTAGGTTTAGGCAACACAACCACTGAGTTAGGTTGAGGAAAACCGTCATGAATGTTGGCTTAGGCAGCAAAGCCACAACAACACTTCGAGACAGGCGATGTCGAACACGGATATCGTGGTTGAAAGGCCACAAGTGGTCTTTGTCGATATTTAATTACGTTGAGTGTTGCATAATCACGTGGATGCATTTAATGTGTGTGTCCACCACAAAAAAAAAGGTCCTAATTGACTTTCCATTGCCATTGTTTTCATGCCGAGTGAACAATTCCAGTCCATTTACAGGAAAACATGAGATTGCCTTTTAGGATTATTTCATCACCTGCTCAGTTAAGAGTCAGACCACCACTAGCCTCAAGGACAACTTCAGTGTGTTTTGACAGTTTCATACACACCAAACCATTACTAATTTATAATGGATATTTATTTCATTTGTTGCCTATATGTATTTATTACTCACGGGTTCAGGTTGAAACTCACCCAACACTGATGTCACAGTGTACTGACACACAAGTGACAACAAACCACTGGTTTAACTTGACAAGATTTTCTCTGTTTAAGTAAACAAACTCTGTTTCAGCCACAACAAGAACTATTGAACACCAAAGTAGGGGTGTCGCAATATAACAGTAGTGACGATAACCGAGACATTAAAAAATGTAATATTGATATCATGTTAATAAGAAACATGATAATATTGTATAAATATTCCAGCGCCTCTTGAATTATGTTACAGTATATACAGTATATATACAGTTGTATTTTGAGTTAGAGGGTTCCAGGGTTATTCAGACCACCTGTTGTGCAAGGTGTGACTAATAGCTGCTAATTAATAATTGAGAGCAGCTTGGTGCGTTTCCCCTCTTGGCCAATCAGGTGTGACGACGCCCTCAGCCCTCAGGATCCTTCATTATATTAATACAGACCTCATTTCAGCAGTGATTGAGAGCCAGAAACTCTTCTTTGCTGTCCCAACTTTTCTTAATGAGGATGATTTTGAGCATTCTGAAACCAAACTGGAGTGAATATTAAAAAAAACTCCTTTCTTCTCGGTTACCTGCTTCAGGGCAGACTTCAGTGCTGTGTGCAGGAGTCTGCGCTTACCTCATGATAACGTAACACCCTCAGGCTTTAGTTAGCTATTTTTCTATGTTGATTCATTGTTATGAAGACATTATTTTAGAAAAGATTTTTTCATTGTTCATTGGGTCCTGATTTGATTCATCTAATGCAAGCACTGAGCGGTCAAACACACACTACACAATTAACAGAAAAGTTAAATAAGATGGTTAACTGTGCAACATTAAATGAGGAGATAAGAAACAACAGACAGAAAAGGATACAAAATAACATTAATAAAACTAATTTAGGAAACCTAATTGAAGTATTGTGTGGATGAGCAGTGAATCCCAACCCTGCCACGGGTTAATGCTTGAACTGTCCTTTTAATGTGGTCACAGTAAAGTCACTTCACAGACATGCAGCGCATCGTGTTTGCTGGAATGAGAGTGAGAAACACTTGTCCACACTCCTCGCTCCTCTCCTCATGCCCTCTGCACCGACTTGGACCAGGAGTAAATATTTGCAGGGTGGGCTGCTCAGCTCTGATGACACACACACACACACACACACACACACACTCTGTGTGGACGTCTCGGTCGTACACTGCTGCTGTCAGTTTGCTCAGGGTTCAAAGATTATTCAGCGCATGGCCAGTGTTTGCTTGTTTTAGAGTGAGGCACCTGCTGCTCCTGCTTCAACCCGTCGGGTCAGACTGTGTGACATAATAGTGGCGGCAACGTAAAACCTGATAAGTGTACGATGTCTTGTCAAACCGCAGCCACCTGCTACAAGAAGTTAAACACAGTGGAATAAGCTGTGAACACAACACTCACTGACATATATCTTTCAAGTTAACATGGTGAATGTTTTTTGCAAACAGTTGCTTATTTACACACCCAGCCGTTAGAGCAACAAATCATTAATTTGTTGTGTTGGTGTCCACCTGATGAGCGCATTCACTCCCTTTTTAGCTCTGTTTTGGTCTCCACCAACTCCTGAGGGAAATGTCTGGCTCTTGAGCGGCCAAATTCTCCATTATGTTCACAAGGTAGTCTCTCGCTGTGTCTCGTCTGTTGTTTGGTGCGGAGCCGGTAGGGTAGAGTACGTTTTCAGAGCCTTTTTACTGCAGTCGAAAACAACATTTTGAGAGCAGAGAATGTGTACCAAAACAGTGATGTTGAAGGCGGGACAGCTCAACAAAGAGCTGAAACATGATATAAAGCTCTGTAAAGCTGAGAGGAGCTGCAGAGGTGGGTGTCTTTACGACAAGCGATGCCTTTTCACTTTGTCACTAATGTAAACAAATATATGGATTGTAGCGACTTAACAATAAATTCCACAGCTTCTTTAATAATATTTCATTATTTTCACTCTGGCAAGATTTATCACATTCCACACAAAAGTGACAAGTGTGAATCTGGTCAAAGTATTGGACACATTTTTACTTAATGCTATTGCTGGGAGAAGTAAAAGGGTTTCTACCATTTATGCCCTGAAAGAGGGGATAAATGTCTGCAGCAAGCTTCCTCATATTGGATTCTTTCAGATCATGTAACTGTGTAGCTATTTCTGAACCTCTTAGTCTTGCTACTGAGATGATGTCTTTTACCTCAACGGGGAGTAGAAGTTTGGTGATTAATGCATGTCTCAACTATGTTTCACTGCGTAGGATGCAGAGTGTGAGGAATGAACAATACTTGAAACCCCTTTCATGAGTTTGGAGAGAGCCTGATAAATCCAGCAGACTTCTAAAAGTTAATATATCACGACTGTATTGTATTATTCAGGTTAACAACGAGTTCTTGAACGGTGAAGACGCTTGAGTTCATTAGAAGTTCACTCGAATCATGCAAGTGAGTTCAAGCAAGTGTTCAGTTTGTTTTGGCTCCATTTCCCCAAAACAGTCACAGCCACCAGAACTGGCTGTCACAGCGATTCAGTCAGAATCAAGACTCAGAAATACCAACAAAAAGCAGCGACTTCCCTCCAACGCTTCAGGGCATGGAGCTCATAATGTCCTCCATCTGCCATCAACTTCTTTTCTTGTGGGTCAAGAACGTGGACCTGTGATCCTCCGTCTTCTTGTATGACTCAGAATGCTGCATCAAATCAAATATGTCTGCATTCTTACTTCCAAAATTGGATTGTATTTTCACGGACAAAAAAAACCCCATAGCAAAGTGAAATGTCATGTTTTATAATGGCTGAATTCAGCTGCCACTGTGTTTGAACGGCCACTAATCAAGTGTTTCGTTTCCACTGACTTTTCACATCTCTGACCTTTTTCTCTGATCCATCTCCACCCCGACACCTGTTGCCAAATTACAGACGCAGGCTGTCAGCACTTCTTGCTGCACTCTCCTCTGCTCCATGCATCCCAGACCCTCTTTGTATAATATTCATAATTGATATAACTTTGGGACTTTCCAGTTGCAAGTTATCTTTGCTGCCACCTATTTATTACCTGCACGGGGCACATTTTTGTGGAGAGAGCTTCCTGTGAAACTGGCTACAGCCGAGCGCAGCTAAATAATTATTTTGGTCTATAAACGGCCATAGAAGCCAATTTCAATGGCAGTCTAGACAGTGTAATAGCCTTGTGTAAATATCTTAAGTTTCTTGTGTCCACAGCCTTCTATTGGTCTTTTCTGTAAGCCGAATGAATGCAGGATATTAATATTGTTCCTTACAGTTCAATATGTAGTGAATTACAAAGCCCGAGTCAAGTGATTAAGGCCAAAGGTCAATCACCATAAGCGTAACCTTTTCCATAACATGTTTTCATGGGAAAAGACTCAGTTGCTCATCCTCCTATGTGAATAATGAAGCCATTTCTCCTCTGTAACGTCACTTTTGATTGTTAACACAAACATATTTAAAGCTAATTTGGCTCCCATTAGAAGGTAGAGATTATTCAGAGAAAAGAGTCCACATCAGAGAGTAAGACAATGTTTGACATTTTATTAAAAAGTAAAATTAGACAGTCGGCAGTCACGGCTAACCCGTTTTCCTCCACAATCATTGTCTTATTACAAGGCTTTACAGATGGCAGTGATGTCTGTGTCTGACCAGGGGGCGCTCGTCAGCTCAAATAAAACAGGGAGAACTACGGTCTTCGTCCATAGCCTTTATTGGAAATTCTTTACAAGTGAATCCTCCTAACTTGCCCAAACCCAGCTTTAGAGACTATAAATATATATATATATAAAAAGGAAGTGTAAAAAGATTTTTGCAGTTCCTTAAAGAACAAAGAAAGCATTTACAGTCAGGTCTCAACTTGAGAAGGGCAGTCACCTTTTGTTTGTTCATTGAAATAACAAACAACTACAACAGTGATTTAAACAATTGTTAATCATGTCAGGAACAAAGCTGGATTTGAAAGAAAAAAATAAAATAGGGGTGGGGGAATAATCAGTGGCCAAGTGAAATAAAAATTAAAAGATCACTGATAACCGCACTAGAAAAAAAAAAAAAAACACTGAGCAGCACAGAAAGAAGAGGTCACACCAACCACAGCCTCGTCAGTATATATATGTTTACATATACGTCGCTGGCAACCTCACCACAAACTACACAAACTTCTGCACATTCAAAAGTTTTTTGTTAAGCTGTGACTGTGTAGAGGTTATTACAAAACATGTGTTAGAGCCAAAATACACCAGCACTATGAAGCTCCCCCTGGCCTTCGATGACCAGAGCCGAGTCACAGCAGCGCCGTCACTGAACTACTTGGAAACTGCCGCGACAAAAGTATTCAGAAAGCAGGCGGAGAGCACCACCTGGTGGCTGAACCAGGACATGCTGGGAAGCCTTCATCTGCCTCTCAGAAGCCGTTTCACCATCACGCCTGTCAATAAATCCATTTAAATGAGTGACTTTAAGGTTTTGTTACAAAATGTACAAGTGACTAAATTATTTATGCCGCGATAATGAAAAGTAAGACAACTCCGACATGTTCTCTTCAGTGACTAGGAGAGCCCCGGTTAGTCAAACCTTGCCATTTATTTAATGTGATTAAGATCAACAAGTTCTCATTTACAATACCAAATAAAATGTGCAAAAAATATCAAATATTCAAAAATGCCCATTTTGCTTAACAAATGTCACATTTGTCGTTTTAAACACAGTTTACAAATGTTTATGCACATAATTTCAATAAAGTCTGGTCCTGCAGCTGCTGGCATAATAGGTGCACTTTACACAGGAGTGTAAACTGATGGATCATTGAGGTACCGGTTCTTTTAAAGTGGCAGGGCACTACAGAGGAAAGGCTGGTCCGCTCTACACGCCAAGAACGACTCCAAGTCGAGTCCATGTTTTTGAAAACATCTTGGCACCAAGAGCCGAAAAGAAATGTGTGTTAGCACTAAAATGATGCGACTACATGTGTGACCTGAAGTGTCGACCCAGCTTTTGACACAAATAATAATTCTAAAACTAGTAAAAATCCTATCATGTTTAACTATAGACTGGCATTTGACCAAAGATAATCTTGGTGTCAAGATGCTTAGTAGTAAGAGCGATTTACTGGTGACAGGAGAAATTAATATCAGGTGCAGCGTTGTTTTTAAACAAAGAAAGATTTCCCAGAGGGTTTCGGCTACATGGACACCATCTCTTTAACTGACAATATTTAAGTCAAATTACACGTGTGAGTGTGTGTGTTTGTGTAAGAGATGTCAACTTGGAAAGAAAATTCAAATCAAAGAGTCTCAAGAGCTACAAGGATCCATCCATTATCTCAGATGTCTCATTTTCTTGGTTGAAAAAAAGAGAAGAAAAAAATCACGTTACAAATATAAATCAGTTTTCTTTTGTCGTTTTTCAAAATATGAACAGAAATTCAATAACACAAAATAAGTCCTTCTGAGGATTACGCCCCGCTGGCTGTGTGGTGGAGGAGGAGGAGGGCTCTTGATCATTTCTAGAAGAGCGGGACAGACATTTTAAAGCAAAGAGACGACCCAAAAAGAAAGAAAGAAAAGAAAACACCCTGGACTTCAGGAGCGTTTCTGTCGCTTGGAATGTCGCTGCTGGCTGGACCGCTCCTCGTCGATGTTCGCAGTGTCGCCCCGGGCCCCCCGATGACGAGTTCTCTGTGTGTCCCGCTCGCCATCACTATCCTGCTCCCTGTAATCCTTCCTACCTGAGGAGGTAGAGGACCTCTTACTTCTCCTCCTGCCATCGTCGTCATCCTCACCACTCTCGCTCTCCTCTTCCCTCCGTCCTCGAACATTTCTGGTTTTCTTCCCGTTCGATTTGCCATTCTGCATTTTCTTCTTTGGTTCCTCCTCTTCTTCTTCTTCACCATCCTCCTCCTCCTCTTCAGATGTTGCATGGGCTTGGCTGATGCGTTTGCGTGAACGCCGGCGGAGGTAGCTGAGGCCGGGCAGCAGCTTCTGGAGCAGCTCGGTGAACGTCTGCTCCGTCTTGACCATGCAGGAGAGCACGGTGCTGCCCTGCTGGTTGTACTCCTCTGCGTTGGAGAAGACCAGTTTCAGGTCTTCCATGAAATCCTGGGCGTGGCGATACGAGCCCTGGCTGAATTTTTCGAGCATAGTTTGGAAATCCATGGGCTGGGAGATGATGTCCAGGTAGTCCTCTGCCTCCTCCACGGACACAGGCTCCCTGGAACAAGGAGCAGAAAGCCACGGTAAGACCATAGGACATTTTTATTTACTACGACAAACAAAGTGTAAAGCAGAAAATAACTTGATTCTGTTCATGGTCTAAAGAGACTAACATATCTCCAGAATAATCATGAAATATTGGTTCAGACTAAATAGAAAAACACTCATTTTAATTCAGTAGTAGTGACATTATACATTTTGAATGTAGTGAAGCTGGAATGTCATGATGATACACATTTTGGTCACTTTATGATTGTTAGATTATGACTTCTGGGTGTAAACATTGGTGCCGCTCCATAATAAACTGAATGTCCATTTCAAATGCACAGATCATGTTCTCTGCTCACCTGAAAGGCCAGCTGTAGCGGAATTTCGTCAGTTTCTTGAGGATTTCCTCGCACTTCTCCAGCTCCAGCACCTGCCTGCGCACTCCTGTTTGGGAACTCTGTCGCACCTGAAGACATCACACACACACAATCAATTACAACAAAACCGATTCATTCTGACTGATGGTTTCGGAATTATAGATCAACTCCGGCCGTCACATGTTTCCTGCTTTAAGTACATTTCTTAATTATTTTAAGAATTAAGTCGTAGCTTCTGTATGAGGGTGTCCTGCTGGTTTCTTACCAGTTCATCAATGTCTGCAGGGCTGTTGGGGCCAGTCCTCTGTTTGCTGCTCTGAGTACTTGAAGACGACTGCTTCTTGGGTTTACTTTTTGAAATCTTCTGCCGAGATGAAGACTGTTTATTTTTCTTCCTTGGTCTCACTGTGAAGAAATTATGAGGTGATCAAGACACGAGGTAAACAAAATATAAAAAAAAAGGCATAAAAAAGGTAAGAGGAAAAAAGATTCAATATCTGAAATTTTGCCACGTGTAACGAATATTATCTGTTAATTTGTCACACAACCTGCAGAAAGGCCATTATTGTAATGAAGATATTGTTTAATGAACCATTAATGCTTAATTGCTGTCTAGTTATTTCTATTTGTAATCAACTGAACTATGATGGTCTCATGCTAGAAATTTGAAAAATTCTTAGGATCTTCTCTTGAACTGTTCAGCATTGATGCATAAAACTTCTTAATCATTAGCCGTGACAGGCAGGCTTGAAATGACAACGGGGATCATCCTGTCACATACTCAGAGGGAAGCCGGAGTGAGTGAGGCTTCAAAGCAAAAAGGTCCAGACCTGAGCTGAGCTACATGACAAAACACAGACAATAGAGACAGGGGCCGAAATTCCCAGTCAGCATTCCTCTCTTTCCCAACTTTCAGCACAGAGGAACCCCATTTTCCAACAACAAACAGAATCTGTGACTTTTGGAAAGTCTTTGTTGTGTTCTTTTTGTTTGGTGCCATAGTTTTTAATACAAAGCGTTGAGCATTGATGACAAAAGGACTCCAGTTTGGAGCTGGTCCACACAAGTAAAAAAATAAAAAACTGAAACATTAACTTCTTCTGGTTGAAACCTTGATGGTGAACCATCAGCAAGACCATTTTATGAAATCTGGACTTTATCTTCTCTTGTTGATACTCACAGCTGTGACCCATGGCCTTGTAGTCATTATCCTCCTCATCCTCTTCTTCTTCCTCAGATTCCTCCTCTTCAGACTCCTCCTCATCCTCTTCTTCGTCTGTGTCTTGGTTGTAGTTCCTGCAATAAAGAGGTTGCCAATCACAAATCTCAAATTGCAAAGACAGAAAAGGGTCTGTAGTTACAGAAAGAGGCAGGATTTAGTGTAGAGGTTTTGAGTTTGTGTCGCTAATACTAACGCCACTGCTCTGCCATTTTCCTTCAATTGCAATTTTGGTGCTGGGAGTGGTGCAAAGTGAGAGTACAAACTGTAGCTTAAAGAATGTCGTCCTTTTTAAAAAAGACTGTGCAAAAGACATTTATATACTTTAGAAATCTGCAAACGCAACATGTAAAGACAATACACCTAGCTTTATTGATGTCCAATGGAGACATGTATGCACACTTCTAATGGGGTTTTATATGTAAAATGACAAATCACAGTAAATGCTCTACTCTATTATATGCACAGCACTAATTATAATGATAAGTACAGTATTTTCTCTTGAGTTTTGAAAACCTAAACAGATAAAGCTAGTCATTGTAGAAAAATGTGTTAGTCACCCCAATGTAGTTTACATCGACAACGAAGGAGCAGGGACAAAGTGTGAGGCAGACAGTACCTTGAACGGGAGCCACGTCTGGCAACAGTGGGCTGGCAGGCCGGACACAGCCACTCTCCGGTGGGGATGCCGTACAGGGCCGGTCGCAGACAGAACAGGTGGAAGGCCTTGTTGCACTCATCACAGAGGATAAGTTTCTCATCATCACCTGGAAGAGATCGATATAGAAATCTTAGCTCTGAGCTAAAGAAGTTTATTATTATTATTATTATTATTATTATTATTCAGTATGACAATATTTTTATTTTCCTCTGCCCTCCCTGAAAGGCCAACAAAATGTGTGTGCAGCTGTGCAAGCAAACACGTTTTCTTTCATCGTCATCTTATCACCACAGGTTCACCTGTTGGCCTGCGGAGATGGCTGCTCTGTATGTAGACCTGCCTGACATTAATAGTCTGTTCTGCCCTCAGCCTGTCGCTGCTGCCCTGTTTGGATCTGGGTTTAGACGCCATCAGCGTCAGCAGAGATGGGTTCTGCCTGAGCACTAGACAGGGAGCAGAAGGGTAGTAGTGGAGCACTGCTTCGCTCACACTGCAACTCAATGACACAGCACACCTGTTGAGTAAGGACTGACTGAAGAAACCATATTTATTAGACGGGAGCCAGTAGTGGTGCTGTAGGTCTGTTTTGGTGGGTTTTGAACAAAAGAAAGCCATGTTATAACAAAAGCATTTCTATTTCACTAAAAGGCATAATGCTCTTTGGCGGCATATAACCTGTTATGTACATTTTATTTACAGCTAATTCCTTTCTTTGAGACATAATGAGTGAGGCAGCAGCTGAAAACAGCCCTACCTTTCCTGCGGCAGACTTTGCAGCGAGCATTCTCAGCAGACATGTCCCACTTTATGCAAGCGTCCAACATCCCCAGCAGGACGTGCATGCGGGAAAAGGTCTGGGCCTCTCGGAGGGCCGTCTTCCACTTCTCTACCGCTGTCGCCACCTAAGAGGAAAAGCACAGACTTGATTAAACTCAGCAACATTTGATGTAAAGACAAATATTCAGTATGTTTCCTGAGCAAACTTCAGCATCTTTAATTTTTAATTTTTTTTTAATGTGGGCATAGCTCCTGTTTTTCTTACAAATAAACAATGAACTACTATTACTGGTGCTTTGTCATTGACACACCGTACCTAGAATTATAACCATGATGAATTTAATAACTGCAAACCTCAGCTAAAAGTCATTATTTAAACAACATCCAGTGACTTTTTGATGCACCACATAGATGTGAGACTCGGTTCTCTTACCCTGGCCTCTTCTGCCAGCCTCTTCTCGTCGTCCACCTCTTCAGCCTTGCTGCTTTCCTCCCCGCCTTGCTTTTTCTTCTTCTTCTGCTTGGGGGCCATGAACCCCTGCAGGAACTTTTTGATTACACAGGCCTGGATGGTGATGATGCACTCACCAAAGGCTTTCAAGTTCTCCATGTCTTTCAACTGTGAATAGTAGATGAAACGGGGGGAAACCCTTATGAATTACAATCACATTCTGTGGACAACACAGGAATACTACATTATAAAATCAGTAAAATGTCACTGTACAATAAAACAGGCTGTTTCACCCACAGTTTGATACAATAAAACCTTTAAAAAAAAAAAAAAAGGTGTATGATGGTTTGTGTACACCATCAATGCTTATATAAAGTCAAGGGTTAAACAGTTTCAACCTGTTTTGTATGTGAATAAACCGGTTATTTTGGTCTTTAAAATGTAAACTAGCTTAATTCAACACTAAACATGTTATTGCCTGATACTTAGTGGTTTTTCTTCTGCATGCGTTTTCCACGACACAGACTTATCTGCGTAATGAAAACCGTTTGCACATTATATTTCATGTCTACAGCCCGACATGGTCCTAGACTTAATCCAAAGATTAAGGATCTTCAGTGAACATTAATATTAACATTTCAAGGAGGACTGATATTGTGGCCAGAACCAACTAATTACCTGCTCTTCGATGTCCACGTTGTCATCCAGGTATCCCAGGCCTCCCTTATGGAGCCGTGAGGCTACCTCTTGGATGTCACTACGCAGGTAATTGAGCAGCTCCGAGTAGCCATCGCAGGTCCTGAGGCCCAGTTTTCCCTTACGGGCCAGATGGACAGAGTGGAGGACGTCCTGGTACCTGCAACAAAGAGAGAGTCATATTTTTTTCCAATAATGCAGCGTTGTTAAAAACTCTTGTCTGCTCTGCCTGTTTCTTTTCTTTTTAAACATCACTGTTCATACTTTTTGTAGATGCTCTGGTGGCTCTGTATTCACTTTACTTTCATTATAAACTGTTCTTAACCTAAAAAGTTTGCTGCTGCTATTAATGTCAACATAACAAATGAGAATTTCTAAATAAAAAAGGCATATCTGTATAAACAGCAACAGAATGTAAAAGCTTTAAAAAGCACAGTTGGTAAAAAAAAAACTAAACAGGTAATGCTTTAGATGTAGACGTTTGTTGAAGTAATTATCTCTTATAATGAGCCTGCACCTGCTTTGGATCTTCGCCTTCAGTGCACTCTCTCTAACCCCGTGAGGATGAAGACTCTCCATTAGTTCCTCCAGTTCAGCTGTGTTGTCACAAATGAACCTGTATTCAAAAAGGCAGAATATTAGAATGAAAGGTTGTGTCAAAAGAAAAGCATAAAATGAAAGAGAAGACAGAAACAAAGCTCTAACCAGAGGTTCTGTCCTTGGTTGGGAATCGTAGTTTCTATGCAGATGTCTACTGCTGCTCCCTGCTGGGCTCCCTCGCTAATAGCACCGTCTATGCTGCCATCATCCTTTTCAGCTTCTATAACGCAAAAAGTAATTAATTATCCAAGACCAAAATGACCAATTAGGGCCACACACACACACACACACACACACTTTGGGATTTGATAATCAGCCAAACAAATGTAAACATTTCGATTAAGGTAACTTACACTAAAGTTACTGTACCTTGTGAATCCTGAGTAACAGCCGACTCACCATCCTCTTCCACCTCGGGCTCGGCTGGTTTGTCCTCAGGTGGAGGGGTGAAGTTGTAGTCGATGCTTTCGTGCACCCAGCCTTTCTCAATGTACAGACCAGGAACCACGTCAGAGAAAAGCCAGTATCTGAACAAAAACATCCAGCAACCATGGTTATAATTGACTTTTATGTTCTACAAATTGTCATTTATCGGTGTATAAACGGTGGTGTTCAGCACTGACCTGTTATGATTTCTGTCAGTTCCCAGTGGGGTCCTGCGCGTGACAAGTCTGGATTTGGTTATACCATCCTGAAAGGCCCTTTCTACAGCAGCCCTCTGTTTACGCATACGCTCCTCTTCAGCATCCTTTTCCATGCGCTCTTTGTGGAAATAACACGGAAATAAATAATATACCAACTATAAAGTATCTGTAATGTAATCAACAGTAGACGGTCTGGCTTTGCTCTAAATGGCACGCATTCACAAGATTGGAGTGGTGGAAAGAGAAAATACTGATACTGTTACACAAAAGGTAAACAAACTGTTACACAAAGGTAAATGTGCCATCGAGCTTGTC
Source organism: Myoxocephalus aenaeus (assembly GCA_038501785.1). Classification (NCBI taxonomy): domain Eukaryota; kingdom Metazoa; phylum Chordata; class Actinopteri; order Perciformes; family Cottidae; genus Myoxocephalus; species Myoxocephalus aenaeus. The sequence continues at coordinate 1,019,248 of JBAMJR010000180.1, read as the reverse complement.
AGTTAACCAACTTGCCTTCTTTTTAGCACATTTTGAAATGGATTAACAGCTCAACTCCTTGCTACAAATTTACCTTTGTTCTGTCGGTCCATCTCCTCCTTATCCTTTTTGGCCTGCATGGACATCAGCCGCCGGCTCTTCACCGAGCTGATCATGTCCTCTGGCTCCGGTTCTGGCTCCACCTTTACTTCTTTTTTGATCTCCTTCTTAGCACTCCCCTCTTTCTTTTTCTCTCCTTTGAGCGCAGTAAAAAAAGAAAACAATTATCAAGATTTTCCTTTCTAACAATTTAAATTATCAAAAGAAAAATCTAATAAATGTGTATCTTAAGAAGTTCTATTGATATGTTGTGGGTATCGTATAGGCTTTAAAGTGCAATAAATATGAGTGGGGAAAGAAGCAGTATTAAATCGGATTACATTCATTCTTACATTAACCCCTGCCTACCTTTGCCCTCCATCTCCATCTCCTTTCGCATCTGCTTCTCTGCCTTCTTGCGGTCATTGACTTCTTTCAGCATTGCCAGACGCTCCTTCCACACCTCGGCTGACCGTTGCTGCATTGCATCAACGTGGTCTTCAACGGAGTACGTCATGAGTATGCGATGGCACAGTGCCACCAGGAGGCTGACCTTCTCCTCTGGGCTCAGCTCAAACACCTCGATTGTCTCAAGCTTCTCCAAGAACTCACTGGTCACCACATCGTCAAAGCCACCCAAAGCCCCCGTGTCCAAAGAGCCCTGGTTGCTCTCCTCCCCGTGGGCGTCACATGGTCGCAGGCACAACCGTGCCAGCTCTGAAACCGAGTGCATGGTAAGAGGGATCTCAGATAAGGGCATGTCGAGCTCACTGTAGCCTTCTGCCAGCTCGTCCTGCAGCATAGTCTGAAGCAGCACCACCAGCACACGATTCAGGTAGAGGAAGCCGGACCGTTCACCTGCCAGCGCTTCCATCAGAGCCACTGCTGTGATGGGATACTGGTCATTGGGCATCAGCAGCCCTGCATAGCAGTGAAGGAAGTCCACGACCATAGCCACATCCCCAAATAGGGTGTTAGGCAACCCCTCGGGCATGTCTACAAGCTTGAACGCCGGCAGAGTCTTGCCACCTTCGATCTCATGGTCCTCGTATCTGCGAGATTGTTCGCGGCGGACCAGCATCTCCTTTTCGCGTCGCTCCTTGGCCTTTTCTCGCAGTTTCTCTTTGACTTCCTCGCGCTTTTTCTTCATCTCTTCCTGCTTTTCCTCCTCACTCATGGCTGCCCATCGCTTCTTCTGCTCCAGTAGCTCCCAGCGTTTCTGCACCAGCTCCTTGAGCTCCTCTGGCAGCCGGTCCCGATCATCTGGGGACAAGGTCTTTGCAGCCTTAGAGATGAGGGAGGAAAGTGAGTTCTTTTTGTCCTCTTTGCCCTTGTGCTCCTTATAGTAACGGAGAAGGTGAAGAGCCATAGGGTGCAGTGGCTTCCCTAGTTTAGGCGTACCCATGCCGGTACTGCGGGCTCTCTTCTTAGGGCTCCCAGAAGAGGTGCTCTTAGCCAGATGCAGCAGAGTCATCTGCTTCATCTTCGGTGTCTTGGCACCAGCTTTACCATCCTTTCTAGAAGCTTTGAGGACATTGAGCTTCTTATCACCACTCTTTCCAGTCTTCTTTCCTTCTTTCTTGTCCCCGGACTTCCTGCCCGATTTTGGAGTGGAGGGAGCCGAGCCTTTTCCTTCTCCTTTCTTTGGAGTTCCAGAGTTCTTCATCTTAAGTGGGGATCCATTCATCTTCTGAAGTACAGACAATAAGAGCACATGAAGCAAAGCTTTAACTTTTAAACGGGATACCCCATCATAATAAAGTATACACAATAGTGTACATCAAGCCAGCTTACCTGCATGTGGCCCCAAATGGTGGGACTAAGAGGCATGCCTAAGGAGTCCTTCTTTCTTCTCCTTTTCTTCTCGCCCTTCTCATTTCCTGAATCCTCTCCTGGTGTGTCAGGGGTCTTGAGCCTCTTGTTAGGTTTACCCTCTGGAGATGACAAGCTCTTACGCTTTGCAGAGGGATTCTCTGCTAAAAACTTTCGACAAAAAAGAAAGAAAGAAAGTGTGAGACAAGAACAAGCAATATCTTTAAAGTTGTCTAATGGGAACAAAAAGGACCATGAGTAAATACCTTGTGTGGATCAAGAAGAAAGTCACTGAATTTGCTGGGCAAGCTAAATTTTTTCACCAATTCATCTTCAACCACCCAGGGAGCACTCTCGCCCATGCCCAGCCTCAGCGCATAGTGCCTGATGAAGTAGCGCATGATCTCCTTGGTTGGAGGGCGCTCCGTTCTGTAAAGACTGTCTGTTGGGACGTCACTGATCACCTATGAGACAAGTTGTTGGGGAAGAGTCAGCGTCACCTTTCAAAAACTCAAACTGTGTCGACCTCAAAAGATCATGAACCACAAATTGAAGTGATATATTGTCATGGTTTCAAGCCAAGATGTATTCTCATCTGGGACCAGTTTAGAGACAGAGGATACAGACCTTATCCTCATTGATGAGCTTCACGTCGTACTTATGAGGAAGGAATTTGGGCATCACCCATCTCCTCTTCTCTTCCTTCATGGCAGTGGGAAGTTTTCTTGGTGAACGTCGTGCTCGGTCACCTGATGGTAGTGAAACAATACCATGTGAAAAATGGTGTAGTGTGTAAAAAAAAAAAAAAAGTGCTTGAAACTTCAAATGAAAACCGAGGGAGGAAAAACAACATTCCATCGAAAGAAAGAAAACTTTCTCTGGGTCTACAATCAATAAACCACTTGTGCAGTTAAAAAAAGAACACACTGATCGTCAATCATTATACCACAAGTTGTGTCATATCCATGGTGCACGACTACAATACTTAAATTCAGTTTTCTCTGTTTGTGCACCGATTGGTACTCACTGAGACTCTCTCTCCTGTTTTCTTCTTCTCTGGGAGGAGGTTCTTTCCTCTGGTTCTCCTGACTTGCATTCTCCTTGTCGCTGGATGGAGAGTCACAGGCACCTTCAAGCTTCTTCTCCCCCGACTCACCCTCCGGATTTTCAAGGGGATGGATCTTCACCACCTTCACTTGCAAACTTTTGTCCTTCCCCACCTGAAGTGAAAAAGTCTTCCTTTAAACACCTGCTTTCCAATGCACTACCACTGAGGATGGGTATCTCTTGTTTAACATTAACGCCAAGTCCTATTTAATTTAGCAGGGATTGTAATCTCTCAACACTTCTTAAAAGAACAGTGTCTAATTTAATGACAAAAATAATTTCTATGGTCCTCAAAAGACAATAGTTATTGGAATAATGTTCATCTGAATGGCTGAAAAAGGCTTGAGTCTTTAAGAGATTAAAATGCAAAGTTTGGAAATTTGAACAGGTCAAACTGACCAGGAAGTCACACTCTTCATCCACAGCATACTTGGTGAGGATTTCCAGCCAGGCCATTTCAACCAGTTTGTCTAAAGACACTGTGTTGTGGTGGACCATCTCCAGGACTGGCTTCTCAAACCACTTGGGATACTCCTCCTGAAGCCTGCAAAGAGAAACTAGTCAGCGTTGAGTACAAACAAGGTATACGAAGACAAAAGTGCCATACAGTTAGTGTCTTGCATTCCCATCATAATATACTCAATTTCTTTTGTAGTAAGCGATACGCTGATTTTGATCCCCAGCAAGCTCAAGATATGTCAAAATATCAGACATAAATTATTATTTTTCGAGGGTGTGAAGCACTCTATTCCGGACATGATTTATTTTGTATTGTTTGGATTTCTGCAATGCATTCGTCACCGGGATCAGAGCATTACACAACGGGGCAACAAAGGGCTGGGAGTGACCAGTAGGGGGAGTAACATCTCTTGGCTGATATACCGTAATTAGACAGAGCTTAAACACAGCCAGTGATCCTCAGTGACTTGAGCTCAGGGCAACTGAGCAATGCTCGGTCCCGTCTTTGCTGTGAGATACCCTTGGCCACATTGATATGGTTTGGTCCAACTTTCTCTTGTTGACAGCACATATACATACACCTGGTTAGTGATCAGTTGAAATATTCTACATTTTATATGGCTGTTTCTTCCCTTTTGCAGATCAGAATAAGGAAACTCTCACCAGGCCATTGCAGATTCAAGGATGACTCAATCACACACACACACCCTCTAAATAGAATGAGAGGAGGAGGACCAGATGTACCCAATCATAGCAAAGCAGCAAGCCTTGTGACCTTCACGGGGACAGTACGGCTCTTCCGTGATACTACCGAGCTGCCGTCATAGAGGCTAATCTGCAATTGAGGCCATCTAATCAACCGGTGGTGGTATATATCCATTTAGAAAATAATGGGAACCAGAAGTTTACTGGATATCTGTATGCAAAGCACTGCCATCTACTGAACTGTACCTGTGTGTTCTTCACAGAACCTAATCAACAGCATAATTAAACAGCAGAGAGCTCACTAATGGCTCTTATTTCACATGTTGGATACAATCGTGTACATGCACACACAAACAGGGTGTCATACTCACAGTTCGGTGACTTCTTGTTCCTCCTCCCACGCTTCTTCGTGAGTGAGTTGACTGCTTCCAGTGCTCTTGCATGTCCAGATGTGCTCACTATATCTCTGCAAGCGGGCCTCATACTCTCTGTAGGCACTTGGTCAAAGAAATGACAATAGTAATATGGAAACAGTTACTCCCTATTTAACCATGGTCCGTCATTGACAGAAATATAAAAAGGAGGCAGAGGTCAAGGGATGCCCAACAAACAGACATAACAAAAACTAAATGCACGGTTATACTCTAAAAACTGAAAAGTGTGCAAAACTGATAAACGGCGAGGAGAATGAGGAACAAATAATGATGGTGATAAGATGGAAAAGAGTCCTGGCTACCTAATGATGAACAAAAGTTATGTGGGAAAAGTTAACCTACTTCGATGGTAGTTAATGAGAGTAGAAAGTTTGACTAATATCTAACAGAGTAAAGTTATAGTTACTGTGGATGGTATAACATGGAAAGGTATAAGCCAGGCCTGTGCTTCACATAGTGTGTTCACTCAGTGTGACAAATGTCGACGTTAAAAATGGTATATATATAAATAATAAATTGTCTCTGCCACTATGGAAATCCAATTATACTAGAGCTTATGCCAACGTAAGACAACCATAACAATAAAATAAACTTTAAAGTTCACTTTCACACTGCGTGCAACACATGAGGTTGTCATAACTGGCTCCATACTCTTGCTGACAGTTAAGGACCTCTGACGTTCAAAATTTTAACACTGACTCCGAAACGAGTAAAGTAACCTTTACAACATAACCAAGCCATCTAGACACACACATGCTTCCATGAATAAATAAACTGATTCAAGTAGACAAGTGTCTACTTGTCAAACTAAAAAAAAAAAGTCGCCGGTAGCTCCGGCTAGCGGAGCAACATCCTCAGCCTGAAAGAAGACGGCGAGCTATTGTGACATAATGGGACACCCAACGCTAGCAGCGCGCGAGCTAACCGCGCTCGCGTTGGTCGCTGACAGATGAAAGGACGTCTTTATCAGCTCTCTGTATTTAACTACGCATACAACATTTATATATTAGCCACACAAAATACTATAACGTCGCTAACTTTGCGAAATAGCCGGCTAACCGTTTAGCAAAGCGGTGTGCACACTAGCTAGCTAGCTTGCTTGTCATCAGTGTAACGTTGTGTACATGCGGGGAAACGTGAAATGGAGAAAACAAACGTCAGGTAACATTGAATTAAGTTTGTTAGCTCCCGGTCCCTTCGCGGGGGACTACGTGAGTATCTATTTAATTGGGTAGACAAAGTAACGTATACAGCATGCCGGGTGGCTCGATGAGTCGAGCACGAGCATCATCACGTTGAAGGATACTCTTTGTTCCTGAAGGCCTCCTTGGAGTGCTCGACGATGTAGATCTCCTCTCCCGGGCCTGGTGGCTCGGCTAGCGGCTTAGCCAGTGGATACGGTTTCCGGCCTAAAAGCGGTGCCATGTCTAATCCACGGATTGGCCACGGGGTGCCAACGGTAGAATTAAATCGCCCAGCAACAAACTAGTACAACAATATGGAATGATATGTCCTTAGCATGTATGCAAGTGTCCCCGAAATATCGTAGCACGTCTCACGTTACCGCCGGCAGGCCCGGCTCCAACGTGTGGCAGCTAGCGGACGAGCTAACGCGAAACGGGCCGAAATGCTATCTCGTTGCAAAACAATAACAGTGTGCTTCTTGCCGCCCGCCTCATCGCATCCTTCTTCTCGCCTGTCGCAGCGGTGCCATGCTGGTTTTACGCGAATGCCTTGGATGTAGACCAGGTTGCCGGACGTGTCCCACGGTGTAGTTAGTAAACTTTTAGCTCCTCCGAATGAACATGTAAGGACACCCGAGAATCAAACTCGCGGCAACAGCCAAAAGCTCAGTTCAGAAGGAGGTTATGGCGCGCGCTGAAGAATCCAAAGTCTTGGCAAACTAAGCCTGTTCTCGTTTCCTCAACTGTTTCCCCTGCATGTCCGTACTGTCGGAGCTTCTTGTTATCGGATGAGAGAATTAGCAAGTGTTGCAAAAAAGTAACCTGGATCAATCAAGAGGTTAATTCCTTGTCGAAATGGCGGGAGTTTCTAGTCCACCGGCACAATCCGTCCTCAATCGGAACTCCGTTTCCCCGGCAGCAAGCTGCGTCGCACGCACGGCCCGCCCTCTCTCGGCGTTGATTGGCTCCCTCAGTAAAGCGCCTTCATCGAATTGCTTTGAAACAGCCTCTCATTGGCTGATGTGGCCTGTCTTTTGTCACACTAGAATATCCCCTTCAAATAAACCACGCCCAGCATCGAATATATATGAGAAACTCGAGGTCAGCTGATGACAATAAAGATTATATGATCTATTTTACTCATTAATACAACAATACATATAAATACAATATTCTGATTATGTATTTGATGAAAACTGATGTGGAATTAATTTGCTCTCAAATTATTGAATTAATTTCTGAATCCATTGTCTGGTCTCCATTTTGAACAGGTCTGATTAAACAATAGGCCCTGCCTTTATAATATAGCAGAGTGATTGCCATAAGATATTATAACGAGTGCATACTGGTCACAGCTTTGACTGCAGCATCAATTAATTGAAATGGAATTGGAAAGTAGCATTTATTATGGTTTACAATGTCGGCAGTTATAAACATGGGCAAATTACATTTTAAATATTAAAAAAAACATTTCCTTGCATGTGATAAGCCAAAAGAAAATCTGTTCCAGAAAGTGCCTCGTATTTAATAAAAATGGCACATCTAAACATCAATCTGCATAAAGCACACATTTAACACCTTTTCAAAATGGCCTGTAAACCTAAAAAATAAAGCAATACATGCAAACGTAAAGCTCAACTGCATAACGAGTAAATTAGAAACAGTTTCCGGAAAACATTTACAGCATGTAAATTGAAATACACTGCCTGCAACAGCAGTAACTTGCCACACAAAGTTTGGAAAATTCCCCGCCATTAATTTCAAAAATCACTTATAACAGCATACTTTAAAGACCTTTAAAAGTGAACAAAGATTTAGCTGTAAATTCTTTTTTTCTTCTCATTTGCTGAAATGTAAAGATTGCGTAAATATATCAAGAAAACCTCAGAATACTTTTTGAAAGTTCAGCTAATCTGATTGAGGACAGGTATTGTGTGCATTTTGACAACATTATTATAAATGAGCTATCTCTGAACAGCATTTTCTCCTGTGCAAATCTTCTTTAAAGGGGGTGCTCCTGATTCCTCCAACTCCTCCTGTTGAATAAAAAAGGAACACAATGTTACTCAAATGTTCCTATACATTTTATACCATGCTACAGACCCCAGAGATAGGAATTAAGTTCTCAGCGGACCTGTGTTTCCGGGGCGCTCTGTCGGACAGCTCCCGATGAAAGAAGATCCTCCTTGATGAGGGTGGGTGGCTCATCAGCCCCCTCCTGTCCTAAATGAACTGGCTCTGCATTCACAAGGAAAGGTGGAAATATATCCTCATTAATGCCGCACTTAGCTCTCGGATGCCATGTTATACTCAAGCACAGTATCTATTGTGTCTACCTTTTAAAAAATTACAGGAATAATTTAAAAATTGAGTGTAAATATGCTCCGGAGAGCCATCCACATACCATCCACACTCTCCTGGCCCAGCATTGGTGGCTGAGAGTCCTCGGTCCGGAGGCTGGAGGTATGCGGAGGGCTGACCTGCTGCGAGCTGGAGGTGCTGCTGCTGTTATCCATTTTAGGCTGGTAGACATCTGACAGAAAGCTCTGGTTGCTGTTTTCATCTAAGGAATAGAGGAGTTGTACTGAACATCAGGGTGACAGGGTTTTTATGTTGTAGTTCATGTGTTTGGTTGTGCGATATTTTGGCTTTTCGATACATTCTGCATGCCATGGCTCCAGTTTTGGAGCCACAAAACTCACCAGTGAAATCCAGTAAGGAGTTAGCATTTTCCAGTACCACATCTTTCATGCCTCTAACGTCTCCACCTGTGGATTTGGTGCGATATGTCTGATAAGAAAGAGGAGACGTAAAATCAGACTACTGATGCAACAACATTCTTTGAAGTAAATCCTTAAAAGCGATCGTGTTATTTTGTATGTATGTATGTATGTATGTGTGTGTGTGTGTTTTTTTTTTTTTTTTTACGTGGCAGAGGCCCCCACCTGCTTTGTTTCTGTTACTGGCACCCACTTGAATATGCGTAAGGACGTGTCTCCAACTGTCACCCATTTCTTCTCCCTGGGAATGAAATTAGTCAGACTTATTTTAGAAATGAGCTCAATTTAGGTCCAACGCTACGCCATCTGCTTTAATAGCGTTAATCGGTAACGTGGGCTACATGCTCGTGTCCTCTCGGTCCACAGCAGAGATGACAGCCAATCAGATATCCTGTCACGCTCACTTGCAGCCATCGTTTGCTTCACACGAGCGGGTAAAACCCGTGAGGATAGATGTCCAAATGTGCTCATTGATGTCACTGTTATGTGACTACGGGACGGTCGCTACATTACGGCGGCATGTGAGGCTGTGGCCATATTGACAGCTCTCGGCGAGAAAAAAAAAAAAACTCAGTTAGCTCCGCCTCTCCTGTCAAGCTGCGGTACTGATTGGTCAGCAGCCCCGTCAATCATCTAACTTTTCCGACTGAAGTTTGTTGAGCGACGCAGCAGATATCAGGCTACAGTCACTAATACATTTCCCTCCATATTGTCCCCCAGACAGCCTACATACCATTTGCGCACCTTCTCGATGGCCGCCAGGACCTTTTTAATATCATCTTTAGCCCGACTTCGGGTCTCAGCGCGGCCTGTTCGTCCCGACATCTTGATGCTGTTATGATTCATCTACAGATGCATCTGAAAACTTCAAGACCAAGCCCCAGTCCTCCGTTACAGTGGTAATCTCGCGAGATTTCATCGTCTCATTTTTGTTGGTTTCTCTTTTTTTGGGCTTGATCCTCCTCAGTAAGCTGCTCATACTGTATTTACTGTAATGATTGGGTGCGCACATTTGGAGTTATTTATTTATTCATCTTGGTTGGAAGTTCCTATTCACAGTGCATGTATGCACATACTTAAGTACAATTTTGAATAACTTCCACTTTACTTATACGCCAATAGCTCAGCAATATTGGACCATAATTGACTTCATGCACCTTGTTACAAATATCCTCAGAAGCCCAAAACTGTTCTGCCTTTAGCTTTGTTTATTGCACTTTACTTGTGTTTAGCCTAGAATATCGAGGCCGAGAGCGTCCTTACCAGCTGAATCACAGTATGGTATGGAAACTGCACTGCCCAGGACAGGAAGGCACTCCAGCGTGTGATAAACACTGCACAGTACATCTCAGGAGCAGCCTTCCCTTCACTTCAGGACATTTACTTTACTCCACCAGGGTAACCAGGAGAGCACACCACATCATCAGGGACAGAACTCACCCCCAGCACAGACTCTTCTCGCTCCGGCCATCAGGCAGACATTATACAGGAGTCTGAAGTCCAGAATCACGAGACTGAAAAACAGTTTCTACCAGGAGGCCATATCAGGCTGTTGAACTGCTGTGACCTCATGTCACAACTATACTTGATATATTTGTAACAATAGTGCACTTTATACACTCAGTGAAACTGATTGTGCAATACTGTTGTCATATTTCTGTGACTTGTTTTATATATTTTCTTATACTATTAGCATTTATAGCAATGTTTTTTTTTTATATTCTTAATTCTAATTCTATTATTTTTTTTTTTTAACCTTAAGTTCATTGTAATTCTGTGTGTAAGGAGGACCTAGCAAAAAAACGCTTTTCATTGTACGGAGTAACTGTCTGTTATCTGTGCATATGACAATAAAAATATCTTGAATCTTGAATATTATGTGCATTCCTTTTGTTTTACACCAGGTGCAAGGGAAACAAAATGTCCATCTTATGTACTATACTTTACTGCACTGTATATAGATAGATAACAAAAATGTATCATATATTATTGATTATATTGTGGTTGTACGCAACTATTTATTTGACAGGAGTTGTTCTTAGTTATTATTCAGATTAAGATTTGAAATAAATTCAGTGGAGTGCATTGTTAAAAATGAAACAAGTGGATCCCAACCTTTTTAGCTTGTGGCCCTGTACAAAAGAACAGACAAACCTTTTGTCCCATTTTAGATGTCTTTTGTTAGGATAGAAGATTGGGACAAAAGAATGATTTCCACTCCAGACTCCTCATGTGGTTTTATTAAGATAATGGTTTGAGGCACAAACAGCAACACTTAAAAAAGCAAAGATTGAGAATATTCAAAATTATAAATACATTTGATTTGCACAACTCACTTTTTGTGTGTTCTTTCCTATCCCGTTAATCATCTAACGACCACTCAGATTTATCTTGTGACTCTCTGGAGGAGGCCTGATCCCCAGGTTGGGATTGACTGCCGTAAACTATCAATTTTTTAAATTTGTGCATTAATACATTAGTATTACAAATCGAATAATCTGATAATGAGTTTTACACTTTAGGTACAATTAGTTGATAATACGTTTTTACTTTTAGTGAAGTGGGATTTTAAAAGCATTTACTTATTATGGAGTATTTTTACATCATGGTTCTGGCGGATCTGAGTACGTCTATTATGTATCTGTTTAACGGTGATTTACACAATGTAAAAGTCCAGCTGGTCCTTTTGCTTTTCTTTGCTATTGTATTGTTTCTCCTTTGGTTTATGTATTTTTTGTGAAGGTGAAATACTGGATTTTCCTTTACGTTTGTGTCTATGTAGACAGAAGTTTGGTTACATGTACACTATAGTTTTGACTTCTGGTCCCCATCTTTGACCAACAGAGGGTAGCCTTGAGTTGTGCAGAGCAAACATGCTTTAAAGGCCTGAGATCAAAGATTGAGCCTGTTGCAGTTATCATAGGAATGATTCCTGCCAAGAAACCATGCACTTCTCTTGTGTCCTCCAGAGCAGGGTCTGCTCTTTTTATTCAGCTAGCCTACTCTACCTAAACTGATCCGAGAGGACCGTGGTTCACAGGGAAAAACCTTTAAACACAATATTGTGTAGTGACTGAAAAGGAAAGTGGAACAAAGACAGAGCACGATTAGCTGTCCCACTTATAGCAATCAAGACATGATAATAAATTCACTGACTGCTCAAACAATGTTCAGTGCCAGTTTATTGTTATTTGGACAAGTTGTGCTTGCACTAATCAGGACACAATTAGGGAATTAAATTCTTAATTTTTAAAATGATTGTGCCTGAAGTTGCCTGATATGCCATATTTTTTGGAAACACGTATATCATATATGTATGATAAGACAGGAGTGCTGTTTTTTGTGTGTGGACATGCCTAGAAAATCAAAATCTCAACGCATTATTGATGGAGTGGGCGGATCCTGCTGCAGCTCCAGCCAGTGGCTGACGTTATTGGGAGGAGTCAAAGACGGTTGCCAGAGAAAATATCCAAATAACAGCGAGACTCATCAGCATGCAGCTGGACGTTGTCCTCATTCCTACAGCAGAAGCTTGTGCGTTTTTGTTTGTTTGTTGTGTGTGTGAGCACTGTGCATGAAGGCTTCCTATGGACGTCGTGTGTTTTGTGCAGGTTTCTGAAGAACTGAGCGTTAGAAAGACTGATATTAATTTCTGTAAAGTTCCCGCAATTTGTTGCACATATCACTTCTGGTTTTTGTGGAGGTCCTCGTTTAGAGTTGAAGTGTTTGTAAATACATTTCCTACTACCTTTTTTTTTTAGATGAAATTCATCATGCACCATATTGGTCTTTTAAAAATAATAATGTGAAATAGAAATTATGGGAAATGTCACCTGTCCTTTTTGGTTGCAGTTCATTGCGCATGTGATAATTATGGCAACACCATTACAAATATGACTCGTATTATTTTAAATGTAAGCATTAGAGCTATTTTCATAGCCTACAGATTGAATTTACAGATAAAAAACGTTGCAATCAGACTGTATGGATGCAGCACGGAAACCAAGAGGGACTTTATTTTGAAAAGCGGAAGTGGTCTCTTCCTCTAAGCCTGGCTCACTTTACATTGGTGCCGTTCAGGCTGCTCCTGTCATTGACTGGGGTGGTGGACAGAGAGGCCAAATGACCCAACGGGGCGACTAGTCCAGCGCAGCATGGACTGTTGCCCGCCATAGTTAGTGCAGCGTTCATTTATATTTCTTTTTTTATTCCAGTCTAGCCTGTCCATCGCCTGAAAGTTGTGGTTTGTTGCGCTGCTGTGAGAAACGCGACAATGGATCGAGTGAAGAGCTCCATGCAGCAAGTACCCAACGCTATCCCCAAAGTGATCCGACGGACTACTGGAGGGGCCAACAGCCTGGAGCTGGAGAAGGAAAACTTTGAGAGAGGGCAGGTACGTGCGCAGAGGGAAGGACGGATGGTCACGTAATGATTAATACAAAAAAAGATAGCGTTGTTTCCCAGAACGCGTGGGATGACGATCCTGGCTGATGTGGGAGGATAATAGTCACGTCAGGATATTTGCTGTCAGCTCCGAAATTAAACTGTGCAACTGTGAGATTGTGTATGACGTGACGATATAGGAGCTCAGGATCCATTAAAAACGACACACCGTTATTTACATTTTTACATATTGGAGGAAACCTTCCAGTGTTGATTCTCCACTGTTCCTGTTCTTCAATGATAATCACCAGATTATGGGCTGTTCCTGGTGTTGCTCCCCCTGATGTCCGTCTGTGATCGGCAGAGATACAAATGTGTCCCCTGTACAACAAAAGAGCTGTTGAAATGTAGGTCAAAGGCCTTTTGCATTCAGATAACTGTTTAGCCAATCTGCAGAATAAACCAGACAAGAGGGAGGCAAGTTGGAGCTGTGTGGAGTCAGGTATGACAGGCGGTCAGGCAGGATCAGAGATGATGGTAGTGATGGAACGATCAGATCTAAATCTAAATCTGAACATATGGACTTATTTTCCTTTGTTTGTTATGTTTAGTTTTGTGTTCTGGCCTCTGATGAATAAGTAATGCTGTGTAGCTTCTGACTTTGTATGAAGTGCTCTCCCAGTGAGCATATGCATGTAGGCTGCTGTTACGCTGTGGAGCCTGCTGCTTCCTGCCTGGTGGTCTCCCCTCCCCTCTCCCCAGACCAGGCACAGGGGAGGGAAAGGGGCCAGAAAGTAGGTCAGATCAAGGCAGCACAAACTGCCGTCCGTGCTCCTCCCGTTTCCAGCGGCCGCTGAATTGGACGGTCTGTATTTGTCAATTCTGCGTCCGGATGGTTCACATGCAGTTTGCCCTCCCTTCCCCTCAGTCCCTTACGCCTCTCCCATCTGGGACATTAGCAGCATGGATTAGAGGCTGAGGGAGACATGCATGGCTTTATGCGTTCTGAGCCAAGCCTGGTCACTAGGTCACTGTCATGCTCCGGAGATCACACCCTTTGGAAGTGTGTCAAGGCAGAATGGTCTCCAGGATCCCAACACTATAAATACATGCACATTGTGTCTTCAGAGTTTTGATAATATGTGTTGTGGCAACTGAAGTAAAAAGAAATTGAGTCTGAACGGAGTAGGAATTTTACTTTTCAATTATTTGAGATCCTTTAAATGAAGCACAGGGCTTTGCAGTTGCTCAGCTCACTGCTACCGCTATGAAGCGATTCATCAGTGGTCCAACTAAACACGTTCAGCCAGTTTGTTGTTGATACCAATGGTGCCAATTCTGTAATGCTGTGATATGATATTGAGTCACTGATCATTCATTCATTTTTACCCTGTAGTAGTCTTGCTGTTTTTTGTTTCCTTTATTTTTCCGTGTGGATGATTTTTGACTGGGGGATCCACGGCCGTGGCAGGAATCAATGAATCTGCTGTCTACTTTACAGGGGATCAGCGAGAGATAATCTCATCTGATCTGTTGTGCTCTAAAGCTGCCTAAATCTGCTGGGTGGCTGGCTTTCACCTCCTGGCTGTCTGCATATCGGGCTGTCTGTCGTCTCCTGCAGTCTTGTTTTAGCCATAAAGTACAGTAAAAGCTAAATGTTTCTATTAATAAGCCCATTCCTCCATATTGTTGTGACTGAAACAGTAAACTTTTTGAGTTGTTGAAGTTTGTTGCTATCGATAATTGTGATTGTGTTAACCACAAAGCAGAATAACTTTTAAAATCAGTTGCTTTAGGTAGAAGACTGTATGACGGTACAAAGGGTGAACAGTAGATTATACAGTATGTCCTTTAACATACAGCCTGAATTAAATATTCTACAGTTACATGAATATCAATATGAGCAGTGTGCGCTGCAGACAGCAGCCAAAGTAGTATAAAACACTGATTCTGAGAAGTACTCGCCTGTCTCTCTGTTGAGTTGGGTAAACAGCCAGGGTGTGTTCAAAATCCACACTGGGTTATAAAAAGATTGAAACAGGGCAGCCGGATAGCACACAGCGCTTGTTTTTAATGACATGTTTTGCCTCATAATAGCAGCTGACTCTTAAATTCTGAGTTATAGGGGGGATTTGATCTTTGGTTTGTCTCAAACAAACATAATGGGATGTTTTGGTATTCTATTGTGTTCTCAAAAGCAGTAAGAAAATCAACAAGTAAATAGCAAGTTAGTTCTAAACACTTAAACGGTATCCACTTTATTTAAAGGCTTCAAAATGTCACAAGCTAACTACTTCCTAAATTGCTAAACCGTCAAGCTGTCAGTGGCCAGGGGAGGTTTTTCATTTGAAAGCTGGTGTAGGTAGTAATCTCTGGACACATATGAACCATAATTAGTGCTTTTGGAAAACTTCTGGGGCAGCAGTTCCTCAGATGGGACGGCGAGAGCCCTTGAGTGACACCACATCATATGTTACATAATTAAGGCCTTAAAATTAGACTGCTAGCTCCCTCCTTCTCCTTTACTTGTCCACAGGGAGTTTTCTCCTTTTTCTATCTGTATTTGAGTACATGCAAGGTTGGCAGTACACGGTGTGGTTGTACAAAAGTTTGCAGTCGTCTTTCTACCCCTTGAAGAAGTAGACGCTTGACTTTCAAACCTTTTTAAGCTAACAATTTCAACAGTTTCTCTTTGGCTCCTAGCTAACCATTCCAACCGTTTAGACATTACTTTTAGCTAACTTATTTAACATAGGGTGACCAGTTTTCCCGGACATGTCCTCTTTTCGAGACCTAAAAAAAGCGTCCGGCAGGGATTCCAAAAACGTCCGGGATTTTGCTACGTCGGGGAAAATAGTTATTACCCCCTTACAAGTTTTGGAAATGGTACGTCCGGGATTTTGCTACATCCGGGAAAATAGTTATTACCCCCTTACAAGTTTTGGAAATGGTACGTCCGGGATTTTGCTACATCCGGGAAAATAGTTATTACCCCCTTACAAGTTTTGGAAATGGTATCTCCCTCAAGTTCCACCTTCTTGCGCAAGCTCTGACTGTAGAGAGAACTGTCATTGGTCGACCGATCTCAACGTAAATGTAAGTTCACGGCATGCTACACACTACTGCTACCCCCCCCCCACCCCCCCGGAACGAAGTGTCCTCTTTTTCACAAACTCAAATCTGGTCACCCTATTTAACAGTTTATCGATTTACTTTTAGCTAACTATTTTAACACTTTATTCCTTACTTTTAGCTATCTTCTTACCCGTTATCCATTACCTAGTTCAGCTGTTGAGCCAACTGTTTTATTACTTTTAGCTAACCATTTCAACCATTTATCATTGCTTTTAGCGAACTATTTAAACAGTTTATTCATTACTTTAAGCAAACTATTTCAACCATTCATCATTACTTTTAGCTAACTATTTAAACAGTTTCTTCATTACTTTAAGCTAACTATTTAAACAGTTTATCCAGTACATTTAGCGATCTTTTTTTTTCACCATTTATCCATAAACAATTTCAACCATTTATCCATAACTTTTAGCTAACTATTCTCCACTCTGCTCACCCGCTAACTAGTTTTTAAGCACTCTAAATTGTAACACATGGGGTTTAGTTGTTACAGCTGCTCAATGTGAATATATTTTTTGAAGAATCAATTGTTAATATCTCTTTTATGACATTGGATACTCCATAATCTCCCCACATACCTCCTAGAAACTGCGGAAGTAATCCCCGGTGTGGAAGTATCCCTTGCTGGGGATCCCTGGTGTACAGTAGTGTGGACCTGCATTAATGGACACCCCTCGTCCCCCTGCCCTGCACCCTGTTCGGTACCCTGATAGCTGTGGAATTCAGGGGAGGAGCAGGGCCCTGGCCCTCGGGCACAAGCAGGACTCAGCAGGGCGGACGTAGACAAGAATTTTGTAATCACTCCGTCTGGCTGCCTCTTACTCTCTTACTCCTCTGCCTTTTGTCTGTCTCTTTGCCTTGTTGTTCTCCCATCCATTGCTCATTGTCTTGAGTCTTCCTTTGGTTCTTTTTACATCCTGCAATTCGGAATCTAAGGAAGTTATGGAGGGATATCCGCATACATGTAGTACACACACAGACAAGCATGCGAGCATGAAAGCGAGACCATTAAAAGCACTGAGGCAGCAGAAACAGCAGGCGATGGTTTGTGGCCTCATTGCACTGACTGGCTGTAGAATAATAGAGCTGGACATGAGTGACAGGTCAGTAAGTGGAACAAAGTGCACCGATGAGTTCCTGGCGGCATTAACAATGGCTGTGATTTACAGATTGTTTTGGAGTTCTCATCTGTGTTTTACAGCACAGTAAAGCGGAAAGGGAGAGAGACAGAGATGGAGTGATGCTTTTTGTTTCACATGCAGCAAAGGTCAAAAGTCAGTCTGAAACCTACATCATCGGTGTAAGCGCGTGGTATGCAAATTAGCCTGCTTCAACATGAGTGGCCTCATTTTAAATAGGCATCAAATACAATAGTCCTCAGACATGCGACCGTATATGCATTCTTCGGGCTGGATGATATGGTGGAAATACATATTACTACACTAATGTTTATCTTTTCTAATGGAAAAACCATATATAATCACATATAAAGTAATTTAAATGTGTTCTCTATGCAATGAACTGTGTCTTACTGTTCTACATTACAGCAGACAAAACCTTTTTGAAATGTAATTTAAGCTAACGTTTTTGATTATTTGCTCAGAAACATTAATTTGAAAACAGTGGTTTCCAGAGGGATTAACATAATATGATCATTTATAATTGCACTAAAAGTCGATAAACAATAATAATACATTATTGGCCAGCCTTTATACTGATCATGCCAACTCACACTTGTTACAACACGTCAAAAAGAAAGGGAACGCTTATTTACGCCTATAATAAACACAACGGACGTGAGCAGTTAATTGTCTGAAGATATCTGAGCCCAAATATCATCTGCAAACTTGCTTTAATGCTGCAGACTGATTGAGGGATCCTATAGCATGTACATGGTTAAAACATCTGTTTGTGATTTGAACTAAATGTTGGGTCAGCTTTGTCTTGGGGTTTGCATTGGGAGTCATACAGTCGGCCTCAAAAACTACACATCATAAACTCAGTCAGTCTTGAGTGAGGGGAAGAGAGACTTCTGCATGAGAGGACTTTAACCTCCGTGCTCAGGCTTCAGCATAGAGCATGTTTGCTCTAACAGTTCATGTTGTGGTTCAAAGTACATTATTGTGAATCACTTTTATGACGGCAACTTTTGAAATCCGACCTCGAGATAGAAAAAGTTAGGATGTCGGGGGGTGTCAGCTGCAAGTCACATATTCTACACGACATCTGTTATTCCACAGTTAGGGATCGGCATATTTTTAACATTAAGATACATATCATATATTTGTTAAGTTTTGACAGACTAAAAGTCTCTTTTTAAATAAAGCGTTTGAAAACCATCACATGAAATGGCATTGCGAGCATGTGATGTCGCCATTACATGAAGACGTTGTGTGGTTGTGCTGGTCTCAGCACTAAATGGGTGGGATTAGAACTTCATCCACACAAGTCAGATACAACCATAACTTAAATCTGTAACTTTTGAATGGAAAGGTGGTGATAATGAGATGACGCGTGATTGAATGTGAACTTTTCTGAATTAAAAAGGGGGAGGGGTGGCTGAGTGAGTGAGAAGCCAGGCAGAGACCGAGTTGGACTGCTGTATGTGAGAAATGCTCTGTGAGGCCGCCCTCACAACGAGGGCCCACGCCGTACCAGGAAGTGAAGAGACTCGCTGGAAAAGAGCCGGCATTGTCTGGAGTCAGACTGTTTATGTTGAGCGGCCTGGAGGTATAATGTGCCCCGGTGGTATAATGAGTAGCATATTGATTATCGTGGCTGGCCTGGTCTCGGACGATCAGCTGATGTGCTGTGATTGTATAGCAAATCTTTTTTAGAACAGTCGCCTGGATCTAAAAATGGAACTTGTGGGCATATTGTTTCCGGTGAGATCTATATGGCAAGAGTGACATTATGGGTCTGATTGGATATATGATTGGATATATTTCATAATAACACTTTTAAAACTCCCGAAATTTTAACACATCCAATTGCTACAGTAACAATGTTCATAACTGCAGTAAATTATACACCAGTATTGTTCAAATTGATTGAAACATACACTCTATTTTTATTAGGTACATACAATCTAAAACAGCTTTTACCACATATTCTACCTTTACAAAGCTTCTAATTGGTCAGTTTTTGTTAAAGCGGTCTGAGAGGTATTAATTAGTGTTGGTGTTGAACCACTATGTTTTTAGCATTTTGTAATTAATACAAAATGTATGCAGGACCTAGCATGTATTATAGCAACACTGAGCTCTTGTGAGCATTTGTCCAAGTTCCCGTCCACATCATGTCGTTTTGCATATCTAGGAAATGTCCCTGATGATATTGAGCATATACAATCTATTTATTACTATTATGGATATGATCGAATTACAACAAAAGTATAACAAAAGTTATTTTATTGTAAACTTCAATTCAACTGTTTTCTTAAAATAATAACATCAACAGTAGTGTAATGTGTCATAAGTCATGTTAGTGAACCAACTTGCACAATACCAGGACCAGCAAAATGGCATTCAGCTATTAATTCATTATGTTATTTACTGCTGTGATTTTCCTCCATGTCAGAATTTCTTCTGTGACAGACGCCTACTAGATGCACCAGGCTCGCATCAAACACTAGCTCAACTCTGCATTGAGAGGATATATTGGTTGACAGTCCCAGAGAAACCAGATGGGGGCATCAGCTCCCTAGAATTGCTTCATGGTGGAAGTTAAGGCGCCACACTTTCACCTATGAAACTTATTTCAAGGCGTCAAGTGTTTTCCATTGCACACACACATGAAAACAAGACCCAAAGATAATTCACATCTGAAACGGGGCCAACGGCTCTATAAAAAACACACAAATGTGTGCTTACTAAAACACTTGAGCATGTGCAGCGGTGTCTTTTTAATATCTTATGTTTCACGTGGTTTGACAACAACAGCCACTTGTGGTTCTGTTCTTATATTGTGTTTGTGGCACACTGAGCAGGAGAGGAAGCAGAGAGGTTTCTTGCAAATGGCCCGTTAATGAATGACTATTGACATCACCCAAATGAACATCCTTAGTTTTGCAAAACTATAGTTTGTGTCTTTTTTTCTTCTTCTTCTGCTGCAGGTCAGGTGAACCAAGCAAAAGATATGTAATGAGTGATTTAATCACCTCCTGATAAAAGGAGCTCCAGTGGAATTGCAGCTGCTTTCTCATTTCCTGGAGAGCACCTCCCCTCTCACAGGACCCCCGTCGGTCCCCGAACCCCAGATTGGGCAGCACCGGGTATAAGCCATCCCTCTCTGCAGGCTCCATGCTACCATTGTCTAACAGGAGAGCGGGCTATTTGCAAAATAAGGTAGCCCACTATCCGGACTTAGCCGCTGTGTGGGCTGAAGCATACACGCAGGGTGGGTGTGCGCGTAGAGCTTAAACGAGCGGGCATTACCAGCGGTAGTCCTCTTGAGTTTCACCCCAGACGGCGTCGGCTTCTCGGCGGTTGGATGCTGGAAGTCCTCGCCGATAAGCACGTAGGGCTCGCAGAGAGAGAGAGAGAGAGAGAGAGAGAAATAAAGGAGAAGGGACGCGGACGGAAGTAAGGAAGGATAGGGGATCATTTTAATACCAAATCGGGACACATGTTGAGCTAACGGCCCACTCCACCTCCCCCTTCTCCTTCCAAATGCATCTGTTGCCTCAATCGCTTCCCCGTTACTAATCACTCCGCGTGAGGATACGGCGGGTCTCCTCTCCGGCTTCAGGGATCCGACACGACCATGGATCTCAGTAAAATCGTAAGTGCTGAAGATTTGTTTTGTTTTTAAGAAAGGGGAAGAAGAAAAAGAAAAAGGACAACGGCAGCACATGACCAAAGCTTGGCTTTTTTTTTTTTGGGAGGTGGTGTCCAGAAAGTCCTGTTGCACACACATGGGCTGTTACATGCGCGTTATGCTCTGTGCAAGCAGGGGCTTGTTGTTGTGTGCCAGCTATTGTAACCTAATGTGGTCGTGGGAAGTTTGTGTTGTGTTGTGGGGAGGAGAAGGCATTGGAGGTCTAGGCAGCGACCTGGGAAACATGGTCCTTGAAGGAGGTCCACAGGGTCCCTGCTAAATGGAAGAGCAGTAAGTCCACTCACATTTTGGGGAAAGAAGCCACTGAGATCACATGTTGATGTGCACTTGCACTGTACAAAGACTGTTAAACAAGGCCGATAAAAGAGCAGCAACCTGTGCTGTGTCTTGGGTTGTGGACGGGGCATTAACACATGATCGTTTCCAGCTTTAACTGAGTCTATTTTAGGGTCCAAGACATTGAAAACGTCTAAGATGTGCTCCTCTGTTGCCCAGAGTGCTCTGCTTTTCACACGGCTCAGTCTCCAGCTGCAGGTCAGTGGAGAAAAAAGCTCTGCAAAGCCCAGCTTAAATGTGCCATGAATGTCAATTACGGCTTGTATTGATGTCTGTTGGAAAACAAACCTTAAAGACAGAGTGTGTCTTTGTGTAACTATCGGCGTGTTACACAAATGAAAGAGATACGGTATGAATGCAAAGTCAAGCAAGATGGTATATTGTGTTTACCACAAGCAGGACCGTCGTGTGCATTTATATAATGTTGTTGTGCTGTGAATGATGTGATGGAGGCTAACAGGCAGAGTGTACTGGAGCAGGTGCACATAAGCCCAAGCAACAAGACCGGCCTTTCACTGCCAACATGGATGGATGGGTGTACTTTTAGCCCTTGTATGGTAGGTGTGGGGGAGGGTGGGTGATAAAAGCACACCAAGACTCCTCTTTCTAATGATCCTCAGCTCAGGGACACTCTGAGGAGTTTGTATTGAAGGAAATATGCTGGGAAACAATCAGAAATAAACATTCCTAGTAGAAAACCTATGAAGAAGTACAGAATCCAGTCAGTTTCTTTTGATAACTGGAACAGGAAAATCACTCTGATCACTGAAATAAATCCCAGCTGCCCACATGAAGTCAGTCGGGCCGCACAGCGCAGACATGTAGGTGTAGTGGTGGAAAATCTCTTCCTGTGGATCACCATTCAGTTGCACGTTACAGGTTATTTGAGACAAACGTCTTGATGTTGTTGGGAAATTGTATTGTGCAGGAACTCCTCAAGGCTATTCTCCTTGGTTGCTGCCGTTATTTTTTTGAGCTGTTTGGCATGTAGTGAACACGGTGGTATGAAAACAATGTCCAGAGAGATGACTTGCCAGCTAGCAGATGCTACAGTCCCACTCTGCGTATACGTTGGTGACGCACATTTGAGCCAAATACTTGCTGGATTTAAGAGTTTTGAGGAACTTGACTGTATGAAGAAAAACAAGTTTAGAGTTGCAGGATGTGGACATTTCAACAGATGTCAAACAAACGGTAGTTTCCAGTGTCATTGCAGTGACTGCTGATACTTTTATCTAATGGGGCCCACTGAAGGTACACGGTCATACTCACACATTAATGTCTAACAAAATAACGGTCCTGATTTCGTACGAAACAACTTTTTCAAAGTGGCATCATCTCTGAAACGTCAAGAAAGAGAGAAGCTACAAAAGTCCCCCGCCAAAGTTAAACAAGGGACGATGTGATTAGGCTCCAGGTTATGAACCTTTTAATGCTCATACTGATCGTCACATTAAGTAAATATCAAATGGCAACAGAAGAGTTTTATATGCATGCAGATAATTCAATATTAGCTTACTCATAAAAAAAAAGGTTCTTAACTAGAGCTGAGATGATCAGAAAATTAATAAGCAATACCTTTGAGTGTTGATTGATCATTTTAATCATGTTTAAGTAAAATGTGAATGACAAGAAGAAAATATGACGGGCATTTTCTGACATTTTATTGACCGTCAAACAAATTAGACTCAGTCATTGATACCTCAAATAGCTGTTAGCTGTAGCTCCACAGGCAACCAGCAAACAGAAAAGTATCATGGTGGGTAAAATAAAGAAAAATGCACTGATTAATTTGTAATCAACAAATGTATGATCCACGATATCAGACGTTATTATTATTATTATTATTATTATTATTTTGATAGTGATAAATTGAGCCTACATTTTCAACCCATGTATGTACAGAGGAGCCAACTGTTCGCATACCTACTGTATTTTTGCCTCACACAACTTCAAGATTCAAGATATTTTTATTGCCATATGTACAGTAGACAGACAGTTACTCTGTACAATGAAAAACTTACTTTGCTAGGTCCTCCTTCCACACAGAATTACAAGTAAAGCCTCTAACAGTGCACATCAAACGATGTACATCAAAAGTTTTCTTGAACAAATGTAATAAATTGAGTTGGCAGTTGCCAGTCAAACACACTGCAGTGCTTGGAGCGAATACAACCAGCTTGCTGCAGGAGCTTTACTGTTGTGGAACTGTTTAATTGGTGGCAGATCACAACATAAGCCGTCATCATCAAGTCCTTCAGGAAAACGCACCCACACATGTACAGACCAACTCTGTGATGTCCACGCGTGTTCATTGTAATGAGCAAGTGGGCTGAGGAGCCTCGCTGAGCTGCACAGATGTTCCTTTTATAATGTGTCGTCATGACATCACCAATCCTGCAGGAAGTTGCGCTTTAGAGCCGAGGCTCCTTCACACGAGGCTGCAGAAAGCCATCCTGTTAGGAGCCGCTCATAAACCTGCCATGGGGGTGTTGGCCTGCGGGTTTAATTATGCCGGAGCTCGGCCTTCAGCATATGTGTGTGTGTGTGTGTGTGTGTGTGTGTGTGTGTGTGTGTGTGTGTCTTTAACCAGCTGCCGCCCTCCACCTCTGCCCTCGCTAACAGAAGCCTGGTGCTTTGAAGTCACACATTACAAATATCCTGAAGCTCTATGTTTTCATGCTTTTTAATGGGCTCTTTAGAGATGGCGTCATCCCACTGGGCTTATCTGCATCACCAAACGCCCTGTTATTATTGGGATAGCGGATGCTCTGAGCATTCTGTGGAAAACCAACTCTTGAGAGTCATTTCAGCCTGTCATCCTCTGTGATTGTGATATGACTGATGGATGCTGTGGCAACAAAGATGGGCAGTTTCATCATCACTTATGAGCAGACTTATTCATTGCAATGCATATATGTTCACTGGCTGGTAAAGCATGACCTCTGTGAGTTTGTAATTGTCCTTCTCCCAGCTGGGTCTTTCCCTGCGTGCATTCATGTACACAGGAAAAATAGCCGCTCAAAAAAGTTTTCCACTTTCCTCAGTGCCAGCCAGGCTCCTTTTCAAGAGGTGTGGAGTGACTGTTGTATGAGAGCGGATGTTCATGTCAGATGCAACACGTAAAATGGTCCTTAAACAAGCAACACAGAAGGTTCTGTTCAGAGGATTGACCTTTGGAATCGGGTGGAGTAACTTTTGGAAACATGTTTGGGCTCAAAACTCTTTTCCATTCATTATCTGATATTTTTTGGTCAAAAGTGGCATTATATGGTGTGGGAGGATGTGTTGGGTGAAACACGCTGTGCTGAGGCTAGCTTTTGATTCCAAGCGCTTATTGTTGGTCGTGCATGTTGAGCTGTGAGGAGAGTTGTGTTTTCTGTGGGTCAAAGCTTCCTTCAGCCTGAGACACAAGAAATACTGATATTTAAGGCCAGATTGGTCATTTGTGAACATGAAAGCTGCTATAATGTATATATCTACCATAGATATACACAGTTAGAGACTAGCTGGTGAACACAGTGGAGCATTTAGCAGGCAAGGAGATGGATATTTCCCTCAGAAAATGGGGGAGACCAAAAACAGAGTTAAAAGGAAAGTGAATCTGGGACCTGTATTCGTCAATTGGCTAGAACTATTACTTCAAATATATGCTTATGTTGCTCCATATACAGCCGTTTATGTAAATGTAAATTAGGGAGTGATAACTGGCACAAATACTGTGTTTTGATTTGATTGTTTCGATAACCTTTTGGTTTATATTTGCAGTGTAGCTTGTACTTTTTAATTATAAGCCGCTACTTTTTTCTCAACTTTGACCCGTGCGGCTTAAATACCGGTGCGGCTGATGTGTGGATTTTTTCCAATTAATCATTAGACAGTTTGGGACCAAGCCAAAAGGTTAGTTGAGGAGATCTGACTGCTCGTGTTTGTTGCCCCGTTTCAGTGACGTCGCCTCGTTCCCAGATCTCAGCAATTGCTTTCACAAGTACTATTTTATTCATGACTGGTAGCCACAGCTACGAATATAGAGTTGACCTAAGTTGTTACGAGCCGGTGGTTTTCCTTGAAAGACACCTGGTAGTCTGGCAGGAAACGTGAGAGGGTAGAAGGAATGAAGGGTTCGGCCTGACTGAACTGTCTCAGGCGCTGTCTGGGTTGACTGAGCAAGGTTTCTAGCTGAAGGCGGGTGGCGCTGGGCATTTTTCAGCAGGCAGGAAATGGGCAGTGCAGGGTGTGCCAAGACAGGAAGCCTGACTGAGCGCCTGTACCCCTCCACCACCCAACCCCCAGCCACAATGACCATGCCTCTGCCGCCGTACCTCAGCATTACAGTGGTGCTGGGTTCCTCTTTTCATTCCTCCCTCCATCCCCTTGCTGTACAAGTCTCAGCAGCAGCAAAGTGTAGTGTTGCCACCTTGCCGCCATGATGTGGCATCTACATTTACACTAAAAGCACAAGAAAGAGTGTGAAAAGCTCTCTGTCGCATGGAAAAGTGAAATAATTTATTAACAGATGGCGACAGAAAGTCAGTTTCCACTGAAATTCCACGTCCTTCTCCCCGGTTGTTTTTTTGTGAGTTTTCAAAGATAATAAGCAAATATTGAGGATGTAAGACGGAGCATTTACGTCCAATGAGAGTATTTCCTTTTAAATTGCGGTCTCTATGTCTTCATTAGGGCAAGTGCTTGACAAAAAAGACTGGCAGGGCTTGTAAGAGCACTGGATAAACTTCCTGCGGGTTTCAATTTAGAGGGAGATAAGTAGGTTTACTGAATAGTTTGAGGGTTGTAGGAACTGAAATGTATGTCTCTTTATCTTGGATGTTTGGGCAATTTCTGTGCATGCCTGGGCTTTTTCACTCACAAGTGCACTTGGGAAATACAGTTCACATGTTTAGTTCCCACGGTTTAAATAACGACTGCAACTAACTCACTTTGTTTTAGTTCTGTTTCTTGGCCAGAAACAGAACTAAAACAAAGTGAGTTAGTGTGTGGGTTCAAACCTGAGATATAATTGGCCAAAACAAAATGTCCATCACCATGGTTAATGCTCAAGGTGATTCCTTCAAACATATTGAATTTACAATTAGCAAAGCAGACAAATCTTCACATGGGAGACACTGGAACCAGAGAATGTTTGGGATTTTTGCTTGGAAAAATGACTGAAATGATTAATCATTACCATAAAAGTTTAAAAATTTCAGCTCTAGTTCAAATACATTTGAAGCCCCACAGATACAGCAAATCACAAAAACTGAAAAGAAATGAGAGAAACCATGGAGATAAATCTAGGAGGTCCTGTACGTAACCCCTGACTTTGTGATTTAAATACTTGCATTGGACCTAAGTGTGCAAGATGTGTCTTTCTCGATAAGAAGATAGGAACAAAAGGCATATGAGAGGCTGCAAATACAGCACAGTGCATCATGTGTCGTCCTCCCTCTAGACCCAAATGACTGGGGTCATGAAATCATAGTACTGTAAATCTGATGAATCACTCCACTCCCATGCTAAATCATCCGGGACAACACAAGCAACTCCTCGGCCATGAGAATTTACATCCACGAAGAACAAGTGTCTGAATGTACTCTGCCCCCTTTCATTTGTCCCTGGTGAGGTCTTCCAGTCATTTTCTCATGATGGAACGCTACTCGCGGCGGGTTCGTCTCATCAATAACGCTGACATGAGCTGTGCCACAGCGGAGACGGAAATAACCAGGAACGCTATTTTTTTTTTTTTTCTTTCTCAGCCAGAACCATCGGGGTGAACACGAAACGATGACATCTCTCCGGGACTAACGTAGAAATTGAATTGCCGAGGCGTGCATCAATCACTTGCTCTCGCAAATCGGTCAGAGAAAGCGGGTTTGGGAATTGAGTCGATGAGCGAGGGCACTTTCATTTAGCAGGCAGAAGATGCTTCCCCTCTCTGGGCTCTGTGCACTGACCCTGCAGTGGACACGGCCAGGCTACCACCAGCATATCAATGTCCTGCTTCCTACAGAAGGGCCGGTTGGGGCTGGCCAGGCTTAACTTAACATTAACCTTCAACAGTGTATCAATAACACTTTGTTCGAAAGCAAAGCTTTGGAGGGAAAGAAATATGTTTCTGTAGATGCAAAAAGGAGTTTTGCGTTCTGGTGAGTAATTGGTTGAGTCCTTATTAGAATTGGTGGGATATAGTGTTTAACATCAGCGATGGATGAAAGGAAGGCCCGAGCATGAAAGATCAGGAGGAAAGAAGTTGAGGTTTCTGACCACTTTAACCAATTCAAGGTGGACTCCCTCAGGGCTGATCTTCGCTCCTCATCCTCATAATCATAATCACTGGAGCTGATAGGTCATTGATGCGTCGATGCCAGCAGCCAATGCCAGGAGTCCCAGGCAGCTGGCAATCTCATTCAACACAAAGTACAAAGTCTCACTGTGGGCTAATTGGGTCATCCTCATGTGGGAACCAGTTGCACTGCGAGTTTCTTAATCATCCCGTGAGTATTTGGGTGTCAGTGAGAGGAAAGACCAAACGAAATAAGCTCAAATGTAAACGTGACATTAATAGAAAGCAACAGGCGATTGACCTGTTTGTACTGATGACAACACAAGATAACAGTGACAGGAAATGGCACATAAGTAATTTCACTTGATGGTAATGCAAAGCATATGTAAAATATTTTGGCTGCGCTATGCACTGAATTTGATTTCTTGATAGAGTCAGTGTTAACAGGAACCAGCTCTAAAATGTGCACTTTTATGTGTTGGTGTTTTATGCTTGGAAAGATCAGCATAACCAAATGAACCCACATGTTGCTAAATGTTTTGATAGTTCATTCTTGACCTGGAACATACTACTGTCGTATCACTTCACTCAAGGTCCACTTACTAGTATTTGCTTTCAACCCATCTAACCGTCCAAGTTCCATACTTTGGTCCCACAATTGGGTTGAAAGCTCCAGAAAAAAATCTGTGGATTTGATCAAAGTTAAGTCTTTGAGTCCGATCAATGGAAGTCTAAGAATGATTACTTCATTTTTGTGGTTTGCAAACACAAAACAAATTCATTCACACTCAAATATGATAATAAACAATGTCCATCACCACAAAGGCGCATTATATCAAGAACTGCAAAGTGCATTTATCGATCTACATATCAAGGAAGCGGAGTCAGGCTCTTATAACACGAGTCTACAACTATTCCCAATAAAACCAAACTAAACCTTTGTGCTTTTATACATAGGCAATCTGAAATGCAGCTCCGACTACATTGATTTAAGGTTGTCATAAAGGACATGTGTGGTGTGGTTGATAATATTATATACCTTTTTTTTAATTTTTTATGTTCAGTGTTAAGCTGCGCAAGAGCTCTGTGTTTTTCCACTAAACGCTGTTGTTTCACATGTTCTTACCACATACCAAGATGAGATAAGGAAGTAAGTGTGAGTTTGCGATTCCTTTAATAAACTCAGTAGTTTGTTTATTTGTAAACAGGAAGTGTAACGTCTCACAAATTTAACTCTGTGACCTTTCCCTTGTGGTCTCGATCAGAGGAAACGAACCGTAGCTTTGACCGCAGTCTTATTTCTGCTCTAGTATGCACAGCTTGGACAGGGCGGTGTAAGCCCTGCTGTGTTTGACCTTTACAGTGCTGAGAGACACACACACACACACACACACACACACACACACACACACACACACACACAGACACAGAGAGAGAGTGCCTTAGTTGCTGATGCAGTAAAACAGGTGTTGCACTTGTAGCGCTGGTGCTCATGTTTAATCAATATTGTGCGTTTTTGAGAACAGGGTTAGAAGCGTGGTCAGTTGTCATGTTTGCCACACACACACACACACACACACACACACACACACACACACACACACACTGCGGTAGCTCCTCGTCACCGGCGGGATTACGGGCCGAGCGCAGACGGGTGTGGATGATGTTGAAACGGGAGCCAGCGGCTCTACATTCCTCCTCCTGCCCTCACTTTGCTTTCGTGAACCACTCCTGTGACCTGATGGTAAATTAGATTTCTGGGGACATGAGACTCGTGTTCGCCAACTTGCTGGAGCTGGTGATAAGTCATTCAGATGTGCTGTGTGCAGGAGGATGCGGTCTAGTCTCTGCTGTTGTTCAGGCAAGACGGGAGCTGAGTTTTGAACCAGATTGTTTCCCTCTAATCCCAGTTTAGTGTTTCAAGCTATTTATTTGAAGGGATTATGTTCATTAATAAGAATTATCTGGACATTTTCAATTCAGAACAGTCAGTGACACCTTATTTCAAGGATGCAGATGTTCTGGTTCAGAGATCTAACTAATGATTTTAGCAGAGCGTGTTGGGTTTGTCTCAGCCTGGGGACAATTACAGTTACCAATGCTCTTCTTCCTCTTCTCTTCTTCGTTCCCGCCCCCTTCCCTCCCCGCCCGCTCTGGCTTGCCTCATCCTCCTCCAATGATTCCTCACGGTGGACTTCCAGTCCTGACAGCTCACATACTGGAAGAGGAGGAGCAGATTCGGGGCAATCTGTGGGAAGTGAGATTATGAAACAGGCCTCACGTCCTCTGCTGACCCCAGATATTCACGGTTAATGACTACACAGCAAACCGTAGTGCCATCATGCATGGTTGGCTTTATTTTTTATATTATTATTTTTAGCCGCGCTAGCAGCACGTCAGTCGATCAGCTCTCCACTTTGATCCAGAAATATCTCAACAATTTATGAATCGATTGTCATGAAATGTTTTAATTTGGTTCAATGGAGAATGTATGCTACTGACCTTGGTGAGCCCCTGACTTTAACTCAGTTACCTATGTGTCATTGATAGTTGTGGTTTTTAGTGCAACGTCTTGACAACTATTGGATGGCTTTCTATATAAATGTGTAGAATCCTCTTGGGGGAGCGCTACTGCATACTGTATTATGCGAAAAGAAAGTTAAGGCTTCAGAGGGAGTTGTGCAAAATCTGAGGAATTGCCTCTAGTGATGACACTTGATGGGGCTGAAGACTACAAGTTTGAAAATTAAAAAATCTGGAGCTGTGGAGTTAGAAAGAAGTGAACTCACCAGACCTCTGTAGGCCGCTCCTCATCGATATTTGAGGCTAGCAGGTTGAGTCCACATTGGCATGAGCACGACACTCCGGAATCATCGAACAAACTATCAGCAGTTGAGTTGCATTGTGGGTTATGTAGGCACCGGAGGGAATCAAAAAGACATTCTCTCTGGTTTTGCAACTGTCCGTGGGTGAGTCTGACGATGCTTTAGCAGTGTACTGCTCAATAGGTTACTAAAATAGTTAAACATGGTAAACATATCGCCTTAACATCAGCATGTTGGCACAGAGCTGCTAGCGTCGCTCTTGAAGTCTCTTGTTTAATGATAAACTAGACTAGTTTTTATTTTGTTCTATCAAATGAAAAAACTTCACCAATGAATGAAGAAGGTGATCACTGGCGGGACTCACTGTCCACACTAAAGGACTCTGCAGCAGCTAACGCGACCATCGAAACTACTGGTGGCTGTAACTCAGCCTGTTAATGTCAAACACAACTACACAACTTTGCAAATGACTGCTGTCTAACTGTGCATATGAATCCTGACTTGCGTCTGTCTGCAAGATGCACGTATAACTCTGAAGTCTCCAGTGTTTCTGTAAAACGAGTTAGATGATACTTTAATTTGAGCTGAAGTTGGAGGGGGTTCATTTTTCGGCCTGGCTAACATTCCTCAGTAGATTTCACAGACAGATATTCCACTGATCATCTACTCACGAGTAACTGTTGCTATCTCTGTTAATATACGCAACTGTTTACATTCTTTTTTTCTTTCTTTTTATGTGTGTTCATTGTGAGAGCTTCAGATAAATCACACTTAACATGCTCTGTCACTTCGCTCTAATGTAAGGAAGTGACAGTGTGTTTGCAGGGGGGACGCGTAAAGAGAGACGTGATGGCGTACGTGTCGCTTGATGAGGCAGATGTTTGCCTCTGTAGAGCCCCTCAAAAGCAGAGAGGAGCTCGGGCCTCTCAGCTGCTGCCTTGAATACTAACTCTGCAGAAAATGGGTCAATCAAGTTCTGCTAAAAGAACGTTGCCGCTTTCAGTTCCCCAGGTGGGGAAAAGGGAAAGGGCAGCTTTCATAAAGGTGGAAGGGTGACAACTTTTAAAATGAAACACTTTTAAAAAATTTTCTTTTCTTTGTTTCTTTCTGTAAACTGTGTGAAAGAAAAGCTGTGTGCTGATTTATGTTCTCTGTTTCTCCCCTCATTTCACCTCTGCCCTCCCTCTCCTCTTCTCAGGCTGTCAGCATCAATAAGGCCATCAACACACAGGAGGTCGCTGTCAAAGAGAAGCATGCCAGGAATATCCTCACATTGTGTGTGTGTGTGGGTGTTGGTGTGTGTGTGTGCTGTTCCTCCGAGGCTGCAGGGTTACGTTAGTGCAAGATCAAAACAACAAACTTAATGTAACCTCATCATCTACACGTGGCTCTGCCGCAGAGCTAATTTAGTCATGTGTGAACTAAAATGCAAAGCTGCAGAGTCCCGGAGAGAGGAAGAACTACATTCAATATATCTAGGGCTCATTATTTTGGGTTTTCAACCTTTCCAAAACATTAGAAAAAAATATTTGTTTGTTTTGAATATTAGATTAACATGCAATTTGGCTCGTCAACACCATCTGCAGTGCAAAGACTTTGTAGTATAATCATATTTTTACTTAGGAGTACAGACTCTTGCACATCATCAGCAGCTCGTTTGTGTTTTTTATCTTTATCTTCAATTACCCAAAGCATTGTCCGAGCTGTCAACATTGTAAAAAGACTTGGTGATAATCAGTGTCTTCTTTCATTAAAAGACACAACTGCTTTTGTCCATGAAACTCCAGTAAAAATCAGTTTCATCTAATCTTGAAAACATAGGTTTTCTGTTTGAAGATTGGTAAAGATTATTATTTTTTATAAATAAAAGGGAGGATTTGTAAGTGTATCCCTGTGAAGGAGGCAGAGAATGAAAAGACAAGAACAAATGCAATATTGCTCACGAGCCCAGACGAAGGCCGCACAGAAAATGTCATTGCACGGTAACAACCCAGTGATCCTTGACCGGCCCTGTCACCCTGCATCTTGGGGACCCATCATGAGAAAGGCGCCCACACCTTCTGGGCATCGGTCAACCGGCTTCCTCTCTCCAGCAACGCGGTGCTCTGCTGGAAGTTCTGCCACGTCTTCCACAAGCTGCTGCGAGACGGCCATCCAAACGTACGTGAAGATGACAGCGACATTTCTCACATATTCTAAAACCGATCTGATCTTGTATATCTGTCTCTTGTGGTTCGTGACAATTGACTAATGATTCATTCTTCTGTTTATGTCTCACACCTCCTTCCTTTTGTTAATTATACCCAATGAGTCCTGTTTTATTAACTCTGTTCCCCCGCTCTCTCTGTCCCTGCAGGTGATAAAGGACTCCATGAGGAACAAGGCTGACTTAACCGATATGAGCAGGATGTGGGTAAGGAAGGACACAGAGATTATTTTATCACTGCGGTCACATCACTGCATGCAGTCACAAGGAGAAGGACCCTGGTGACTCTGTCTGTTTATAGTAAAACATTAAGGTTGGATGAATAACAGACTGATCTGGTGTTTTCTTAGGATGTCGATCCATAAAAACTATTTCCCATCCACATTATGAATAATCCTCCCCAGTGATGAAGGTAGCATGGCTTTCCTGAGAATTGTAATATTAGAAGCTTGTATTTTGTTTATTAGAAACATTAGCGTACAGCCACCAACTGTCCTCCGTGTTGTGGTCATCAGATTACATGATTTGTTTGTCGGAGTGACACACAATGTGACGGACAAAGTCGTGTAAAAACACGCCAAGTGTGACAGTCAGTGCCTGCCAGCTAAATGTTGTGACTAACAGACACTACTGGCATCTCTGTGGGGAAGCCCTGCACTCGCCTGCAAAAACTAAACGCGGTTTCTGTATAGATTAAAAGTGTCAGTGGTGATAACATTTGCATTGATCTGAACTGAACTGAGCACGAGTTTCAATTGACGCAGACACCTCTGATGAGGTTTATTGTGCAATAATGCACTCCATAAAGCCACAAAGCCCGACCAGTCTTGCAGTCTGCAGGTCTTATCTGTATTCCGGGATGTTTTTTGTTTTGTTTTTTTTACTACTCAGTTTTTGCTGAAATCACTGTGCAGGAGGATACAGGAAGTGTGGTCCCTGTGACCGGGGGTTGTGGCCTCTCTTTCCTGTTGTGTCATCACCACCCGCACTCCCAGGCTCAAGGAAAACGGAAGAGAGAAGCAATTGGCCACAGAGCTACTCATATTCAACTTTGTCCACACTTTTAGTCTGGGGACATTTTCACACACAGTGAACTGAAAGATTCTGAATCTGTGCAGCGGGAGGAGAGAATATTTGGCTGCTGTGAGGTGATTCAGCCCTGCAGCTTAAAAATGAAATGGCTCTTTCATGTTTATTGTATGCTGCCTTCAGCCAAAGTGCCACTACGAATTCCCTCAAAACAACCAAATGTTTTTCTTTTTTCTTTAACCAGCAAACCTGCAAGTCCTCCAGGAGGAGAAAATAATATTTTCCACTTTTGATGACGTCCCTCCTCCTTCTCTTAATGTCCCTCGTGTGTGTGTTCCCCCTCCTCCAGGGTCACCTGAGTGAAGGCTACGGAAAGCTGTGCAGCATCTACCTCAAACTACTCATCACCAAAATGGAGTTCCACATCAAAGTGAGTTGGCCTGGCCTATAAAATCCAGCTCCAGTCTCCCTCATCACTCATTATCTTTGTCTCAGACTCTGTTTTTAGTGCCAGCGTGCCTCTGCAGGAGGCCGGCTTCATAGAAAATTCTGGCTTTCACACTAATGGCCTCTGAGGAATCAGTAATGTAGCCTTTTTATGGGACAGCAGAGCGCTGCAGGGACCGAGGGGTAGTGTTGATGCTATCACAGGACGATGTCATTCTTACCCAAAGAAAGTGTCGGGGCAGTTTGAGGATGAGCAATGTGACACGTTGGGAGATGAAACCTTTGATTAGCTCTTTATACCCGGTATTTGCAAAATGTGTTGCGTATACACCAGCAGGCAGGTTGATCTATATGTAATGTCTAAAATAGCCGCTGACTTCCCAGAGAAGGAAATACAAATTGTCATCTCACACTCTGGATAAAGGTAAATGAATCAACATTCCGCTCCAGTAAACACAGTCTCACATTAACCTTATTAAAGCAAAGGGCTGGTGAACTAAAAATAACTGCTTGGATTATTTTTACTTGCTAGATTATCACTATCGTACGCGCATATTTCTATGGAAATATTGTGACTTCACTTATTTAAATTAATTGCATGTATATGCATGTATATGCATCTGTAACTTGGGAGTCCCTACACCTGTCCACCATTAAACTTCATGTAATTTTGGAAGCAGAGAAACGAGAACAGTTTAGTGCTGCAGTTTTATGTAAATCAATCATGACGGCGTGTTCGATTCAGAACCATGGTTTTGTTTTGATTGGCTACAGCTACTGAGACAGAATCAAAGAAAGCACGAGAGCGGTGCAAAGTCCAGACAATACATCAACCTGAAGGATTGCCGAAGGAAGTTTACAGATCCTTTACTTTACTTAATGGGTAACGTCACTGTTTTTCAACCCCTATTTTTTATGTTATTGTGTCTCAGTGACTAATTCTTGGATTTGTTCCAGTATTGAGGGAGCCGCTGCAGCCGCCAAACAAGTTGTAGCGTATTCGCTCGAGGCAACTCCTGACCGCCATTGTACTTTTGGTTTTGCCACTGACCAGGTCAGACTGTTATTATAACTCTCCGACAACATTATGGAAACAGAGAAATTAAACATTTTCCTTTGCCTTTCGCTGGATCCGCTCTGTTGTTGTGTAAAGCCAAGCCTCCCCTCAAGGAGAAGTCTCCCTCTGAATTGTCAAAATCAGCTTAATATTCAGCCATGACCTTGGAAAATCTTTTAGAAAGCACTAAGCTAAGCTTTCTGTCCTCCAACCGACTCAAACTGTTGACAGCACCGGTGTCCCGTGGCTCTCCTCTCTTCAAATCTCACTCGCTTGTCTTCAGGCAAACAGGAGGGAAAGGAAAACGTTTTATTTCTCTGTTTCCATGATGTTGTCAGACTCTTATAATAACAATCTGAGCCTCGGTGGCAGAAACAAGCACTTTTAGTGGACTTTGACACAAAAACATGGGAGAAAAAAGGGTCCAGGTTGAAAAATACCAAAGCCCTTTAATGTTGCTCTGATTAATATTTCACAATATTAACAATAAACCACATGATTACTTATGTGTGACGAAGCAACAGGGAATTACC
Organism: Myoxocephalus aenaeus; assembly: GCA_038501785.1. Lineage (NCBI taxonomy): Eukaryota > Metazoa > Chordata > Actinopteri > Perciformes > Cottidae > Myoxocephalus > Myoxocephalus aenaeus. Next base: position 983,619 of record JBAMJR010000180.1, on the reverse strand, counting down.
CGACCTCTGCCTTGCCGAGCTTTATCAAGACTTTTTTTTGTTTAGTTTTTTTGGCCCACAACCTTTTATGTTTTGTTTAATTCTTGCCAATCTCATTTTAACAACCTGTCTACGTGCTGAGCAACAAACGGCAGACAGGCACCATTAGCAGCAAACTGATGGACATCGTGGAACATTAGCGGCTAAAGCGACAGACGTGTTTCTAAGGAGTTAGTAGAGACTTAAAAGAGTGAATATTGGACTTAAATCCGTCAGGCGGAAACACAAACACGACTCATCCATGAATTATGAAATGGGGAAAAAGTAAAGTACAAGCACCTCACATTTGTACTTGAAGACAGTATGTACATGTACTTAGTTATATTCCAGCCTGTGAAATGGTTACGACCATCCGATTGGGCCTGTAAATGGACGTTTGAACCTCCGACTGTTGTCCTCTCTTTCAGAACCCTCGTTTCCCTGGCAACCTGCAGATGTCAAACAGACAGCTGGACGAGGCGGGAGAGAACGACGTGAACAACTTGTGAGTGTGTTGTCGTTGTTGTTGTTGTTAATGTGTGTATTGCCGGCCAGGCAATGAAATTATAATTAATTTGATAGTCATGATTACGTTTCATTCTATCATCAAAGCGTATTCTTCACACTGTCATGAAATCACGAGGCCTAGAAGAAGGAGATGAATTAAAAATGGGGAGATTTCATTCACTTTGGGCCGCTACAATCATCTGCTTACTAATATGCCACCCTTTTTAAAATAAGATAATGTCCACCAGAAACTCTTAATCAGCGGAGTTTGAGGCCCTAAAAGGTCAAATTATTGTGTAGATTTAATCTGTGGGTGGGTATTTCACCCCAGCTTTGACTGTGACTCAGCCAATTAAAATGCAGGGCCGAAATTATTTCAGGCCCAATGCTGGGACACACATGGAAGTGAATATATAATGAATAAAATAATTTGGGCAACTATTATTGTTTAATAAGGTACAGCCATAAAATGCTCTCTTCAAAACCACAAGACTGCATTGGCAGAACCAGTAGGGATTTTTTATTTACACAAAGTGTATGAAAGTGAGACCTTGTTATAGTGTATTTCGTGATTAATTTATTCCTTATTTCAAAGCTCTTTACGTAATGAAAATAAGAATGCAATGTAACTTTTTAGCATGATAGAGATATATGATATGAAGACCTAGCCATATAATTTAACTTTTTTGTTTTTGTTTGCATATGTTCCTATTGGTCTAATTCAAAGATCTTCATGTAATTATGTCTGCAGGCAATGGGAAAGGAGTCTATTGCCTAATTTTAGCAGGTTTCCTCCCGTTTTAAAAACCTGCATATACACACACAAAAATGTGTTGCAAACAGGAATATGAAACTCGTATAAAAGTGGTCATCCCTCTTTCTGTGTCTCCCCTCTCTTAGCTTCCAGCTGACAGTGGAGATGTTTGACTACCTGGAGTGTGAGCTCAACCTCTTCCTGGGTGGTAAGCTATTCTGGTCCGACCGTGCGCTCTGTGGTACCAACTGTGCTGATCTGAGCCAGATTATGATGTGGTACGCACAGGTTGATGATACACTGACAGACAGGAAGATCCGGTCTGACTGATAGGTGTACTGTACATAATGGTGCACAGAAATAGACACTCTGGCAGCTATTAGTGATTAGATACTGGATGGTGGTCATGCTGATGTCTGGATGAGTCATCCTGGGTTAAAGTCTCCAGACGGGACTCAAAATAGACGGCTGGGATGTGACCAGGAGTTCAGAGGAAATGCCGGGAAAGCTATTTTCTCCCGTTCTTAAATGAACAAAAAAAGGAAATGTAACTATTGTTTCTATGTTCGATCGAGAAGGCAGATCTCTATTCAAATTCAGGAAAACTTTTCCTCTTCTGACTTATATTCTCTACGTGTTTGATGCTGTGATCTGATATTCTACTATATACAGAAACACATGAGAGCCTGTGTCACCACACACCCAAATTTCAAAGCCCTCGTCAGCTTCCTCTTTTGGTCTGTTTATTTGAAAAGCATCACGTCATCCAGGGGTTAGGAGGGTGTGTGTGTGTGTGTGTGTGGGTGTGTGGCTGTGTGCTGTGCAGGAAACCACACCTCTGCAGTGAACACAGAGGCTCTCCAGGCTTTGGGGGTTGTTGTGAACAGGGAAATGAAAGAGGGGCGTAATGGTGGAGGCAGAGACAGACAATCCTGTTAGTGTTCAGGTTGTTGCTCCACGTTAAACTTATTTCCCCCCCCCGCCCCCCAATAAGCAAGAGTGAGCGGTTTTTGTCTTTCAACTGTTTTATTAGTTCAATTTAGTGAGCACAGCAGAGCAACTTGATTGGTCAGTCTTATCAGTGACTGTCTCTCTGATATGTGTGATAACTGATAGATTCAGACAACGTTGTGGGTGTGTAATGATCCTGTGAATACATCCATTGATCATGTATGTGTTTCCTCTCTGCCCTCCCCAGTGTTCAGCTCACTAGACATGTCTCGGTCGGTGTCGGTGACGGCGGCGGGCCAGTGTCGCCTGGCTCCCCTCATCCAAGTCATCCTGGACAGCAGCCACCTGTATGACTACACCGTCAAGCTGCTGTTCAAGCTGCATTCCTGTGAGTGACACACCCTCCTGTTGGTCAAACGGCACAACTACAGGCGAAGTAGAAATAGTACAGGTTGTTCAGTGCTGGTCAAGATACAGATATGGTACAGTTAAAGAGGCAGTGAGTCGGTGTAGATTAACTTTATCAGTGGTCACCAGTTGGGTTGTCATGCTGAAATTAACTTGTTAAGCTGTAAAATACAGTTCAGACCTTATTAAAACAATCTTATTATCAAGTCAATTGAAACATTTAGTCAGTATTTTCATCCCAAATCTCTCTTTACTTGTCATAAAGCGCTCGTTTCAACCTGATGAATGCCACCTATTCATGATGGAGCTGCACGTTGATAGGATTTAATCATTAACAGAATAAATTCCCCTAAACCGATAAGTAGGCTTCCATTACCTTTTGTGGATAAGTTTCATTCACAAAAATGTCACCCAAGTGTAAAAATCAGAATTTAACACCGCAGAGCTTTAAGTCCTGCCATTTGAAATCAGCAGGCGAAGAGAAGGCAAGTTTAGCAGCGTAAAAATGTATTTTCTTAAACTACAATTATTCTCATGATTCATCATTTAATCTACGAAATCAGTAGTTATATTATGTGACCTGGAACAAAAACTGTAGAAAATATGAATACAGGCGTCAATGATGTGACAGAATGAAGGTTAGATATTAGCCACGATGATGATAATATGAGAAGAGGATATTAATGTAGCATTAGTCTATGTTTGTTTAAGTTATATTTAGTTTTAATTGATTTGAAATGAAAAAGACAGGTCTGGGCTACTCGTGAATTCCGTTTGTAGAACTGTTTTAACACAATAAAATCAGTAAAAGCAACAAACTCTCTTGAACATGTCACATAGACTTCACAACACATCTGTTGGTACGAGTGCTTCTTGCATGAGATCCATTGCCTCCTGAGCAGCTTTACCTTTTAGCTCTGTATAATGTGAGTTAATACTTAAAATGCGTGACGGGTTTCTTCAAAGGTTCAAAGATGACATGCTCTCCTCGGAGTTAAATGTTTTTTTTCAGACCCTTTTGGCTCCTGAAACAATCCAAAGTTCCGCTGGATAAACAAAAAAATGCATGCAATTCAGTTTCAACAACCCTTTTCTCAGTTTTTTGGAAAAAAAAGATGTTTGGGAGATTTGAAGGCATTCACCTCCCAAGCTTTGATACCTCCATGCTCCAAATCCCATCATCCACGTGTGCACTCAAACTTTATATACATGTAAACACAGAATACCTGAACAGATTTGTGTGTCCCAGCACTGACGTGCTTGTGTTTTGTGTTTTGCTCTCAGGCCTTCCAGCGGACACTCTCCAGGGCCACAGGGATCGCTTCCAGGAACAGTTTAAGAAGTATGAAGTTCACTCGCAGGAACGCAGCCGGTCACGGTTTCACTCGACACAACAGAGTGTGACCTCGAGGACTGAGCTTTTAGTACCGCGTTGAATTAATTTTCTGTGTCGAAACTCTTCTTTCTGATCTCTCCGTCTCTGTGTTTCAGGTTAAAGAGTCTGTTCTATCGCTCCAGTAACTTGCAGTATTTCAAGAGGCTGATTCAGATCCCACAGCTGCCTGAGGTGAGACCCGCCCTCACTAAGTCCACTTGTTAACCACACTTAAGCCTAAAGTTGACCCACGACGGTTGTTTCAGGTTTCTGTTCCCCAATGTATTAATATATTCCAGTTGTTCATCCTCTAAAACAATTCTTGATTATATCTTGTTTATATATTATTTGCCTTTTTCATATCAACTTCTCAGTTTTTTCCAAACCCCCTTCACTCTACTGACATGTCATGGCGTATATACACTGCTGCATGTGAGATAAATGGAAAGGAGGGAAAGAGACATGCAGGCCGCCTTCACAATATGTACTTCTGGCTCTCACTCTCCTAAATTTGCTCATATCTATTTGAGGATGTAACCCATATCCATCACGAACATGAAGCGAAAAAAACATGCCCTGGCTGCACATTATCATAGCTGCACACCCTCGCTCTTCATTTTAATTTCAATATTCAAAAGACTTCTTTTAATGCTTTTTCTTTATTGTTGAATGTCATCGCACGGTGCTTGCTAAGCCTCGGCCCCGACACTAGAATTCTGTCGGCTGGTAAATTACTGACTTGCGCCCTGTGTTTCTTGCAGAACCCGCCTAACTTCCTGCGTGCGTCGGCCCTGTCGGAGCACATCAGCCCTGTGGTCGTGATCCCCGCAGAGTCGTCGTCCCCCGAGTCGGATCACTTGGTGGAGACGGACGACCTGGTGGACACGGACGTCCCCGTGCTGCCGGTAACTAAACGAGACAAGTTTCACGGAGTGGTTCCTTCTTTAAGGAAATTCATCTCTTCTGTATTTGGTTTGAAGAAGGATGTTAGGCAACAGATGAAATGTGGTAAACTAAGGGACAAAAAGCAGGAAATTGAAATTACCTGAGGAGACTCTATTTTATTCAATTTTTTTTCCAGATTCTTGGTAAGATTACTCTCAACATCTGGTTTATATTAATGATGGCATGTCAGGATATTAATTATATGGTTGTTGGAGAACAAAAAACATATTTGTTTTCTATCAAACATAGTAAATAATGAGGTAATTAATGGCAGTTTGGACCCACAATCCAACTGCAAAACACCTGCATTATTATTAGTGAATGTGCAGATTGATGGAGGCGCCTAATAAACATATTAGATGGCATTAAACTATCGAGTCACTAAGGTGGATTGTATGAACAAACTCTAAATAGTTAATGACTGTTTCATAATAATTATAAACGTTAAGCGGTTAGGAAAGAGAAGGAAACTCAAGATAATGACTTTGCTTAGTTGGTTTACCAATAGAATGGTGCCAATGTAAGCTTTATATAGATCATCATCATGATATTTTTCTTTTCAATACACAGCCTGCTTTGGAGACCAAGTTTGACGACCTGTTTGGCACCTCGGCTGCTATTGACCCGTTCAACTTCAGTCAGAACGGCTTGCGGAAGGACGACAAGTAAGGCCAGAAAATGTTACATTTGTGTGTCTGCATGATTATAGTTGTAAGAATTGTTTTTAAAACGACAAGAAGCTAAATTATGATGATCCCGAATATCACAACACAGATATGGATCAAACTATAAAATACAACGCTTGATTGGATGCATAAAAAAAATCCAGACTAAAATTAAGCAGAATTTCATTTTTATCTGTTACTAGTCACTCGTGACTCCTGATTTTACTTTTGATTGATGTTTTGTCTTGATCCATCAGAGACCGTCTGATTGATCAGCTGACCAGGGAGATCCAGGCCCTCAAAGACGAGCTGGAGTCTTTCAGACTGGAGGTAAAACATTTCTTCATCACTCTGCACAGATAGCTGACAGATGTCATGTCTCGCACACAAAGAAATCCATCTACAAAGGAAACGAGTTAATTTCTTTTCATCCTGCTCTCCCTTCTCTCATCAGAGTGGTCGCTTGTGTCAGGCTCTGAGGGGGCGTGTCAATGAGCTGGAGGCGGAGCTTGCGGAGCAGAGCCACCTGAGGCTGCAGGCTGCAGGAGAGAGCGAGTTCCTGAAGGCGGAGCTGGACGACCTGCGGAGGGTCCGAGAGGACACGGAGAAGGAGCAGCGGAGCCTGACGGAGATAGAGAGTAAGACGAGATTTGTAACTTCATACATTATTGTATGATTCAGAAAGATATTTATTAAATCTAAATAGTTTGGAATCATTGAAGCTTTCTTGCCTTCATTTTATTATTATTTTTTGTCAATGACTTAAAGGCAAGCTACAACAAAATCTGAAAGCAGTTAACAATTATAACAATATATACAATATAATACCAATGTCTCTCTCTTTATTGTGTGTTTCTATCCAGAAAAAGCTCAGGCCAATGAGCAGCGCTACACCAAACTGAAGGAGAAGTACTCGATGCTGGTTCAGAGCCATGCCGACCTGCTGAGGAAGGTGAGGAAGACGAGTCTTACTCCGTCAAGTTCAATCAAATCCTTCTGTGTCCATGTCCCCTCCTAAAAAAAAAAAAACATCCAAGTTTAATTAACTTCTGTCCTCCAGCTGTCCTTTTTGTAATTCCCCCAAGCTGAAGATCCAGCCTCGGTCCTGATTTATTTTGGTGTGTGTGTGTGTGTGCGCGTGTGCGTGTGCAGAACGCAGAGGTCACCCGGCAGATGACGGTGGCTCGGTCAGCACAGGACGAAGTGGATGCAGTGAGGAGAGAGATGCAAGAGAAGGTGAAGGCCGCTCAGGAGGTTGCAGACAGACAGGTGAGTACGACATAAATGTTGTTATCGAGTCAGGTGCTTTCAACTCTGATATGCAGTCAAATGATTGGCTGTTTAGTCCACCAGTGCTGAACCACACTCCTGTAGGATGCTGTAGGGCGGCTGTAGCTCAGGGGGATGAGTGGTCATCCCGCAACCACAAGGTAGCCAGCTCGATCCCCAGTCCCCCCATAGCTCACATAGCTCCCCGGGCGCCTCACAGGGCTGCCCACTGCTCCCTATCCAGGGATGGATCAAATGCAGAGAAGAATTTCCCCAAGGGGATTAATAAAGTGCATGTTTCTTTTTTCTTTTTTCATGATTAAAATAATGAGGTAAAGATTGGATTTTGGGGGGGATCCTCAGTGCAACCATTTAGCTACAAAAGGACCAAAATTTGACCTTTTGATAAAAGTTGTTCTGTTAATGGTGTTCAAACTAAGCTGTTGTGAGGTGTCTAAAGTGAGCTTTTTGACTGGTCTTGTTCAGGAGAGGGACCAGCTGGAGCAGTTTCAGGAGCTGCAGAGAGAGCTGGTGTCCAGCAGGACAGAGCTGGACTCCCTGAAGACCACCGTGGCCTCGTCACAACAGGTCACTCTCCTCTCACGAAATGTCTCTTTACGAAGTTGCTGTGAAAAGTTACTAATTCATAATGGCCCCAATTTAAAATAGATAATAACGCCTGCTGCGGGAAAGAAAGTGTGAAAAGATTAATGATGTGGAACCTTTCACTTACAAATCTGGGTGATCCTAATGGAGCACAGTCTGGATAAAATCTAAAAATGGGCTGCTCACATTATGCCCTTCTTACTCTAGTCATAGACTCCACTTTTGTAGTCTTAGTTACACCTTTGGTGCACCGTCCTGTGTTTGTCAAAGGTTGACAGTATGGATTACCCATTTATGGGACCCGTTTTCTGAAACATGAACCCAGAACAATTAAGCCCAATTAAGTATACCGGTTTCAAATTTCCAGACGGTATGAATTTTTCATATACCGTGATACCGGTGGTGCATGGCCGTAACGATTGTTGTCGCTCTTCGGCAGGCAGCAAAATGTAATGTTCACAGCTGAGGGCGCAGGGGTCTGATCTACTTACATGTCAGGGTTATAACTTTAGTCATGGTTAAAACTTTATAACAACAATTAATAACCCACAACTAACGCTCTTTAACAGCGCAAAACACCACGACACAACAGTTTGTGACACATAAACAATTTGTAACACTAATAATTGTACATTTATAAAATTACACTGCCGAACTGCATGCTGGGTACAGCTCGCCCACTATCATGAAACTCCGTCACCACAGGAAGAGACAGACGAGCTGTACCCAGCATGCAGTTCGGCGGTGTAATTTTATAAATGTACAATTATTAGTGTTACAAATTGTTTATGTGTCACAAACTGTTGTGTCGTGGTTATAGTATATAACATACTATATACCATACATATACCTGTATCAGGCTGTTCACATTGTGATTACACTTTCCCAACTTTCACTCCATCCATTTCCATTTTCTTGTCATTTGTTATGTCATCTCATCTTCGTCAATGACTGTCCTTCCCGAAGCAACATCTCAAACACATCCAGTTTCTGACCGAATCGATATGCTGATACAAATCTTTGGCATCGGCAAATCGGGGTTCAGCGTGAGGAAATTGCAGCACAATAGATTTCATCCTCTACTCTTTCCTGTTGATCCTCTTTCGGCCTGTGTTTGTCATTTTGGCAGAGCCCAGAAGCCAAGTTGATGTTTGTAACAGGCGACGAAAGGCATTCCTTAAAAAGGAGAGACCAGAATGAAAACACAGAAGCTGTAAAATCTTGTCCAAACAGCTGCTTGAGCTTGTGCTTGGTTCCTCGCTTCAGTGTACTCCCGCTAGCAAAAATTGATCTGCAGGAATATTTTGACGGGGATAATAAGGGGAGAGACAGTTCAGTAAGCCATGGATTCATGCTATTAACACTCACAACTCCATTGATTGCTCTCGACTCCCTTTTCCTTCCTGTTTCAGATGTTGCAGCGTACCCTCTCATCTGTCTCTGCCTCCCACTCCTGGCGTCCCACTCTTGTTGCCACTTCTTATCAACTCTGTCACTCTTCCTGTCCTACTACTCCTCCATCGTCCCTCTAATCTCCATAGTCCTTTTCACACAGCCCACGCTTTATCGTCGCTGTCACATGCTTTCAGCTCTCGCTAGCTCCTGCCGAACAGTTTACGTCCATATTCTTAATCTTGTTTTTTTTCTTTATTTCTCTAAATTTCTCGCTTTCTGTCGGACCTGCTGGGACTCAGGCTGTAAGTCTCACACTTGTTTTTCTTACCATGCACTCACTACTGTGTATTTAAATAGTTAATTGTCCAAACATTTTATTTCACAAACTTCCAGTTCACAGGATCTGATGTAACTCTTCACTCTGTTGCCACAGTTCGTGTTTGTTGTTTTGCAGCCAAGTTGCACAACCGCAGCTTGCCAGTGTTCTTTTGATTGTAAACTTGGCCTCAACATAAACCTCTCTGGAGACTGTACGCCCCTCCGCCAACTTAAATGGAGGCAATATTGTTATAATCAGTGGCCGGTGGTGAAGTGAGGTTTTTTTTACTTATTGTGTGGTCAGAGCACTCAAACCACATCCTGAAATGTCATGTCAGCCCAGTATTATCCTAACCATGTCTTCCTGTGGATTCATTGTTCCTCGTAACCATCTTCTTTTTTTTTTTTACCCTTCCATTTATTCGTCCATGTAGTCGAGTGAGGTGCTCAGCACCCAGCTGGTCGCCCTGGAGTCTGAAAAGGTGGAGCTGGTGCAGTCCTTGTCGAAGGTGGAAACGGAGCTGGCGGTCCGCGGGGAGGAGCTCGAGCGAGTCCAGAGCTCGTTGGCGACTGAGAGGGAGAGCGGGGTGAAGACGGCAGAATCTCTGCAGAATCAGCTCAATGAGAAGGTGACGAATTGTCTTTTTAACCATTATCTTTCCTAATTAACTTTCTTAATTAGCTGCAATAAATCAAGCAGATGTTTCGGTTGCAAGTGAAGGACCCAGCACGTCAATGAACGTCTAATTAATTTTCACATTTGGACCCTCTGGCATTTCTAATAAAGGCTTGTGTGATAAGTTCTGTGTGTATTTGCGCCCACAGGAGAGCAGGGAGCAGGCGTTGGAGAGCCAGCTGGTCGCAGCCCGCTGGTCCAGTTTGCAGGGAGCTGTGGAGGAGGCAGAGAAGATCATCCAGGATTCGTTGGCTCAGATAGACGACCCGGTGCACATCAGCTGCACCAGCTCCGCAGGTCAGAGCAGCTGTGATAGGATGCTAATTAGCCCTGTGTGTAGTGATGTTTGTGTGCATGCTCACATGTTTGTCTTAACTCCCATGGCCCTCTTTGTTTTATTTTATCTCTGCAGACTACCTAGCATCCAGATGTCAGGCCTCTTTAGACTGTATGGACCGACTCCATTCTGCCAGAGAGGCCTTCCTGGCTGACAACACAGGTGAGCGTTTGGCTTTGTAAAGGTGAGCGTTAGATGTAAAGATGTGTATAAGTACATGCCTACTACATGCCTTTTTATTAAAAAAATGTCGCTACTCAACATTGTCATGAAGACTGTCGTCACCAAACACACAGGCCCTGCCTCTCCCTTGTTTTGGCTGATTTTGCCCAAGTTGCAGCTGAGGGAAACTCTGCAGGGAACTACTATGTGATATCACCACTTTCTGAACTAATATACAAATGATAATGATGTAGGTGCAACATAATTAAGAAGTAAGTGAGTGTAGCTTTCAATCAAGTATGGTCTGTGCAGAGTCTGTACATAACAATTGTGATTTTAAAGCTAATTCCTTACTGAAAAATAAGTTTGACCTCTTGTATCTATTTTAAGGTAATATACTGTATTAACGGCGAATGGCCGTCCTAAATGCTCAGTTGGGATAAACAATGTTAATTCCTTGTACACATTTTTAAGAGATCATTCCAACCATAATCATATATAAATACTAGCAACAACAACAAAATGAAACAAGATAAAATTGTGATTTTAAGTGACCAATAGGTTTGATTTCATATTATTTGTTTGTCTAGATGTATCTGAGCTGGTACGAGTGGTGACCCAGTGTGGCCACCTGGTGGGCGACACCATCGTTCAGGGTAGTGCCACCTCCCATATGGTGCCTGTGGAGCAAGCTGAAGGTAAGTGTGTGTGTGTGTGTGTGTGTGTGTGTGTGTGTGTGTGTGTGTGTGTGTGTGTGTGTGTGTGTAACAGAGATAGAGATTGTACTCTCCACCTCACTCGTGATATTATCTGTGGGCCCAGACATGTACACGTTCTGACATGTCTGTAAGTAGTTCATACCTCCTCATGTGTTATACATGTGTAGAGTAAAGTTGGGTGATTTAAGTGAAAACAATTTTCTCTATAATTTCCTGGGATGAATGTTAATGTTAGTGTGTAATCTTCCTGGTTATACCTCCTATCGGTCTATATCTGAACAGCCAAATTCTGCTTGGACAAAACAAAGTTGCTGACTTCATTCAGGAGTAATGTCTGTGGGATTTAGCTTTCTTTGTAGACGTTGGCAGCCCAGGCAAGTATCAACATGCCTAAATATAATAGAGCTTTGGCCAGCAGTCTTATTACTGCACCAAACCCAAAAAAATAAAACTGGGTCAAACTTAAGCGGCGTCTATAGCTGTGGCTCTGATGAGCCTGTGTCTGTCTATACTGTACCGAAACATTTGAATAAAGAATGTGTAAGTACAGTTTGATGCAAATCAGCTGGCTGTCCTGCATCTACAAAAAATAAAAGCAGGCCGACAGCTGTAGAGGTAGTTTTGGTTTCTTCTTGTCCTCTCATCCGAGTGGCTGTTTCAGTTTGTTTGCCTGAGAAGTCAGAATAATTAACACTACAGCTGCAGCAACTAGTGGCACTGTTAAACATCAAGTTTTTACACAGAGTTTACACAAGACAAAACATGGTATTTTAATAGAAAAGGCCATTGTGGATTTTCTGCTGTGTTTTACTCCATGCAAACCTATAATTAGTTTATTCTGTGTGTATTCTGTAGGTTTAATACTGGTGCAGCTCCACACATTGATATCATATCATAGATGTCCGACACTAAATTGGAGTGCAACTAACAGCTCCAGGAAGTTCAGAAATCTCTTGATTACATTATTGTGCAGAAGCTTGACGCTCCAAACTGCAAAGTGGTTGTGTTGCATGCACATACATCTTCACTAAACCATCCGAGGTGATGGGAGAAACATTCAGTTGTAGCTTTTAGAATCTGCTGCTTTCGTATCGTACGTAAGTGTGCGTGTCATCTAGTAGTTGGGTTTGTAGTGTTTCATCTTTATTCATCCAGTTTGTGTAATTAATCTATTTGTGTGTCAGTTCAAATGGATAACAATTTAGGAAATCAGACTTATCAGTGTGTTTTTTCTTTCCGTGTATGTTTATTTATTTAAATGACATGCCTCCTCTCTCTGTCTCTGTCCCTGTCAGCCCTGTCAGAGAGCGTGAAGGTGTGCGGGGCTGAAGCTCTGGCTCTGCTGGGCCAGATGAAGCAGCAGAGCAGCCTGTCTGCAGCTGACAACGGCAAGCTGAGGGCGGCTCTGGAGGCCGTCCTGGCCACTGCAGAGGTCCATACTTCATACATACATATACACACATACTAGTGTTTGCACTAGAGTTTCTGAGTTTAATTTAATCTAGACCGTGATTTAAAAAAGTTAAATTTGTTTACTTTAATACTGACTTCAGTCTCTCTTGTTCTGTCTTTCGGTCAGAAACTGCGTCCTCGAGGTTTGGAGCTACAGCAGGGGGAGCTGGGAGATCTTGTGGAGCTGGAAATGGCCGCCACTTCCGCTGCTGTGGAGACAGCGGCTGCCAGGATAGAGGTGTGTGTGTGTGTGTGTGTGTGTGTGTGTGTGTGTGTGTGTGTGTGTGTGTGTGTGTGTGTGTGTGTGTGTGTGTGTGTGTGTGTGTGTGTGTGTGTGTGTGTGTGTGTGTGTGTGTGTGTGTGTGTGTGTGTGTGTGTGTGTGTGTGTGTGTGTGTGTGTGTGTGTGTGTGTGTGTGTGTGGCGGCTCTTTTTCTAAGCTGTGTAAAAACATTGTCCCTTGTTTCACTTTCCAGCAGTATTAACTTCAAAGTGTCTTTTTTTTTCTGTGGATCCCAACAGGAAATGCTCAACAATTCTCGAGCAGTTGATACAGGAGTCAAGATGGAAGTCAATGAGAGGTAATGCACCGCTTCAGACCGAAATCCCTTTTACCGTCACAATAATCGCAAACTGTCACCTCAAATTAACTGAATACTTAAAGAATATTGCACCTAAATGAGATTCAGGAGAGTGAAAATGTACAAGAAAGATCAACCTCATTATGCTTCCAAGAAGTTGTAATTTTCCTGTAATACAACTACAATTCACCCACAAACAAATGTTTTCTCTTTCTAGGACTTCATCTTAGTTCCCTTTGTATTAACCACAACTTAACCGCAAACTTGAACAACACTCACCTCTGTGGTTAAAGAAAAAATGAAATAGCCTGAAAAAAAAAAAATGTTAGGTAGACACAGGAAGCCCAGCCACCTGTGATGTTTGTGAAAGACCTGACCACAATATTTAATCGTTTCCAACAATGGCAAAAAACTGGAAAAGGAAATGGAGATGCTTTCAGACAAGGCAGCAAGAGTTACATAATGTTTCAGTGAAGTCGCACACTGAGGGCTGACGTGCAAGGAATTTCATCAGTTCTGCCACAAAGCGAATGCAAACTGTGAAGTCTGAAGCCAGTGTGACACGTAATGTTTGTCTGCTGCGTTTCATCCATGCAAACCTATAATTAGTTTCTTCAGTGTGTATTCTGTAGGTTTAATACTGGTGATGTCATTCCTTTTTCACTGGAGCAGCTCCACAATGATATCATAGATGTCCCACACCAAATTAGTTTATACGGCTCCAGGAAGTTCAGAAATCTCTTGATTGCGTTATTGTGCAGAAGCTTGAAGCTCCAAATTTCAGGGATTTTGTTGCATGCACATAAATGAACCATCCAAAGTTGCATGAGAATCCGTTCAGTTGTAGGTTTTAGATTGTGCGTGTCGTCTAGTAGTTGGGTTTGTATCTTTTCATCTTTATTCATGCAGTCTGTGCAATTATTCTATTTGTGTGCAAATGAAGCCAATTAGACTTTTGTTTTCTACGCTCTATCTACGACGTAATTATTAATGTAAAAAATCAGTTGTTTTCACAGTAACGACTGCACCAGTGCTGCTGTGAGAGATAATTATGAAAAGAGACAAACAACTACTGCAGCTTCAAATCATTCATTGAGAATTTAGGTCAGTGGTGCATTGATTATGCAATAATTAGACGGGGGGAACTAACAGTGAGGAAGCTGCTTTGTTTTTGTATTGAGCACCATCTTTTAAAATTGGATGAAATGGTGAGATCAGTAACAGCTCTAGACCGTCACTGAGTCGGTGTTTGTTTCCTCTGCTCTGTCGCCCCATGCAGGATTTTGGCCTCCTGCACAGAGCTGATGCAGGCGATCAAGCAGCTTGTTTTGTCTTCCAAAAATCTGCAAAAGGACATTGTGGAGAGTGGCAGGGTGAGTTTCTTCTTCTTCTGCATTTCAATGAGATGGAGGGCATATTATTAACAGATTTCTCACCATAGGTAGCATAATGAACAGTGTACACCAGAATAATATGTACTGTAATTAAGTAATGATACTTGAGCCATATAATGATACAGTGTTAATAATAGTAAGTATACTATTAATATATATCATAGATATACTATCTTATATAAACATAGTATAGTGTAGCAGTATAGCAGAATATAAAAAATTAAAAAAACAGAATTTATAACCATGAAACAATACCTTGCTACCTATTATTAGCCACTCCTTACAGTCTCACACACACTCAACAAAAGCTTTTCTTATTTCCTCCTTTGTCCACCAGGGGGCAGCCTCCATGAAGGAATTTTATGCCAAGAACTCCCGCTGGACTGAGGGCCTGATCTCTGCCTCCAAAGCAGTGGGATGGGGCGCCACAGTCATGGTGTAAGTGTCCGTCCTCCTTCCTTCTTACCGCCGAGTATAAAAGTGTTGTCCTGAAGGATGAAAGGGGTGACCTTTACGCAGAAATAACTAAAGAACAAACAAAACAGTAAATCATGTCGTGAGCCTAGAAGGTCATTCATAAATCAGGTGGTTCCTGCTGTGCTGTGAACAAAGTGGTCTTAACCTCCACGTGGTGTCATTCCAGAGATGCTGCTGATCTGGTGGTGCAGGGCAAAGGGAAGTTTGAGGAGTTGATGGTGTGTTCACATGAAATAGCTGCCAGCACAGCACAGCTAGTTGCTGCCTCTAAGGTGAGCAATGAATGCATGTTTTTTTTTTTATTCTGTCGGTGTCTAAATGGTAGCTAACAGAGGAATACAGCTGTGAGCAGAGTTCTCATGTTGTAGAGCTTATGTCTCTTGAATTGTTGCTGTTCTCCCTCTCCAGGTAAAAGCAGACAAGGACAGCGGCAACCTGCAGCGCCTGCAGAAGGCGTCCCGGGGCGTCACACAGGCCACTGCAGCTGTCGTGGCCTCCACCAAGTCTGGGAAGTCCCAGATTGAAGAGAAAGGTGAGAAAGTTAGGATTGTTTAGTTCATTGTGTTGAATGTTTGGGCTTTATTTGATCATAATACAAAATGTCCAATTGTTTTTAGGGAGTTCAAAGCTACAAGTTGAAATAAAAACTTTAAAACCTTAATTTGTTGTTTGTGTCCAGATACAATGGACTTCTCCAGCATGACTCTCATACAGATCAAACGGCAGGAGATGGACGCACAGGTAAGCAGCAGCGGAATACAGCAAATATATCAACTATAGTAAGCCACAAAGAGTTGAGCCCTAAAAATATGCTTTAAATTAGGTAGGGTAGTAACTGCAGTCCAGGAAAGTGCTCTGCATTTAATTGAAAACAAGGAAAATTCTCTCTCTCTCATTTAGCCCACAACACGAGGACATCTTATTTTAGAAATGAATTATTTAATAATCTATCACGACGGAGTTTATGTCTAAAGTTTCCACATCAGTATATAAAGATGTATTGTTCTTCGTCCACTGAGAGGGCCCATATGAACACTTCACTCTGTGTTGTGGCTCTGCTCCCCCGACACTGAAAGAAAAACACAGAAAGGTCTGGACCTGCTCACACACGCGTCCCATTGTTGGATAGAGTCCCTCTGTTTGAAGTGTGTTTTTCTGAACCACAAACCTGTATGAATAATGATTGTTTAACTGGGCTTTGGAAAGCACAGACACAAGGATATTTGGAGAAAAATAATATAAGCTCTGTCCAACTTAATTTAGCCTTGATGACATTTTTGTATAAAAAAAAAGTTAATTACATTTAAAATGAAATTAATTGTATATGAAAATCAAATCAAAGGAAAAAAGATAAAATAATGATCAGTAATTTCATCAAGTGTCTTGCATGAGACCCAAGAAAAAACATTATAATATTTGTTCCCTCACAATCTGCCTCCATGCAACTGTATGTGACCGTGAGGAGGTATTTCATGGTTTGCAGGGAACTGACGTTTGTGTTTTTCGTCTGCTTGCGTCCGTGTTTCCTCAGGTCCTGGTTCTGGAGCTGGAGACTCGCCTGCAGAAGGAGCGTGAGCGTCTCGGCGAGCTGAGGAAGAAACATTACGAGCTGGCCGGAGTAGCAGAAGGCTGGGGCGAGCAACAAGAGGGTAAGGCAGAGGACAACCTCTACGGAGTAAATATACCCCAGAATATTGCAGTGAAAATAAGTCAAATGAATCCGTCTCTTTGAATACAACAGGTTGACCTGCCACTGCTGTCCAGCCCCTCCTCCACCAGAAGACCGGCTTCTGTCTGCCTCCATCTATTTATACACTTTTCACCCTCTTTCTCCCTTGTTTTCTTCTCTCTCTCTTTTGTTTGTTTGTTTGTTATCGAAGCCAAATTAAACGGTGCTTCTTTTCTAAACCTGCCCATGTCCAATGGTTCAGCGACAGGGAGGAACCAGTAGATGTGAGGAGTGGAAGGTGTGTGGGTGGGGGTACCCGACGTCGTGGTGTCCCACCGCTCCATGCCGTGCCTCTCCTCCAGGACTCTGTTGGCAAAACGCTGTCAAAGTGAAGTGGACCCGTTCTACGGAGTATTTATTGTCTTTTTCTTGCCCGGTTTTTAACAACGGCACTCCGTCGAGGAGTCACAATGGAGACACAAAGAGCACAAGTTCTTCTCAAGACATCCTAGGAAGCACCGCACAAGGGCCAAACTCTCAACAGTAATAAGAATGACTGTTCTTGCCCACTCCCCATTCCTAAAAATCATGTCTCTGTGTAACGTAGATGGCATGCCTGCTCTCCTACTAAAACAAGTGTTGTCAGCTTGTAAGACTGTCTATCTGTCCTAATCGCCCCCCTAGTTTCTTCCTAATCTTTCCTCACTGAGTTATCACCTTAACAAGTCCATACCGCTTCACTGCCTGGTTCACTGGACTTTCTGCCTTTCACCTCTCTACCATTAACGACCGTGACTGTTTACTAGAGCCGACCCTCTTTTTCTTTTAACAGACGCTTGGAAACTCTTAAATCCGCTCCAAAATCGGGAGTACTTTCAGAAAAGGAAAGTTGTACCGCTTGTTTTTTTCTCTCTCAACAGTCTTCTCCCCGTGAGCTTCGTCAGAGGTAGTGGTGCATTGTGGGAAAGACTGATTAGAGTGAAAGTTGTTCCCCAAACTCTAAAGAGATGGGGTAATTTTTTTTATTTCCCCTTTTATTTTGGTTAAAGGTAGGGGAAGAGGAAGGAAAACCTCCTCCCTCTAAAGCAATAGCAGTTTAAATCTGGCAGATAAACCACCAGTTGTTAGATAAAGTTTCAGACCCTTATTGGTGCATACAAAAGTCGGTCCCTTCAACGGATCTGTCACAGGAGCAGCGGCTGTGGAGGTGCATCATGAACTGCTAACGGTGTCGTCTTCTGGTCGTTCGCTCGATTACTTCCTGGAGACGTTGTGACGCGGCGAGGATGATAAACCGCTGAGGGGTTTTCAGAAGAAAGGACTGCCCTCTCAGCCAGAGAAAATCTGCAGTAGCAACAAACGGAATTCCTGAAAAAGTTTGAAAGTCTGACTCTACTGTCGGGACGTTGAAAGCTGCACAACCCCCTTGTTCATGAACTCATCTCCTGCCTCTTCAAACACCCTGCAGGACTGCAGTTTTATAAACCCGTCTCTAACTAACAGTCTGCATTGCCAGGACCACAATGGACTCTGAAGTGTGCAGCACATGACTGCAGTGTTTACACTAGCTTCCTAAAGACCAAGTAGCTGTGTACATAAACTACAAGCCTTTTGACTTTTGTTGGGGGGAAAATATTTTTGCTTTCGTTTAATCTAAAAGCATTCAATAGCATAACTTTTTCTTTTTTCTTTTTTGCATCTCTCCAAGTAAGGATTCAGTTTAATTTAATTATGAATAGTGCACTTGCTAGCCACAGGAGGGGAGAGATTGTTATTTAACAGAAGGTCCGACTGAGACTGATGGACTGACCTTTAACCTGTTGCCAGTGGACTTTGTGAGCAGACTGATAATGCCTTTGTGCAAACCATGAGATGAGTAGGCATCCGCTTGATTTCTTCTTCCTGTCTGATGACGGCCATGATGATTCTCTCTCTGTGTCTTAACATACTTTGTTTTGACGCTCTGCTTCAGCTGTGTATCAAAAAAAGGAAAAAAAAAACACTGGTTTATTTAACAGACGCTGGTCAAATAGTATTTGCCAATAATTCTTAAAAACTAGTTCTAAACCACTTGCAGAAGCAGATTGGTGCGTCAAAAGAGAGAAAAGTGTTTTATTAGTCAGACTTTGAAAATCGTGTTTGCATTTGACACCACCCATCTGCTGCCCCAAGCAGGTTTAACAAACAGCAAGTATTAATTGCATTACTGTTGGGTCCAGGTCTCTCTGTATTTAATAATGATTTTAGCTGTGTTCTGTCACTTCTTCCACACCTGGGTAGCTGATTTCATGAGAAATTGGAATGTAAAACAACAACAAAAAGACACATTTTATACGGTATTTCAAGTGTTTAGAAAGATGAATTGAATGCACCTTGAGGGTTGTTTGGTTGTATTTTTACCCAAATATTCTTTATTAATCTCTCTCTCTGTCTCTCTCACTCTCTCTCCTCTCTTGGGTCTGTGTCTGTAGTCCTACCAGCTCAGCCAGCCTTTCAAACTGCCTCACACTGTAGTCAAAGAGAAACAAATACTCACATAGCAACATTGAAATATGTCTTTGTATGATATACTAAAACTATGTTGGTGGGTTTGTTTTTATTTTTTCAGTTTTTAAAATAAATATTTCAACTCAATAATACAGACCCAGATATGACTGTGGTTCTTATGTCAGACAAGTCGGCTACAGTCTGCTGTCATGAAACGTAATTAATGAAGTGGAAACGCGTTACCTCGGCTAGTTGAGAGCACTGTTCTGTCTCTGCCGTTTCACCAGATGCTTTCTGTTTACATAAAAGCTTACATAATTACATAATCGCTGATTGATAAATTGCTTCAGCCACTGTTTTTTTTTTTTTATGAATCATCTTACCTGCTGATGCCACAACAATAATTAATAGACGTTGCATTTCATATTTATTTTGCATGAGATAATATGTAAGTTTATGTGATTAATGCAAATGTTTTTAGTGCAGATACAATAAGGGGTGCGTGTGCGTGTGCGTGTGCGTGTGCGCGTGCGCGTGAGCAAGAGGCTCAATAGCTCTTTTAACCTTACATCTGAGCAGAGCTAAAATCCTAATGCACCTAATTGATTTTTTTGGGTGGGTGCGATTCTTTTCCAGTAAAAGCATTGACTCATGCAGTTCAAAGTGCTTTCTATTTCAAATAAGATATTGTCAAATTAGAGAAACTCCAACCTGCTCGCTCTTCCAACAGCAGATGCACCCCATGCACAGACGCGTTCGAGGCAAGGAGTAAATAAATCAGGCCAATCTGAAACCACTGTGCTGAGATTACAGAAATCCCTAATCTGGGTTGCTCCAGGATCAACCACATCCTCTGATAAAGAGTCTTATTTCCTCGTATCTGCAGTGCAAGGCTCTAACAGAAAACTCAAGATGATATATTTAGAACGTTTTATTGTTTTTTTGCACTTTAATCCATCAATAATATCAGACTGTTATTGCTTGTTAACTGTGCAGTTAACAAGCCACACCTGCTGTCAGGTAGACCAGGTGTGCCTCGTTAACCGCCAGCTAGGGCCATAAACGTGAAAAGCAGCAGTAGATTAGAAAGTCCAGTGATGTAACAGTGTTTGAACAACAAGACTGAACTGTTGCTGCAGAGATTCAGGTGGTCAATTACAGTGATGTGTGGTTTTTGAGGATTAATCAAATGTTGTTTCTTTTATCTAGAGACTCTCAGACAGTTGGCAGGTGAATGCAATTAATGTGTATTAACTTCCTGGTGGGGTAGAAAAGTAGGTTGGGTCTGTTTAGCTAGATGTCCAATGTCATCATTAGTACAAAAACTACTTCTGGAGTATTTTAAAAGGCCCACAGGTGTTCAGGTGTTTTCAATCAGTTTTTCCGATGTGTAATAAGTTTCTTTAGGTTGAAGGTAACGTTTGAGATTCGCTGGGATATATTGAACTAATATGAATTACTAAAGGTTCTCTAAATGATATTTGGAGCATATCACCAAACAAGTATTTGCTATATGTAAAGATATAGTGGTGTAATAATTACCGGACAGAGAATGAAGTTGCTTTACAAATAAAAAAAAAAATACATTTAAAGTCGGATGCTTTTCCTTTAACCTTCAATTGGACTGTAAAAAAAATAAATAAAAGTTAATGAAATTAATAATCAATTAAAATGAATTACAGCTATGGATTTTAGTAGAAATAATGGAATACTTCATCATCCCTATTTTCCTGACTTCCTAGCATTAGCTTGCCAGTTAAAATGCTTTGTGAGCGTTTAAACAGCAGCGCTGCAGCCTGCCAGCACACATGAGGAAAATTATTAAAGAGTACTGGAAATAAAGTATTTATTAATGTAATCAACCAGTTGGTGGAGAAACACAAGCGTATCTTTATACTTATTTTTACAGTCCATTTTCCATAATTTAAAAAATAATTATGCGTTATGTGTATTCCATTATA
This sequence comes from Myoxocephalus aenaeus, assembly GCA_038501785.1. Taxonomy (NCBI): domain Eukaryota; kingdom Metazoa; phylum Chordata; class Actinopteri; order Perciformes; family Cottidae; genus Myoxocephalus; species Myoxocephalus aenaeus. The sequence continues at coordinate 962,495 of JBAMJR010000180.1, read as the reverse complement.
TTATCACATCTGATAACATCATCTTACATTGTCTGTCTGCTTTACGTCATTGTTCAAATCATAAATTGAGTCAGCCCAAAAACTTTATGTCCCCTTTTTAAAGTTACAATCTTGAAGATCTCAGTTGTATTCTCTTTGGCGGCACCTCTGGCCATAAGTGGTGACTGCAGATATGTTTTGGGGTCTCACTGCCCATAGAGTGCTATACTTTAATTTTTCTGGGAATGTCGGCAGAATTCATAATACTGCAAATGCATGGGCTTTAGTGGGCCATAGGCTCAATCTGTTGATAGATAGTGATTTACCGGACATGTAAATTAAAATCCATGAGATTATTACTTTAAAATGAGTGATTGTACTCATTTTCCTCCAATGACACCAGACTAAGAGTACACATATTGGTTTTAATCCGCCAGGCTGAAGGAGTTCCCCTTTATGTTCAGTATCTGTCATGTTATGTATCACTTCATGTTGACATTGAGCAGGGAGCAGGCTGCCTCTGCTCTTCTTTAAATGTAGTACAGTATGCAGTGGTGTTGTTTTGCTCTGTGCTGCTGTTTTGCCACATGGGTAATGTGGTGGGTGGTGCCTGTGAACCACTGAGCTATTTTTAGTCTCTGCAGTCCTGAGCTCGGCCGCCTTACAGCAGGTCTCCTGGCAGCTGCATCAGAGTCTGCGTTTGTTTCCCTTCTGCTCTCCAACACGAGCGGAGTCCAGCAGGGACCGACCAGCCTCACGTACATCTGCTTTGAATCAGCAGGTTCACTCACAGGTACAGGTGGATTGTTCAGAGTCACTCGTGTGGACAGAAATTGACCTCGAGAACAATATAGGCTGCACAGACGTTCACTTCTTCTTTGAAGGATCATATTTGTTAATGTATTTCATTAATGTGTTTTATTAATGCATCCCATCTTTTATTTTATTGATCTCTGCAGACCAAAATATAATCAAAGGGCAAATAATAAAATAAAAATCTCGATCCTATCTATCTAGTCCTTTTTGGTCATCAAGTCCTAAAAATTATATTTTGTCAAAAGTGGAAACTAATCTGTAATTGCGTTCAGATTATTTTAACCTGTTTCCATTAAAAACTTGTTTTTCAAAACATTTATTATCTGTGTTTCCAAAAAAGAAAAGGAGATAGCTGCACTGAAATCATGAACAATTAAACTTGACTTTACAAATGACCTGAAACAAGAAAAGAAATGGACTTTTTCTTTTTTACATAATGAAAACATTGACGTCATATGATCTCTATCACAACAAAATAACAAGCAGACTAGGCCTACATTATATGTTCAGTTCTCCAAGAATAATCTTGGCTTCAACATGCAGAATTTCCATTCCCACCAATTATATTTTATTATACTTTCCTCAAACTAAGTTATGGTATAAGTATAAACTTGATAGAAGCGCCACAATGAGGATTACAGATTCAGAGATAACATGTGATTGTGTGTCTGAGCAGGATTCAAGGCCAGATTGCTTCACTGTGCACTTTAGTGTTATTCCTCTTCTTAGCCGTGCTTACTAACTGGATTAAGTTGGACTTTGGTCCCAATGAAAACAGCTAAAATATACAGAGAAACATTTCACCAATGTTTAATTATCGCTCGGATGTTTTGATTAGAATGAATTACCTTTTCTTAAGCATCCGTTTTCCAGAGAAATATGTGGTGATTTTGCAGCCCGTGAGACTCGGATGACTGATGCGTTTCTGAGACAAAAGCTAAACACGTCAATTGCCTCACTCCAATTGTTTACCATAGCTTGAAAAGCTCTGGGACGCAGCTTCAGTTCCTGAGAGGTCATTGGAGGGAATCTCTTATTAGAGACTGCACTTGTTGAAAAAATAAATCTCCCATAAATCACTGGTGGATCCTGGGCATGTAATGAGCCACACTGCAGAGGAATTCACCTGAAAGGAACCCTTGTGTCTGAATGCGCTTACTTTTTATGTGAGGGTTTATCTGAGGTGTCATCACTCAGGCCGCCCCCATTGAGGGCCTTTTTGAATGCATTGTTTTGTGCTGGCCTTGCACATTGCTCTCTATAGCGGGGCTGGCCACGGCCCGCTTTTGAGTGCCTGATATAGATATGAGGTCATGGGATGAGGAAAAAAGCCTTCCCCTCTCTCCGCCGAGGCCTGTCGGTACTTCTACCCGGGTAAACAAACAAACGGGGCACTTTGTATCTCTTAGGGGCCAATGATTCCCCTCAAAAAAGAAGGAGGAGCCACAAAGGCAGATTTTAAATGCTGGTACAGAAGATCCCCCGGGGATGCTTCAGAATGATCATCGATATCTGGTGCCACTTAGGTGTAGCCAACAGCAAAAGCTTTTAGAAGAGAGCGTAGCACTGTTTAAATTGAATGAAAATACACAAAAAAAAGATATGCAGCGCTCTCATGAAGCAGCGGGTTGTTGCTCTTTGTGATCCGAGTCAACAGACTTCAAGAAGAATTGTCAAGCATTTGTGTTGTCTCAGTGATACAGCTGTAAAAGTAAATTAAAGCAATTAATCATGGACAGCCGCCGCATTACATGGCATGGCTGCCATTTGTATTATTATTTTCCCTTCACCAATACTGAAGTGTCTTAGTGTTGGTTTTGTGTGTGTGACTCTGTGCTTGTTTGTCTGTGCATGATGGATGATCACTCTGTGAGCCATTAGGCTTTAAAGAGACGTCTGTGTGAGTGTGCTCCTGAGCTTCTGTATTAATGAGGACCTTGTGAAAATACAAGCAGTAACGGTTAAAATGAATAGGGATATATGCTTTTCCACTTCCATGCCAAGAGTTAGGTGAGAATATGAATACCACTTTAAAAGCTGTGCAGTAAATAGGAAGCTGGAGCCAGCAGCCCTGAAGTTATATTTTATTTTATTAATCTGTACCAAAAACTAAGTGGAACAATGTTAATGGAGACCGCAGGAAGTTACTGGCCAAGAAATAGCTTTGCACACCACTCCCTGGAACAAAAAAAAATATTTTTACAAATTTTTTTTTGTACAGATTAAACAAATACAATATAATGTGTATTAGTGATATAGTATTAGTGATTTTGTTACCTTTTCATAGCGCGAGGCTCAATGCTAAGCTAACCATCTTAATATTTAACACACACACAAGTGGTTTTGATCTTCACAGCTAACTATCCCTTTAAGATTTGGTCTTGATTTTGAAGATAATGGTTAAATTTAAGGAGGTTGTTGGTGGCGTTAAAGATAAAAGACACAATGTGCAACAGTATAGTATCCACAGTACAAGTTGTTAGAACTAGTACTAATATAGTATTACATAGACAATTGCTTAATTAATAGATAATAATAATAGATAAACCAATGATTGAAGAATTTGGAGCTATATTTAGGGTCCTTCCATGTATGCAGTTACAACAATGTAGGTGTGTCTGCAACAAGAACCAAGGCCATGTAAGGATTCAAGTGTGTCCTTATTTTCCCTCCAGTCTTTGGTGTGTGTGTGTGTGTGTGTGTGTGTGTGTGTGTGTGTGTGCGCGCGTGTGCGTGTGTGTGTGTGTGTGTGGTAGGGTGGAGATCAGACAGTATGTTGTAGCCTGGCAAACTGAATCTACAGCGTCGCATGTCTCTGCATGCATACCTGATGATGTGTTTTCATCACCATGTCTCCCAGGACGGTAATGATCTCCTTTTAAGTGTCAGATCCTGGAAAGATAAAGAAAAAAACAAATCTACATTTAGCAGCTGGAAATACACATGAATGTGAGCTTTAAACCTTGCGTGGCCCGGATGTGATATTTCCTATTTCCCTGCTGTCACAACATATGTGAACATCTGTAAAAAATCTAGGTCACATTGGGGTACAAATCACGTTGGTTGTTGTGTGTCCTGCTTTGCCAATTTTACACATCAAATATAATCATTACACATGTTTAGTAATCCAGACAGTCGGCCCCTGCCCTACTTTTGCATACGAGAGAGAGAGAGAGACGTAAACATAGACATCAACATTGAGAGGCGGTCAGGTCAATCAAAGAGACGGAGGAGGGGTGGGCAGACCCAGACAGAGCAACCAACTCCTCCAATGCTCGGGAAAAAGAGAGAGAGAGAGAGAGTGACAGCGTTGCTAGGAGACCTCACCCAATGCAAACACAGCACCATCTGCTGCAGTGAGATTTAGAGTGAGTTAGCCAAGTCGGACAGAGAGAGGGAAATCAGTCCAGGAGGATCATTGGAAACAACAGTACAGCGGGAGGACAGGGGGAGGAGGAGGGGCATAACCAGAAGCTTGATTAATGTAAAACTAAAAGGTGACTCTTATAACCATAACCCTCCTCTGCGCACGCACACGCACACACGCACACACGCTCATCCTCAAATACACACAGAAAACACCACGAGCATCATCCTTACGGAGGCGAAATGAAGCGGCTGGTGCTGATGTTGATTTTTCCCTATTTGTAACAGATGATGCACTTGTTACCATGGGGACAATACAATGTCACCATTGGATATCGCAGTTCAGTCGCAGCAGGCTTTGTGCCCACGCTATCTGGGGATGCCTGGTCACTTCACACAAACATCCACCTCATAGTTGCTGTGAACGCCTTATTTTTTTCTCATCATCGTTCTTAAAATAGTGGCTTCCTGGAAGAATGTGATTGTCGTCAGCAAAAGGAAAACATTAACCTTTTATGGTTCAGAGGAGTTATTTATGTCACAGACCATTCAATCTCTTAAATGGCTTCTCCAATCTTACACAAGCTTTTAAATCAAGACAATATATCTGTTAAAACAAGAAACAACTAATTATTGCTCTCACGGATGAAACGCTTAATTTATAAGCAAGAAAACAAACTATTTCTCAGTTCAGTACACTGGATTTTGATGCTACAGCCCTATTTGTGGAAGCTTATGGCAGCTATTATTATCTAACTTTAGATAGACATTAGGTCACAGTCCTACAAAGCCAAAACGCTGTAACTACAATACAGTGGGGGACAGCATGAAAAATTCACAAGAACTAGAAATGGGTCAGAACTAAACGGCAATGATTGTACTAATTTAAACTAGCTGGTGAAATCTCCTTAGTTACAGCTAATTTATTTACTGTTTCCTAGAAAATAAATTTGTATACGCCAATGTCTTAACGATCAAGTTTACAATACCACTTAAAAATGAATGTCTTCACCTGGCTTTGGGCCTTAAAACATTTTAGCATTTAGAACGACACCCTTATTGTCACTTGTGGCCTTGGTGGTCACTGTTAAGCAAAGCTAAAATCTCACCTTAAAGCAGAAGAAAATAACCCTGATAATGTGAACAGGATCATCTTAAATTTGGTTATTCGTAACAGAGAAGGTTAAAAGGCGGAGGCGCTTACTGAGCAGGGATGGTTTAACGATGAAAGCTTCAGAAAGTGTAGGCTCAAGTTTCTTTCAAAATATCACTTGTGAGTGAATCGGCCAATTGAATTAAGGTCCATCATTAAAGTGCGGGACACTTTGAGATTTAAGGCTGCATGAGAAGAAATAAACACTGTATACCATACAGATATCAAGGTGCATTTTATTAGATGAAGATCCAATGATATATAGTCAACATCAGCATCCTCCTTTACAAAAGACATTAAAATTGAAACATTTTCAGTAAAAAAGTAGTATCGTACAGCCAATGTGGGGTACCAGAAAGAAAGCATGACATGACCTAAATCATATTCATTCATTCATCGTATGGATCATAGATAAAACACAATACATTAACACTATGTACAGTCTGTAGCACATTGGTTGACAAGAATGGTAATCCTCATGGTGAATACAGTAAATAGAATATATTCATATATTAAGATCTTTTGTTTACAAAATCATAATACATTATATATATCACAGAGAAAGGCTACCAACAACCTTGGCTTTGAGCGATACACAACCCCTTGTTTCGCAACACTTTGCCCAAGCAAAATTTAGATTTTTTTGTTTGGTCAATATATTGTTGATGGGTGGGTTCTTTGGTTGTGCAGGGTTTAATGTCGCAGCCGCCGCCGACTGAGTGATCAGCTGCTGAGCGTTACTGAAGAGAGTCCTCTGTTTCGGTTTGGTTGCACCCACCATATACAGGGCAACTTCTAGAGCAGTGTTCGCAACAACGGGCAACTATGTGTGACAAACGGGGCAACTAATTTGACTTTACTCTAAACCAGAATCGCGTTTAATCCGAAGAAGAAAGATCTCACAGCTCAAATGGACTGAAGCCAATCGGATCAATTGTTGTATTACATTACAGCCCAAGGTTTCATTGCAACTCTGGTACACACACACAATGTTCTTTTCACAAAAATGGGACGAAGACCGAGCACAAAACTGGTCAGAACACTTGTTTAACTTCATGCATGCATTAACGTTGCATTTCCACGGGATGGATCCTCTCATTTGAAAATAATACATTTCCATCAGAGAATAATAACGCATCCAGCACATTAAGATGAAACGGTAGCATAAACGTACCTGAGCAATGCTTTCCATTAATGTTACCTCAAATGTTACCCAGGTGTCATAACGCAAAGGATGAATGAGGAATATTTGAGAGAACTGAGGTGGAAGAAAAAATAACTAAAACTGGGGCAAAACCTAAGACGATAATATGATGTTGCTGAAAAGAATAAGCGGGTGGGTCTAGTGCATTGCTTCATAATGTTGCCCAGTCGGTTTGTTATGTTTTGTGAGGGCCAGTTAGTGAAGATCAGTGTAACAGCAGTTAAACGGCAGCCATCCCAGACTGAAAGAGAGCCCAAGAGTGAAACCTTTTAAACATATGCATCTACAGTGCACACCTCTGTGGTTATGTATATACCTCGTAACGTCAGTAAAGGTATACAAATTACTTTCTGTATTAATTTCTTTACCATTTGCATTTTCTTTTGGCCCATGAAACCAGTCATGCTTTGACCATTTGTTTGCCAGTTTCTTCAAACCACACTGTTATTTGCACGATAGCAGGGCTTGTGTTAGTATCTGACTGATCACTAGCTGCCCCCCGGCCCGCCTCCCCCAAGCCTGCACAGCCTTGTCACCTTAACTCATCGACCTCCAACAGCAGAAAGATGCTCACAGTGCTCGCAAACCTTTGGGAATCCCAGCCAAAGTAGTTCACCTGAGACACGCTTATGTTGTGTAATTCTGTCTGGCCAAGTAACAAAGGTGGACGCAGCGATGCGTCCGCCAACGCCAGACATACACGGGGAGGATCAGCAGATCATTTTACACAACTTGTATCATAGGATGAATAAAACCCAGGGCTGCTCTGCGGTCACGAGGGCAAATTCTTGTGAGGTTTTAGGACAAGCTGTCTGTCTGTATCTCTTTCACTCTCGGCCCACTCCTGAGCTGCATCACTGGCAAGGCATGGAGTGAATCCAAGCCAGAAGCCATCAAATCCTTTGCATAACTGGATCGGGATCCTCCCCTCCTCACCATGTTCAGAGAGCGGCCTGGTGGGCGGCAATCCCTTCACCCACCCCACCACACATCAAAACGCCCATGTGCTCGGGCCTCCGTGCCTCAGCGCCAGGCTTCATCACTGGCCCAGCTGGCATGGCGGCGATCAGCTGGATTTGCTATAATCATCTTAGGTCATCTGATTCAAGCTGATGACAAAGTGAATGCCGGTCAGCTCTTCAACCAAGGCCAACGAACACCGCCAGGGCAGCCTAACCGCCCTCCTCCTGGCTACATTTCCACTTAATGACATTTCTGTGAGGCAAGGTGGAATATTTCACACAATGAAGATGTCTCCTAGCAGGTATAGAGGAGTGTTGCAACCATTTTGAAGAGCTACCAAATGTTTCCGTAAGAAAAAACGAGACAGTGAGACATCTTGCTGGCCAGTCACCTAGTCCTGCTAGCTGCGTACAAGCCTGCCTGTCTGCCTCTCTGTCAAGCTGGGATGTCTGGGACCTTGACGTGTGTGTGTTTGTGTGTGCGTGCATACATCAAGAGTCGTGGTAGGGAGGGATGGGCAGAGAGTTACAGAGGTTAATGGTAAATCAGCCAAACCAAAGTCGCACACTCACCCAACACACGGCCCCCCACCCCCTCTCCCCTTCCATTCATCCATTTGTCCACCCATCGAGTCATCAAGCCCCCCTCCCCCCTCCATCTCCTCTGTTGCAGTAGTGTCCCGGTTGCTCGTCCCTCAGTCCCAGCCGTTGTCCTTGATCATGTGGGCCAGCTCGATGATGAACTTGCCCTCTTTATACTTCTGACTGCTCTCAAAGGCATGTTCCTGGAGGGTGTGGCAGAGGACAGGAGCGATTTAATTAAAATGACAGACGGACAGAATGTTCATATATTTGACAGAGTATGATAGCTAGAAACGGACACAAGGTGCATAAAATGAAAATATAAACCCTGCTCATGACAGCCCTTACAGCTGTATATGAAAATCCTTGACTTAGTCCTGGTCTGTGTCTGCTGCTGGCTCTCTGGGAGCTGGTTATATAACTCTCAGTCACTAAACACTGCAGAGGAGCCTGCAAAACCAAATCTCTGACCGGGCTGAATCGTCATACCTTAAGCTGGCGGGAATGTGTCTCACCGCTAAGTAACAGTAAAACCATAAGGCCACAGGTTAAAGCCTCGCAATAGCCAACATAGATGTCGAGTCTGCTCTATTTCTGCAGGCTGTAACCTGCATTTCTGCTGTTAGGTGTGTAATCCAAAATTCCTCCACCTACATAGAAGCCTATGAGTTCCACTTAGTGTATATCATCAAAAAATATTTCACAGTTTATTAGTTTCCCTTACTATACAAACAGTATGTTGACTGCAAACTAATTTGAAACGCATGATTGCAACAGTCATTAGCTTGTTAGTTTCTTCAATTGCTAATACTTTGGTTTATGGCTAAATACCTGCAAAACTAATGACATGACTTAGTGCTTGTTAGCATGCTAACAAGCTAAACTAAGATGACAAACATTCTACCTGCTTCACATGAGTATGTTAGCATTGTTGTGAAACCATTTTAGCATGATGTCAGCATAAAGCGGCTGTGCCTAAGTACAGCAGCCTTCCAGAGCTGTTAACATTGCTGTAGACTGTCACAATAGTTAATGTTCCTTCTTCTAATACGTGCATTTATTGTGATTTTTACTAGTGCTGTTCCGAAAGACAAGAAAGTGTGGGAGTGTTTTTGAGTAACAGATGGCGGTCACTTGATCAGGTTCAGCTGCGATGGCCGCTGCTTGCTAATCTTACCTCATCTTATTCCAGTTCCACCACACATATCCCCAAATTTGGATATTTCTGGCCCCAGTAACTGATAATGATAGCAGCCAGCACTAAACCCAAGCCGCAAGCTTGAATAGACCTCTTTGGAACCAGTGAGGTTTAGAGGTTAAGATATGTTTTTTGCTATTAACAAACCCTTATGGGGATAATTTTGACACAGCTTGTGTTTTGAAAACGGTTTAAAACTTCTTCTTCCCCCCCAACCATCTTTTAGCAGAGTTGCTAATTAACTACAAAAAAGTCCATTAACAACCCTGTGTTTTTGTGTCAAGACAAGCACTAATTTCAGGCCTCTCTTGAACGCTGGGTCACCGAGTCGGCTGACACAAATGTTCTTCACCGTGGCGCGTCTGTGCCTTGCTTTGTCTTTGGCTATTTTGGCTTCGAGCTGCAGAGGCACGTTATCAGATTTCTTCATTTAGAAGTGCAGTAGGTCAAGCCTCTCAATAGAACTCTGACGACTGCAGAAAATCAATACTGCTGCAACTGATAATAATGGAAACCCTCCATTAAGTCCTATCTAGTGTCTGTGTGCTTGTGCATGCAAGTGACCTCTGTTTTTTTTCTGCCTTGTGGGGTCCGGACAGGAATAGAAACTACCCAGAAAAGTTTCTACTTTTAAAAATGGTTCGCCAGGTGTTTATACCAGGCGTCATAAGGAAAACAGTTATTTTTAGGCTGGAAGGTTATAGAATAAGGTTAGACATGTAGCGGTCAATGGAGGCGTCTGAGAAGTCAAACAACAAGGACACTCGCTGTTTGTGTCTGTGCTAACTCCTTAAAGATACAGTCGCGGGTCCTATAGTGTAAACTCTCACCTCCACACAGACAGAGTTCACCAGTGACAGCTGCACATGCTCTGTTGATATATGAAGACAGCTAACATATGTCGATGCCGTTAAGTTCACCCTGACATAAAATACCACCTGTACTAAATACATCCTACACGTGTATTTTGACATGCTGTATGACAGCATTACGGAGACATTGACTGTTTGGCTCCGATATAAGCCGAGCTACATGGTGATCATTGATGCTCTGCTCAACTACACTGTCAATGTCTAAATGTTCATTTACCATTAACACCTAAATGTTCTACATTTATGTTCAGGTTTGTTTATCACTTCCACACAACATTAAAAACGAATCAAGTCACATAAGATTAATGAAGACTTCTCCTTCATATCGCCATCTGTTCTGATAAATCAATCTCATAATGAATTCACCCCACACAGCCGTAACACTGCGTTGACCCCGAGAGAAGAGGAGGTTCAACTATAATTAGGGTGCAAATAAAATTAGGGTGTGCTATAATAACAACCTCCCAATTTATGGTCCTCTAACCTTGGATGCAGTTTGTGGCGCTTGTGCATCAAAATAAGCCAAGGATACTTACATATTTCCAGCCCAGGGTGGTCTTGCAGTTCTCACAGTAGATATCTGCTACAGCGTGCAGACCGGTGAGCAGCACCCTCTCTTCTGCAGGGCCACACCCAACGTTCACCCTGAGAGAGGGAGAGAGGGGAAATGAGAGGAAGAGGAGAGGAAAGGAAAGGAGAGAAAAAGGAGACACAATCAGAGACAAAGCAAAAAAGTAAAAAAATAGTATTGTGCAAGTACCTCACGTTGCTCAGTTGCATGTACTGTATGATGTGCTCAGAGTGAGTCACTGCCTCACACCCACTCACACAGCGCATACTGATAGGGCGCCAGGCCAGGAAGCATAGATTCAAACAGCCTAATTTTCACACTCAATTCGGTTGATAATGACTCCGAGGCACAGGCTGGCTCCGTCTACACAGAGGCTTCAAACACAGCACAACTACTGCGTGAAACAAACAATGTGCATTTCTAACCTATTTTAAAACAACCCAGCCTGTTGGAACACTTGTCTCCTGTCTAAGTCCAGCCTGCAGGACAGTTTTTCCCAAACGCTTAACGTGAACCAGGTGGGTAGAAAAATGCAACAAGAGAGGGATACTCACACTGAGTTGAACAGGTAGGCCCTGCCTTGGCTGCCCTGGAACGACTGCAGAGACAAGATGAGACGAAGATGAAACAGCTGAAACAAGAATGAGCCCTTTCATACAGTGTGATAACTATGCAATTATATAAGCATGCTGTTATATTGCCATAATGTATGAGTCAAATAAGAAAATGAGTTTTAGTTTCCTTATAAAATCCCTACATGTTGATTTGAGGCAGGCCTTTACTTTAACAGAAGCTCTTATATGATAAGATAAAGTGGCTTTGGCGCGATGGAGTCATTTTCCACAATATGAAAGCTACGATTGAAGGAATATGTTAAATGTGTTCCGACCGGCAGAAGGCCTTTGTGCACAGGTGAGCAGTGTTTTCATTATCACTTGTGTAAAAAGCGATACTTTATTCATAATCCTCTTCACTAACCAGTTTATAACATAATCCATCCACGAGCAATAGCGTGGTGGCGGCTGACACAGACAGACAGGTGTTCAGCCTGTTTGTTTTCATAATTCCTCATTCGCGCTTCCTCTTTTTAAATCTTCCACACATGTCATTTAAATAGCTGTTAAACTTAATCAATTCTTCTCTGTATTATTGACTGTGCTATGAAATTGAAGAGGCAAAAACAATACAGTGAATATTCTTTTATCTAAAAAAAAATTAAAAAACATGAGGTAAAGTGCTTCTTCAGTCTGTAATCGTTAGCGGCCTGGATGTAAGTACTGTCCTAATGGTTTCCAGGAACAACCACTGTTGGTAAGATGAGTGAAGTCACTGGAGCAGCTTGCCGGTTACCTTGGAGATGAGCTCGTCGTGGTTGGCCAGGTGAGCTCGACAGTGGATGCAGCTGTAGGTTCGGTGGCAGCTCGGCAGGTATGCCTGGAAGGTCTTGGAGCGCGTCATTCGGACCATGGGCGGAGTTGGCGGGCGGTGCAAGAAGGGACTGCCAGCCCAGGTCGGCTCACAAGGGAAGCACCGCAACACACAGGTGAGGGCCGTGGTGGGCGGTGGGTTGGGAGGCGAACACCTGCACACAGGGAGGATAAAGGAGCAGCTAATGGTTATATGGTTGTGTGACAGCTGCTTCCTTAAACTGATGTTGTAAACTGAGTCACAGGTGTATAACTGCTGATGGGATTACAGTCTGCTCTGAGTGTTCGGAGAATTCTCCAACCTGCTCGCGTCTTTGAAACTGTTAAACCTCCAAAAGCTATGATGTGAAGTGATGCATAATTAATGAGCCTGTGTTCCAGGCTGAGACTACATGACACATTTCAGTTGCAGGCATAAAACACTGAAGAAATTCTACTTCATGAGATGAGATACAAACATGGTACAGGTACAGGCATCCACCACACAGGACATCGCTTCTTCTAGAGGCCAAAAATGAGTCCTAGCTGGCCGAGAGGACAGTTTGGGCTATCGAAGCAGGGACAGACAAAAGAAATCAAGAGGTAACTGTTAAGATAATTGCTTCGTTAGTCATTTTTAGCCATGCTAGTCGCATGGCTCTAGGGATGACAATGTCAGTCTGCCTTCCACCGACATATCTCGACAACTACTGGGTGAATTGCCATAAAGCTTTGTACAGATATTCATGGTACCCAGAGGATGAATCCTGACTTGGCAATCCATTCACTTTTCCTCTAGTGACACCATCAAGACAATTTTTTTTCTCTCCAATATTTGGAAGTATTTTGTTTCCAATCAAATACCTGAAAAACGAATGACATTCCCATCCTCAGCATTATTGTGTTTAGTACTGATGAGCAAATGTTAACATGCTAACATTTCTGAACATGGCACACATTATACCTGCATTATACACATTGGCATGTTGGTTGTGTGCATGTAAGCATGCTGACGTTTAGCATTTAGCTCAATGCATCGCTGCCAGTGCGGCCTCACAGAGGTGCTAGTGTGGCTGGATTTTAGTCTCAGTCATTATAGTTCCATTATAGTTGCATTATTGTTGCATTATAGTATTAATTGAACAGCTTTTAGGTTTTGGACGGCTGGTCGGACATTTTTAGAGGACAGCTTGCACTCTGGTAAAATATGGTGGGCATTTTTCTCTTTTTTGGCTTTTTACAGTACAAACAATACATAAATGAATGGATGTGGCAGAACATTGACAACAAGTGACAGCTGCGACTAACGATGGCCTTCATTAGCAAATTATTGTGCGCTTCCTCGGGTCTCTCTGCAGTACGCACAGCCAGCAGCACTAGCCCACACTCTGTGTTTAAGTCTATGAAGCCGCAGAGATAATCTGCTTAGCGTAGCACAACGCCGACGATCGTGCTCTGCTCACTCCATGATATCCAAATAGACCGAGCCCTTAAAATACTTCTGCTGGTGTGCCCTGGTGACTGCGAAGATTAGTGAGCTGGCCTGGGAACCCATCCCAGAGCCTCGGGGCCAGCAGGACAGAAGTATGTCTTGACTGACTGTACAGGAGATGGTTAGGGGCCTTTGCTCTTTACCTTGAGCTGCAGATTTCATCTTTGTGGTTTTATTGCTTAATGCAACTTTAGTTGATATTTCAGCCCTGTAGCTCTGGCACTAAACACAACCTATCAATCTAGTTTTACTTCCCAGTGCTACTTTTCATAAAGCTACGATGAGCCTCACTCAAACTGTATTTGCACCTTTTACTTCAACTACTATTATTTCTCATTTCAATTACTGCAATACAGTAAAATATAAAGACATGACCATTCAAAATACATAACACCAATAACTTCTAGTTTAGAAGACCATGCCGCTATAATATTATGTAATAGCTTGAGTTGTTTTATCATTCTGTCTCCTCTCCTTCCTGTCTGTCTTTACTGAGCCATCTGGAAAAACTAATAAAATACTGAATGGGAGCAGGAGGCCTCTGTGACTTCAGAACAAACAAGAGAAGAAAGAGGCCTCTTTACTTTGCTTTACTTTCCTGCAATATGATTGTTTTTAGTGTCGGAGGCTGATGAAGGCGCCAGTGCTGATGGAAAGGACCGGGGGATATAAATAAATAAGGCAGTGAGATGTGCCCTTGTTTTCTCTCCTCTGACGCGATGCCAGCGGCGTGGGATTGGGCCACAAAGACACGCTCAGTACAGTTGTTGGAGTGACCCCTGACACACACACACACACACACACACACACACACACACACACACACACACACACACACACACACTGGTGTTTAACCCAAAGCGTGTTTTATCATCTCGGTCATTTCAGGACTGAGGACAAGGAATAAGTTTATGTAGGGTCCAGTCCTCTGAGCTCAGTTCAAAATATTGAGAACTGCCCTACAAAATTGACACATTTATAATTTACTTAGATAATTTGAGCCTTTTGCCACTTAATATTTAGATTTTGTGGAACTCTACGTTCCACAAAATCTGATGTGATTAGTGGATTGATTGATTGGTTAGTCAGTTGACAAAAATGCCAACATTTTACAAGGCCTTGCATTTTAAATAATTAATCATGGCTGAAGTCTCTTATGATAGTAAACTGAATATATTTGAGTTGTAGACGGCTGGTCAGACAAAACCAGCAATTTTAAATCAACGAATCAAGACAATCGCTTACATTTGCACAAAGCTGCCTGATTATAGCTCGGTAATTAGTCTTAAGTATTGTAGGTAATCTAGGAATGTAAGCTTCTAATTTAAGGTCAGAATTTAATTAAATTAAATTCAAGCTTTTTTCTTTTAAGCCTCTAACCCTGCATTTGCAACAAGTCACACAAGATAAATGTACTCGTTAAGTTTCTAAAATGTAAATGTGATGTACAGACGAGAACCTGTCCACACCAGCTGAAAGGCGAGATGTTTACTCAAACCATCGTCTCTGGGAGAAGCCGTGCTGGATTAAAGTAGTGCACGTGTTGCACATCTTCTTGTAGGTCATGCATAATCCATGTGGAGTTCTCTCTGTGTAATATCTGCAGAAGAATCACTTCATTACAGCCATAACAGCAGTGACTTTGGATGAAAACCACAGATTCCTCTTACACACTTAATTACAAATATTATCATAGACAATGTGTGTTTTGATAATCAATTATGTGTTACTTTTTCAAGCAAATGTTGTTGATCATTAGTTCCTCTGTCTCAGTTATGAAGAAATGCTTGGTTTTGAAATCACTGTAAACTGAATATCTTTGGGTTTTGGATTGTTGGTCAGCCAAAAACACAAACATGACACTTGAACACAAGACTCAACTTGGGCTCTAGGAACTTGTGACAAGCATGTATCACTATTTTCTGTGTTCTAGAGAGCAAACAATTAAGCGAATAACCGTGAGAATAATCCGCAGATTAACTGATCGTTAGTTGCAGCCCTAGAAATTGGGATGCATCGATCTGACTCTTTCAGTCCCAGTACCTGGGCTTTAGGTATTGGCTGACATTTTCAAAATGAATAAGGAAATATGTAACGTCAACGACTATAGAGTACAGAAAAAAGCAGGTAAAGGCTTTTACAACATTAAACATGAAAATATCCTGGACCTGAACAAGGCTGCACAATGACGCTGTTTGACATTTCAAAACATTTAGTTTCCAAAAACAGGACAACAGTCATGTTGGACACACTCAAATCTCATTTTGCTATGCAACATTGTTTGTGGGAACAAGGATGCTCAGACGCTGTAATACATTGACGCAAAAGAGTCGCTCACGGCTGCTTTGCACAAAAATAACAACCTCTTTGACAGAACAACAAATTGCATAAATGATCAGATGACTAGAGGAACTGGCGCAGCGATTCAGACGGGCTCCAAGAGCAGGAAAGTTTAGCAAAACTGACCTTAACCTGAGGTACTGTATTTTATACAACCTTTTATCAGTTTATATTTCAGTCTGCTTGTTTCTTCTCTCCATCTGTCGCTATGCCTCTCAGCCTGCTTGTATATTTATTTTTTCTGCCGTCACTCTGTCCATTCATCAGTTCTGCCGCGGGTCGTTTGAGGTCACCGAGCTGTCCATTCTGGTCATTTCTGGGTGTCATCACAAAAGGCTACGTGCCACGAGTCTCAACAGCCAAAAGGGCCCTTGTATCCCAACAAAAAAACCATTGTTATGTAATGCACTGATGCTGCCGCTGCTGCTGATGCTGCTTCTGACAATGATCGAGAGCAGGAGAAAGACAGAGGGGTGGGGAACAAGGGGGGGTAAGATGAGAGTCAGACGGGGACATGGAGAGAATTAAACGAGCGGAGAGAGAAAGAGGGAAGAGGCAGTTTGTATCCCTTCAGGAATGGATGAGCTGTGTGCCCTCCGCTGCCCACAAGCTGCACCAACACGATTTCTGTACTGCATGTACTTTCTTCCTGGTCTCCATTCAGTGTTACACCAAGGCCAACAGCCTACAGCAGCATGACATCACTGACTAGAGGAGGAAAAGGCTCCTCTCTGCGCCCGTCCAACCATATCAAATATCACTGATGAAGCGATGCTCCTGCATCCCAGGTGCATGTGTCTGGTTACTGTTGCCATTGCTGATCTTTACTCGCATCTCATTTTCTTCTGTCTGTCTCTATTTTGTAGCTTCTTCTCAGGTACTTTAGACACTTATGCTTGTGTATTTCCTTGTAGAGTTTGTCCAAAGGAAACTCTTTAAATGTTAATTTTCAGGGGGGTTTTGTACAGATAATCCCGGATGAATTTATGTGTGTGGCGATAAAAGTAGTGATTTTTAAAGGTGAATGATGAGAAAAAGTGACTCAGACCTGTCAAACTGTAGGCACAACATATTGTAAATAACTTATGTTTATGTATACAAATAATCTGTGAAGGATCACCTTTTGAGGCCTGCAACACTCTGATCTGATTACATGATCAATAACTATCTGAAAGCAGGCTTTGCAGTAAAAATAGATCAGTGCAAAGGTTGCAACTTGATAATAGTGTCTCTTCTTGGACTGTCTCACATGGACTTTATTTAGTACGTGTTTTTTTAGGGGTGGGATGCAGCATTTCCACCTGCTGGCCAAACTGTCATTTACTTGTATGGGATGGTTGATGTCACGTGGGCTAACACATACATAAACACACAAAACATGAAGGTTTAAGGTTTACAGTATGTGTGATTATTGAATCAGGTCACATGCAGTGGCGCACTTCATCTGGACCAGAACTTCAGCCACCACACGCAGCACAGATGGCGGGGATGCCTCAGCTCAGCAATGTTGAAAACACACACACACGCACGCACGCGCGAGCGCGCACACACCAACCACTCTGAAAAAGCTTTAACATCTGCAATGACTTTTGCAGATCGATGAGAACTAGGTGATTGTCGTCAGAGCTTATGATCACAATATGCGTATTACACGATAACCCGCATTGATCACCGCGCTGACGTGCACCATCACGACCAAGCACGCGCACGGGGATGATTGCGCATACGTTCAGGACTGCCACCACAAACAGCATGTGAACCTAATAATAACCACTAGTTACTGTAGCTACACTGCAGAGAAGAGCTCAGCATCCAATTCACGAAGAAAACATCAGTCCAGGCCAGAGACTGGATACAAGAAGGTCCAGGCATGATAAACACACATGACAATACATGTTGTTGGCACAATAAACTGCAAACCATAAACTTGTGTTTTTATTGTGATATTACAGCACGTGTGGTTGCATGTTAAAAGTTGTCTCGGTTCAAAAGTAGGCTATTGGATGGGCTGTGTGCGTAACAACAAATGCACCACACTGAAAAATAACGCAGAGGAAAGGATTGTACCTTTGATGGGAAGAAAAACGGTTCTCCACGTAGCTTAGAAAATGTCGCACCTCCTCGTTTTCCTCGTGGCAGTGCCAATCCTAAACTCCCTTTCGCATTCCTTTCCAGGCAAATTTCCTCTTCTCTCCGGCCCTGCAAGTCCTGCAGAGACGCAATGTTTTGACGCGCAATGATGCCCAGCGGAGTTTAGAAGAGGCAGCACGAGAGAGTAATGAAACGACCAGCCGGAGCGAGAGGGTTCCCTCCAACCGACTTCCGTGTTGGTAGTTCATACGGGTAGGGTGCCTTATTTCCTTCGGTTTCTGAGCAGTGTCTTATTTTTGTATGTTTCATTGTTACTTATACTGTTGTGATATGTAACTAATATTGTATTTAAAACCAGTGTCGCACATAATCAGTATTCATTTGACAGTTGTTTGCGTTCACCAATTGTTGCTTAAATGTATGTATTAGATGAATAAATGCTGTAAAAGTATAAAACATATATTTGCATTATGTTTTTATTATCTCAGACTATTGAGTCGTGTTCAGTATTGACAAACGCCTCTTACAAGTTGTAACACTAACCCAGAAGTTAGCTAAACAAGACAGTTAGGCCTACGACAACAACTGGCCTTCTTCCAAGAAAAATTCAACTTTCGTACGGTTGCTGACCTTCACAAATACAAATTAAACGGTGTGTAGCACTGTAATTGGTAATTTAAACACAGTAAAAAAAAAAACTTTTCCGTTACACGACAGCTCAATAACAGACATTCTGGAGGACGGGGATTATCTTGACGGCCAAGTTGACGATCTTTGGCTAAAATCTCACTGGCCGTTGACTTGATCAATAATTGACAGCTGTATCAGCCAATCAGCAAACTGATAGGGCATAGCAACACTGAGTGTATTGGTCGAGAGGCTTGAGGGAGGAAACTAGTGACCAATTATATTACTGGATGATTTTATTTTTTTACTAAATTCTCCATGAATGTACACTACTAGTACGTGTGAGTGTAGTTGTATGAACCAATCAGGCGGAAAAGCACCTCACCGGTTCTTGTACAAATTTAGTAGAAGAAAAAAAAATGTCTGCATGGATGGTTTTTATGTGACAAAACATGTCCAGCATCATTAACTTTCCCGCTACAGGGAAAACTTCTTAGATCCCTATAGTCTACAGCGCCACCTCCTGTCAGTCTGTGGTTACTAAATATTTATCCATACAAATTGTCATCGTTTTCCAAAGTGGTGAAAACATCATTATGAAGCTGCTAATATTATAAACATACAAACCAATTTTATTACACAATTTATATTTATTGATATTAATAAAAATGTACTTTTTTTCAATAATGTCATCAAATCAAACCACATACTCCTTGTAGGAAAAAGCCGTTTTAATGGGCAGCCAGGTCCCACAAAGAATAACAAATATATTCATTTAGGCATGCCAAACCAACACACACTCAGTACAATACAGATACTGGCATCAAAATATCCACTAATTCATGAATGATTGGTAGATCACAATGATTTGGGATGTACAAGTGTTCTCAAAACAAAACATTGGACGAACAACTGTGCATATTTCACTACACTCTCGGTGACAGAACAAATACGAAACGCCGACAACAAACTAAAGAAAATAAAACCGCAATATGGTTTTGACTGTAAAATACCGAACGATAGACAGTACATTCAACCAAAACTACATTCATCATTGACCCTCACTGTGTGGCCACGAGTCTAACGGAACATCAGTGTATGATAAACCTCATAATCTTTCGATTTTCATACAGTGACACCCACAGCGAGGGATCGCTAAAGCGCTGCCGTCTTTAATACATTTAAATTTCAAGGGAATGCAATGAAGCAAACCAACATGTATCAGAGTTTCTACTGGATTTCCAATTCATTTTGAAGCCCATACAAAATCATCATATTTCTTAAATACAAAGTTCCATTCCGATCACAGAACACAGAATAATAAAACAAAAAAAGTTTAATTTTGTGCAAAATTTCTCTTTTAGAATCATTAATGGATAAACTCAGTCAGTTTCAGCAATTTCATTTGATTCAGACGAAAATGTAAGAGACTAACCAACTACACATAAACATACAACCAGTAGCAATGTTGTATCTGTTCTATCTTATATAAAATAAATCTCAGAGCTTCTAGTGTACAGAGATTAGTGTATTATTGCATGTGCTCAGTGAAATTCAGATTGTAAAAAGGAAAGCTGCTGGAAAATTCACATCAAACCTCATCTCCTGGTGTTTTAACTAGCACTATACTTCAATATGTAATTTATTTGAAAGCATTAAAAGAATCTTTAAAACTTATATATATTTTTAATTTAAAAAGACAATAATCTATTATGAAAGCCAAGGCTGCTATTTCAATGTTGTCCCATTTTATAGATCTACTTAAAGTGGTACATTTGAAATTCAGAGCATTAATAAAGCGTAAAGATACAGTGTACTAATAACATCCTGAGCAGAAAATGAAGTCACCCTCCCTCTGTGCTTTGTTTACGTGTGTGTGTGTGTGTGTGTGTGTGTGTGTGTGTGTGTGTGTGTGTGTGTGTGTGTGTGTGTGTGTGTGTGTGTGTGTGTGTGTGTGTGTGTCTGTCTGGCTATCTAAATTGCTGCTACTCACACGGATGGGAGGCGGGGCACATGAAACTAAAATGCTTAGACTGCTGGTTATCAAACTACCCAGATGTCGTGAGAGCCATGTGGAGGCAATCCCTCAATACTAGATGAGCTCTGAATTTGGAGTTTCCCACCTTTAAAAAGAAAAAAAATGTTTGTGTGGTTAGAAGGAACAATAAATCTGCAAAGAACACAACTAAACGGAGATGATGATATAAAGCAGATGTGGTGTGTGTCCTTTAGGAGTATTTTATGTGATTTGAAAATAGAGAGGTTTTTGTCACCAGTGCAACAACTGGTTCCTCAAGCCACTGCAGCATACAGAGCTGGGAAACACAATGTGAAAGGAGCCCTGCTGGAATGCATGCAGTGAATGTGTGTGCATTCCGGGGTCGGGGGGCTGGTTTGGCAGGTCAGTCAGGTTGAAGGGCGAGGTAGATTTTGGCAAGTCACTGAGGCTCAGAAACACCATTCCTGTCCAAGAAGTCTTTAAGCCTGGTGGGGAAATCTGTCATAACTCCTGTGGCTCCCAAGTCAAATGCCCTCTGGAAGTCCTCCTCGTCGTTCAGCACCCAAATGTACACCTAAAGCCAGAAGCAGGACTCCGTTAGAAACACATCACACAGTGAAGGGAGTCACCCAAGGTTTAAGAATGCATCTGCACTCTAAGAGCAGCGTTCGCAGCCACTCTGGCCTATTTTTGGACTTTGCAGGAACCGTGGACATTTCCCAGTAATTGCTCTTAACTAAAAGCATAACATTGCAACAACTTCAACAAACAGCTGTCAGCATGCAGAGAGGCTAACTGTTTTCCCTGTGGAAATGTGTTGCAGTCATTCTTGGAAGAAAATACAATTCAGGGAAAGTGACTTAATATTGACACAATTCTGAATATGTCCCTACTTGGTCTTAACTATGCACATATCAACCCTGGAAGCACTGTAGGAAATCCTCCTATAACGACAGCAAAAACATCTGGAGATCACAGAGCGTAAAAAAATGAAAGAAACTGACTTAAATAAATTGACTTAATAGTGGTCACGGCTCATTATTATTCCGACAATTCTATGGAAAGAGCTAAAGATCAGAGTTCCCACGTAAGCTTCAAGATTTGAAGACTTTGTGTGGAAGAATGACACCTAACCAATGCATGGGACTAGTTTCTCATACAGGAGGCGTCTTGAACCAACAAAGACTTTTGTACCAAGTATTAAATCAATTTCAGTCAGCGTGTTCAGTACTTTTTCCCTGTCATTCCATTTTATTACACGTAACTTAGTTTCTGAACTTAATTGTTTGGTTTTCCTTATATCTATGGATTACTTTGAGTGTTACTAACATCTGGTGAACATGTCATGTCAATAGCACCTTTAGAAATATATTTACTGAGCAAAATGGTGACGTGTTCAATACTTATTTTACCCGCTGTATGTCACACACACACAAAACTCTAGAAGCTACATAACAGCAGTTTTACCTGTATTCCTCTGGCAGTTAAATGATCAAACAGAGCTTTTCTCATCAGCAAACTGCAAAAGAGAAAACAAATTACTCATCTGCAAGTATAGCAAAGCTAGAGGAGTTTAATTGCACAATTGTAAAGGTTTTGTATTAATCATTGTTGAACTGGGACAATGGGAAGAATGATCATAACTCATTAAAACACACACACACGCACACGCACACACACACACGTAAAGAAGACAGAGGGATTTCAAATATTCAGACGAATTAGTGACTCACCTGTCTGCCATCCAGGTGATGAGTCGCTGACTCCTTGTTAATCTGTTGGGATCCCTTAGTCTGCAAAGTCACACAGAAAAAGGTGACAGGGAGTTACATCAACCTGATGAAGCTGCCACAGTCAGTTGACAAAACATCCTCTCGTAGGTGCTAGAAAATTGCTAACACCTTGCTAATTTACTAATTTATCTAAGTGACTATTAATCGCGTCGGACAGCTATTTACAGTTTGTCTGTGTAAAGTATGCTGTAAATGTCACTCTGGAATAAACCATAAATGAATCAATGAAATGGTGTTTACTGCAGTGATTTTACTCACAAACACTTAATGAAAACTAAGATTGTACTTGGTGATATGTGCCCAGTAGTAGAAGAGTATTGCTCTGTTCTGCATTTCTTTAACGCTAGTTATCTTACAGGCTCCAATTGCAGCATTTTGAGAACTATTTTCTCCAGGTAATTAATGAGCAAGTTAATCTTTTTTGCTCAGATTTTAAACTAGTGAGTTGTGATTTTTTTTATAATGAAATAAAGCAGCTCAAAGCACTTTGGCCAGCGCTGTCAGTTAAAAAGTAAATTAGTTCCGATTTATTATTTAAAAGTTTGATCTTAACTCTGTCATATAGAGACCATTTTGGAATTGGCTTCCCTTTTTGGAACTTGAGCTACAATAAAAAAGGAAATAATTCTGACCCCTGAGAAACAGACCTCTCCTACCGACCTACTGCTATCAAATGCTGGTTACTTGTATACCGAGTGTAGTGTTACTGTTGTATCTTACTTACTGTGGAGGAACATTATCTATGTTGTGTTGCACAACAACCAGTATGGTGACAGTCCAGTGTTACTGAAGGTTGGTGCATGCTGTTGACCTCTCTCCTTTATACTTTTTAGTGCATCTTTTTTTGTTAATGTCATTCCGAATAGTATTTGTATGTGTGTACCTACTTGGTGAGAATAGACGGCATGGGGATCTCCAGAAACTGCTCCTTGAGGGGAACGAAAGGCAGAAGGCCAGTGTAGAAGAGTCCTAACAGCTGCAATACTCTGGGAAGGCTGAACAGCAATGGAATACGCGGGTTCTGCAAAAAAAACAACCATGACCCTGAAATTCAGTCACTGGCGATAAGTGACGTGTAACATTTTTTATCAACAGCGAAACACCTTCAGTCTATAACGATTCAGTTCTTTCTTTCTGTGGCACCTTATCCATGCCAACGTAAGGCCTACTAAAGGATGAATTCATACTATTACTGGTGGAAGAGTTTTTTTTTTTTTTAAAGGAAGATTGTCTCTAGACTGAAGGCAAAGTGAACTTGGCATTGAATGTTAATGTACCTCTCTGCGACACTTCTTTACAATCTTGTTGTTGGCGTTGCCCCAGACCGTCAGATGCTCTCTGTCGTACTTAACAACCAGCTCAGAGACCTGCAGAGTTAGTTTAAGTGTCAGCCTGTTTTTTTTGGACAACTTTTGATATACAATGATGTAACCGATATTGCTTCAAGGACAACAAAATAAAAAATACAGCAAATATTCATTGAATAGCAATTGCTGTTTAATAAATAAGGCATGGAAAATTGGCAAACTAAAAGAAAGCTAGATAAAAACAAGACAGCTGTTTTATACGAGGGTTAAGTACCAAAGTAAAAATAGGGGACACACACGCACCTTCTTGATGAGCATGTCATTGTTGACCTTGATGTCAATGTTGACGGGGGTATTGGGGAATGCATCAAAAACGTCCCTGAGGAGAGGGATGCGTTTGTCCTCTCCCCCCTCACAGAAACCCTCTGCAATGACAAGGACAAGAACATGGGGGACATTATTATGTGTTTTCAGCATTTCAAGTGTGTTCAACAGTTTGGAAAATTAAATATATTATCCATCAAAAGTAAACTAAAATGTAATTTTAAATGCTGTTGCAGATGAATTGATCCATTTTACGAGTGAATTGGCAAACCTCAAATAGACATAATATTTATTCACTACTGAAGTTGCGGATAATGCATCTGTATGTGGGTTGTGTGATAGCTTTGTAGTAATTACACCAGTCTGATATGTGATGCTCACCTCTCTGAAAAGTTACACCCAGCTTGCAGAGGTATGGAGGGAGCTCCTGCAAAGAGCACACAGTACTTAGTGGTCAGACAAGAAATACAGCAAACAGGCTGAGTCTGTAAGGGGAGGTCATAACCAGAGGTGGGATGAGTGGGAGGATGTTCACAGTCGATATAGAAGAGAGGAACGCAAGGACTTGTCAAAGCAAGATTAACGTGAAGTTATCTGTGCTTCTTTGTTCTACAAGGCCAAAGAGCAATGAAGCTGTAAACCCAATCTTCAGTCAAATAATTATAGTGTCAAATTACATAAGGCCTCTGAGAAAACCAAGATCTGTTTCATATTGAAAGTATAGGCCGTCAAAGATGTGGAACACAGAACTCGGCAGAAATCCTGAGTTATCAGCAATTATCCAGTGACTCATCAAGCATTTCTGCTGGATCTGATTGTTTTAATCAGGTAAAAGTCTGTCATGCGACTTGATGTGGACCTTGCCTGATTAAGGCACATGATCGATGTGGTTACGTCATTCACAGAAGTCTTGACACAAGGACAACAACTGTTTTGTTTTTATTTTTCAAATATTTGTGGACCTCTTTCTTAGCCTCTGTTACATGTCCAGACTAGCTCATAGAAAAACAGCTCAACAGCAAAAATGCTAGTGATTTTTTATTTTTTTTTCTCCATGTTTTAATAATGTCAGAATCCCAATTGGTAACATTTTCCATTTGGTAGGTTGTTCACAAAATCAAAAAGGAACTTAGAGCTGGAAGAGAGAGTAAAGTGTAGTTATTTATCCGTCAGATATAGAAATTAGGAGTTATTGCAGAGCAGTAACTCACAGCGTAGCACATGTTGGAGATGTGGGCGTTGATGCCAGAGGCCCTCTGCAAGCTGGCATCATGTGACACCACTACCTCTTCATCTTTCGTCAGGTGGCAGTCCAACTCCAGCATGTCTGTGCCAAGATCCACGGCGCTGCATGGACAAATTGTATTTATCACTCCATTGACTTTTATCACATAAATATCACTTTTTAAATCAATAGAATCATAGAGCAGTTCACCTCACAATCCATCAACAAATCAACCAGAAACAACCGCAGCAGTATATCACCTGAGGCTTTGACATGAACAATTATCTAAGGCCTGTCTGACTGTGTGGATTTAAACAGGCAAAGACAGACAGACAGACAGACAGACAGACAAACAGACAAACAAAACAGATAGTGGTCACAAAGAAAGGTCAGATGACACAAACTGCCCACAATCACATGCACAAGCACAAGCACAAGCACCAGTTATGTTTCACAGATGCACACAAACACCAAAGAAAGAACTTTGTCATTGTGAATAAGGTTTTTTCCTCACTGCTTGAAAGCTGCCATGGTGTTTTCCAGGTTTTCACCTGCTCCTGCAATGAAAAAAGTAAAACACTAAGCGTGGTACAGTGTTTTCTGTATATTAGCACTCCACAGCTGGAACTTCGCCCTCGGCCTACTGCAGCGTACCTGACAATAAACCAACTAAACTGTCTGACAGTAATAAAGAGATGGAAATTACACCTCATCTTCATATAAATCCCTTCCTGAATACGTTTGTGAGGAACTGGCAATAAATTTGCCAAGCACCAATTTCATTTGATGGGAACTTTGACAGAAGGACCCCAAAAAAATTTAAACATGATAAACGCTGAAATCACAGACTCACCTCCGCGATGGGAAATGTGCCTGCTGCGAAAAGTCTCCCGCTTCCTCCGGTGCAAAAGATTTGGGCATTTCAGCAGCAGGGCAGAGGTGAGCACGTAGCCCGTTACCGTTGACAGGACATACAGAGCAGCACACATCTCCTATCAGTCGTCTGGAAACACAACCCACTCAGTAAATATCTACAGTGAATACTCACATTTTTGCAATTCAATAATAATATAAAAAATTATCAAAGTTAAGTCTTAAGGCTGCCCAAACCCCAAGATATACATGTATTGATATAAATAGAGATAATCACGTCTTGAACTGTACCTAAAATAATTCATACTGTACAGATTATGAAGAATTATTCACCAATTATCAAAATGAACTAACCATATATGGTCTTTGTGAGGTACAGGACTTAGTTTGTACCTCACAAGTATTAGATGTATGGCATAAACTGAGGCTGTGTGATTGTCATGCTGTGAACTCTCCACCACGTTATTTAATAAAACCACAGACAGCTTATTTCAACTGCTCAAAATATTTACATTTCAGCTTTTCTTGTCCCTGTGTCTCCTCAGTGCTTTGTTATTGTGAGTGGAAGAGTTTGAGCTGCCTTTGTTGGAGAAATGGTTTCCGTTCAAATGATATATTGACGACGTAACATTGTCAGTTTTTTCTTAATACACACTTACAACAACTATTAACTTTCAATGAATTGAACCAGTTTACTGACGACAGCCTTCTAGCTAAATTTGGCTAACGTTAGCTGAGCTGGGGTCGAACGCACGAGATTAAATCTTACCTTTTTCATCAAGTTATTTGGGTTTTTCTTTCTTTCTTTGCGTCGACTAATCTAAATAAAACCAGTGTGAGTTAGTTGGTGTCCAGGAATCTGTCGAGCACGCTACTCTGTGTGAGGATAAGATAATCAAGCTCACCTCTCGTGTACACCACAGCTGCCTGTGTCAAAACATTCACCGGTCGCTGTCAGTTGTAGGCGCATGCGCTGGACTGTGCTCCCTCAAAGGCAAAAACGATGGCACTTCCGCCCGAATATTCCAGAATAAAAGCGACAAATGTTTTCTACTGAAAATCATTTGTTTGTATGTGTGATGATACATCGCATGTCAGCAAAAGCATATAGGTGCAGTAATATTTTGACATTCAAAAAAGTAAGATACATTGTACCGTTTTTATGTATTAAATTCCCAGAGAAAGTATACAGAATTCAGTTGAAATTAAAGTTTCTTCAAGTTTATGTTAAAGAAAATGGCATATACTTAATTTTATAATGCACAGCTGTTTCTGCATATAGTCTAGGCCTTCCTGCTGTGCAGCCCTGTGTAGATTTGTGAATTAATTGTAAAGTACCAGACTAGCACTGCAGGGCACTATCATGTTTACTGTATTTGATTATTATTGTTTTGCTTTAGTTTAGTTTATTGCTAAGATATATATGTTTTTTTAAATGGAGTTTCTTACCTCTTTGAGTGTCATGCCATTTGTGTTTTTTTGTTGTCTCTATTTATTCAAACAAAATGTAGGAGCCATTAGTTATGTCTGTGTATTTTATTTTGGTAGTGTGTATTTTATTATGATAGGTTATATACGGGGCACAGGTGAAACGGCCAGGTGGGTAATTAATTATGCATGGGTGACGGGGAGATCGCACGGTTTTTACCGCTAACAACACAGGAGACCGAGAATGTACAAATTATATGTATAACCTGCAATACAATTAAACGGGAACATCACCCAAATATACGAACGGCCTGAGGCCTGTCTCACGAAGCTGGATTAACATACCCGGGGTTTCCCTCAGTTATCCAGCTGCACTTAACCAGATGTCCGTGGTCTCGCTTATTGGTCTCACGAAGCCGGTTATCAACTCGTTAAGTGAACCCAGGAGCGTCTCATCTAGATCTGTGCTCGTGCACATAAAAGGGGCGGAGTTAACTCCGTTACACCAATTGTGCACCATGGAGAAGCCGCCGAGAGCAACGTATTTTACAACGGAGGAGCAAACCATAATCTTAAGAATGTACGAAAAATATAGAGAAAGAATACAAGCAAAAAGCAACACTGCTGCGGCAGCCAGAAGCCGCAAGGAATCGTGGGAAAAAAATCGCCGACTCCGTCAATGCATAAGTTACTGGGATTGTAATATTAAATCACTGTCTCAAATGTATGTGCCTATTTTTTCGTTTTAACAATTTAACCTCATTTCAGTTGCAACCCCAGTGGAGCTAAAAGAATGGGAGCAAGTTAAAACCAAATACAAGAACATAGTTCAAAGCGGTCAGTAAGTTTATTATAATATCTTCCAGGCTACATGTATGATGTGAACAATATTATACTATTATCCTTCTATTGTGAAAGTAACTTGAGTAACATGTGTGGGTTGGGTTGGGGTTTCCCCCCACAGTGGATGAGACCCTCAGGGTTACGCTGCTACCTAGACCAATGCCATCGGTGATAGAGGTAACAGTAAATTCAAACTGTCATACACTTACAACCAATCTGTTGGTGCTGATCGTGCATTAAAGAGGAAGAAATATTTTGCCACTTCTCATGTAGGCCACTGAGGAGGCAACAGATGAAGAGACGCTCTCTGCGGAGCGATGCCCGTGCGCCTTCCTCAACGAGATTCTGTAGAAATGGGCAGGCCGTTTTTCCAAGACAATGATTGGCCAGTAGGCGGTCTTATAGATCCGCTGAGATCTTATCCGGGAACTTAACCTTCTCCGGAGCAGGTTAGGCGTTCACCGTAAATTACCGGGGCAACGTACCCCGATAAGAAGTGAACCAGCTTCGTGAGACGGAAAACCCAGAAGTTAATCCAGAAGTTACCTCGCTAAAACGAAATCCAGTTTCGTGAGACAGGCCTCTGGACTCTCACCTGTAAGCAAGCGCGTAGGAAACAGGACCTCTCCCGCGCCCAGCCGAGTGACTAGCGGAGATCAGTCACTACACAAAACATTACACAAAACATAAATACATTAAATAATTATTAAATGTCACAACATACAGTGTTACTTACGTTGATTTGGAAATGTAGCTTTCTTTTAAACCATCTTAATTTGAGGACAGAGTGCGCGACAGAAAATGTATTTATTTGGTGTATAAATATTTGTTATTGTTTACCAGTTTAATTAAAGAGGATTTGTATGTGAATGTGTAATCTTAAGCCAGTACTACTGTTGGTTTATTATATGTGCAGGTTTTACTATTTACTATTTGTACACATTTGCCGCATTTTCATAGCAAACAAAAATATGTAGATATAAACTAAATTCATTTTCTTTTCCACCAATTTCAAATTTTTGCCATCAAATTACAGCCAAAACATTTCCCCTCCACACCAGTCTCACAGGAAAGTGAGTTTATCACTGATTCATTATTTTCATCCACCAGATGCCGCCAATGTGCAGCTGTGTGTTTGGCAAACTAAAAATGCCGAAAGATAAAACAAAACAAAAAAGTCTTATTAACCAGAAGCTGCGTGAACCATTGCAATGGCAAAAATACAGACAGTCCTTGAATTATGTATATAGTTGTAATATAGTTAACAATAACATATTGCCCGTCTGTGAGTGATAACTGAACAATGTGATAACCGGAGAAGTTCCACAGAACAATGTCCAAGTCAAATTCTTGCACATTTGTACCAGTCAAAGTTCATTTTATGCAATAAACCGTCCATCGGGCTGTGATACACACCCTGAAGAAACACACTTCAACATGGCAGTATGTGCACGCCATTACTTGGTTGCTAAACTATTTCAAGCTTAACTTGGTTATTATTTGAAGTGTCTTCGTCTACTGTCAGTGTAGTAGGAAAGATAAAGTGCTCACAAAATGCCTCAAGATTTAAGAGTTGTTCTGGAGGAGTGGAAATGTCTAGAAGAAGAGTATCAACAACTTTTGGTAAGGATCGGACCAAAATCCGATGACAGTGTCTGATTATTATACATAGAGCAGTTGTATAAATCATGCTCAACATACTGTTTGCTTGCTGTTGTGTTAATTACATTTCACATGATGAAATGTTCTTAAAACCCCTCTTGTGAAACTTCCATATGTTAGTAAATTCATGTAGAATACCTTGTGCTCCGGATTATACCATATTCTGTAAAAAAATATAAAATGTTTAAATGCTCCTTGTAATCTACATTTTATTTTGGGGGGTTCTTGATGTAACCCCAAATTCTTCTCATCTAGGAAACACACAGTGTGTACTTACGGAAATTGGAGGAAATTTCCAAACTACAAAAAAACTGCTCTTCCTCCATTTCAAGTCAGCGCAGCAGACTGAAAGAGGTGTCCCACCTCGTGAAAAAGTATGTTTACACGCAAGGGAAAGGCTTACTTTGGAAGTTGACCCCTCTCAGTTCAATAACACAAACAAACATGTCATGTTGTGCCAATGTTATATGCATTTACAACATCCATCAGACGCAGCAAAGGACCATCAGAGGAAGATGCCAAGACCTTGGATGAAATAACTGAGAAGATAAAGACTCGACCAAATGCTTTCTCTGAAATGGAAGCTTTCCTTCCCAATAAAAACGGGTGATGATTTCTATTTTAAAATACAAGTTGATGTCATAAAAAACGGATCAAACATTAATTACATTATACAAAGTAAAGAAAAATAATATGATTGCTTCATATTTCAGGTTGTACCTCAGTCTGGTTCTTGGCAATGTGAATGTCACTCTTCTCAGTAAGCAGTCAAAGTAAGCAGTGACGATCGACGCTAACACACAATTATGTAACTAAATAAGCACTTTAAATTAATACTGGAAATAATCATTTATGTCCCTCAATCAAACATTTCCATGCCTGATTGATTAAAGCCTTGTACTGTTTATTGACAACCGCATTTATCATGTCCTTGTCAGATTTGCCTACAAAGATGAATATGAGAAGTTCAAGCTGTACCTCACAGTCATCCTGCTGCTGTTCTCCTTCATATTCTATTTCTTCGTGAGCTACAGGTAAGAATCATCACATCACAGCTGCTCCAGCCTCGTCAGCGACAATGAGTTTATTAAAAGGACGCTGTGTTTACTGTCTTAACCCAGCCCTTGTTTTATATGCCTGATTTTAGATTTCTTGATGCAATCCTCAATTTCCTGCTGGTGTGGTACTATTGTACATTAACAATCAGGGAAAGTATCCTGATCGCCAACGGCTCCAGGTCAACTCTTTCATCCTAATAAAATAAAATATTAACTTTCTCATAATAAACATATTGGTAGCTCTCTGAACTTTCACTTTCTACATTATTAAAGGAAATTTGTCATTATTTGCTCAAGCAAAAGTGATTTGAGGAAGTAAGTTTAAAGTGTAAAACATAAAATCTTAATATCTAATTCAAATGTATTCTGCATCATAGAATCAAGGGCTGGTGGGTTTTCCATCACTACATCTCGGCTTTTTTGTCCGGTGTAATGTTGACATGGTGAGTATAGGAAGATTTAAAAACAGATTAAGAAACATTGAACATTTTATTAACAGATTCAGAAACTGTAACTCATAAGGATCACAGCAAGCAGTGTGCTTGCTGTGATCCTTATCTACACATCTTTTTACGATATAATAACGAATGTCCTCCCTTTCTCACCGATAAGGCCAGATGGGATCCTGTACAAGACATTCAGGAACCAGTTCCTTGCCTACTCCTTGTATCAAAGTACGGTTAAAATACTTCAAATGCATTCGTGGTCCAAAACTTTCAAAATCAAATCAAAGCCTGATGCGTGTTTCTTTCATCTGCAACTCACAGGTTTTGTTCAGTGTCTGCAGTGCTATTATCAGAGCGGATGTTTGTACAGGCTACGAGCCCTGGGAGAAAGACACAACATGGATCTGACCGTGGGTGAGATACACCGACACACCAAGGACACACTCAGTCATAATTAAATATTTTACTGAAGATTTTTAACTTTTGAGGGACAGTCAGGCCTGGACTGGGACAAAAATTCGGCCCTGGACTTTTTGGTCCAGACTGACCCACCACAATCCGCGCGCAAATACTGTGCCAACTCAGTCCGTTGATGTACATATAATCACACAAGCCCTTAATAACACTACTATACTGAATAATATCCCTTGATATTCTGGAGCATTGAATAAAATAAATGATGACTACACATTATGTTGCTCACTTGCTCTTAAGAAGGATACTGGAGAAAGGATTTAAGATTCAAGAGTGTTTATTTATACAACTACTCATACAAATACAAATAGAACTCCCTGTGAAAGGCGTCCCTGACTGTATGAAAGCCACTTTCGAAGTGTGCCATCCTCGCAGCGGAAAGCTTTCTGCCATTTGGGGTTACTTGTTGTTGATTGTTGAGGGTGATGCAAATAGCTGAAGGGTGTCTGGGTTGGGACGGGTGAAATAATCAATGGGTGGGCTTGGGGTCTCTGGTGAGAGAGACGATGTACTGGGCACAAACCTGGACGTGAAAAGGAGAGAAATAGTACGGAATATGTTTGAACACCCCTAATATGTATGCAGATGTTTAATTGTAACAGTAGTTAATCAGTGTTTCATTAGTTTTAACTGTATAATGTGAAATATGTCTCCTTGTCTCTTATTTGATGTAATTTAATCAGAAAATGTCCATAAATAAGTGTTCAAAAAAAGAAAAGCAAGGACAATAAACCATAAACACTGACAGAAAAAAATAGGTAAAGCATATTTGAACAAATTGGACAGTGGGCTTGAAGAAAGTGTATTGATACTTAAAACACTTTAACTCTGGTGACCTGATTTGTAATTATAAAAATTGTGAAAAAGCAGATCTGCATGTTCAAACCACAGCACCATAACATAGTGGTTAATTAATCAGGATAGTATATAATTTTCCAACACTTTAGATCTATTATGTCAAGTAAAGTTCATAGACAACGTTTCTGAACATTTAGTGAATGAGTGTTTATCCACAACATGTTAGCGAGCACTCACCTGCTATCACCACCACCACTCTCCTCCTCCCCCTCCTGTACCACCATGGCAGCGGGAGCCTCACTTTCACTGTCCGACGACCCCTCCTGGGAGGGACCCGCCGCGCCCGGCGCAGCCAAAGCCCCGGAGCCGGAGGCTACGCCCCCGCCGCCGGCCCCCGCAGCAGCAAACATGTTTATTATAGTTCTGCTCTTAGCATCATCTGTTGTGAGAGCTTTTTCTTCTTCTTTTCCCTCAGTTTTTCTGCACCGCCTTTTCGTTTTTTCTCCATTTTTTCTTTCTCTTCTCTCTCACAGATTGCTAATGATGTGTCATTAGCTCATCATTAAAGGTGATTGGACGAGGGGGGGTCTGGAAAATGCGTGGGCGGGACTACTGGGCCTGTCATAGGGCCACTGGGCCACTTATGCGTCTCTTTACATACAAAAAAAAAAAAAAAAAAAAGGTCAGCCACTGCCGGCCCATTACTGACCGGCCCACCGGGAAAACTCCCGGTACTCCCTATGGCCAATCCACCCCTGTGGACAGTGATGCTCCATCAGGCATGGGGCTTCTCATTGTCACTGTTGTTATAAATATATGTGGAAGTTAAAAAACATTAAAAACTATTTGAACTCCATTCTGTTCTGTTTGTAGAGGGATTTCAGTCGTGGATGTGGAAAGGGCTGACTTTTCTGTTGCCCTTCCTGTTTTTTGGTCATGTGAGTACATTCTGATTCACAATTGAACTTCAGACATTTCCTCTAAGTACTGCTTACAAATCATGCATTGTCATGGTTTAGACTGGATGACGGAACAACTGTTTAAAAATGCTGATGTCCTTCTAGACTTGATATTAATCTGCACTGTTAGGCATAACTTGAGACAATGTTAAGGTTTTTGGTGATCTGAAGAACACCTTAAGCTTTAGCGTATCTGTGTTTGTACACCTGCAACTTTTATACATTCACTTTTTTACAAGCACTTACAAGCACTTAAGTCCTCCTGTTTTGTCTTGTAGTTCTGGCAGCTCTTCAATAGCATCTCTCTCTTCAGAATGGCTCAGCTCACAGACTGTAAAGAATGGCAGGTCAGTGTTATATAACTTCACCCTTTACCCGCTTGTATATTATTAAAGACTTGCTGTATCTATTCATCTATAATCTACCCTGAATCGACATGTATTATCTTATTATCTGCATGGCTAGAACCGTGTGTTCCCTTTTGATCAAAGATACTGACAGCCGATGTTACATTATTATGGGTTTTTAATTAAATTGATCCCCTGCATATATAAAGAAAATGCTGATGAATGAAAGCTATTCTGCTGACTCATTGTTCTCCATGTTTCTTGTGATGCCAGGTTTTGATGTGTGGTCTCAGCTTCCTTATTCTGTTCATGGGAAACTTTTTCACCACTGTTGCTGTGGTCCGTCACAAGGTCAAGAACAGGAATCCAAAACCAAAGAGTCTGTGATAGCCGACTGTGATAACAAAGATCAATAACAACATGTCTACAAAATATTGTCTCAAATGCCACTCTCCAAATTTAGAGCTCATGTTATCCTTATTGCTGTAATAAACACGTTTTGCTGTGCTACTATGCAACCAACTCATTATAAGTCTTGGCTATCATTACAAAACAATATTCTATCTAATCAATCACCATTAAAGGTTGAATTATGCTCCACAATACCTCCATGTTCTTATCTTTGTATAATTAGTAAAATGACTCACATAGGAAAAGATATACTAAGAATACAAGTACCCTCCAATAAAGTATTTCCTTTTACTAGCCTGTGTCTTATTTTATATTTTATATTTAATCTGTGCTTTTTCATTTGTCTGAATATGTTAGATCACTGCCTCTAATTCCTTTTTTTCAAACTTTTTATGTGGTCAAGTTGGGCGTGTACATTCTGAGTGTACCAGCAGGGATTAAAAAGTACATCTCATTCTCTCTTCTTATGTAACATTGTACATGTATTTCCTCCCTGTGTTGTACATGTACATTACTTGAGTATTTCCATTTAGTGTTATACTTTACACGTTTACTCCACTACATTACAGGTGGAAATATTTTGCAAAACTTATCTGAAAGCAATAACAAATGATTTTGCATATTGTACAACACCTGTGATCTTATAACATTTGATTCATTGTATTAACTGCCAGAATGTCCAAAGAAATGATAATAATAAAAATAACATTATAATGTCGACAGGCAGTGGTTCACAAAATATTTAGAAGGTTATATACTTCTGATCTAATCTGCTATACCATGGCTATAAATGTACCCCAATAAATAAACCTAGTACAGGAGTCTTAGAGACAAACTGTACTTCAACTATAATCATTTTGACTTTCTTATCTCATAATTTCGACTTTCTATCTCAGAAATTCGACTTTATTATCTTATAATTATGACTTTATTATCTCATAGTTATAACTTTAAAGTTAAATTGCTTCAAAATGTAAGTATAGTACACTGCTGCTGAGAGGGGTATGCTTCATAATGAATACCTCTTATACTTTAAGTACTTTTTTTGGGTTAATAGTTCCAAAGTTTTGCTTAAAACAGAGTAGTTGCTTCTTTTACTTCAATAATCGAAATTTCCATCATTAATATGCAAGTAGAAACCCCTCACAGGTTGTTGGGCTATGTAACACCTGCCTGTGGAACTGTGAACAAAATACCCTTTAAGTGGCACAGGACACGTTGGACGAGGCAGCCATTCAATCTGTCAAGGATACACACGTCTGCTGGTTGAATTACACAACCATGACCCATGGCCTGCTGCGCCCATGAATGTTTAAATTACGTCTCGACTGTTATGCAACAGAGTACGATATGTCCTCTCAGTGATGTCAAGCCGTTCCTCTATGGACTGGTCCAACTTGACTTATGTGTTTGATTTAATTAACAAATAAACACACTTTATTGACAGAACCGTATTTTCAAAAGACAAACACCTGAAGTGTATCAATACATTGAACCATCTCTAGTCTAGATTAGAGTTATTTGTCGTTGAAAGTGCAGGAGTCCACCCCCGCTGCCGCGGTTGAGTTGGTTTGATCCTAAATGGCGGAAAGTTTCCTTCCGCGTTGAACACAGTTCGAGCCTGACACAAAGAGGGGAGGTGAAGGTAAGCGCTGCACCAAACTCACACATTTGAGGGTTTTTGCATCGGCTTTATTCTGTGGCAATCCTTGGGAATTACACGCCAGCGACTGTAGATTTACACCAAAACTAGAAACTTAAACTACAGTTCATATTTGTCCGCTGAGCATTATCTGAAGAGAAGCGCTGACTCTTTGATACGGAAAGTGTGGTGGACAACTTTCGTTTCCCTTAGATTAAAATAACACAAGCTTTGCATATGCCATGTTTTAGACAACACTTTTTTCGTCTCCACGTTGAGATGTCATTTTTTTCACAGTATGTGTTTTAAATCAGTGTTGTCACGGTCCAGGCAATAATCATGGCCCTGTGTCCGTCTACTGATGGTTATCTTCTTATAATGCCTCGTTTTACTTCACCGCCGTCGTTAAAATCGGCTATAACTCCGTTAAAATAAATGAAACTGGTGTCTACTTTGCACGTGAGACTTTCATACACGCTGTAGGAAACCGGTTCCACTTTCGTGACTTTGGTGTGTTACATAATTATTTGCTCAGAGCAGAACAACCGAGGTGAATTGTTATGATGAACTCCTGTGACCCTCGTCCATGTCTGATTTCATTCATCATTCAAAACTGCCGGTGGCAACAGCTATTGGAGCTTCATTCACTGAATCAAAGTCTCACATGATTTTTGTGATAGCCTATAGTTGTCGAGCAACTTAAACAGTGTGTTTATCAAGGGTGTCTATCCCCGGGGAACTTCTCGTTTTTCTTCATGTCATGCCTTAGAAATGCCACACAGCAAGAACCATTATAATCAGTAATTAGGTTCTTAATAGTTTAAATAATGAGTTAAGTTGCCGTGTTGTTATGTTTTTGGGTCTGTCTAAGTGTGTGACTTGTGTTCTCAGTTTGAGCTGCTAATTGACTCTGCGGGGAGATTACTGTGTAAAGTAGTCAACATACTCCAAGGATACTATTTAAATGATGTATGCATGTTCTCTGTGTATGTGTTTGTGTCCATTACTTTAAGTCCCGGATGATCAGACCGAACATTAATATTACAACAACATGTAATCTATCCTCGTTGATATATTTGTGGTGGACAAAATACACCCTTTCAGTTTAATACAATGCAGTTAAAATTCACCACAAATGGTTAAGTGTCTGCTCCTTGTTTGATTCCAGCTGGGGACTCTTGTTGCATGTGGTATGCCTCTCTCCTTCTTTCCTGCCTCTATACTGGGCTGGCCATTGTCAAATAAGGGCAAAATACTTTTTTTTTTAATAGTAATTATAATTGAATAGTACAGACAGTACTTGCTCTCTCGTAACTATGTTCCTGTTAAAAATGTTAAACATTAAATAAGAGACAATCCCTCATTCATATTCCATTGCACTGCGCTCATTTGTTCATTAACGACGTGGTTTGCTTGAGATTAAGTGAGCAAGCCAGTGCCTTTTATTGAGTGAGTTTGTTCTGAGTTCATGGCTGTGTCCTCAAACTGTTTTCTAGTTGAGGACCAGCCGCCATACAGGAATCTGAGAAACCCCAGTCCCATTGTTTTCACTACTCGAACCAAGTTGAAACTTGAGAGTTGTGAATATGATGTGCGTTTGTGCTCAGTGTGAAAAGAGCTGCTGTCGTTGATGCATGACAAGACATTCAA
Source organism: Myoxocephalus aenaeus (assembly GCA_038501785.1). Classification (NCBI taxonomy): domain Eukaryota; kingdom Metazoa; phylum Chordata; class Actinopteri; order Perciformes; family Cottidae; genus Myoxocephalus; species Myoxocephalus aenaeus. The sequence goes on along the minus strand of JBAMJR010000180.1, from coordinate 924,597 downwards.
AAGCAGTGGATTCAGATGTTATAGCATGTATCCAGCCCATTGTCCAATAATGCATGCACAAAAGCCATCATTGTAGGCTATGGCATGTAGAATACTGCTCACATCTGTTAGCAATCGTATTGCTCCGTGCAGCATTTTAACCAGTTTTATGCCAGAGTGCCCAGTTTTGTTCAGTTAGATTGTTTTAACTGAGACTGTTGAACTGAAACTGATTTTGAGTGGAATTTGAATTACAGCTATACAATTAATTATACAACGTAATGGTTTTGTCAGAATATAATTATACCACCATAATAATAATTATGGTGGGTAGTTTTTTTTTTTTTTTAAGATGTCAGTCTGTCCAACCGCACAGTAAAAAACACACAAGTTTTATTCAAGTTGCTTCTTTAGTCTAATCAACAGTCAAAGAGGACTTATGATACAAACTTGTTGGAGTACTGTAAGTAATCAATTGATCATGCAACTTTCTTTCTGTATTCAAATATTGCATATTAGACTGTGGTCCAACACTATTTGTTCTATTCAATTACATTAATTGTATATAGCCCAAAAATTACAAATATGTCCCTTTTTGTAGAGTGTCAACATGACAGACATGGACGCTGAGACCACCGCCCACACCGAGCCCATGGCTGAAGAGGAGCCTCTTTTCAGCAACCTGGACCTCTTCCTCTTCTCCCTGATTGTTGGCCTTGTTGTTTACTGGTTCATGTCCCGCAAGAAGCCTGAGCCCATCCCTGAATTCAAGAAGCTCGACACACCGTGAGTATCCATCACAGTATAGCTTGGATTTTATAATAAAAATAAATAAATAATCCGTCTACATCTTTAGGAGAATAAAAATAAAGGTTTATGCAAGTTAGATAAGTTGAAACCTGTGTGTGTGTGTGTGTGTGTGTGTGTGTGTGTGTGTCTCTGTGTCTGTGTGTGTGTGTGTGTGTGTGTGTGTGTGTGTGTGTCTCTGTGTCTGTGTCTGTGTGTGTGTGTGTGTGGCCACATTGTATTTGATCTCACACATACTGTTGTTTATGTAAAAGCGATACAATGTTGGTGTATTGAGAGGCTACTTTTTCAGTCATGTTTTGGTCATTGGACGTGGCTTATAGTTCAGCATAAAGAAGAATGATGAATAGGTGTGTGTATCTTCAGTGATCCGCATGTGTGATAGATTTAAAAAAAATATATTATCCTTCACTCAGACTGGGTCTAGTAAGTTGAGCCCTGAAGCAAGTGTGTGAGGGTTCACAGCTTAAAGCTTGTAAATGTTCCACTAGTAGTGACCTTTGTTTCGCTCTCCTTGTCCTGCTCTTTATCAAAGTATCTGTTACTTAACTTATCTGATCTCCCTCTCTCTTGTGGGGGCCTTTTCTCTTCCCTCATAACTAGCACTGTCACAATCATGACGTATTAGTTGACGATTAATTCTACAAATAATTGCGATCAACCATTTAATAGTTTTACTGTTCATTTAATGTCTCACAGCGGTGCTGTTGTGTTTGGCTTTTCGGCTAGACCTCGATCCATGTTATTAATTTCATTAGCTACTCTGCGAAATGATTAATTGTTTGCTGTATCAATTCCACTTTATATTGTTTACTGAAACAATGTTTCTCCTCTCGCTCTGCTGCACTGATTTATTTGATATGGCTTGTTCTAAAACTGTTGTGTAGGCCGATCTTATGCAGCAAAAAAAGTGGTTTGAGGCAGTTAAGTAATGTAGAACGACACTTGATTTTATCTTCAAAGTTTAATAATGCAGACTGGGACCGGGAGCCACATTTTTATTTTTTATTTTATGGGCCAGTGACGGAAGATTTGTTGCCTTTCTGCTGTCCTGATGTCAATGGGGAATTTGTTCTACTATTTTGGAGCCAGGACCGCAAACAGTAGTGAGCTGAGTCCTGGCGGTAGCAGAGCGTAGTAAACGGGCTGGGGTGTATGGTTTAACCATGTCCGAGATGTAGAGTTGGCTTGAGCCATTCGCAGCCCGATAGACTAGTACCATTGTCTTGAATCAGATTCAGCCACCAGGAGACAGTGCCGAGGAGCGGAGTAATGTCTAAGAACTTGGGAAGGTTGAAGACCTGCCGGGCGGCTGCATTCTGGATGAGCTTCATCTTATCCAGTAGTGAGTTAAAGAAATGTAGGTGCAGGATGACAAGAGACTGGACCGGTACCCTTCTGGATGAGAATTAGACGTGTCCCCCTGATGCTGTGGAGAATTGATCTGCAGTAGCGGAGTCCGAATCTGGGACAATGCAGGGTTTCCTATGGCGATGTGAGTGGTCACGGACGAGAGAGCAGATTTAACCATAAAGGTCCCCTTTTGGACCTGGATGAAAGCTGAGCCACGGCCTGTGTGTTGAGTTTGCCCGAGAGAGGCCCAGTGTGCTGTGTAGATTTTGCTTCAGTGTATAGTTGTGTTGTGTAGTATATAACCCTCAAAGCCAGCACCTCAGACATTCTCCATCACTCGCCACTTTCAAAATAGCACTTAAAACTAATTTATTTAAATCAGCTTTTAACCTGTGATACTAGTTTTTAATTTTTCACGATTGTCATCTTTCTTGTTTTATTGCTGCCTCTATTGTTTGTCTTTTCCATGTAAAGTGCCTTGAGTACTTTATTTTTTATTTTTATAAAAGCGCTATACAAATAAAATGTATTTTTATTTTAACAATATTACCCTTGGTGATGCATGTTCAAAGCGTCTATAGCCTCGTTGCCTTGGCTTGAAACCATGAAATCTTGCGTATTGAGTGTAAAACAGCATAACACGGGAGCACTTGTACTAGGTATTTCACGCAATGAATCTCCCGATAATGCAAAAAGATCTCAGGCAACTCAAATAATAATAATAATAATAAGGTGATTATGTAAAAACAGCAGCAGGCTTACTCATCATTTAGTGGTGGGATGGAGGGCGTGGCTTAGTTTCAGCGGACCCTCTTTCCACTGGCTACTTTCTAAGTCCCTCCCCCACTCGAAACACAATTTCTTTGGTCACCAGAGTGAAGCCTCGGGCCAGCAGCAGCCTCACTCGCTGTGTGGCTGAGTTTTTGTGTGGTTATGTGAATGAAGACAGTGTTGGAGGCCAAGTGGGGGAGATCCTGACCATTTGTGTGAAAACACGAGGTATGCTCGAACGGTGGGGGGAAGACCCCTGCGGAGCTTGTTTTGCTTTGGGAAAAGTGTGCATCTGTTGAAGGCGGGAATACAGGAAGAAAACATAGAGCTGGTCTCCCCTCCCCTTAAAGGGAGAAGTGATTACCTAACTGTTATGAAGGGGGCGTAGTCTTCTATGTCTTTCCTGTGCTTTTGTTTTTGGCCCTGAACCCATTTTGAAAGTTCCCTGGAGAGCGAACGAGGAGGGCGAGCCAAGCTGCTTTTGTGAGTCCTCTCCAAAGGTGGAAAGTTGAGGCAAAAGACAAGCAACCCTTTCTTTGCCCCGAGTTGCTTCTTTTTTTTCATTCTTCTTTCCCCACTCTCCTGTTTTTTCTTTTTAGTGTGTGTGTGTGTGTGTGGGCTGAGCTGCTCTGCCACTGGAGAAAGGCCATGTCACAAATAGAATCCTTTTATGATAAATGAGGTTGCCATAGCAATGACATTCCCCTCTCTCCTCCAGTGAGACGGGGGCGGGGGATACTAGAGAAAATCTCCCGTTCACAGCTCTTTCCCCCCCCTCCTTCAATGGTCCACCGAGGAGTTGCTCTGATAACCGGCCAAATGCTCAGAATGGATCTTGTAGACTTTTTCGTTCCCAACACCTTTCAGACCGGAGAGGAAAAGGGGCGGGGATGAGGAGGAAGGCTTTTTCAGCCCGAGAGTGTTTCATTGTGTGTTTGTGTGAGTCAAAAGTGTGGTGAGTCTGCAGCTCGGCTACATTTTATGGGGAAGTCAGTTTCCCACCATTGTGTCCTCAGCGGTTGCCAGACACTGACTGGGCTCGCGGGCTGTGTGTGCGTGTGGAGTTCTGTGTGTGTGTGTGTGTGTGTGTGTGTGTGTGTGTGTGTGTGTGTGCAGAACAGACGCTGCTGGTTTCAGAGAGCAGCACAGGAAGAGGCAGAGTTCAGATTGTGTTAGAGCCTCCGAGGGTGAAGGCAAAGCAGCTCTTCCAAACCTGCGAGGGTCCGGCTGCCTTTCTGGACTTGTTTTATTTTTTTTCCATCCTGTGGTTTTGTCTCTGCTTTTGATTTTGAGCTTGGCGGTTCCCGGTGTGGCCTAGCCGGTGGTGCTACAGGCAGTGGTGAGCTAAAGGGCTGCATGCCATGGGCTGTGTCTTCTCCCTGCCAGAGGACAGGAGAGATGCTGCCGAGAGGTCAGTAAAGAGTTTGATTCACTGCTCCTGCTAAAGAACAATAAAAGTAGTAGTTTTTTAATGATCATACCTGCTTGAAATTAAAGTCATAAACATTTGCCACCAGCTATTGTTTAATCTTCCCGTTTAGTGTGATGGCACAGATCATAACAAGGGCAATGTACGTTTTTAAATGACACCATGTAAGGGATTTAAGTGTGCAACTAGTGGCTTGCTTCCAAAGTAAGATCTTCACAGTGTAATCTGCTTGTTTCTAGCACAGACTGACAAGGTTGTGTTCTCAAAAAAACACACAATGTTCCCAGTGGTTTACGTGAGAGATTGTCATCAAATCTGTTTTACTACAAACATAATATGATTATGGGGTCTTCTGTTTTCCCCCCCTCTTTTCCACAAGCTTAAACACTGTGCAGTCAGTTCACATTGTGTTCCACATTTCCAGGCTTGTTTAAGTTAACTGGGGTCAGATTGCATATTGAAAATCGCATCATTGGTTGTAGTAAGCTCACCTCCACGTTTTAAGTGTTTGAAAAGATTTATTTCCTGGCTGGATGGATGAATGGAAAATCTAATCTCACCATACAGATGATGAGCATCATACATTTTCCAAACGATAACGCCAGCATACATGTTTTCACGTGGCACTCCAGCCATTGAAGGAAAAGGTGTTCGAGATTATGAGGCCATGTGCATCCTATCAGAGCCAAACTGGCAGTCTCAGCAGATTTACTTCTGTTTTAGAAATCCTGACATTAAAAACACATGATATGCAAAGGCACCTTTTGTCTGCTTCAAATAATGTTGTTATTTTAATAATGAGGAGGATGCAACTAGTTCCTCACCACTAATGATGGCGTCAACCATGATTTGTTCCTTTTTGTTTTTGTTCGTATGTTGTGTGTTTCTTTCCAGTACATGGTTCATATTAAGACTTTGTACGCTAGTGAGATTCAATGATGACACTAAATAAAGTAACCCAACTATTTATGAAATTGGGGAAATGATGAAAATGCAATTTTTGATTGGGCAGTTATTAGTGATTTGATGTCCCAGAATATCATTAAATATTTTTTTTATTTAGAGTTACACTGATGGATGAATCAATCAAAGGGCATATATTTTGCTGTATATATTCTTGTTTAGCTCAAGATACATGTGTTGTCACATTATTGAGATACTAAAGATTGTGAGCGCTCATTACCTGGCTGGCTATCTTTCTCATGATGCTCAGACAATCCTCCCTCCTGAGTGTTCTGTGGGTGCGGCCGCCGGTCTCAGCTGATAACTTCAGAAAGAGCCTGCTAAAGCTGTCAGGAATGCTTCAGCTTGGGGGCAAAGGCCTGTTTTAAATTGTAATCAGGAATTTACACCTCGCTTCAGAGTGCAGTCTCTATTAACCACTGGGGCCCATGTTCATGGCATGTTGGGCATCATGCCTGCCTCTACATCACATTAAGTCATGTGCAGAGGTCAAATATAGCAAATACATGTATTGTCTCTATAATGAACTATTCTACTGCTTTGTTGCTTTCAGATGTGGAAAATCTAAAAACATATTCAACCTCTGCTTGTAGTTATGTGAAGCCCTATTATTCATTTTTCAGTGCAGACAGAATTGCAGCTGGACCTTTGATGCTGAACGAGGCGGCGTTGCCCTTAATTAGGCTCGATAATAGATTTTGCTTCCTGTGTCACTTTTTTTTCTTCTCCACACTTTGTGTTTGCACATGTTGTTTTGATCTGTTCCCGTTCATTAATTACTCCCTGGATTATTCTGAATCAAGGTTTTGAATTTCCATGATGTGTAACCGGTAGTAAGAACATACAGTCAGGTCCATAAATATTTGGACATTGACACATTTTTTATTATTTTGGCTCTGTACACCACAACAATGGAGTTGAAATGCAATTACTTTTGGTCCCTTTAAAAAGAGGGTGGCCACATTTGAATTTGTTGTAGTTCCTACACCGTTCACCTGATTTGGATGTAAATACCCTCAAATTAAAGCTGAAAGTCTGTACTTTTTTCATTTCAACTCCATTGTTGTGGTGTACAGAGCCAAAATTATGAAAATATTTCAATGTCCAAATATTTATGGACCTGACTGCATCAACCACTTTACACTTTTTGATATTGAAAACATGCACGATGTACTACGCTGACTCGTATGCGTAGTACATGAGCTTGTACACACGGTCAGTATGACTAATGCTGAGTCGCTGCTCCCTGTTGTAAGAATAACACGAACAATGACGAGACAAAAAGTCCACAATGCCCTAAGAGTTGGTGCTACACATTTATTTTGATGCTGATTGTTTTTAAATCCATCATTTGCATTTATGATAATAATAATTAGAAATTGTTACATTACAATATGGAAAATTAATGAATCACATAAAATAATACAAATCCATTCTTTAATTAAATGTTATGCACTGCAAAACTCTTCACATGCGTACAATAAAAAATTCAGATACTGAATATTTTTTATTTATTTATGTTTGCTTAGAATCATAGATTTGGACAAGACTATTTACAATTCTTATCACTATGATCAGTTCCCTATAAGTCAGTGACTGATGATGTTGACTTATCAACCTGTTCTACTCTATTGTTGCTCGTGAGCCTTCTACCTAGAAGAAGTATCGAACATGTACAGCTGTGGTATAGTATTTCTGCTACTGTCCGCTTGAAGGACGCGTTCCACATATGCATAGTAGAGCCGCACACATATCCGCTTACAGCCTACAAGGACACTCGACGCAGATCACAAAATGTACATCACACGGACCCTTGCGGACACGGAATGTATGATAATATTATAATATTATGTATAACTTTGGCTCAAGAAGTTGCAACATTCGAGCTGGACCCTCCCATTACATTTCCAACAACTAAACCTATGGTTATTGCTAGTTCATTTTTAATCACAGTGTCATGGTAAAAGTTGTCTCTCTGTGTTTTTAGCCTTGTTACTTATTAAGTCAAACCTGTCTTTCCCCCCTAGAGCACCCACCACAAGAGAGACCAGTTTCATCGAGAAAATGAAGAAAACAGTGAGTGACGTGACTTCTTAGTCCTTCCCATTACATCTGCTTCAGTTGTGTTCTCTGTTCAATGTCTCATGTTTCCAACATAGTTTTCCTCCATGAGCAGTTTTGTTGCTGTTGTTTCAAAACATTGATCAGGGGTTTAAAGGAAGACTGAGCCATTTGGACTTGAACATGTACAACATTGAAGGGTGTTGATCAACCTCAGAGCTGTTTTTCCACGAAGAAACCTGTTGATGGTCGTGTTTTAGTAAATTTAGTTAACCTCTTCCTGCTCAGTGGATGAAGAATATAATGCTAACTTCCTTTTATTTGAGGACTATACTAGTCTCCTCTGCTTATGTGATAACACTCCATGCAGTACTATATTTGGAAACACAGTTTTGACTTTTATGGTCACAGTTTACAAGCCAGCCTTGAGAAAAGACTTTGGTTTTGAATTTGTGGTTTTGCAGCAAATAGTTCAGATCCCATGATGATGGCGGAAGAGAACTTAGTCTGTTTTTAGGAATTATCATGGCAACACTGTAGGCAAGAATGAAGTATTTCAGGATTCTTACAAATACATGCACAAATGTCTTTGTGTGTATTACATTCAAGTCATGTGAAGTTATTTAGTATTTTTATGCAGTTTGGATTGTGCTAAAATCATCTTGGATCATTTAAAATAGATTACAAAATATATTCTGCATCTGTTGTTCTTGCGCATTGGTTTGTGTTTCATACCATGACAGACAAGAAAGAAGGGTCAGCTTTTTATTGTAGTTGTGGGAGAAGGCTTTTATATGACCCAAGTAAATGCAAACATGTCAATTTGTCCACAGAGCAAGAACATCATCGTGTTCTACGGCTCCCAGACGGGCACCGGAGAGGAGTTCGCTAACAGACTGTCCAAAGACGCTCAGCGCTACGGCATGAAAGGAATGTCTGCCGATCCAGAGGAGTATGAAATGGTAATTAGCATCAGTGAAACAACATCCAGACTTCAGGCTTAAAATGAACAGAGGTCTTTCTCATTCAGTTGGATATTACTTATGATAGCTGCTGCCAGTTAATTACTTGTGATGGTGTCATGGAAAAAGGTATCGCTGCAGTGCTGAAGACTGAAGAAGTCACTGTGTTACTTTGGTAAAGCAATCAATTCAGTTTACATCTCGGTGGTTATATTCTGTAAATGTGATGATGATATCATACACAAACCATGGCCCAATAACAGTTTATAATTATACCAGAGTAAAATTATCTTCTAATTATACATTCACTCTGCTGTACTAAAACATGTCCGGGCAAGTGTGTCCATAGAGACGCAAGGAGCATGTGCAGAGATCATAATGCGCAAGTTATTTCATTCACAATTATTCAAAGTGCCAAAAATGATGACCTCACGCTTCATCCAGGAATGTGCGGCAACACTCCTTTGAGAACCGGGATAGGCATAAATTATCTGCTTTGATTTGTTAGTCATATGTAATAACTTGCATGTTTGCTGACAGGGCAGCTCTTGAGGCAGCCAGTTAAATATTGAGGACAAACTTCTTTAAAATGATTCTTCAGTGCTCACTGCCTCTGATTATTATGTCTCATCATGTTCCAGGGGGAGCTGTCCCGACTGTCTGAAATTAAAAACTCCCTCGCCATATTTTGCATGGCTACCTATGGTGAAGGAGATCCAACAGATAACGCCCAGGACTTCTATGACTGGCTGCAGGAAAATGATGATGAGGATCTCTCCGGACTAACCTACACAGTGAGTCTTAATGCCCAAGTTTCTTTTTTGTTTTTTTTATAAATAATGTCTTTCTAATACTTACAAGCTCACAAGAACTCTGAGAATTGTCTAAATGGTCATAACGTGATTGTAGGAATGACGTTGTTAGTGGTGCATAAATATGATTGCATTAGGTTAGTCATTCAATAAGCAGAACACAAACCACAAAGGGGACGGTATCATGCACAATGTTAATGTGTTACACAATAACAATGGAAAAAAAATAGTCATTTGACATCTTTTCGAGGTACTGTTACATGTACATTTGGACCACAGCCCATTTGTTTTATGAGTCACGCTATGTCAGTCTGTAGCTTCACTAGCATGGGCGGGGTCGGCCTTTGTGTGCACCATGAAATAAAGGGCCTTGTGTGTTGTTGTGTTGTCTGGTCTGGCTGTTTAAGTTTATTTAGATCCCCATTAGCTGCAGCCTTGCAGCAGCGATTCTTGCCGTCTGTGCGTGTGTGTGTCATTGTTGGGGTGCAGAGCCTCTGGCCTCATTCAAGTGAAGAACTTGTCCTGTATTTCATCTATTGTCTCTGGTCTGCGTTAGAGCCTCTACATACATTATAGTCATAGAGATTGTTCTGGGTACATTATTCAGTATTGCACGTTGTTTTCATTCTGTATTTAAGTCGTGGTAATTGTCTGACAACAAAACTTGATAATCCTTGTGTGTTTTCAGATTAACTCTTAACAGCAATTTGAAGTTCATCATGTACTTTCATTTCCATCTTAACTGCTCGCTTGCTTCAAGATTAAGTCAAGAGCACACTGAATGTTTGTCTTTTCCCTGTTCTGTCTCCAGGTGTTTGCTTTGGGCAACAAGACATATGAACACTACAATGCAATGGGAAAATACGTTGACAAAAGGCTGGAGGAACTCGGGGCTAAGCGCATCTTTGACCTTGGTTTAGGAGATGATGATGGCAAGTAAGTGCCAGAAAGGAAATGATGACTAAACAAGTGTAAAAGTGTTCGGTGCAGCACAAATAACTGGATGTGGACCTAGAAGCACGCGGTATGCAGCCAAACTAGTGTGTCCACTGCTTTTGTTCAATTGGACCAAACATCAGAATCAGAACCATTTATTTGTCCGGTATGTTTCACATATGAGGAATTTGTCTTGGCGGGTGGTGCACACGCATTAGACAAACAACAACAATCAACACAGTGCAAGAAATAGAAACGTATTACATTTACAATAGAATATAAAATAAAGTGCACAGATTACCGTACTATAAACAAGTGTACTGTAGGTGTATGTGAAAGTGGCAAGTGTATTTAACATCTGCATGTTGTCAGCTTATTTTCAAATGACCAAGTCCATCATTGTCGAGTCTGATGTATGTGAAATGTACATTTTAATATCTTAAATACAGAGTCTAATTTGTTTAAATAAAGTAGTGTTTAGATGTCTTTCTCTGCTGACTGGCCTGGTTTTGTCTTTCAGTCTGGAAGAGGATTTCGTTTCATGGAGAGAACAGTTCTGGCCGGCGGTCTGTGAGCACTTTGGAGTTGAAGCCTTAGGAGATGATTCAAGGTTCATTCACTTTCACCTTTTTATTTTTATTTTTGATCATTTCAAGTTTTACTTCTTTTCACTTACCTTATTTTGTCCCCTTCTGTCTTTTAATTGTCTTAATTTACCCAAAACGCTTTTCTTTATCAGCTCTTTCTTTACCGTCTTAAAGCCGGGAACATTAAACAGATGACGACAGCAATCACTAACTTGTTTTCTGAAGTAAATGTTACATGATATATTGCCTCCTTCAGTTGAAAGGTAGTTTGACTATAGGGTCATATTCGGCTACCTTATTCCTTAAGTAGAATTTCCACATGGACTTCTTTAGCTGAGGTTTAAAAAAGAAAATAATCACAAGAGTTTCTACAAAGTCTTGAATGTTCAGAAAAGGCTTTGCTTTGTTTTCAAGGTTATAAATATGCTTAAATATAATACTTGATTTTGAACATAATCTGGTATTTCCATCTCCACAATCACTTGCATGTAAACCAGAAATCTTCTAACGTTTGAAATTAAACTATTTAGTCATCATATTACATCCTACCATGATCAAAACATAAGTTGTTGCTGTTATTATTATTATTATTATTATTATTATTATTATAAACAGCTGGTAAAATAAACAAAGTGACAACATGCATTGATTGCTTTGAGTATTAAGGAGTTTGTAATAATTTTAATGCGATAATAAAGGCCTTGAGAGTCTGAACATTTTTGGTTTAGCTTAGTTTTTTGTTGTACATTACTCTAAAAAAACAACCTGTAAGAACCCTGAATCACAGACTGAAGTTACACGGTAATCTGTACAAACGGATAAGCTTCATATGGGTTTAGTTTAAAATTGTAATCGACCCGAAGTAATTTGGATTGTTTTTTTAAACGTCCATATCTTGACTAAGACCGACATATCTGATTTATGATAAACCCCACACATCTGTACGAACATGTAAATGCTAAAAATAATGTTCAAGTGTTATAAGTGAGCATTCTTCATCCTAGAAAACAAGAACAAGTCTGTCATCTACTTTTTATTTCTATTTCACTCTCAGTTAAATGTATTTCAGTATGCATGTGTGCAGTGTTTGAAGACAGTGAAACTTAAAGTTATTGTCCCTCACAGCATTCGGCAGTACGAGCTGAAGGAGCACACCGACCTCAACATGAACAAAGTCTACTCGGGAGAGATCGGTCGCCTGAAGAGTTTTGAGGTCCAAAAGCCGTAAGTACTTCAGCAAAGATGCTGCTCATTACCAGAACTCATTCATCATGAGTCCTGTGCGCTCAGTCACGGCTCACATTTCACCCACATAGTTTACCAAGTTTGCCAGAGTTCCCTTTCTGAAAATGAAGCTTTCTGCCCCCTAGTGGACACTGGAAACATATCTGCTGCCTTTTTTTTTTTTTTTAAATCAAACATTAATTATAAATGTATTTGTAAAGTGTTGGATCTTCTCTATGTGGATGTTACATCTCTCCTGTGATCTCCTATGTTAAAGCGTCTTTTTATTTACAGGCCCTTTGATTCGAAAAACCCATTCCTGGCTGCAGTCACTGTCAACCGCAAACTCCACAAAGCCGGCAATAGACATCTTATGCACCTGGAACTAGACATATCAGGCTCCAAGATCAGGTGAGAATGGTTGGATGCATCTATAGCTGGCTCCCTTGCACCGCTTGACTAGAGGAAATAAAGCTCATGATTCATTTATGAATACAGGTCAATGTCTGAACTTGTCACCCGCTGTAATTTCAGATACGAGTCGGGTGACCACGTTGCCGTTTTCCCCACAAATGAGTCTGCATTGGTGAACAAGCTGGGACAAATCCTTGGAGTGGACCTTGATGCGGTTATCTCTCTGAACAACCTTGATGGTATGGCATTGAAAGCCTGAAGCACGTTGACTTTACTAGCTCGTCCCTGAAACCCTGCCTTGATCTCAAGACTTAGAGCAGATGCATTAAGCATAGTTATATTACTGTAGCAGAGTGTTATTGCTGTAATATAAGTTGTTGACTTCTGTTACAAATTAAATTATTTCCTGTCGTTATGGTTATCAAATGTACTTGTAGTGGCATAATTGATGGTTGATACAGCTCCTGTTCGTGCTTATTAACGCTATTGAACACGACAATTACAGTAAGGACTTGATGATAAATGACTTGGTTCACATAATGAGGTTGTCTCTGTACTGACTGTACTGACATTTCTTTTGTGACCTCTAAACAAAATGAATTGAATTAAAACCTGCTTTTAATATACAGACAGTGGAGTAATACAACAAGTAACCATCCTTATGTTTTAAACATTGTTGAAACACAAAATCAATCAAGCTCTACAAAAGTAGAAAGCATTTACTTCTCGGATTAATTAGAACGTGTTGACCTACGCTGTTGATGTTATATTTATATGTTACAGACATTTTAAAGCTTTTATTAAACAAAAACAAAATCTGTTTTTACATTTTTCAGAGGAGTCCAACAAGAAGCACCCCTTCCCCTGCCCCACCACCTACCGCACAGCCCTAACTCACTACCTGGACATCACTAACTCCCCTCGCACCAACGTCCTCTATGAGCTGGCACAGTATGCCTCTGAACCCAAAGACCAGGAGAACATGCGCAAGATGGCCTCTTCCTCACCGGAGGGCAAGGTCAGTGTTGGGTGGAAAGGATTAATTGGTGTTGGAATAATGATTTACACCAAACTGAAATGAAGTTACTATCTAGTTTATGTTATTGAAACACATCTGGAGTTGCATCTCTGTATGTTATTGATGATCCCCCCCCCCAACCCTTTTCCTCCTCTTACGCTTCAAGGTATTGTCTTTCTGCTGCCATGTCTCAACAGGCTCTCTACCAGAGTTGGGTGTTGGGTGCCAATAGAAACATCCTGGCAGTCCTGGAGGATATGCCTTCTTTGAAGCCTCCCGTTGACCACCTGTGTGAGCTGCTGCCTCGTCTCCAGGCTCGCTATTATTCTATTGCCTCCTCCTCAAAGGTAAATCACCCATGACAGGCAGAGTTCTATCCTTTTAACTTTTCTCACAGACTTGTTCTTTTACAAATGTTTTTTGTTGATATGGGTGTTGGCAGCAAAGAAGCACAAATATTTTGCTCAGATGTGAGGATTATAGCTGTTGGTAACTCTACCGCGTTCTGTAGGTCCACCCCAACAGCATCCACATCTGTGCCGTGGTGGTGGAGTACGAGACTGGGACTGGCCGCACCAACAAGGGAGTTGCCACCAACTGGCTGAAGAACAAACTGGTCACGGACAACGGCCACAAGTCCACCGTTCCCATGTACATCCGCAAGTCTCAGTTCCGCCTGCCCTTCAAGGCCACCAACCCAGTGATCATGATCGGCCCTGGCACGGGAATCGCTCCCTTCATGGGCTTCATCCAAGAGAGAGCCTGGCTCAAACAACAAGGTATTTATAGACACTGTGTGTGTTTGGATGTTGTTGTTTGTCTGACCTTTTTACAACCCAATGTCTCCACAAGTATAGAATGATGAGGGCAAAGACCTCCACATGTGTTTGTGTACACTTCACTGCCCACAAAAATGTTTTTTTCAAAGCATTTAAGGGTATGGTTCATAGATACAAGTAATCAGTACTTTATTAACTTTAATCCAGTTGTCAGAATACTTGGTTACTTTGATTACAGACATATTAGTTGAGTAGCTGCTTTTAAATCATGATAAATGTGTGCACAGTTTGGTCTGAGAATTACTTGATATGTTATATTTTTTTAAACCTCAGTGGAAGTGGAATGATTAGCACGCATAAAATAACCTTTGTGTTGTTTATAGGAAAGGAGGTTGGAGAGACAGTGCTGTTTTACGGCTGCAGACATAAGAACGAGGATTATCTCTACCAGGAGGAGCTGGAGGAAGCAGAGAAGAACAAAGTTCTAACACAGCTTAATGTCGCCTTCTCCAGAGACCAGGAGCAAAAGGTACAGCTGTCTCCCTCACTGTTGTTAGTGTGCCGTTCACCAAAAAATACAATTAAAAATAATTAATTATATTACAAATGTACTGTAGACCCCATCGGCATGTCACAATATCCTGGCATTGACCATACCTGTGATATTTAAAAATGAAATAGTGCTCTCATGGTAATAACACGCATACTATAATGTTGTATAAATAATCCAGCAACTCTTAAATATTTTTAAATATACAGTTATGGTTACAGACTCTTTCCACCTCTGTACACTTGAAGTTTAAATTGACTCATAGCCTTATTTATGTTTTTTTTCTTCTTTTTCTATGGATATCGGGATAATATTGTTACATGATAATGGTGTAGTGGAAATCTAATATCACAACAGTCATAATACTGTTATAATAGTCATAATAATAATGTATCTGTGTCTGTGAGTTGATGAACCCTTTATTACTTATTTATTGTCCGTGTGTGGAACTTTTCGAGCATGTGACGCACATATGAACAATGTTTCCTCTTTCCATTTTCCAAAATAAAGGTGTATGTGCAGCATCTCCTGAAGACGGAGAAGGAGCACATCTGGAAGCTGATTAACTCAGACAACGCTCATATCTACGTCTGCGGGTAATTAACACAATTGAACAGCAAAAGATTTAAATTAAATGGCATGTATTCAAAAAGACTGAACTTTCATATTGATGTGTTTATGTTGTAAAATAATACTGAATTTAGTAGTTTAATTTTGGTACACTGATCATTTGTGACTATTTGATATAAAGGACTTGAGAATGTACACTGAAGGTAAAACAAATGCTGAAATATGGAAACATGCATTCTCTTTGGCACCTTCTAGTGGGGTAGTGAGAATTGGTTTATACTGCCATCATGCATGAATCAATAGCAAATAACTTCTACCATGTTAATGTGAACATTATTGCCGGCTAGTGGCTAATGGTCACCTTTTTGATTTAAGGGGAAAAGCAAGGAATATATAATATGGAAAGTGACACTAAAACAAAGACGTCCAGATATCTAAAACAATGTCTTTCTTGATTTAGGGATGCCAAGAACATGGCTCATGATGTGCAGACGGCCCTCTATGAGATAGGAGAAGAACTGGGAGGCATGACGCGCACACAGGCCACAGATTACATCAAGAAACTGATGACCAAGGGTCGCTACTCGCAAGATGTCTGGAGTTAAAGAACCTCAGAACCAGCCTCAGCCTCACTACTCAAAGTGGTGCGTTTTAAATTTTCTATTTTTGTTGTGCGTCTTGATTTATCAGGACTGAAAATAAAAAAATAAATATATATATATATATATATATATATATATATATATATATATATATATATATATATATATATATATATATATTAATTACACATGTGTTCGTCACCCTGGTTCATGAGAGCTACAGGTAGCAGAAGATCATGAGGCAAACACTACCTCAGCAGGTTTTGTTGATAAACACACTCAGCAAATTCAATCTGTATTTTGTAAGGGTACTTCATAATGTATCTGGACCACCAGCCGGTGTGGGCAGGAGTCCTCACTTGAGCCATGGTCTCACACCCAACAGCGGTTACTCCGTCTGCAGCAAAGAATCATCCTCATTTCAGATTTTATTTTTTTGAGATTCCGTTTTATATTAATGAGTCTATCGGAGCAGCTTTATATATTTTATAAGCAGCTGATGACAACTCGGAGAGCTCCGGGGAATCGCTGCGCCACAACTCTGGATCTACACGATATAATTCCACTGATATCATAAACATTTGAATTGAAAATGTAGAAAGCTCATTCAGTCTGTAACTTTCATCTAATTCATTAACGGATTATAGACCTAACACCACAGCAAATCATTGTGGATCCTGTGTTTGTCTAAATTAATAGCATTGTGTGTTTCCTGGTGCAGTGTGAAAGCTGCTGACTTCAGTGTCTCTCAGACGATCTTGTAATATTTTAGAAAGCACTTAAAATACATTAAATATTCTAGCCAAAATGTATAAATTGTAATAACTAGTATGCAATTATCTTTTGACAATGGATTTTGCCTCTCGTGCATAAATTGCTGCTAATTTTATCAGTAATGGTAACCCTTAAGAGACACAAACTGATGCAAAGGGGAAGATCATTCACACACAAAAAACATGAGGTTATGTACTTTGTATTTACCATAATAGCAAAGCCTTTAAACATGATGAAAATTAATCTGTAAGTACCCTGTAATATTTGTAAAACGTTGATTTGAAATATTGTGCTTGAAACTAGATCTGGCCTCCCAAATAGTGGTTGTTTATTTGATATGCATCTGACAGCAGAGAAGTATGAAATGTAATTGTATTGTGGCAGTAACACTTGGACATATGACAACCACCTCTGCTTGATTGTTATCTGTATTTTTTTATTTTACTTTGTCCAAAATATGCACCACTACATGGAGAAGATGACCAGACATATCAAAGCATTTGGTGTCTCAGACCGCATCTGTCAGTCAGTCCTTTTATGTGAATATGGGGAGTTCAGCCAACCAGTTGAAGTGCAGCCTGTGCCTTTTTACAATTGCCTTATGTATTAAGTTAGCAATTAAACCCTGACGCTTCACTGTCTTTCTCAGTTGTTTTTTTCTTCCATTGTTAGTGCTGTTAGTTCTCATTCCTCTTTATAATGTAATAGGTTGGTTTTATCAAGGCATGCATTTTGTAATTAATAAAAATTGAATAATTTGTTGGCTCAATGACTTTTTGTGTTTCAATAAAGTTTAACTTCTCTTTCAGCCATTTGTTGTCAGACGGCTCCATCACATCAATACGCTCTCTGTATTGAGATTAAAATTACACAGGGTTGCAGTGAGTTTATGTTTTGATTCTGTTATCATCGTGAGTGACTTGACACTATTGTTACCAGCAGCAGCCTGTTTCAAGACTTGTGATGGCCTATTAGTTTAAATTATCTGAACAAAATCTGATCTAAAGACTGATATGATAAATCCTATTCTGGGTTACCAAAAGTAACTTTCTCTTACGGTAGGCTCGTGCAAAAAAAAAAAAGCTTCAAAAATAATGAATTATACAATTTATTAGTGGAAAACTTAGGTTTGGACAACAGTAGTAGTTGCTCATGACTCACTACCACAGGTCTGGACCACTTGTAGATTGTGTTTACATCTAAGAGAATATTTAAATTGTTTGTTTGAGTTGTTCTTCCATGATGTCCATTGTCCAAAAAGATAGACTTTACAGTACAATATATGGATCCAGAAATTTGTCATAGCAAGAAGAGCACAGGTGGAACTAATATTGCCAACGATGACTGATTAAGTTTCCTAGGAGCCAAAGTAAGTATGCAAAATAACATATTACACATTTATTAATGTTAATTGTGGGCTGACACTTGAGAAAACACCGATACGCTCCTTTATCCCTTTATTCTCAGTGTCTATTTAAACTTTATTTGTTTGTCATATTACATATTTTTTACATATATCTATGAAATATATCTATTTGGAGTGAGCAAGATGAAGATATCATCAGACATGATGGAATAAATATGAACATGAAATCGGTCTTTTTTATTATTATTTTAACTAATAAAATAGCACGCAAACTGCAGTTCTCGGCTGTGGCATATTGCATTGTAGCCTTTCAACAGTAGGCGGCGGTATTATGATTTAACTTTGAAGACGAGCAGTCTGTTCAAACAGGAAGAAGAAGAAACTGCATAAGGGGGAAGTGTCGCAGTGTACAGCTCAATTCTGTGGCGCTGCGTAGATGTCAACCAGGGTTTTTAGCAACTAGTCACAAGAAACAGATTTCATTGTATTTTTTAACTAAATATACAACGTCACAGAATGGCCACTGGTAAGTCAACGTGTATTTTCATCATGTGTGTCGCTAGGTGATTAAAAGTAAGTCGAATAGCATTGGAGCTAAATGTACCGACACCGCGAGGCCAAAAAAAAATGGCTCCGTCTATCTCATGGAAAATGGCTCATCTTTCATGAGAGAACAAAATTAGTTTCGCAGGGTTTTTGAGTAAAACGTTTCTTGTCCCCCCCCCCCCCCCCCCCAGAACGGTGCTCTTATTTGTCATCACACTTTTCTTGACTTGTTTTGTTAACCCACGAGTAAGGCCGGTACCATGAACGCAATACTACTTCCTCAGCAGGGCCTCGTCGCGGCCAGCTAACTTGAGTTAGCGTAGCTCGAGCTGAGTGTCTTTGTTTATACCGATGCTGTTGTTTCACTGCTGAACGAGAAGCATTTAGGGCACGTGGGCGAATGCACCTTTTTAGCAGTTGGCAATGTCTTAGCTAACTATCTTAGTTTAAAGCAAACCGTGCGGAGGATTAACTACACTTAGAAATATATGGTTGTTTTTCCTCGTTTCAAGTGTTAGCCCAACCCCGGACCACATTGACCGCCATTTTTTTTTACTGGATTAGCGTGGTGTCAGGCCTGTCGGTGTGTAATATCACCGCCCTAACTGTTTTCAAGCTTACGTTAGTAGTGCGTCAGCTGCATAACGTCAGTAACTTTTATGTTGCACTTTGTTTTCCGAAACTTGTTCTAAAACTTTGTATTTTCGGCGACGCTTTAATAACGTTTCTTATCGTAAAGTATAAACGTTTAACCAGTGGTTTATTTTCCCTTTCAGATTCAGGCTACGGTGGCTCACAAAGGTAAAACGAGCATTACATTAATTTCTTATTTATTAATAAACAAATTGTTTAATTGACTGTTAACGATTACAACCGAAAGGCTCATGGAAGTTTTTTTAATGCATCCAAAACTGGAAGTTAACCGCTTTCATCATCTGTTTGTAGCTACGGGTCATATGCCGGTCAGCAGAGTGGACAGGTAAGACCCTTCCCCAAGTTACTATCAGACTGTTGGCTGCAAGAAGTATTGATCAGTTTTAACTGTCTAACTTTCTGTTGCACAGGGTTATCAACAAGGGAATGGCAGCGGTGGCTCTTACGGGGGACAGAGTTACAGTGGTTATGGACAGCCAGGCGCAGCAACACAAGGTATAGTTCATATTTAATAGAAGCAATTTATAGAATGGCAGTGATTGGTATATTGCACTGATAACCCTTTAAATGGTTACATTCTCAACCCATAACTTAATTTTCATTAGATCAACCTCTCCTTGAAGTTATTGCCTCCATAACAGAATGTGTTTTGTTGGAGAAATTAAACAATGCTTTGTTTCAAAAGAAATGTGATGTTTCTCAATTTTGTGAATTTCCTTCGACAGAGGGTTATAGCCAGCCTCCGCCGCCGAGCTATGAGAATTACGGACAGGCATCAGCTGGGTAAGACTCTAATATCACATTGTTCAGAGACCTTTTTTAAGTTGTATGCCTGTTAATGACTTGTTTAGGTAAGATGTAAAGTATTCCAAGTACTAGAATTGGCACATCATTTAACTACTTAATACAAAACTATACATAATATTGTTCCCTATTTGATAAACCCAGAGGCTGAAATGCCAGCCTATGAAACTAGTATATCAACTTTACGATTCAATTTTGATAATTATTAATGTTGTCCTTTGTCTCTACTTTTAATTGACAGCTGGTTGTCAAAGCCCCTTGATGATAACTGATGAAACATCTCATTGACGGATTCAAATATTTGGTATCTCTGTTGTGCTAACTGTAATGGTTTTTGCTATTAAAAAAACGTCAAGGTATGGCGACAAGTCGTCGGCTCCTCCGGGGCAGCAAGGTTCCTATCCAACCCAGGGTCCAGGAGGAGACAACTTTGGACAGCCAAGCTCCTTTAGTGGCCCTGGGCCACGAGGCGGCGGCGGCGGCGGTGTAGGCGCCAGTGGTGCCGGTGGTGGTGCCGCCCCTGCCAGCTATGGAAGATGGAGTGAAGGTACAGATGACTGGCATTTCAATACATGTAGACTACACTTGTATTCTATAAGACACAAATGTGCTGTCTTTTAAGTCAGGTTGGTTAATCACTCTGTGAATCTTTCTGACACCAGGTGAGGAAGGCGGTCAGGGTGGAAGGTTCGGACGTGACCAAGGAGATCGTTCCGAAGGAGCAGGAGGCTTCCGAGGCCGAGGTCGTGGTGGCGGCTATGAACGTGGTAGCTATGACCGCAGTGGTGGATACGACCGCAGTGGAGGATTCGATCGTGGTGGAGGACCTCCTGGTATGGGGTAAGTTGCATAATGCCACTGCCCCCAAGGTACCTCTATACACTGTGAAATACATGGCATGACTTTTTGTCGCTCAACACATCATCACTCATCAACTACAATAGACACTTTTCACCACCCCTCTGCATTGTGCTTTTAGTGCCTGAACCTTCAGATTTCTTTTTTCAAAACCTAATTCAGCTGACGGTTTTACACGAGAGACATGTTGGTGTTTTATAATAGGTAATCGCACAGAAGTGGTGGTTATTTGGGGATCAGTTGTTCGACCCACTGAGACCATCATCTTAAGTAAATTAATGGAGACTGAACATGTCTGCCCAAATAGGGTTGCAATGGTGAATTTAAAAGGGAAGTTAAGATTGGAATTTTACCACAATTTCATTATAAAATCATACCTTTTTTGTAGACATAAAAGGCAACGCTTGGTCTTCTGGCATATTTTGTTAAAATATTCCAATATAATTGAATCGTAACCATGTATCACAGCATTTGTCTGGTCAGCAATTTAGCAGCACAGTCTTCATCACACGTACAGATAATTGGACAGCATCCCATTACATGGGGATTACACCTGTGCATGCTCCTATCACATGTCAAGACCACATTACTGCACTGTCTGAGCCAAAGGACCTTGTGCTTTTATGCAAGTGCTATTCTATATATATATATATATATATATATATATATATATATATAAAATTGTATTTTAGTTAACCAGCCGATGGTAGCCGAATGCAACGGTCCGCACATTTTTCCAAGCTAATTGATTTATATTAATTTATATCCATTAATTTTTTTTATTATAAATCATTTCTTTTATGAATTAGTTGTTCACTTCATTCACTTATCACACAGACCATATGTTGGCTTGAATTTTCACCTGTATTTGTTAACTTGCTAACTAGCTTTCACATTGTGTGTATTTGACAAATTAATACTTATTTGGCAAATTAATGGATTATGTGTATTTATGATATGGTAAATACAGTCCAAGCTGAAAACTCATATTTCCAGTTGGTTCCTGTTAATTCCCATGGAAATTTTCCACCTTGAATGTTTATCAGTATTTTGCAAACCACAGCCCCAGATATGCAACCGAATCATATCCCAGACATTGTGACAGGTTTTGTCCACAATTTTAAATGAACCAGAAAGGGACACGTGTGTCATTTTTAGAGGCTGTATAATATCAACTGAAATATTTGCTTATTGAAATAACTTAAGAGCTCCAACCTAAACGGAACAATGCTGCAACACATCGTCCATTAAGATGTAAAAAAAAAAAGTTTACAAAAGTTCTCTCCTGCGCATGGAAAAACATGTACTCCACACTTGGAGGCATACAATGATACTATGGCTTTCCCCATTTTAGGACCTGCAAAAGTAGCGCGTATTAGTTTTGAAGAGAACTCGTAACCAAGGTGGCCATCTGCTCATGTGTCTGAGGAAGGGGACAAAATATGTTTATTTTTTTATCTTTAGTGTTTTTCTTAGACTTACTTTGGTATTTGTTGTTTTATTTTTTTTATTTTTACAGTTTTATTTTTGAATCCCTTTTTAAGTCTCAAGCAGCCATACTTTTTCAATTGCCAGAAACTAAATTTTCTTGTGCGCTGTGGCACCGCATGATAGTTTTTGAACAATGGCAACTCTACTGAGACCATGCCTGTAGACCTAGAGCCACATCTTTAGCTGCTTCCCATTCAACAGGTTTCATTTAAGTGTTGTATATATGACAATGGAGAACGTGTGTGTTGTGTTAACATGGCTCTACATTTTATACTACAGGTGTTCAGAGTGATTGAACTAAAACTTGGACCTCAGTTAAAGGATCTCATAAACGCACTCAGTGGAAGATTGCTTATTAGTTGCTCTTCACATTCGCACAAATTTGGCTTATGTTAAAAACAAATGTTGACTTTGAACGGCTGGTTTTCTGGCTCTCGGCATCCAATCTGGTCAAGTAAAAAACAGTTCCAAATTTATTGTAAACGGTGATCCAGATGTGATGATTGTCTTCACTCGTTTACTTGATTGTTCAATCAGAGCTGCCTAGTCGTCTGTTAATTGATCTCTAATTGTCTAAGACTAATGCATTCCTCGTGTGAGACATTTCCACCATAGTCGCACACCCTGGCAGGAGTGCATACTGATGGGGATGTAGGCGAGCTTTGAGCTCTCAGTTGGGACAAAGGAAAAATCCATCATATCTCCAATTTTTCCTCTGCAGTGGTGGTGACCGTGGTGGCTACAAAAATTTCGGTGGTAAGTGACGAGCATCAGACCTGTGTCGGTGGGGAGGAAAGAACTTGAGTTAGAAAAGGAAAAGGGTGGGGGATTAAAAAAAAAAAAAAATTGGTGAATGCCACCATTTTCATGTCCAGAGCCCAAGGGACTCCACCTATTCTTAGCAGGAGTTTCTCTTAAAGACTTCAGATATGGTAAACAACATGGAGCCTGAGTTGTAAAATAATGGTATGTTGCATGAAGACGAGGGCTGATTGTAAATGACTGAGGTGTTCCCAGGACGAAGAAGGAAAACACTCTAATACTGGAGACTTTGGTTGTTTTCATTTCTGGTGTAAGCCCCAAAAAAAACCAGAACAATTCTGTTATTTTTGCACGGTGTTGGTATGTGATGCAACGGTATAAAAACACCCATCAGAGCTGTAAACATGGACATTGTTAAATTTGCTTTATCATTATGCATTGATAGGAATGAAGTTAATAGTCATTTGTGTGAAACAGTGCAACAAGTTTAAATTCTGTGCTCAAGTGTTCTTCCACACTCCTCTGTTTTACAGGCGCTCGAGACTTCGACTCAAGGGATGAAACATGTAAGACTCTTTGGCATAATATCAATAACCAGGGGCTGTACTGATCAATGGGCATTTATGAGTTAATCGGATATGATTTATAATAAACCGAACATGAATTATCCAGATAAGTCGTCATAAAGCGACCAGTTGCCGTGGGTTCCAATTAGAGTATAATTATGTAAATTCACCGGGTGCAAGACAATTCTCACACTTGCCACAGTATTAGTTTTTAGTATTCGTTTCTGTCTGCAATATAATAATTGCTGTCATCTTCTCTACCATTCTCTCCCACAGCTGGTGATCAGGACAACTCAGACAACAACACTATTTTTGTTCAGGGACTAGCAGAAGAGGCCACGGTTCAGGAAGTTGGCGACTACTTTAAGCAAATTGGTATCATCAAGGTATTTAATCAGTCGCTGCGTGTTCTCACTTAATTACACTAACATGCATAATGACGACTTGAGGCTTTGTTAAACAGTCAATGTCTGTTCTACTACTTTGTATATCTCTACTCGGTTACTTAAATATGACAGTCTTTTTTTCTTTTGTGTGGGCAAATAAACAAGTTGTCGAGTCTTGATGAAAATTGGGTACATGAGACTCAATGGGTTTTTTTTTAAAGGTGAACAAGAAAACTGGCCTGCTAATGATCAACATCTACTCTGACAAGGCCACCGGTCGGCCAAAGGGAGAAGCTACAGTGTCGTTTGATGACCCGCCCTCTGCCAAAGCTGCTATTAGCTGGTTTGATGGTAAGACCACAGTCGTATCTTTTGAAGTGTAGCTTGTCATGCACTCGTACCAGTCAGTGTCCCTCTAACCGATATGTTGTGTTCTCCTATTAGGCAAGGAGTTCAATGGCAAAGCTCTCAAAGTATCATTTGCCACCCGCAGAGCTGAGTTTACACAGAGAGGAGGAGCAAGTGGAGGTGGTGCAAGAGGGGGTGGACGAGGAGGTGGGTATTTATCGAGCTGACCATGGCTCAAATAGTCAAAAACTAACAAGCACTTCAAGTTTAAAACTAGATATTTGACGAAGTGTAGTTGTTTCAGCTTTCAGAGGACGTGGTGGCGGCGGCGGCGGCGGAGGACCAAACTTTGACATTAAGGGAGGCGACTGGCCCTGTCCCAACAGGTTTGTGTGCTTTTTATGTAAGTTTATGGAATATTTCTATACTTCAGAAGGGCTCATTTGGCCCCATTGTGAAGTAGAATTTATATTTATGTCTCTGATTTGTCTGTCCTCAGCTCTTGTGGCAACATGAATTTTGCACGGCGGCAAGAGTGTAACAAGTGTGGCACTCCAAAACCAGGAGATGGAGGTGGAGGTGAGCGCTAATAACTTCTTTTCAAATACAGGAAAAATGTGTCCTAGATCTTCTCCACTATCTACTCGTATCATTGAAAACATGCAGGGTCGCAAATAAAATAAAATGATTTATTTATTAAAACTTGTACAAGAAAAGATTGCATGTGAAGAATCTCGACAGAATGTCTGTCCAGTGCTTGTTTTATATATATGTTGTCATATCTGCCCCATGTTTTACTGACCTAATTGTTGTGATCGTGTTTGCAGATCGTGGAGGAAGAGGTGGTTATGGCGGTGACCGAGGTGGCGGCGGCTTCAGAGGCCGTGGCGGTTTCCGTGGCGGAGACCGTGGCGGGGATCGTGGTGGAGACCGTGGAGGTTTCGGTGGAGGATTTGGAGGAGGTTATAAAATGGGAGGAAGGTTAGTTAAATCTTATTTTTTTGTGTACATTTGACATGTAAGCTGTTGTTCCGATGCATGATCTGAGTCTTTATTGATGTAGTTCGATTCAACGACCACAGGGGGCGCATTCTGCCTGAGATTAGTACAGAAATACTGAATCTGTAGTTTAGTTACAAATGTGCTTTGTCCAAATTTCACACTACATGCATTAAATGTACTATAATTTATGGTACAACTGTATCTCGGGTATGTTTTGTTCAATGAATGGTGTCATGAATGACACTAAAATCAGATTATTTTTATTCATCCTGACCAAATTTGGGATATTTATCTTTGCACCAAGGCTGGTAAATCAAAGAGCCATTCTAACACTCTTCTTATTCATGCTACACCCTTCACTTGGTGTGTTTGTGTCCTTCTGAGGGTCTTGGGTGATGTATTGCCACCAATGAAGGTGAAGTGCAGTGTTATTCAACGGAAGGACAGTTTTCTTTTTGACTGCAAATTATGTTACCCATTAAAGATTTATAAGGCAACTGGGTGGGTGAATGAGGACGCGCCTAAATCTTTGTTCAGACGATGGCTGTTAATTCAATGACAAAGGTGGATGTTGGTCTTTAAAAATGTTTAGCTAGTAACTGACAAGTCTGTCTTTTCCTTCACAGAGGTGACCGTAGAGACGACAGAAGAGAACGGCCATACTAGGTGTTGAGCAGATGAAAACCATCCCAGCCCCTGAGTTCGCCATTGAGGATTTAGTTTGGGAAAACTGGGGAGTGGGAGGGGGGAGGACCGGCAATCAGACAGTCTGATTTGTGCTTCCTTTCTGTAGCCAGTGCATCCCAACTATTACTGCTCATGTGAGCGAGGAGGGGCGGGTGTGTTGAGCTACTGTATAGGGACTTTGAGGCTGATTGGCATGTGGTCAAATGTTTTTTGTTTTTTTCCTCCGCTTTTTTGTTTTTATTTCTTTGTACATCTTTTTAATTTCCTCTCCGATTCTAGTTGCAGATGTTATTGTGAGGTAGACTTCGTATCTTTGTTTTTGTATGAACGGATTACATGTTTTACTTGGGTTCTCTAATTTTTTTTTTTCTTCCCAAAATGATATTAAAAGACTGATCTTTTCTCTGTGCTTTGTGTGACTTTATACTCATAGTTTGCTATATTTAATTATTAATTACCATTGTATCCAGTCGGACATTAAAACAATCTTATAAGTGCACTGTTGTGTACGAGGTGCAGGCGGATGGATAGGGGCGGGCCTGGCCCTCCTCCTGTCACTCCACGGTGCGCGAGGAGGCGACGTCACTCCTCGCAGTGATGGAGACGTCAGGCGAGCAGCAGCATGCTCTCAGTTAGTCACTGACAGCGAGAAGGACATCCAACAATGGGGGAAGTATTTGCGGCGCCACAGACATGCGGGAAGCGGTGTGTTGATGGTGCGCGTGTCCCACAATGAGCCTCCGACCTCCGGACCGGTGTGCAGCTGGACGGGCCATGAGGGCCGCCTGGATCCTCACCGTGACCCTCATCAGCGCCCGGGCTGCTGGGTCACCGCTGGTCTCGGACCCTGGGGTACTGCTGTGTTGAGATCGGATGGCGTTTGGTAGACACGTGATATATCGCTGAATAACTTTATTAACTTATTGTCGAATAGCTTATGAAAAGTAAACTAAGCTAATAAAGAAATCTGGGACCCGCAGTCATGCTTATTCATCCTAATTATTTGTTTGCGTTTAAACGGCTCAAATACGTACTTATAACGTTGTTGTATTGCCTTTCTACTTAATGACTTGTACTAACTTTATGAAGATAACCTATAAACATGTTTTTGAACTTTTGTGGGTTGAGAAAAAGTAATATTTTGGTGATTACTTCATTTTTACCTTTTTTAAATGTCAAATAATGTCTAATTTCGATTTGTGTTGTGCGAGTTTTAAATCCCTCTGCGGTCTGATTAACCCCAAACATAAGCCAGGTCTAAGATAAACGGCGCATTTCTTTGACTGTAAATTACCTTTGACAAACAGACGGAATGTATATTTATTTGCATAGCCCATATAATATAAACGTGACATTAGCTGGAAAGCCTTATGCTCAGTTTGTGGCAAAGGTAACCGTTGAACCCTTTTCTAGATATTTCATACAGCAGTGGTTGGTGGGACCCCAAATGGAAATTAAAGCTAATTGTAACAAAAGAAAAGGGTTAAACTCTAGAATATGGCTATTAAAAATGGCATCACAGCCATTTTGCAATACACTACATTGGATTCATTTGACTTTCCTGTTAAACTACTTTTATCAGGGAAAAGTTAAATGTACCAAATACTGTCTGGAGAACTGCTGCATGTTTATTGTCTACAATAGCAGTTAATGTGCTGCATAGTGACACAAAAAGAAGACCAAGCCCAGTACAACAATTTCTGTCTGAGGCTATTTGGGGATTTTACCATTTAATTGACTAGTTTAATTTGCCAGCTTGTCTTCACTTGCCATCATGTTGGGCTGTTTCCATAACATTGCTCTTGCTATAATATAAAAAGCCTTCTGCCATGTTTCAGTATCTCTAATGGGACAAATGGACATTTTAGCACATTCCTGCTTACTGGAGCACATCTGTCTTCTGCTCAATTTTGATTTCTAACCCACCTTCACCACATCTGTAATCATAGCCGTGCCTGCTGTTGTCTGAACACGAAACCTGCTCCATCCACATGTAATATTAATCTATCATCAAGGCTAATCTCGACCACAATGCAACAACATCTTTAGTCATGTACCCAGTAGGTCCATTTTTTCC
Source organism: Myoxocephalus aenaeus (assembly GCA_038501785.1). Taxonomy (NCBI): domain Eukaryota; kingdom Metazoa; phylum Chordata; class Actinopteri; order Perciformes; family Cottidae; genus Myoxocephalus; species Myoxocephalus aenaeus. The sequence continues at coordinate 896,459 of JBAMJR010000180.1, read as the reverse complement.
ACTATTTTATCGGCGCCAGAGTATTCTCGGCTTGCATCTTTGCATGCAATGCTTAAGAAATAATAACTATGAATTTTCTGGGACACCTCAGGGGTTTTTCTCTTATGGGTGGTCCAGATCTATACATCCGCCTTGACAACCTACAGCAGCTAAAGAATGACTGGAAAATTATCTGTACTGTTTTATGATTTGTTTCTTTCCATCCTGGGGAGGTTTGCCTCTCTGGGGATTTACCAGCGTGTGTTCTTATGAGGGGCAAAGTGGTACTGTGACATAATCACTTCTTTACAGAGTGGGTCTTGGGTGCAAAATAATAATCAGAAAGGGGGTTTTGCCTTTAGCTGGAACATTTCTGAAGTAGTGTTAACAAGTTTCAAATCAACTGTTGCAGGTTTTTCTTGAAAAGTATGGCTACCTCCATCAGGACAACCACATCCACAATGCAGTCGAGATGCAGTCAGCTATTTGGTAGGTGGTGAAGCTATTTAGGCTTTTTCTTGTCAAAAACATGTACAAGCAGAAAGTCCTAAAGTGAATGTGATAGGATTTTAGAGGGATGCATATTGCTCTACATTTTGCCGTCCGGAGTTAGCTGGTGCTCAGTGCGTTCATCGGGGGGAAGGGTGGGCTTGGTGTGGTAAGAGCCCCGGAGCTGAACGCCGGTGCAGGGCAGTAAAACACACCCTCACATCTGCACTGGGAGACCTCTCCTGAACCCTCTCTGAACCAGCCAGGAATGCCAAGAACCTTTCCCTCTGGCTTAAATACTGACTGTACAATAATGAAAACTGATTGAAAATGTAAAGTGTCAACTTGTACATCTTGTAATTAGCTTTAAAATGGTTAGGCTAGTCTCAGACACTGAAAATATACATGGTTCTAAATAATTAAGTTCATGAACGTCCTGAACCATTGTTCCTGTATTAAAACCACAGTACATTACATACATTACAATATATATCTTTATTCAGAAACATTATGAGCAATGTGTGAAACCTTTCTAAACGTGCCTGAATAGAATCATGCAAACATTTCCCCTCTCCGCAGTGAGTTCCAGTGGCTTTCCCGGCTTCCGGTCACAGGCGAGCTTGATAGTGTCACCCTGAGGCAGATGGCGGAGCCCCGCTGTGGGGTGTCGGATGAGGGCAGCCAGCAGATATGGACTCAGAGAGTAAACGCCATCTTCACTGGAAAGAGCGCCGCTCTCAGGCGACCACAGCGCCGCAGGAAGCGCTCTGCTACGCAAGGTATTGTGTGAAACATGTACATGTCTGAGACACCATGTTTGTTTCTGAGTATCATGAGAGAGCATAGCAGCATGTGGAAGACCTCGCTGAACATTGGAAAGCTCTGACATTATTCAAGTGTCTTGTTTCAAGGTGGAAATTAACAGGAAATTAATGTGAAATAACATGATTAAAATGACAATGACAATTATTAAATAGACTTCAATTAACACTCAATATTCAACATTGTAATTTAACTTTCATTGAACAACAACAACAACACATTATCAAGTACCCCATCCCCAAAAAAAAGACTTAATGTTTCCTCAAATTTACAATCTTCACTGTCCAAGATGGTTCAGGATGGCTCTGTGTCTGGCTCAAAGAACCTCAAGTTTGCCCCGAATGGCCACTGACCACTTACATTTGGAGGCAGCTGGCATTGGTGGGATCTGGAGGATAATCGAATGAAAGTGCATGGTTGCAATTCCATTAAAAGGGCTTACTTTAAACCAAAACAGGCTGTAAGACCTGGTGTATGTATTTTCACAGTTAAAACATAAAATTGTGCAAAATTTCTAAAAAACCCAAGCTTAACTTCCCATGGAACATATTTGGCTTTTTGCCTCCCTGTTGCCCTTTATGTGTAGGTTTTGTGTGTCCCGTTGTGGAGTGGTCATGAAGACAGTTAACTGGGAGGGTCTGCCTCCATAAACTAAAGCACTAAATAGAGCTGAGGGGTGTAATTAAAGCTGGCAGAGTGTCTGACGTTGCACGTGTCAGCCTGGATGGTTCCTGCTTTTACCTGCAATTACACAAGTCAAAGTATCTTGTACATCGTCTTTGCTGGTTGAAAATGTTTAGTCTTGAAGTTGCGTTCTCCAAAAGAGTCCAAAAGAGTCCAAAAGACCACTTCCTCCCACTGGAGAGTTTTTCCCAGTTTGTAAAATGAGTTGGGAGGAGTCAGGGCATACTGGAGCTGTATGGATGCATTGCTGCTGTTCGAAGGAACAACAGCAATGCATCCATACAGCTCCATTTTGTTTGAGCAAAATCCTCAATAATTCCAAGGTGTGCCACTTTAAATTCCTTTAAAGAATTATTGAGGCTTGTGTTAGAGACACAGCAATAAAATCATTAATTGGTGTGCAATTTAAACTGGCTTGAAGTAGTTAAGAGTGCGGCTGGGCACTGCCAGACGTCTTGCAGACTCCATGAGGTAATTGGGGTTCCCTATTATCTTCGGGGGCTTTACAGAAATCTTTGACAATTCCTAACAGGTATAATTTCTCCCCGGTTTTATAAACGTGTGGGAGACATTGGTAGAAAACTAAAATAGATTTTTTTACCCTATAGATGGGGGATTTATTTCACTTTTAAATGAATGGGGATCAATTTGGGTTAATGAAGCCATATGGCACAGGGTATCTTGGAATTTGGTGACTTCAGCTGGATGTCTCAATGGATTTCAATGATATTTGATGGAAAGTCAGAGCATGGATGGTAAATTATTATTTGGTATTCATTGCATTTTTTTTACTGTTATAAACTTAGAAGGCTCTATTTTAACACTCTACATTTGTGTCTTCCATGACTTATGTTTACATTTCTCTCTGGTGTTGTCAGTCACCAGTCATTTCTGAATGTGCAGTAGTAACAGCAGCAGCAGTGGTAGTAACAGCAGCAGCAGTAGAAGAGCAGCAGGAGCAGCAGCAGCAGTAGCAGTAGCAGCAGTGGTAGTAACAGCAGCAGTGGTAGTAACAGCAGCAGCAGTAGAAGAGCAGCAGCAGCAGTAGCAGTAGCAGCAGTAGTAACAGCAGCAGTGGTAGTAACAGTAGCAGCAGTAGTAACAGCAGCAGCGGTAGTAACAGCAGCAGCGGTAGTAACAGCAGCAGTGGTAGTAACAGCAGCAGCAGCAGTGGCAGCAGCAGCAGTAGCAGTAGCAGCAGTAGTAACAGCAGCAGCGGTAGTAGCAGCAGCAGTGGTAGTAACAGTAGGGTGACCAGATTTGAGTTTGTGAAAAAGAGGACACTTCGTCGCAGGGGGTAGCAGCAGTGTGTAGCATGCCGTGAACTTACATTTACGTTGAGATCGGTCGACCAATGGCAGTTCTCTCTACAGTCAGAGCTTGCGCAAGAAGGTGGAACGTGAGGGAGATACCATTTCCAAAACTTGTAAGGGGGTAATAACTATTTTCCTGGACGTAGCAAAATCCCGGACGTTTTTGGAATCCCTGCCGGACGCTTTTTTTAGGTCTCGAAAAGAGGTCATGTCCGGGAAAAAGAGGACGTCTGGTCACCCTAAGTAACAGCAGCAGCAGTAGCAGTAGTAACATCAGTGGTAGTAACAGCAGCAGCAGTAGTAACAACAGCATCAGCAGTGGTAGTAACAGCAGCAGTAGTAACAGCAGCAGTAGTAACAGCAGCAGCAGCAGTAGTAGTAACAGCAGCAGTAGTAACAGCAGCAGCAGCAGCAGTAGTAACAGCAGCAGTAGTAACAGCAGCAGCAGCAGCAGTAGTAACAGCAGCAGTAACAACAGCAGCAGCAGCAGCAGCAGCAGTAGTAACAGCAGCAGTAGCAGTAACAGCAGCAGCAGCAGCAGTAGTAACAGCAGCATAGTAACAGCAGCAGCAGCAGCAGTAGTAACAGCAGCAGCAGCAGTAGTAACAGCAGCAGCAGCAGCATAGTAACAGCAGCAGCAGTAACAGCAGCAGCAGCAGCATAGTAACAGCAGCAGTAGTAACAGCAGCAGTAACAACAGCAGCAGCAGTAGTAACAGCAGCAGTAACAGCAGCAGCAGCAGCATTAGTAACAGCAGCAGTAACAACAGCAGCAGCAGTAGTAACAGCAGCAGTAACAACAGCAGCAGCAGTAGTAACAGCAGCAGTAACAGCAGCAGCAGCAGCAGCAGTAGTAACAGCAGCAGCAGCATAGTAACAGCAGCAGTAGCATAGTAACAGCAGCAGCAGCAGCAGTAACAGCAGCAGCATAGTAACAGCAGCAGTAGTAACAGCAGCAGTCCTTGGTGACAGCACCAGGAGTAGAAGGTTTTCTTCTCCCTCTCTCTCTACTTGTGCCCCCAGCCTCATGATGTGTGAAGCCTCTGCATTCCTTCATGTCACAGATGAGGTTGGCTAATGTTCGGGGAATGCAGCGGTAGCTGATGTTTGCCGCTGCCTCTTCATGTCAGTACCTGACACGTTCCTTCTGGTAAACACATCCACAACTGACTGGATGGAATTATGTTGGTTGCCCGGCTGGCCGACTATTTCAATGGCCCTGAAATCTTACTGGCTGAAGGAGTGGATGTCTTGCTGAGTGACTGACGGTCTTGGATGGATTCCAGCCGGTTCTTGATTAAGAAAACAACTCTGTCATTATTTTAGACCCAGACATGACTCATATGACAGGTGGCAGTATTATTATTACCCAAAGAGTTAAGTGGAAGATACTGTTACACTCTCAGGTCAAATCTCTTTCAGATCTGGCTTCATATATACACTGATCTAGTTTAGCAATGTAATGACTTCATTGTGAGTATAGTGAGGCTGCGTACCCACCGTCTCGTACTCAAACATTAGTTTGCTTTGTGTTACAGTTGCAGCAGATATGTTTCTACATGTGGTTTGAAGGAAGCTTGTCTGGATCGAGCATTCGGTCAAACAGATTCAGACACATGCCAGTGATCCCACTTTTCTTATGTAAACTTTGAACTACTTGTGTGCTTATGAATCTTTCTGACTTGCGCGAACCCTGACTTTTCAACTAGCGCCATTCATTTGTTGTTGTGGGAAAGGTTTTGACAGTAATTGGATGGATTCAATGACATTTGGTACAGACATTCTCAGGAAGAATTGTAATCACGATTACATACTTTTGACATACTTTGAGCGGTTTGACCTTGATAGCTGACACCGGCTGCTAAACCCAGCCGGCAGATTACAGCAACACGCAGATGAGTCTGATGGGCTGCTTGTTTATTCACTCTCAGCTGTGGTGTGATGTGATTTTGTTTTGTGTGAACATGGCTGCCTCTGAGCTTCCTGGAAATTGAAAACAAACCTTGACTTGTGGTGGTATCTGATGTTCTTTCCCACTGATATTTACAGAGCTGACATTCCACCAGCCTTGTCCAAGATAAGTGTGATAGGTGTGTGTGTGCGTGTGTTTGCTGTACATGTGCACTTATATATCTGTGCCCTGGCATGGAGACTGTTAGCCATGTCACAACATAAATTACTTTACACTGTTTCAGTAGAATGCACAGATTGGAGCTCAGGGTTTTGCTCCCGATTGCTTGATTAGTAAATGCTGAAATGCTAAAATGGGGAACTTGTTTGACCCAATCTTTCAGTCATTGTGGGCATGTTAGCATTTAGCTGTGTTACACAGCCTCCAAGCTTTCACCAGTACCAAACTAAATCTTTCTGCACCTCCACAAACAATAACTCTGGCTATCAGATGATCTCAGTCACTTCCTAATGTCTGTGATAACCCTCCCTCCCCACACCGCTGCTATAGAGGGCATGATGATAATTGCTTCCATAGGGGAAGTCGGGGAATGTCTTGTGTATCTGACTTCCTGGCTTCTCTGCAGTCCTCGGGGACCTCTTACTCTGCAGCGGTCTCGGACAGAGAGAAGGTGCCTGAGCTCTGCTGAGAATACAGATCTACAAGCCGAATGCATATAGTTCATCCTAGATAAACTACATCTGTACCATCTGTTTTTGTGAAAGTGATATCTCAGGACTGCTTGAGGGAATTTCTTGGTCAAAGCTCAAGATCAAGGTCACTGTGATATGCTAATTGTGACAATTTCTAATAGGATAAAATTATGATCTCATGACATTTTGGACAGACATGAATATTAATTGCAGTTTGACTGGTTGGCGTAGGTATACAACTGCGAGGTGGTTGTTCTAGTTTTTTCCCCTTAAATGGATGCGAATCAATGGAAAGATTGTTATTCACACCCATACAGCTGTAGTGTTTGAGGGCCTGCTGCTTCCACTTTTATTCTCTAACATTTCTGTGAAGCGTTGCAACAAAAATACCAAGGATCAGGTTGACGCAACTCAAGTTTACACCAAGACTTGTGTTGAATTGGTGCTGAAGCACGACTTATGTTTGTGTGTTTCTGTTTGTGTGTTTACACAAACACACGTTGATGTCATCGCCATGTCTTAATGGCTCCAGATATCTAGATATTTTCCTTCCTCCAGGGAGCTATTGAGGTTCACTGTATGCAGTGCATACCTTTTTGTTTATCGCTCTCATCTTTCACATGACTCTCTGCTGTATGTAATTTAACCGAGCATTTAAACGGCATCAAAATAACTCGAGGGTCCACATTCTCAAACCTGACTGCCTCCGTGTGTGAGGGAGCAGAAGTATTTGCAGACCTCCCACTTGCATTTGGCCTCCACATCAGGGAAAACATACACTGAACACATCTTTAAATATTTTGACAACTGTAAGTGTGCTTGATTTGTCTTGCCACTCTCTAGTTAAGCCCCACATGTGAAAGTATGTGTAAGTTTGTAAAGCCCTTGTGGCAAGTCGTCTAAAGTGCATTACCTAGCACACAGGGTACTTCTATTGGGTTTAATTCTAGCACTGCGTCTTACCCTCTAAAGCCCTCTTACAAATACTTTTAAAAAGACAGTACACTGATTTTGTAAGAGTTATTGCCACCCTTTGCAGTGGTCTCCTTTTTGGGACTCAAAACTTTGATTAGAATAATGTGTAAAACTATATATTAACATTAACATGAATGTTACAACATTAACTGTGTGTGTGTGTGTGTGTGTGTATATATATATATATATATGATTTAAAATATAACTCTTTTAAAGTGATATTCATCCTGCATTTTGCCCAGGTAAAATGCAACAAAAGAGCTGTAATCCTCTATTCCACTTATGTTCATTATCTCCAGAGGAATCTCTTGCCAATAAGAAAAAGTTAGACCAGAAATTGGGTTCGGTATTTTTGGAGATGATTTCGATGATTATTACAGCGAGCTGTACTTCTTAAAATGCCTCTTATCCTCTTGTTTGAAATGTGTTCACCAAGTCTTTCCTCACTGCTGGCCACTCTTGGACAGTCCAGCGGCTCCAGCTGCCTCCCCTCGAAGGTTCATATTATCTAATGATTGTTTCCTGCCAGGGGTTGCTGTTATGTTTGCCTTCAGATTGCTACATTCAGTAATCCTATGTATATACGAAGAGATTAGCGTTTTTGTAAATTAGAGAACGGCTGAATTTAACACCACACTTCCATGTCTCCCTAAACAAATGACAGATTCTGAAGTTTGCGACACATGTAATTATATCTAAGCTGAGAAACCACAGATGTGTGTTGAAGTAAATTGTTTAGTCAAGTGTGTACTCAAAGTGCTTGTTAGTTTAACCAACTGTGAGCTAGTGTGGTAAACATATCATTTTGGATGTAGAGAGACTCTACTTTAAAGCCTCACAGTTGAACATGGGATATCTGGCATCTAAGTCATAATACGGATATGTAAATACATAGCTACTCCAGTAGGTAATAATAATAATTGTTTGTGAAACCTTTTGATACAAAGCCACCTTAAATGTCAATAACAAAACCAGTAGAAATACCAGAGGCCTGTCTCACGAAGCTGGATTAACATACCCGGGGTTTCCCTCAGTTATCCAGCTGCACTTAACCAGATGTCCGCGGTCTCGCTTATTGGTCTCACGAAGCCGGTTATCAACTCGTTAAGTGAACCCAGGAGTGTCTCATCTAGATCTGTGCGCGTGCACATAAAAGGGGCGGAGTTAACTCCGTTAGACCAATTGTGCACCATGGAGAAGCCGCCGAGAGCAACGTATTTTACAACGGAGGAGCAAACCATAATCTTAAGAATGTACGAAAAATATAGAGAAAGAATACAAGCAAAAAGCAACACTGCTGCAGCAGCCAGAAGCCGCAAGGAATAGTGGCAACAAAAAAAAAATCGCCGACTCCGTCAATGCATAAATTACTGGGATTGTAATATTAAATCACTGTCTCAAATGTATGTGCCTATTTTGATCATCTTTTCGTTTTAACAATTTAACCTCATTTCAGTTGCAACCCCAGTGGAGCTAAAAGAATGGGAGCAAGTTAAAACCAGATACAAGAACATAGTTCAAAGCGGTCAGTAAGTTTATTATAATATCTTCCAGGCTACATGTATGATGTGAACAATATTATACAATTATCCTTCTATTGTGAAAGTAACTTGAGTAACATGTGTGGGTTGGAGTTTCCCCCCACAGTGGATAGTGAGACCCGCAGGGTCACGCTGATGGCTAGACAAATGCCATCCGTGATAGAGGTAACAGTAAATTCAAACTGTCATACACTTACAAGCAATCTGTTGGTGCTGATCGTGCATTAAAGAGGAAGAAATATTTTGCCACTTCTCATGTAGGCCACTGAGGAGGCAACAGATGAAGAGACGCTCTCTGCGGAGCGATGCTCTTACTATCCGTGCGCCTTCCTCAACGGGATTCTGTAGAAATGGGCAGGCCGTTTTTCCAAGACAATGATTGGCCAGTAGGCGGTCTTATAGACCCGCTGAGATCTTATCCGGGAACTTAACCTGCTCCGGAGCAGGTTAGGCGTTCAGCGTAAGTTACCGGGGCAACGTACCCCGCTAAGAAGTGAACCAGCTTCGTGAGACGGAAAACCCAGGGTTAATCCAGAAGTTACCTCGCTAAAACGAAATCCAGCTTCGTGAGACAGGCCTCTGGTGTTACGCCCCGTGGTGGCTCGGAGTGGGACGCAATATAAAAACAGCAGATTTAGACAAGGGAGGGTACGATCACACCAAAACCGGGGCCCGTACATGACAATAAAGTATTTATTTACAAAAACGCAACACAGGGAACAAGGACTGTCAGTGGCACCAAAGAAAAGAACTTAACAAAAAACCATCCCCCCCCCATTTACAGGTGTAAAAAAGTACAGGGGGTGGTGCTCACTCTAGCCTAGGGCATTAACAACAAGTAAACCTACGTGTATGCAGTATGTAAACCCCAGGGTATCTTACCTGTCCTCATTGACCCTGTGCGCACAACAAAAGGAATTGACAAAGACAACAAAACCAAAGTAGGCTGCTAACAAGAAATAGAGTTTAAACAAAGGGGGTGTAACTAAAGACAAACCATAAACCAGGGAACAAACAAACAAGCAAACAGTCACAGCACAGCACACTATTAAAAGGGGGACTGGTTGATTGGAGATCTGGAACAGATGGGGTGATTGGATGAGTGGAACCAGGTGTGTACATCTGTGAAGTATGAGAAAGACAACAGGAGGGGGAGACAAAGAAACAACAAAGCAATAACACAAAACAAAACACAATACATGTACGCATACCAGACATATAGGACACCGTCCGTAACACCAGGCATGAATTGAAAACAGTTTGCAAACAAACAGATAGGAAACAGACGGATTGGTCAGGTGAAAAATAATTGCAGTGTGTAAATATTTGGTTGAAGGACTTTGTCAGATGCGATTTCAGGAAAAGACATTTGAAAAGCTGTGGGAGAGGTGGCAGCTCGCTGAGGCTGCAGGTTTCACACTTGATTTCCCTTCTTTACATGCATTTTAATTAGTTATGTTTGAACTTGTCAGGTTTTGTGTTTTGCCTGTTTTGTATTAAGAAATGCCATATTTACTTGCATGGACTCCTGCCGACAGTTCTGCTTTTGTAAGTGCCAACCAACGTCTTTGACCTTCTACAAGGTATAGTGGCACTACAAGGAAAAATCTAACAATTCCCTCAAATGTCAAACTAAGTATGTTCACTAATGTGACCAAACATAGTGGAAAAAGTGGAATTTTTCTGTAAGTCTGTGATAAATAAGATGTTGAGCTTCATACCTGCCTGTCTCACATATGTGTTCCTCCTTCTCTGTGTGTGTGTGTGTGTGTGTGTGTGTGTGTGTTGTTCAGCGGAGAAGTGGTACAAACGCCATCTGACCTACCAGATAGTGAATTGGCCTCGCCACCTGTCTCTGGGCTCCGTGCGGCTGGCGGTGCGCGCTGCCTTTCAGCTGTGGAGCAACGTGTCGGGCCTGATGTTCCAGGAGGCTCCCGGAGGCCCCGCAGACATCCGACTGGCATTTTACGAGGGAGACCACAACGACGGGGCCAGCAATGCCTTCGACGGACCAGGTCAGGGACAACCACACGCTGAGTCAAGTCATCACTGATTTGCCTATCTGATCCATGCTTTAAATTAGTGTGTGTGTGTGTGTGTGTGTGTGTGTGTGTGTGTGTGTGTGTGTGTGTGTGTAATTTGCCCTCAGGCTTCTCTTGCAAATGAGATCCTGGTCCCAACTTCCTGAATTAATAAAGCAGAACAAGTCCTGCTGTTTGTGTTTTCACAATAACCGGATTACTGTGAATTATCCTACTAGTCAACAACTAAGCAGTTACCTACTCAAGCCACCACTCAGCATTTGAGAATGCATTTATTTCAGTCAAATACTGTACGACACGAGGCCTCTAACTGTTTCTCTCCTTTCTGACTTCCAGGAGGAACTCTGGCTCACGCCTTCCTGCCTCGCAGGGGGGAAGCCCACTTTGACATGGCCGAGAGGTGGACGCTAAACGGACACAAGGGACACAACCTGTTCATGGTGACCGCCCACGAGATCGGGCACACTCTGGGACTGGAGCACTCCCCCGTCCGCCACGCCTTAATGTCGCCGTACTACAGGAAGCTCGGCCGCAGCCTGGTGCTGAGCTGGGACGACATCATCGCGGTGCAGCAGCTGTACGGTGAGATGATACTTCTTTATGGCGCAGATCCTACTTGTGGGTTCATTGTTAGAAACTCATGCTGTGTGGACAAGCATTGTCCAAAACATTTTCAACTTTAAATTCTTGCCCAGATTCAAACATTTCTCAGATGCCAGAAGAAGCTTAACAGCTCAACTCAAAATTAGTGTGTTCCAAGGTCAGGAGGAGTGTTAAACGTAGCACCTCCACTGGACAGAGAGATAGTTTACCACTTTTTCCCATCCTTTAAAGGGTTGTGGGGGAACGGTTAGTGGGCAGATGACAAATGTCTCACTGTCTGGCCTCAGCACAGCTGGGTTAAAGATGGTGAACTTGAGGCTGCAGCTGAGAATGGACTATTATTGGAATACAGAGAACCACTTACATGAATTACTGCCTTGTTATGAAACCAGAATTGTCTTTGAGGAAACGCAGGAGGAGAGTCATTTTTACTCTGCTGCCTATTAAAGCGGGAGTCGTGGCACTGAGCTGTGAAAACACCAGCTGCAAGCACAGAATGAGAATGAGTAGAACAGTAGTGCTGTTTCGAGTTCCCTGAGTTCATCAAAACCTAGATTTGAGAAAAAAAAGAGACAGTTTTGGATCTAGAAAGCTATCTTCTTGTAGCTCCCAGCAATGCATGTGCTTACAAGTGAGATTACTGAAGGGCTACGGAACAGAACGACAAAGAGACCTTTTTTTTTTCTGCAGCCACTTAGTTGTATTGTGTTCTTGGCAAATATGGTGAAACTCCTTGAATAGAAGTAGTTGAGTAGGAGCTGAAACAACTCTTTGTGCTTTTACATGAGTTTGTCTCTAACAGCACGATGAGTTTGTTCTTTCAGTTGCAGCTCTGTGGCCTCTCAGCTGCTTGGAAAAGTAGGTTTAGACTGAGGGCAGCAGAGGTGGTGTGATCATCATAATAACACTCTGCCCTGAAACTCACACACACACACACACACACACACACACACACACACACACACACACACACACACACACACACACACACACAGCTTTGTCGGCTCTAGTGTAATAGATTGCTGCTGTAGTTGCAGAATGTGGGAGGGTTACATACATCTGTGTGCATGACTAATATAATAGTTTCTATTTACCTTGAGTGTGTTGTTCCTTATGGCATGTGTAAGGCAGGTTTCCACATGTGCAGAGTTCTTCTATTACCGGTGCTCTCTCTACAGCTGAGAGGATGATTTCACTGCAGCAGTTGCACAGGAACATTGTCTTTAAAGTAGCTTCTGCCATTACTTGACCTCCTCTGTGATGCTGTGCGACGCTGAATGTACAAGTGCGTACTCTGTCTTGACTCTGAAATGAGGTGTAGAACACCTGCAAAGGGCCAGTGAAGCCAACGAATGCTGCAGGAATGTTTGCATTGCGGCAGGACAGTCCCACATTCGTTTGGATAATTTAACTCTGAACTTGAGATGTTGATCAACAGTAGCTTGCAGGCAGGCCGGGTCCAGATTCCTCTTTCTGAGTTTAATATTTGAGGATATTTCCCCATCTGCGTTGCCTCTGGTAATATTCGGGCCTCAGCTTCCTAAAATGAATGTATTTGCCAGCCTTTATTCCTCAGGGCCTCCCTCATTCACTCTGGATTAATACAACAGCAACTCAGACACACATTTACGCTCAATAACTTTGATTGATGTGACCATATACTAACATCGAATTAATAGCAGAACAGATGATTAGTTTTTAGGTGCTCATTGTTTGGCAAAGTTTGCTTATCAGTCTTTAAAGAAAGAATCATTGACAGCTTACTGTTCTTATTGCTTCACATGAAGTTATCCAGAATCCTTCTTCTCAGGTGGAGTTTAGCAAAGTGAAACATGCTTCAAACATGTTTGCTTATCATCATGATTTCCACCCTGTGGCAGTCGTCTCTGCAGACTGCAGCTGCTCCTACGTAACAGTCAAGCAGCTCCAGAGACATAGGAAAACGTAACTGACAGGTCTGTAGGGATCATGAAAAATGCTACATCTGCTTACAGATATGAGCTGTAGGCAATGTGAGTATATCTGGTTGTGTGTGAGTGATAGTGTGAGTGTGATTGTGTGTGAGTGTGAGTGTGTGAGTGAGTGAGTGAGAATAATTCCTGGTATTGGCATTGTGATCTGAGAATAAGCAGAGGTGAGGCAGCCTGAATATGTCAGTCTCCAGAGCTCCTCGGACTGCTCTGTGGCAAGAAGCATGAAACATATTAAAGAAGTATTCCCTGGAAGACAGACGTGTGTATAGTATGTTTGATGAACAGCAGAGGTATTCCGCTCCTTTACTTTACTAAAAGGTATACCGCAATGTAAAAATACAGAACTCAAGGTTCAGTGGGTTTTTATTTGTGTTAAAATCACCTGAAACAAAAAAACGGTTGTGTTTTTGTTTCCTTTATAATGAGCCCTTCGTATCGACATAGGGAGCGGGTCCTCTTCATGGAAAGCATGAGCAAAAATCTGAATTCTTCTTCTACCACTGATGAATGTAAACAGTATAAGGGGGGATTATTTGTGTTTGAGTGAAGTCAGACATCCATCCTTTATCTTACAATACTGCTCCTACACACACACACACACACACACACACACACACACACACACACACACACACACACACACACACACACACACACACACACACACACACACCACTACACAGCTATTCGTGTGTTATCCATTCTGGTGTGTGTATATCTATTTTTCCTCCTGTTCTTGGGTGTGCTGATTTTATCCCCCTCCTACACAAATGTTTGTTCAACTCCTTGCAAACAAAATGACTGTAATCATGTCTAAGCACCATCGTTTACTCTTATGCTTTGGTATGTTGTTATTTTTCCTTTTGTCCTGTTTGAGTCTTTCTTTATTCTTTTCATCTCATGTGCCAGACATCTGCAGTAATAGAGTGTACAGGTCAAACAAATATTGAATTTGTGCTAACATAGTGAGTTTAAGGTTCCAGTGTGTGCTCTATCTACAGCCCATTGTTTATTTCCTGTGCAGTATATCGTCATCCATCAGTGTACATCAACTAAGCCACATCCCGTAAAGGACAATTTAAATGTTAACATTATCCAAGTCCTATTTTAAGAGAAGTCTCCACTGTTTGTCTTTCCAATTGTTCCAATACTGTCCAATTTAGGAAATACTTAAATTTATTTTGGCATGCTTGAGAAATTAGACTGTCTGTCCTCACAGTTTTGTTTGATCACTGTAGGTTTTAAATGACAAACTATGCGTGCCATTTAAGCACAGGTGGACAGACAACAATCCTACTCAAAGGGATAATGCCAGAACGTTGATTCTTATTTCATGGCCTTGTCTGATGCCTTTTAGCTTCACTGTGTTGTTGCTTTGTTTTTGCCCTCAGGTAAGCCAGCAGGCGATCACCCTGTGAGGCTGCCAGGCCAAGTTTTGCACGCCGCTCTGCAGGAGTGGGAGTTCACAGAGCTTCACAGCGGGCATGAGACCACAGGGCAGCCTCTCTACTGCCAGGGCGTCTTTGATGCCATTACCATGGGTGAGGTCAGAGAGAAATAGGAATTGAAAGTAACATTCAGTCATATCCTATCATACTGTGGTTATTGACGGATCTTCAAAAAGCTGAAACATCTTGCAGACACACAAGAGAATCCTGTTATCATATTTATCTTTCTAAAACAAGTGGACAAAAAGAGGACAAAGTGCAGAGCGCTCTCATCCAGTCATTTTCTGCACCAGTTCATTCTTTGAGAAAACTCTGTGATACATTATACAAACTCTGTGACAACTGAGCAAGAACCTTTCAATACTTTGGAAAACCTCATCGGCACTTTGAGTTCGAGCCGTTTACACCAGCGACGCACTTTAAATTGTATATACTATACAATGATGTCACAACTAAACAGTGTTAGTTTGTGATAACCCCTTGGACCCCTGTATCAAGGCAACATACTTGTGGGGGACAAAGCACAAGGGAGCATTGAGTGACTTATTGAGGTTTGTTATAAAAAGTAACATCAGTAACAGTTGAGCATAAATAACAATGGCATTAAAAGTCATGGTGTAGTATGGTATAAAGTGTCATGAAAAAGTGATAGTATAGTATGCCATATGATTGTAAAATACATGTCATGTTGTAAAAATATCTTTAAAAAGTCATTAAAATGTATAGTACAGTATGTCATAAAAATATGCTAGTATACTATGCAATACAATAGTCATGAAGTCATAACAAGTAATAGTATGCCATTTTATGTATAATATCCTATAAATAAAGTAATGAAAAGTCATGTTTTGACATGAAAATTTAATTATATAGGTTTATAAAGGGAAAAGTCATAGCATAGTGCTATTCAAATATCATAAAAAGTATGTCGTGAAATGTTATTTATATAGTATGCATAAAATAATGAATAACATAGTATGACATAATAATTAATTGTACAGTACAACATGAAGAAATAACAATATATTGTCATGCAATAGTATGCCATACAAATACCATAACTAAAGCCATAGTTTCATATGCCATGGCAATGTCAAAGTATAGTATTGTTTGTCAAGATTGAACCTAATGTTGTGTGTGTGCGTGTGTGTGTGTGTGTGTATATATATATATATATATATATATATATATATATATATATATTTATTTATTTATTTATTTTTTATTTTTTTGTGTGTCTGCAGACCAGAATGAGACAGTGCTGGTGTTTCGGGGCGCTGTGTACTGGACGGTATCGGCTGAAGGCGGTGTGAGCGGCCCGATGCCGCTCCGTCATCGCTGGTCTCGCCTTCCTCCGGCCATTGAGGCTGCTGCCTTCTCCCCGCTGGACTCCAAGTGGTATTTTTTTAAAGGTACTGCTTCCCTCAACTCATTAATGTGATTCTCACACTTCCGTTTAAAGACTTCGTTTAAACTTCACAAATCTGTTAAAGTTCCCAAAATAGATGCTATTGGGCCTTTAAATAGAAAAGTGCTATTCAAAGAGTATACTGCACTGAAGCCACAGCGGACATCTTAAAGTAGCTTCACCTTGGTGTTAAAGACAACAACTTGTTTGAAGTTCAGGCCAAGTTTAACTTTCCTGCTAAGGGCCAAAAACACCTGACAGTCATCTAGATTAATTTATCTGCTGAATGCAAAACAGATTAATGCAAAATACAGAAGCTAGGACATTATTAATATTATGCTTATTATCTACCTTTTTCCTCTGTCCTTTTTTTAATTTTGTTATCTTTGAGCTAAAAAAGGCACTGTGGCCAAGCCAGTTAGACCTGTCAACAGTATGATGTCATGTGAAAGTGCTGGACGAATTTGGAGCCACTGTTATCTAATATAATATGATGGTGCTTTGCAAAGATGATTTCGACAAAAAACATTTTGAAGTTCAATTTATTTTATTGTTGAATCATAATTTATAACTTCCTCATCTCGTGGTGTAGGGAAGCGAATGTGGCGCTACTCGGGCAGCGTGCTGGACCGGGGCTTCCCCAGGAAGAGCAGTGAGATGGGGCTGCCTCGCCACCCTGACTGTGTCTTCTACTACGCTCCTCTGGGTCACATGGTCGTCTTCAAGGGCTCCCGTTACTCTGTGCTCAACCTCAAAACCCTGCACCAAGAGCCCTACTACCCTCGCAGGCTGACAGACTGGACGGGTGTGCCACAGGGGACCAATGGGGCGCTGGCCCGTCCCGACGGACGCCTCTACCTGTTCAGAGAACAGCGATTCTGGAGATTTGACCCGGTCAAGGTGCGAGTCACCAGAGAGGGCCAGTGGGCAAAGGACCTGAGCTGGACTGGTTGTACCAACGCTCCTCAGAGCAACAACATTCTTTGACCACAGAGGGAGCTGTAAGCTTTAGATAACGTGCAATGTGTTGATGTATACTATAACGTTACGGTGCCATATCTTTTTCAACCAAAACCTACGTTGAGTTTATGTGTTGCAAAGTGAGCATAGCTCAGCAAACTCAATGAAGGGATTCAACTAAAAGAGGCCCACTTGATTTATACATTTTAAAGCTCAAATAGTATAAAACTGCAGAGCAATGAATATTACTGGACATGGATGTACAATTATAGCCTCATAAATACAGGTAAGATAATTAAAAGGACTGTGCACTCTTAAGTAAGCAGACCATAGTTTTTCTTTGGTTGGAACAATGCTTCTAAAAGCATCTTTTTTTCCCTTGTCAT
Organism: Myoxocephalus aenaeus; assembly: GCA_038501785.1. Lineage (NCBI taxonomy): Eukaryota > Metazoa > Chordata > Actinopteri > Perciformes > Cottidae > Myoxocephalus > Myoxocephalus aenaeus. Next base: position 879,233 of record JBAMJR010000180.1, on the reverse strand, counting down.
ATTTGCACACTGACAGAGAAACCAAAAGATGTGTGTCATCTCTTCTGCAATATCAGAATATAGTATCTAACATTATAGACGTGACTGTTACCTTCTCGTGTTTCCAGCTAATTGCTCTCAAGGCTATCTGAGGAGAAACATAATTAAGTGGGAACATGTATAGACAGTAATTTGGCCTAGGTCTAGTACATTTTAACACACGCATGAAGAGTAAAGACGATTTGAAGTGCATTTAAACAAATGTAATCAAAAGCCACTAAGCTATAGTTTCACTATGCCAACCCTGTGACAGACTGCAGCGCTGCACTGTGGAGAGCAATCAGACTAAATCAGATTTCAGCAAAATTAAAGAGCGCCTTCACGCTGAGATCATCATCTGTTTTAAAGGCAATCGAACAGTAGAACATTAGCTTGACAAGTTGAGTAATGTGACAGAAACCTAAACTGGCATTAGTACCCTGACATTAATGCTTGACCTTCATGTTGTGCTTTTCACAGGGCTACATTTGAGTACAATAGCTGCACAAATAATTAGCTGGATAAATATAAAAGTAATTTAAACATATCTAAGCATATTATTACCTGCACTATTTTAAAATATAACTCACTTTCTACCGCTCTCTTGGCAGCTCTGTTGTTTCAACAATTGTACTGTATATTGAAGTCAAACCATTTTAAGACTTTAGACGTGTGGAAAGTGTCACCTGCAGCTGCACTTTGGTTTGTTCTGTATTCCAGAGGACTTCTCTTTAGCCAGTCCTGCTGCACAACTTCAGATCCACTTTAACAGGTTTATAATCTTGTCCAACCTCTGTTGCAGTCCTCCATGTGATATGTTTTTAATTGCAATGTTAATTGTGATTGTTACCACAGCATGTGGCGGCGTAGCAGGAACTTAGATGAAGAACTCATCGACTGGCTCCTCGTTGTTTGTGCGTGCTGACGGCCGCTCAGCTGTAGTCCTGTTCTCCACAAATGGCCCTTTGGAGGGACTTTGTCCTGCTGCCACAGTCCTGCTGCCACAGCCCTTCCTGGCTACATCTGTACATCCAGTGGAGCCCCATGTCCTGGAGGAGACCTGAGGCAGACATTCAATCAGCTCCTTGGCCAGACTCCCAACAGCTGCAGGTCTCTCAGAGTGGAGAGGCATCAAAAGGTCCATGGAGGAAGAGCGAGCAATTATTTTGACTGCCGTGTCAGAGTGCAGTGGGATAGGGACTCCTGTGTCTACGTTGGTTTCTGGCTCCTCCTCCTCTTCCAGAAGGAGATGAGAGAGAGAACGATTGATAGAGGGACGCAGAGGAGAGTCAGGGTGGTTGGTAGTTGAGGGCAGTGCAGGGCTGCTGCGCTGTATATTCAGTAGCATGTCATAAAAAGTAATACAAATGTCATCTTCCTCTAACGCTATGGACACTCCAGAAAATGATTTGGACACCCCAATGGATCTTCACTTTTCAGACCACCGTGGCTGTGCAGCTTCATTTGTTGCCAAAATGTACGCCGCATCAAATTCCACCCGGATTGATGTGCAAAAAAGCATTGCGTGCACCAAAGACAGATTTAAAGGATACAACTGCATCTGTGACTATATCAAATGATGTCCAATCTTTGATGTAGGATTTAGAAAATGCAGTTTCTTTGAATTTCCGCTCTGAACTGTTTGTTCAGTTGGATTTTTAACTAGTTCTTAAAATGTCACAAGACTGAATGAGTTATTGATTTTTTTATGTATTTACTGTAATTTGTGTATAAAATGTTTGTTTACAGTGGTCATTTTTGGAAAACAGATCTGTGAACATCTGTCAAATGTTTTAATGATTTTAATAAATGTCACCTGAATGTTATGTAATTTTTTCTTTTGTGAGTATTTTAGGGCAATTTTAGAGCTGCTACTTATATTGCTGATGGAACTGTTTCTTCTACTACACCGCTGATACTTAAAACTTCAGCTGCTGAAAGTACTACTCTTGTTAAAACCACTACTTCTACTACGACAACAACTTCTACAGTTTAACAATTTAGTTTCCAGCTACTCCTGCATTGTATTTCAGCTCTTAGCTTCTTTAGACAATGCAGTACAACTTCCAATTCAGCAACTTTGCAACTTCGGCAACTCAAATTCAACTACCAGGTTTTTCAGCAGTGCAGTTCTTGGCTTTTAGGCTTTCATTTTTTTCATGAAAGTCATTTGATATTTGCAAATTTTCTCTATTTTAAATGTTTCTACTACTTTTACTACTATTACTGTGACAGTAAAATCATTTAGCTGCCATCTTTTCCTGGATTATAATTAAACTCTGGGATTATTTAGATGATGCAGTTTTGCTTCCAATTTTTCTTGCCTTCGGTGTCTCTTTTTGTTATTCCCTCTCTCTGTTTGTCTGTCTGCGGTTCGTCATTCGGTCTCTCTCTGTCTATCTATCATTGCGTCTCTCTCTGTCTGTCAGTACTCCTCTCTCTCTGTCTGTCGGTACTTCTCTATTTCTTTCTTTCTCTCTTTTTTCTCCATCTATTTTATTCTCTCCCTCGCACACCATGTTTTGTCATTGAGAAAGAAAGGATCTTTCAGAAGACAAAAACAAACCTTTGATTTGACAAAAAAAAGTGTTCAACACAATAGCAGAATGGTTATCTATTTCATTTTTTTTTTAACATGATAAAATATTGTCCTGACTTGGTAGTCATTTTTGGCTTAATGCTTAAAGGCATATTGCTTCTGTGATAGTTGTGGCAATGCAAATACTAATGCATAGTAAAAAATGGAACTAGGTGTCATCGATATTCAATAATATATTGTCATATCAACCGCAGGTGATTAGGAATTTGTTTCAGTGCACTCAATAGCATTTAATCCTGTAATTTACCGCTTGTTATCGCCATCTGGTGGACTCATAGCGCTAGCAATGACTGATATTGTAGTAATTGATATGCCCTACGGGGCCACCATACTACTGCTCTTAAACTTCTTTTTTTTCGGACATAAACTATCATAACAAAGACATTTGTAAGAGCAGATCAACTGACCGACTTGTTCATGGTGGAAACAAACTATGTAAAACAAATAGATAATATTCAAAATAAATAGGTGGTTAGAGTTGTGATAAGTTGTCATGACATTATCATAAAAACAGCTTTTTAGTTGAAACACTGGGTTGAAGCGCTGCGCAGCGCCCTGCGGCCGCTATGTGGAGACCGGCCCTTAGATTGACCCTCCGTGTTCGTGTCTCCCCCCTTACTTTAGTGTTCCCGGTCGGTCCATTAATCATCACCACATTTCATTGAACACATTTTTAAGCTGTAAACAATGTCTCAGACTTGTAGTTTACATGAACAACTGCTGTGAATGTACAAAGATTAGACACTGAAAATGTATCTCTAAATTCGGTCCAGAGCCTCTCTGACAGAAAATCGCCTCGTCAGTCGCCTCCTCATTGTGTTCACAGAGTAAAATGAGAGCAAGGCACATATAAAGGTTTATTTAGGGGGAAAGTGATAAGATAGGATGCATTGTTTAGTCTAGAAGGTGGGGGTAGAGATGGGTTCCCATAACAAACACCTGATTATTTTGTTTGAAGTTTGAAATGTTTACAATTTTATATATGGGCTGTGAACAGGTGTTCAAACAGGTGTGCGTGTGTGTGCGTGTGTGTGTGGGGAGAAGTGATTGGTTGGTGCACGTGCATTCAACTGTAATTCTAAAGCATATCTCCTGTAATTTACAACAACTGCTTAATACTGTAAAAAGGAGTACAGTGCTGTAAATAAAAAACATATTTTAATAAGAAAAGAAAAGATGTGCAAGAGTGTTGGAGGAAGTTTCCCTGGGGATCTAAGAGACAGAGTCAGTGGGGGTCCCGGGCTTTGTCGATGAACCCGCCTGCAGCTGGGAAGAAACTGTTCTTGTGGTGTGAGGTCTTGGTCCTGATGGACCGCAGCCTCCTGCCAGAGGAAAGGGACTCGAACAGTTTGTGTCCAGGGTGAGAGCGGTCCTGCCATATATATAAATTAAATAAATAAATCAAAATAAATCAATTTTTTTTTACTGCCAGCTGTTACCATGGCGACAGACAGCATTTGTAAATGGAAAGCCCCAACTTAGTCACATGACCTACAGAATGTGATGTCATAATGAATCCTTCAACCCAGGCACAGAATTTGATGAGGTCACAAGCTGCCTTTGATTTTGGCTCCAGCAGGTTCCATACTATAGACACACACTATACATTTGACCAGAGACACAGAACTTCAACAACAGTTGAGTTACTTCCAACCAATACTTCAAACATTTACAACATTCTGACAATTTACTTGTTACAGCATGCAGATGGCGGAAGAGGAAGACCGTAAGACTGTGAAGGAGCGGCAGAGTATATGGGATAAACTTCTGAGACAAGATCAGGAGAGGCACATTCAGACCCAGCTCCGCAGGAATGCTTTAGCAGGACAACAACTCCTGCAAATGAAAGAAAAGGCATTGCAGAAAGCCCAAGAGAAACAGCAGAGCAAGAAAGATTTAGAAATGCTCAAAAAACTGGATGAACTCCTCGCACAGGAACTAAGATGGCAGGAAGAGCAAACACCTGTGCTCAAGGAAATAAAACGCAAAAGCTGTCTTGAGGATATCTCCAGAAGGAACTCCTACAGAGGGGAACAAGCAGAGATACTTAGGACAGAGAAAGAGAGAACCAAACTTGCTTGCGTTGAAATGGAAGGGAAACTCCTTCAAAGAGAAGATGAAGCAGCAGTTAGGTTCACGAGGCCCAGCTTGTTTTCAAAGACTGTTAGTGAACATCTGGCGTCCTTAAAGAAGGAACAAGCCACCGCCACAGCTGAGAGGGATGAGCAGAGCTTTTTCAATGGTTTGGCCAAGATACGGGACGAACATGAAAAGCAGCAGAAGGAAAAGGCTGAGAAGAATGCTGAAGCTCTTCAGTCCATCTCTGCCCACAGGGAGCAGATGATCCAGGAGAGAGAGCAGAGGGAAGAGGCCGAGCGTCAGAGCAACGCGGCCTGGCTTCAGGCTCAAAAAGAGGCCGATAGGTCATTCCTGGAGGAAAATCAATTGAAGGCACAGAGGACCAGAAAAGAAAGAGTCCAGTTGCAAAACTTCAGTGAATCCCTGGAAGCTGAGAAACTTACGGGGAAGGACCGCGGAACAGCAAGACATACACTCAGTGGAGGGTTGTGTTTTAGCTGTGACGAGGGGAGCATTTACATTGCTGCAGATACTGAGGCCACCCCGTTGATCCATTACGGCGGAGCTAACGAGAAGCAGCAGTGGGACTGCAAGAGACTGGGAAAAATAACCTCAACAATTCCCGACATCCATGCAATGCCGGCAAAAAACAAAGCTGTGGATATAAATGACACAAAGAAACAGCTGGACACGGTCAAGGTGCTCACCCAGGGCCACAAGGACATGGTGCAACTATGTCCAACTCTTCCACCAGCAGAGCTGAGGACAGACTCCAAGAGATCCAGTCGTGTTAGAAAGCTGATCAGCAGGCTTGAGGCTTTGTCTGTCAACCACAGTTTAGGAATGAGTCATCTGGACAGGGAGAATCAGGTGATGGTTGAAGAGGAAGAAGACCGTAAGACTGTGAAGGAGGGGCAGAGTATATGGGATAAACTTCTGAGACAAGATCAGGAGAGGAACATTCAGACCCAGCACCGCTGGAATTCTTTAGCAGGACAACAACTCCTGCAAATGAAAGAAAAGGCATTGCAGAAAGCCCAAGAGAAACAGCAGAGCAGGAAAGATTTAGAAATGCTCCAAAAACTGGATGAACTCCACGCGAAGGAACTAAGACGGCAGGAAGAGCAAAAACCTGTGGTCGAGGAAATAAAACGCAAAAACTGTCTTGAGGATATCTCCAGAAGGAACTCCTACAGAGGGAAACAAGCAGAGATACTTAGGACAGAGAAAGAGAGAACCAAACTTGCTTGTGTTGAAATGGAAGGGAAACTCCTTCAAAGAGAAGCTGAAGCAGCAGTCAGGTTCACAAGGCCCAGCTTGTTTTCAAAGACTGTTAGTGAAAATCTGGCGTCCTTAAAGAAGGAACAAGCCGCCGCCACAGCTGAGAGGGATGAGCAGAGCTTTTTCAACGGTTTGGCCAAGAGACTGGCCGGACAGGAAAAGCACCAGAAGGAAAAGGCTGAGAAGAATGCCGAAGCTCTTCAGTCCATCTCTGCCCACAGGGAGCAGATGATCCAGGAGAGAGAGCAGAGGGAAGAGGCCGAGCGTCAGAGCAAAGAGGCCTGGCTTCAGGCTCAAAAAGAGGCCGACAGGTCATTCCTGGAGGAAAATCAATTGAAGGCACAGAGGACCAGAAAAGAAAGAGTCCAGTTGCAAAACTTCAGTGAATCCCTGGAAGCTGAGAAACTTACGGGGAAGGACCGCGGAACAGCAAGACATACACTCAGTGGAGGGTTGTGTTTTAGCTGTGACGAGGGGAGCATTTACATTGCTGCAGATACTGAGGCCACCCCGTTGATCCATTACGGCGGAGCTAACGAGAAGCAGCAGTGGGACTGCAAGAGACTGGGAAAAATAACCTCAACAATTCCCGACATCCATGCAATGCCGGCAAAAAACAAAGCTGTGGATATAAATGACACAAAGAAACAGCTGGACACGGTCAAGGTGCTCACCCAGGGCCACAAGGACATGGTGCAACTATGTCCAACTCTTCCACCAGCAGAGCTGAGGACAGACTCCAAGAGATCCAGTCGGGTTAGAAAGCTGATCAGCAGGCTTGAGGCTTTGTCTGTCAACCACAGTTTAGGAAGGAGTCATCTGGACAGGGAGAATCAGGTGATGGTTGAAGAGGAAGAAGACCGTAAGACTGTGAATGAGCGGCAGAGTATATGGGATAAACTTCTGAGACAAGATCAGGAGAGGAACATTCAGACCCAGCTCCGCAGGAATGCTTTAGCAGGACAACAACTCCTGCAAATGAAAGAAAAGGCATTGCAGAAAGCCCAAGAGAAACAGCAGAGCAAAAAAGATTTAGAAATGCTCAAAAAACTGGATGAACTCCACGTGCAGGAACTAAGACGGCAGGAAGAGCAAAAACCTGTGCTTGAGGAAATAAAACGCAAAAACTGTCTTGAGGATATCTCCAGAAGGAACTCCTACAGAGGGGAACAAGCAGAGATACTTAGGACAGAGAAAGAGAGAACCAAACTTGCTTGTGTTGAAATGGAAGGGCAACTCCTTCAAAGAGAAGCTGAAGCAGCAGTCAGATTCACGAGGCCCAGCTTGTTTTCAAAGACTGTTAGTGAACATCTGGCGTCCTTAAAGAAGGAACAAGCCGCCGCCACAGCTGAGAGGGATGAGCAGAGCTTTTTCAACGGTTTGGCCAAGATACGGGATGGACAGGAAAAGCAGCAGAAGGAAAAGGCTGAGAAGAATGCCGAAGCTCTTCAGTCCATCTCTGCCCACAGGGAGCAGATGATCCAGGAGAGAGAGCAGAGGGAAGAGGCCGAGCGTAAGAGCAAAGCGGCCCATCTTCAGGCTCAGAAAGAGGCCGACAGGTCATTCCTGGAGGAAAATAAATTGAAGGCAAGCATAGTTTATTTGAAGACACAAAGGACCAGAAAGACACTGATGGAGAAGGACCGCGGAGCTTCAACACATACAATCGGTGGAGGAGTGAGTTTTGGCTGTAATGAGGGGAGCAGTTACATCACCTCAGATACTGCCGGCACCCCGTTGATCCAATACGGCAGAGATAACAGGAAGCAGCAGTGGGAGCTCAAACATGAAGACGTGACCAAGATTGGACAGATCGACCTCTCCTCTGCTTTCACAAAGCTTCCCCCCATCCAGGATAAGTACAGGCAGTCCAAAAGTATCTGATCTGGACATTTCCTGTCACTTCCCGTCTTTCCTTCACATCCTTCTTCCCTCCCCCCATTCCCCTTAAAGCTTAGATTTAATGTTTCTCTGCTAATCAACACTAAACCTGACTTTAAATCCATCTTTATTTAGGGTTTTTCCCGGGTGATCCGGTTATCCCCTAAATACAAATAAACAAAAAATGTTATATGTGTCCATGTTTGACTACTATTTGCTGGCCTGGCTCCTCAATGGTGGAATGAGCTCCCCATTGACATCAGGACAGCAGAAAGTCTCTACATCTTCCGTCGCAAACTAAAAACACATCTTTTTCGACTACACCTTGAATAAGGAAAATAGCACCGTAGTAGCACTTTAGTAGCACTTAAATGGCACTTACTGATAGCACTTTGTAGTTTAACTTTATTGAAGAAATTGTACTTTCTTGATTCTTGTTGTTCTGAGTTTGTACTCATGGTTATACTTATTGTAAGTCGCTTTGGATAAAAGCGTCAGCTAAATGAAATGTAATATAAAGGATGTTACATGTGTCCATGTTACAGGCTGTTTATATGCGTCCATGTTACAGACTGTTATATGTGTCCATGTCCAGGCTGTTACAGTATATGTGTCCATGTCCAGGCTGTTATACAGTATGTGTCCATGTTACAGGCTGTTATAAGTGTCCATGTTCAGGCGTTTTAGAGATTTGTTTAGCTACCTGAAGCAGTTCCTGTCCAGCTGAAAACAGAGCCCAGGTGGGCTAGCCAGTGGCAGAACTCTCAGACAGTATACTATCAGTGGCGGGCCATCAGGGCCTGCTAAGCCTTCTCTGCTGGCCTAAACAGAATCACAAAGTTTAAATTCAAATTTTTTTAATAATATATATATATATATATATTTTATAATTAAAAGTTATAGATATTTTATAATTTAATAGTTTTTCACAAATACACTACATGTATTATAATAATTTTTCCCTATTAGCTTATTTTCTCATTGCACAGCTCCTGTGTTCCTCTGTTGCTCTGCCTGCTGCCTTCAGTCTGCTGCGTTAAGGGTCTGCTCAACCAATCACATTTCACCTCTGTTTCTCTATGGAATCAAGAGCTCGTTAAACTATATGGAGAGGCCTGCTAGCATTATGAAACGTGTATTTGGCCACAGGGCCCGCGTGACTATTAACGTGCGCTGTGATTGGTCACAAGGAACTCCTCTGGGACCGCCAAAATCTCATTAACACCACGAATGAATACGGCCAGTTGAGCAATATCTCTAGTAATGGCAGTGCTCCAATCCATTGCGACTGTGGCTCAATGGTTAGCATGCCCGTCTTTCAATCAGAGGATCGGCTGCACCCAGCTGTTGAACAGCTGACTCCGACTGAAAGCGCAAGTAGAAAATCCACGGCCCGCCACTGCTAATACTATTAATACTATTATTTACAACAACAATATATTATTTACAAAGTAAACACCACTCAAAGGCCACTCAAACTCTCTCCCCCGCCGCTGCTCCCTTCCACCCTTCCCCCACAGGCAAGCTTGCGGCTGTTTTTTTTTTTTATCTTACCGTAATGCATCAATAGCATGTGTTGTTAATGTTACTTAACTTAACTGTTACAAACTTTTCTCCAACCAATCTGGTCTGGAGGAATGTAGGTTAACACTGGCGTTACCAACATGCAAATAAATCTAACGTTAGCGCGAACACTAGACCAACTTCAAGCTACATTAGCTTGCTGTTAACAGACTCATAACTCCTGGCCAGCATTTGAATGAAACATTGAGAAATTAACGAGAGATGTTAGCAAGATATGGAGCCACAGACAACGTTGGCCTACTTCACCATGTCATTATGTTAGCTGAGTATGTTAGCTGAGTATGCTAGCGTTAGCAAGGTGTTTGCAGTTGCCATTAACTTTCATACTCGGTAGAGTCCCCAGCAGCTTGACGGTTCGTAATGTCGGTTATCTGGTATTTCCTGTTCTGTGCAGTGATGAACTTCAGTTTACTTTGGTAAAAAAAAGGACTAACCTTAGCATATTGTTAGATGTGTTTACACAAAATGGTTTTTTGAAGAATGAGAAAATGTGATATTAAAAACACATATTATGTATGATGTCTGAAAGTTGACCGCACTTATGAATATCAATTAAGTGTATGACGAATAGATATTAAGGTGTGATTTTTCACTTCTTAACTTAACCTGGTGTGACATCATGTGCACGTTATTGGCAAATAATCAATTCAATAATCCAATGGAAATTCAACACAACATGACTGAATGCTGACTTTGATAACATCCATGTTACCGTGTTCAGTGAGCCACAGGGGCAGCATGGACTACGGTGTTTGTATGCCAGGTGGAGCAGCAGGTGGTGCTTCGGTTAGAGTCCGTTGAAAATTGTCTTCTCAAATGTTCTCTTATTATTCTTCCATCTTGAATAAAACCAGGTCTATGATATCTAAGGGTTTCTTTTCACATTCTTTACGTTGACTATGTGCTGAATAAGGAGTAGAGACTTGATGCAATGTGATTTTGAAGAGTAATGGGCAGACTTAGTCAACTGAAAAAGGAAAACATACTGTAGTATACGGTAAGACTGGACAGTAGTGCACTGTTGTGCGGAGGATATCAGAATCAGAATCAGAACCTTTTATTTGCCAGGTCCGTTTTCACAGACGAGGAATTTTTCTTGGCGGAAGGTGCATAACATTAGACAGACAAGACAATCAACAACAGTGCAATAGGTATTAAATTAAGTAAAAAATAAAGTGCTCAGACAAACAGATAAAAGTAATGTAAACAAGTGTTCTGTAAGTGTATGTTAAAGTGTAGTGTTAAAGTGACATGTATGTTTAAATATGAAGTGTGAAGGGTTGTGCAGGGGAGTAACCGGTAATAAGGCCTTGAGGCAATCCCATGTAAAACACAATGTGGTGTTTGAATGCATTTGCTGGGTCATAGCATGCAGGATAGAGGAGAGCGCGTTCCCCCAAAGCCTGTTACTGTTAGATACCATTAATACAGCTCATTGAAATTCATTGATCGCCTCTGGATGATTTTCCCATCATAATAAACCGTCTCGACAGGAATTACATCACTTCATTACATACTCAACAATAAATTACCCAACCTTAACAACAGTTTGTTCTAGAGTGAAATGAGATGTGATACACTGGTTTTCTGAGAAGAATGGAAATCTAATTGATTTCTCTCTCCTTCTGGCCTCCTCCTTCCTGTCTCTAACTGCAGACTCTGTGTTGGCGACTCCTTGGTGACTTGACAGTAAGTTCACGCGTATGAATGAAAACGGAAGTCAGTTTCTTAAAACACGTTGTGAAGTTGTTATAAAAACACTGATGCCAGAGTCACACTGCCTGTGTGAGCAGAACGTGTGTGTTGCTCAAATGGCTTGATTTTTATTTTGCTGCGTGGCTCGGCTGCGTCTCTTTTAAATGGCAATTGATAGGAATGTCGAAAAAAGTCATGAAACTAACGTTGTATTAAGGTGAAAAAAAGTCATATTATGGTATTTCAAAAAATACCATAATACATAAAACAATCATGAGGAGTAATAGTACGGTATTCAATAAAAAGGCATAGCATAGTATGCTGTAAAAAAAAAAACTAACCAAGTTTAACTTTCCTGCTTAGGACCAATAACTATGATGGGACTCTGTCCCGGAGATACCGACTGTATCAGTAACTACCACAGAGGAGGTTATGGGTTATATTTCTGTCTGGTGTGTAGTTAAAATCAAAATTAAGGTTGAGTCTGGCATCGGGGTGGATGACGCCGTCATCTTCCTGCTGCAGAGATGCCTCTCTCACCTGGAAAAGGCTGGAAGCACTGTGAGAGTCATGTTCTACGACTTCTCCAGTGCCTTCAACACCATTCAGCCTTTACTTCTGAGGGACAAGCTGGAGCAGACCGGGGTGGACCACCACCTCACTGCATGGATCCTGGACTACCTCACCAACCGTCCACAGTATGTGCGGGTACGGGAGTGTGAGTCAGATCGGGTGTCCTGCAGCACGGGAGCCCCACAAGGAACCGTTCTGGCTCCATTCCTCTTCTCCATATACACCTCGGACTTTAAACACAACTCTGCCAACTGCCACCTGCAAAAGTTCTCTGACGACGCTGCAATCGTCGGCCTCATTTCCGCCGATGATGACAGGGAGTACAGAGAACTGAACCAGGACTTTCTAGGATGGTGCCAGCAGAACCGCCTCCAGATAAACTCCAGTAAGACCAAGGAGCTGGTGGTGGACTTCCGCCGGGATAAACGCCCTCCTCCGATACCAGTGAGCATCCAGGGACTGGACATTGAGATCGTGAAGTAATTACAAGTATCTGGGTGTTCACTTGAACAACAAATTGGACTGGTCCAACCACACTCATGCACTTTATAAAAAGGGACAGAGCAGACTTTTTCTGCTAAGGAGACTGAGGTCTTTTGGGGTGCATGGAGCACTCCTGAAGACCTTCTTTGACTCTGTGGTGGCATCAGCCATCTACTATGGAGTGGTATTCTGAAGCAGCAGCATCCCGGCAGCTGACAGGAAGAGACTGAACAAGCTGGTGAGGAAGTCCAGCAGCGTGCTGGGGCGTCCTCTGGATACTGTGGGAGACAGGAGGATGATGAGTAAGCTCTCGTCCATGATAAGCCACGCCTCCCACCCCATGCAGGACACTGGCAGCGCTGCACAGCTCCTTCAGTCACCGGCTGATTCATCCCCGGTGTCTGAGGGAGAGGTACCGAAAGTCCTTTCTTCCCGCTGCTGTCAGGCTGCACAATATGCTGGGCTCCCAGTAGACCACGAACACTTCGAACACTTCGAACACTCGACACTTTGACCACTGAACACTTTTGAACTTGGATACTTTAACCATTCACCTGGTGCAATATCCAACACGTTTAAGTACTTTTATATATACTTCTTTATTCAGTCTGTATATTTAATATTCTTCTTTACTGTTTTTTTTACTGTTCTCTATTACTGTTTATTTATATTACTTACTGTTTTTATCTTTTATTTTATTCACTTGTGAGCAATGCTGCTGTAATCCTGTAATTTCCCCACTGCGGGACTAATAAAGGATTATCTTATTTTATTTTATCTTATCTTATCTTATTCTTTGACCAGCAGAGGGAGCTGTAAGCTTTAGATAACGTGCAATTAGTTGAGTCTACAACAGGGGTCTCAAACTCAATTTGGCTTGGGGCCACCGCTGGTATTGTGATCTCATCGGAGGGCCACACAGAAAGCTCAATATATATTGTTTACATTCATAACATATTTTCGTCATACAAAAGGCAACCAGCAGTTTCTGTACATTTTTATAATAGTTTTTACAGTGAAAATATATATATATATATATATATATATATATATATATATATATATTTAAATAACTTATTGAAACTGCACCGAACCAACAAATGCAATCCCTGAATACATTTGTACTTCATTCTATTTCTTGCCAGACACCTGGCAGCGCTTTTGCTCACAGCTGAGCCACATTGACCCTGATGGAGGTCACCGTGGAAACCCTGATGGAGGTCACAGTAGAAGCACTGATCGAGGTCACAGTGGAAACCCTGAGTACAGCTTCACGATAGGCATCACTAAGCCTGGACCTGTACTTGCATTTATTAAAGTTCATAGTCGAGAAAGGTTTCTCACAGCTTCCAAAAAGGTACATTACCCGACTGATCACTTTTGTCTGCTCAGGGAAGGAAACATACTCGGGACTGAGAAATGACTTCATACTACAGATCAAGCTCCATGGGGTGTGTGCACATGAAACATTAATATTACAACAGTTTTTGTTTTCAAAAAAAATATTTACTATATATTTGAGTCAAAATATGTTCTATAGAAAAACGAACTTTTTACAATGTTTACCCATTGTGCATGTTTCAGTACAGTTTTCAGAACAAGAACAACATATGTACTCTGTATCTATGTGTGTACTATGTACTCTGAATGTATGTGTGTACTGTGTACTCTTTACCAGCGCATGGTCGTGTGTGGAGTCGCACAGAGTAAAACTGAACAGCTGAGCAGAGCAGAGCTGCCGTCTCTCTGTGGCCAGTGTGGATTTTTTTAGTACACTGCAAGTTTTTTTTTCTCTCTCAGGTGGTAGTGTGTTTGTCTGTCTGAATAAAAACCAGTGTATCTTTGCAGCGTATGTAGGTCATTGGGTAGTTTGGGTAGGTCATTGGGTAGTAGGTCATTGGGTAGTTTCACAAAAAATGTCTACTGACACCTGAATCAACAAATCACGTTGAAAGGCGGAGCTCGACACAGACGCCTCAGGCTGTGTGCTCCTATGAGAGGCGTATGATCACACAGAGGAGTGGGGCGGAACCTCCGGACTTTGGCGCATCTAGCAGCATCTGAATCTTTTTTCTACTCCGTTTTTTCACGGAGCTATTAATAGAAACGTCCAGTAAACGTTATCTTATGGGGCCGCGCGCGCGGACCTCAGAAAAACGCGCGGGCCGCACTAACACTAAACTTTGATGTCAAGTAGGGGGCCACACAATATCGGCTCGCGGGCCGCAATTGGCCCGCGGGCCGCGAGTTTGAGACCCCTGGTCTACAATAATGTAAAAGGTGCTATAACTTTTCGAGTTGAAAGGTTGCAAAGGGAACATAAACTAATGCCATTAATAACAAAAACAAACCCACTGGGTTTATACATTTTACAGCATGTGTAGTATTTAAACTGTAGTACAATGAATATTACTGTACATGGATGTACAATTATAGCATCATTAATACAGGTAAGATAATGAGCGGACTGTGCACTCTTAAGTGAGGGACCCAGGCTCTTGTTTTTGTTGGAACAATGCTTTTTAAAACAATCTTTTTTTCTCTTGAAGTTTTCGCACACTGACAAGGAAACCAAAAGATGTGCGTCATCTCTTAGTATCACTAACGATGTAACATATTGCAGAAATGACTAGTCACTGACTTAAGCCACTGGTTTTGTGTTTCCCACTCATTGATTTCTATAGTAGAAAGCCTTAATCTGTATCACTGACTCCCAGTACAGCAAGTGCTTTACCTGAGTTTTCAGCGTGATTAGCATTATATGAGGTCATATTTCTGATTCACATCTGTAGGCAGATGTGTTGGTGCAAAAGTTTGGACATTATGATGAGTACATCGTAAAGTGTATCATGATGGCAGATGAACGGTGCTGACAGCTGTGCCAACACTGTGATGCATTCTAAGAAACAGTCGAACAATGATTGAACTGTAACCGTGAATGTTTTCAAAGTCAAACTAAAATATAATTGTCTAGTTTGTGACTGAAGGCCAAACGCAACAACTGTTTGACAAAACTGTGGTTATAAATTGGTGTCATCCATCATTCACTTCTGACCTCTTCATCCGATCAGAGTATTCATGTTGCATGGTATTTTTCCATCACTGCAGGCAGAGCAGTTGTCTGTCAGACTAATGAAATCATTGATTACTCAGCTCACAGCAGAGTATGCTCTAAAACATGCTCTAAACATGTCAGAACACACAGTAAACCTTCATAATCTGACCACAACAAAAAAAGTGTTTATTCAATTATCTTTTAATACTTCAACATTTTACACACAAAGGACACTCACAGTTCCTGACCGAACATGCTTTGCCTTCCTGCCAGTTACTCTCACTTACAGTGAACCTTTAGAAACATTAACAACTGCTAGCTGCCCTGCTAACCTTAAATCAAATGCATTTGATCAAGCACTGGCTATAATGCACGAGTGAATGCCAGATTCAGGTTTATCTGTGAAGGGGTTACATTTAGAAGGTCCTTGGCCACAATTACAAATGTTACAGATGTCAAGTAATCTGTGTAGAAGAAGAGACTTGACCTGACTCACAAGGTCATTAAATGTTTCATGAAACATTCCTCTCCTCACAATAATATATACTCTTTTGTCAGACTGGTCTCTAAACAGCTATAATCACTACAATGATCATAAGCACTGTGCAACAATGTTGTGAGTTTGACTGCCATCTGTTGTAACTGATCAGTTCAACGCATGTTTGAACTTAAATGTGTCCGTCTGCTGATCCCTCAGCTTATAGCCTTACAGTAATTAACATTCCGTAGGTTCCAGGACACATTTGGGCTGTTTAAGACACCTTACATGCTAATGGTTAAATTATTTTAATAAAAAAGAAAAACATATATTACAAGATTTTTTGTAAAGTCTAAATGTTTTCTTTAAGTAGTTATTTAGAAAATCCTGCTAACTATAGGCGATTTGAAGTGCATTTAAACAAATGTAATCAAAAGCCACTAAGCTATAGTTTCACTATGCCAACCCTGTGACAGACTGCAGCGCTGCACTGTGGAGAGCAATCAGACTAAATCAGATTTCAGCAAAATTAAAGAGCGCCTTCACGCTGAGATCATCATCTGTTTCAAAGGCAATCGAACAGTAGAACATTAGCTTGACAAGTTGAGTAATGTGACAGAAACCTAAACTGGCATTAGTACCCTGACATTAATGCTTGACCTTCATGTTGTGCTTTTCACAGGGCTACATTTGAGTGCAATAGCTGCCCAAATAATTAGCTGGATAAATATAAAAGTAATTTAAACATATCTAAGAATATTATTACCTGCACTATTTTAAAATATAACTCACTTTCTACCGCTCTCTTGACAGCTCTGTTGTTTCAACAATTGTACTGTATATTGAAGGAACTTATGTGACAAGTCAAACCATTTTAAGACTTTAGACGTGTGGAAAGTGTCACCTGCAGCTGCACTTTGGTTTGTTCTGTATTCCAGAGGACTTCTCTTTAGCCAGTCCTTCAGATCCACTTTAACAGGTTTATAATCTTGTCCAACCTCTGTTGCAGTCCTCCATGTGATATGTTTTTAATTGCAATGTTAATTGTGATTGTTACCACAGCATGTGGCGGCGTAGCAGGAACTTAGATGAAGAACTCATCGACTGGCTCCTCGTTGTTTATGCGTGCTGACGGCCGCTCAGCTGTAGTCCTGTTCTCCACAAATGGCCCTTTGGAGGGACTTTGTCCTGCTGCCACAGTCCTGCTGCCACAACCCTTCCTGGCTACATCTGTACATCCAGTGGAGCCCCATGTCCTGGAGGAGACCTGAGGGTGCATGTGTGTCCGTGGCAGACATTCAATCAGCTCCTTGGCCAGACTCCCAACAGCTGCAGGTCTCTCAGAGTGGAGAGTCATCAAAAGGTCCATGGAGGAAGAGCGAGCAATTATTTTGACTGCCGTGTCAGAGTGCAGTGGGATAGGGACTCCTGTGTCTACGTTGGTTTCTGGCTCCTCCTCCTCTTCCAGAAGGAGATGAGAGAGAGAACGATTGATAGAGGGACGCAGAGGAGAGTCAGGGTGGTTGGTAGTTGAGGGCAGTGCAGGGCTGCTGCGCTGTGATGAGTAACAGGAGCTACCTGGTGGAGTGCTACAGCAGCTTCCTGATCCCTGGCTCTCTGCTACACCACCTCCTCCATGAAGCTTCTCAAGGACAGAGTCACTGCGCGGCCTGTGGCCTGTTGACAACCAAAGACACATGGAGCAGAGTCACAAAAGTGGGCAGTAAGAAACCTTTGCCATTTGAGCGCCCGCTCTACCAACAAGTCCTTACCGCCGTTGCCCAGGGTTCGAATCAGAATCATTTGATATGAGTTCAAAACCGGTTAGATCAGCGACACATTACAATACATTTAGTATACATTGACTGCAAGATAGCACAACTAAACAGTATTACGCACCTACGCAATGATTATGTTCACAAACGCTTTTGCATACAACCTCTTTGAACAAATATATAGTGAAAACAAGCTACAAAATGTAATACTTCGATAAATAGCATTTAGGACTTTGTAAGTGCCTTAATTGTTGCTTAATTGATTTATCAAATTCTTAAGACTCACCCTGAATTCATCTTAGACCCCGTGACCACAGTTTCCCCTTCCGTGTACCTACCTTGCCTGTGTGTTTGCCAGGGCAGGGGCGTCGTGAGGCTGCAGGGCGACGGGCTGTGGCCCTGTCCCGAGCTCCTGAGCTGCATTCCTCGAGGGGACACACTGGGGCAGGTCAGGGGGAAAGCACAGGTCAGAGGTCGTTGAGGTTGAGCCGGGGTTTTCACCTGTCGCACAGAAGAACAGAAGGAGAGGGATTATGATTTACACCAGGACTACAGAGATTTAAGCGAGTTAAGTAACTTTGAGAGAATTAACATACACGCATCTTACATATGGCTACTCTGACAGCTTTTTGAGTTGGTTCTGTGAAAGACAGCAGCCACATGCCTCTTTGATTTCATCATCACAAAAAGTATGAAGTGACAAGTATTTTTTCCATTTCTATTATTGAACTGATGCCGTTTTATCTTATGAGATTTTAATACCAGTTGAAAGCTTGATTTATATATTCTGAGCTGATGACTTAACCTGTTACTCTATTGTGTGAACAGGATGAAGAATTCTGGCGTTTTGGACAAAAAGGTTTTTCTCAACTAAATACATTTTGTTGTGCATGTGACATTGTTAAAAACTTAAACCTGAGGGGATAGTGCCATCAAT
Organism: Myoxocephalus aenaeus; assembly: GCA_038501785.1. Lineage (NCBI taxonomy): Eukaryota > Metazoa > Chordata > Actinopteri > Perciformes > Cottidae > Myoxocephalus > Myoxocephalus aenaeus. Next base: position 860,795 of record JBAMJR010000180.1, on the reverse strand, counting down.
TAATAAGACTTGCGACACGAGGGAAGTGAAGCAGCCATTCACATATCATGATTTTGCCATCTCGACTTGCTCTCTTCTTCATTTGGTACATACATGTACTTGGACAAATACATCTGGTCTCTAGTTCTCTAAATAACAGTGTACCTGAATTGGTTCACATTAATGATCATTCCAAATTCAGAAAAAATGTACTTTCCAATATGAAATCTTGTAATATGCTCTCTTCAAAATATATTTGGAACGTAAAAATCTTTCTATTATTTCTCTACTTCCAAAGACATCTAAACAGATGTTGAGTTATTTCTCATTATGAAGCAAGAAATAGTACAACATCTGTTATTATATTTACACTGAAGTGTTCTAAGTGTTTGGACAACATCTGGTCCCAAAATGGGTTTCGTATCACATGCAAATCTTAGAAAGTGTGATTTATGCCAGGTTGAATAATCATCCGTTTGTCAAACATAACATGAAAAATAACTGAAAGGCAACACAAACAACTGCTGCTTTCCCTCTGAAGGAAACATAATATTCCCTCAAGCAACCTGTCCAGCTACATATTGTGTACAAAATGTCCCGTTCTGTGAATAACATTTTAGCAGAACAAAGATCCTTCTCTTTGTTCTGCTTTGTTAATTATCCCACAACTATGTTGTGGGATAATTATGAAGTAAACAAATTAAAAGTATATTTTGCACTTACTTGGAAGAGAATCTTGTTGCCATCCAGGTCTTCTGTCTGCCAGCGTGTGGTGCTTATGGGGGTACAGGGGTTGGGCAACAGAGGGACTAGCTGGCCAATTTCTTCCACACTGAACTGCAGCACAGCAGAGCTGCATGGCTCCACCCGAGAGCCTGGTGACAACTGTTTTAAAGCCAGCTGCAGGCACAGCCCAGGCTCTGTGTGGAAAACAAGTGATTATGTGTCACTTTTGCTCATTTGCTTTTCTTTTTATTATGATAAAAAAAGCTTAACCTTAAAGTTGGGCTTGTTGATATGAATAGCATATATTTTTTGTTGCTTTAAGCACTTTAAAAAAGCAACGGTTTTAAGACGTACCCGTGTGGAGAGTGAACCAACAGAAGCCCGTCTTCTGCTCCTCTGCCTGTCGCTGCAGCACTGTCTCATAGAGCCTCACAGCATCCTCGTAGTTGTCGTATCCACTGTACAGTGTCACACGTAGTATTTCCCCTCCACAGTGGACTGGTCGAACCCCCCACACAGGCATGCCTGCACCCAAACTATAGAAATCTCTGCTGGGCAAGAGGTAGGGCCGCAACATGGCATTGGCGGGGGAGCTGCTGGAGGTAATGTAGACTCCTCCAGTTCGGCTGCCGCCGGTCTCAGTGTGATGGTACTGCCAGGGTGGACGCTGAAAGAAGTCCAGCACTTTGAGGATTCGCTCCTCTCCATAGGCCTCATGGAGGAAGAAGGTGATGGCCAGGGAAGGGTAGCCTGAGACATATTTGTAAAAGAGTTATTCTCAATCAAGCTAAAAATAAAAACAGATGCAGATTCTAGCCAGGGAAGCTGGTTGTGGGATTGCATGTTTACTCCATATACAGAGTAAATGTAGTATTGAGTTAAGAGTACAACATTTGAGGAGGTTGTCTTGTTCTTACATATGGAAATGATTATTATAATTAAATACCAGAGACCTGACTTATATAACAAGATTTAAGTATAACAAATGCAAGACCACACAGTGAGGATTTTTACCTGCCACAGAACAGAGGCTGGTGCAACTTCTGAATGGGGAGGCCCTCTCTGACACATGGAAGATGCAGAGACTTGGGCAGAGCCAGCGCAGGAGGCGATCCAGAGTGTGCTGCAACAGCAGCGAGTCTCCAGGGTTGGCCAGTAGATGTAAGTTCATTAGCAAGAGCTGCTGCTGCGGCCGCTGCTGCCTGACCCGAGTGGTCATGAACTGAACTGGGGTTACACACACACACACACACACACACACACACACACACACACACACACACACACACACGTAAGTGTACAAAGACAGTTTAGTCAGGTGCAAACTTGCAAGTGCTAAAACCAGGAAGCACAGATGTTTAAGCAGAAACCATAACAAATGTCTTGTAGTTGAAGGTTTCACACATCAAGATTAGTTTCCTTGTGACTACCTTTCCAACAAAGACATTATACAACGGTACATACTCATCACATTACAACTGTCAAATTTAAGAAGGTCTTTAGTGGTTTAGTGTTTAGTTTAGTGCCAAAACAATCACTGTGTTTGAAAATGGAGGTCATTATTCTAGCGTGTCTCAACATCACTAGTAGACTATTAACTGTAGACTCCTTCTCCTCGACAGTTAACAGTGTTTTTCCTTTTTTTGCATAATATTTAGTAATTACCCACATTAGAAATGTGATATAACATATTTCTAAGCTGATGGTGGCATGAAGTTTGAAATACATGGGCAGGTAGAGTCTAAATAAATATCAAATTGCATCACAGGACGTCTAGGATTTTGGGTTGTTGGAGCTTGACTCATATTAATGACTGAAAATCATGATCCCTTGGCCTCTGCTGTATCCATTTGTATAATGCTTATTTTAAATCTGTCCCTTGTGAGTCTCCTAACTTTAAAAAAAGGCACAACTTAACCTACATGTACAGCAGTGCCTCTTAAACTTCTGTACGAGTGAACAAATACTTACTGCCAGATGACGACATCCTGCTGCAGTCAGATCTGAATAAGAAGACACAAAAAGTACACAAGTGATTAATTCCCAAATGTGCAGGTTTACATTAGCTGGAGGGAGGAGAGGGGCAACAATCTGTCTCCATCTTGTGGTGGTTGGTTTGGAAACGAGCCCCTTTTGGTCACCATGACAACACGTGTTATGTTGTTAGCTAACATAAGCGTGAAAAGATCATTTAAGAGGACAACAGTTATAAACACCTGTCGTGAAGTGCCAAGAGGTTAAAACCCCAGTTTTAGTGTGAAATGAAACCCCCCTCTTCAAGAGTTACTGTCAGAGTTTCCATGGTGGCTCCGGGGGGCTCGCGGACGTTAGCTCGCGCTGAAACGAACGCGTTGGACTCACTCGGCGGTTTCCGCTCCGGACTCCACGTTTTCATCGTCGGGTCTCTTTCGGCAGCTCCTCGGGACGTCGTCCGGAGGCGACACCTTCTTTCAGGGTCGGTCGAGACATCCAGCACGGAGAGTTTGAGCGGCGTCTGCAGCAGCGGACTGAGGGCGAAAAGCCCCAACAAGAAAGAAAAAAGAAAAAAAGGGGGGACTCTTTTGCTGGGACGCTGACGTCACCGGGCAACCGTACACCGTTATGTTAAAAAAATTAAAGAAAATGTTGTGGGAGACAACTAAAAACTGCAGAATGGACTGTATATTTAGGAGGCTGAAAGTCTGGGCGAAAGCGACAAGTAAAATGTGTGCCCCCTGTAATAGCAGGGAGCAGATGGCGTGCGTCGATACGGGAAGACAAAGGGCAGACCAGACGGGCTGGACGGATTTAAAAGTGCAGGGGACGTATGGAGGGGAGGCTCTAAACCCTGAACATTAAATACGTTGTTTGTTAATACCCTGTTAAGAGCATTAAACTCGCTTTTGGGGCACACCACGTTTTGACACGATCCGTAAAAGACATGCACTCACTCAGCCGCCAGTTTATAAATCACAACAAGCAGACAGTCCCAATAAAACACGTCGTACCTTAATGCAGTGGTTCCCAAACGTGTTATGTCAAGCCCCCCTTGCCTTTGATGATACAGGAACATTGTAAACCCTCCCACCCCAAATGGGTCTACCTTCTTTATTTTTTAATTAATTGCATTATAATATATAAACTCTATACAATGTTTGTATTTCCCCCTCTGATCGGCTGATCGGGTCTATGGACTTTCACAACGAGGACTGTGATGTCACAGTGACGTCATCAGCTCTAAACCCATAGTTTGAGCTTGGCTTCTGTTCCATGACGTCATGATCAGAATCAGAACTGTTTATTGTTGGAATGCTGTTACACTTCAACTTTAAAATATTGACAAAGCTTCAACATTTAACTAATTTAGTTAGAGAGCAGTCCTTTCAGAGAACGTATAATGAAGTCATTGTATTTATTACGGTTACCATAGGTCTTACATATTCTAAATTGTATAGCAATCTATTGCTGTGGCTGTGCCTGGAGCCAGTCCTGCCTCCTGCCATGGCGGCCCTGCTGATGCCCGTCCTCTCTACCTCCTTCTGCTTCATGGATTGTGGACCATGCCTACTACTCATATGAATAATTTCTGTCATATTCATGTAATGTGCTGTAACTCTGTTACGTTATTCATTCTGGTCACATGACATATATTGCTTCTGTCCATCCGGGGAGAGGGATCCTCCTCTGTTGCTCTCCCTCAGGTTTCTTCCCTTTTTTTTCCTTGTGAAAAGGTTTTTACTATCTTTATTTAGGGGAGTTTTTCCTGATCCGATGTGAGGTCCCAGGACAGGGATGTTATGTGTACAGACTGTAAAGCCCTCCGAGGCAAATTTGTATTTGTGATGTTGGGCTATATAAATTAAACTGAATTGAATTGTAATTATTGATGTGTTGAGGGATAATTCAACAACCGTAATCTTTTTACACAGGCGACAAGTGCTGTAAACCCTAAAAGGGACAATCTTTCAAAGGTAACACCTCTTATCTTGGAGTTTTAGGTGATACTGTGTCACTGAAAATTGTTTTAATATTTTCTTAACTAAAAGGCACACCCTAATACATCGCTGTTGAGCACCTTTCCCTGCAGGTGGCTAATCATGATTTGCAGAGCCCCGCTCTCGGTAAACTGTCAATGGATTAAAAAAAGAAGTATTATTTTGTTTTATGGTAGAGGGGCTTAACCATGTAAGACAAGCTTTTAGAAAAAATGATAAACCCATCTTTACACAAAATATACCGTATATGTAGTGGGGACTCAAATGGCACCAAATGCTAATGTTTAAATCCTGACTTGTTATGAGGTGTTATTTCATCCTACATCACAGTAAAATAGTTTATCGCATGTCATTTTTGTTTAGTTCCAGCAGTTTGTCTTTTCCTGTCGATTAAGACCAGCAAGTCAGTTTTCACCATAGAAATGGTAGTTATGAAATAAAAAAAAGACCTAAAATAAACTGAAAAGGCAGGACATTATTTTTAGCAGTTTCATGGGTATATTACACATTTTGTAAATCTATATATATATATATATATATATATATATATATATATATATTTTAGAATGGTGTAGATTCCACTTTACGGTCATTTTAAAGGCTGCAGTTTGTGGCGCTTGTGTAGTTTCTAAAATGTTGTACACTCATATCAGAGGATAGATATAGGAAACACCTCTCATTATAGCATAATACATTCAACACGGAGTACAGCCTCCAAACAGAACATACAGTCGAAGCTACACCTCTCAAACGGTTTCAATAAAACTACACATTTTAACCGAGTTCAATTTTCTTGAAAGAAAAAGTTGCACTTCCATCTCAAAATACGGTAGTAAACTATGTACTTCAGAGACCTACAAAGTCCCTTGTGAACCCTAAACTAAGCGTTAATTATGGTTAGAGAGGCAAGTACTTAATAATGTTGCCAAGGCCTTCACAGGAGAGATGTAAAAGAAGAAAAAAAGAAAAACCCTCCCCTTCATTTTTTTATTCTACATTTACTATGATGAAAACAAGGCCCTGTACATTCCACCTTTGCAGTGAGTACAATAATTATTTTACAATTTGTACACATTAGAACATGGTGCTAGACTGGCTCCACCCGTCCGAAAATGCAAAAAATCTCTTTGAAAGCTGCACCACAAGGAATCTTCCATTCAAAGATTTTTTTGGCCGATCATACAGCAGGCCTGAAGTGAAAAATGTGTCATGAGAGACCAAACACCATTTATGGAGCTTTTACGTGTCTTATTCCCCTGATTGATCTGTTAGAGAAAAGCATGATGTGAAGGTACAGCTCTTGATCTCTCTAACCAATAGTACAGACCTGGCCCAAATATGGAAAATGGCATTAAATATAGGTGCACTTAATTCTTATCAGACATTAAAACAACCTAATAAAAACCGACAGATTTTGAACATAAATTAAGCACTTTTCATGTTTTCTCCAGTACTCAAAATGGCGTTTACTGCTGTTGCAAACCAGGTCTGTACCAGTTAACATTTTGTTCACTTCTTTAAATTTAAAATCCCCTAGGAGGTAAAGGCCAAGAGTGTCGGTTCACACGTACAGCCATCAATGTGCCACAAAAAACAAACATAACACATTGACATCGACATTTAAAACAGGGGAGTGAATTCAAATGTTTTCTTGGTCTCCATGTAGCTGCATGTTTGCTCTAACATGTTTACGCTTGTTCTCAATAGCACGTAGTTAATTGGCAAACAGGCTCACCCAATTCTCTCCAAAGGCCACAAGAAACATGATTTTGTACAAAACTAGATCCCCTCCTTTCATTTCTCTCAGCAGAAGAAATCTAATATTGCTAGAAAACTTCCCCATCTTTTGCCCTCGTTACACATTTTTATGGAAGAAAAGTTAAGCTTCCCAGTGTTTCCCAGAATCAATGATGAAAGCACTTCCAAGTTCATTCAAACGCATAGCAGTCCACAAAAAACAAGGCTCTCAGTTTCTCGCAACTCGATGTTAGCTTTCATTGAATTCACGTGTTTTATGCTACATAAGTGTACACTTTGCGGTCCTCCGGTGTTCGTGCCAAATATTCCCTCTCAATGAGTCCTTCAATGCGCTTCTTGATGACTACAGGACTAGGAAGAAATCGTGAGCGCAACTGCTGCGTGACCTGTGGAGACACCAAAAACAATAACAAATCCGTAAGTACATCATACATTTCATCCTATGACTATCATCATCATCACTACTACTCATTTTATCACCATGATCACCATGTTTTACATATTTTGCTTTCATTTTCGGTTATTTTGCAATTTTTCAATGGCCAATACTGTGGACAAGTTGTGCATGTTTAAGCTAAGATAAAATAAGATATTCCTTTATTAGTCCCGCAGTGGGGAAATTGCAGGATTACAGCAGCAGATGGTTAAAGTGCACACAAGAGACACATAGTAAAATAAAAAACAAGTAATATAAATAAACAGTAACGAATCCACAATAACAATATTATATATAGACAGAATAAAATGCATTAATATATGTATTTATATTGCACCAGTTGAAGTGACAAAAATATTTTTGTGGTCTCCTGCGGTCTGAGCTGGTTGTGCAGCCGGAAGGAAGGACTTGCGGTACCTCTCTCACTCACTCTCACACACACACACACACACACACACACACACACGAATCAGCCGGTGGCTGAAGGAGCTGTGTAGTGCTGCCAGGGCGTCCTGCATGGGGTTTCCTTAATGGGAAGAAACGGTGCAAAGAAAACATGCCAATGTGGGAGCAAACGCAACCAGTTCAGCTGACTGACCTCTGCTACTAGAATATTGTGCTGCATCTTCTTTCTGGACTTCATGATGCGGACGATGGCAGCTTCGATCTCGTGCTTCCTGTCATCGTCCACTTTCTGTCGTGTCTCCTTCCTCTCTGGGTCTGACTCCCCTTGTTTAGCAGCCACTATGTGGTGCATAACAAAATGAAAATAAATGCAAAAGTACTGTGATTGAAGCCATACGTATACTTTTCCCAAATAAGTTAAATAGTTTGACTGCGAGGTGAAAGGTATTATTTTGTTCCATTTACTGTTACTGTAAGTCTTAAGAAAACATCATGATTTTGTGTACCTGTCTGGATCTTGACACGGTGAAGTTTGGAGGTAAACTGGTCATTGACTGTAAACACATGGCCATTCTCGATCTCCTTGGACTTGGGCTCCTTGGTGAGAACTCTCTGAGTGGGCTTTCCACAAGCCAGAGACTGCAGCGCTCGCACCAGCTCCCTTTCTGGGATGTCCGTCTCCTGCTGGATCTCCTACAGGGTTGAAGGATCAAAATTTGGGATCAAGATAAAACATTAAGCAAAACATAAAAGAGAGAAAAGCAGGAATCTGAAACTCTTAATATTTATTATTATTTTTCCTGCTGAAATGGTCCACTATAAAATCAACAGGATGTTTGTCGTCCTTGGCACGGTTAATTGTTTTTGTCAAACTAGGGGACCATAACATACTGTTATATTGCATAGGGCAGTATGGTATTCAATTGTGTACCTCAAAGATGGATTTGTCTCTGTTGTTGAAAAGCATGAGGATGGTCATCTGAAAAGTGGAGACCTGTAGGATGTGCTTCCTGGTGTTGGAGCCGGTAACCTGGGCTCCTCCCACGCCAACCTCTGACCCATCATCCTTTTGATATGTTCGGACAAAAGATCAGAATCTAAGAACATGATTCAGAATCCCCTTCCACAAAAAAAAAAGAATCATGTTTTCTGTTGTGGAAAGTCCTCAAAATAGCAGATCGTAGCAGTACTTTTAAAAAGTATCACACTTTGAAAAACACCTCTAATCTTTGGGATTTTTTTTTTGCAAAAATGAGACTTTTATTGTTTTATTTGTTAATTGTGCATTCACATCACACAATATATTTGAATGGTATAATAATATATATAATATAATAAAAGCATATAGTATTTATAAATGTCCTGAGCTTACTTTTTAAGGTGGCACGTACCTTTTTGATGGTACCGTAGAAGGTGGCGTTTAGATCGGCAGAGCCCATATGGTGCTGCAGTGTGAGTTGTCTGCCGCTGTGCTTACCAAGATAAAACCTACAAGCAGAGGGAAGTCAATCCAGGTTAAGCGCTAAAAATAACCAATGTAGCATATTTAATCAAAATGAAGTGTTAGAACTTTCTGTAACAGGCCCTGGGTGAAGACCATGACAATACAGCACGGCATCAACGATGCTAGAAATATGATAATTCTATTTCTAGGAATACACACAAGCTTATATTGTCAAGAACTGAAAAAAAGTTGTTGGTCTGGTCAGCTTCCAATTGTAACACAACGTGACTAAGTGAGACTCTTCCTTTTGGATCACACATTTTGGAATTGCTTTTTCTAAAAACAAAATGCTGTTATGAAACCATTTACACATATCAGCAATAAACTCCTAATATACAACTGACCTTCTAAAGACTTCAAACGCATGTCGTGGTGAAGGTGGGATGTTGCACTTTGGTGTTGCTGATTGTGTTGGCCAATATCCCGTGGTCAGGACTCTCACAGTGAGATCAACCCCTCCAAGTGACACCTGAAGTTAGAAAAAACACAAGACGCACAATCAAGTTTCAGTCTATGCTGAGGTAATTACACACGGAAGCTCACAGATTGTTATTGTTGCAATGAGGTTAGAAACAGGTAGGGAAAAAAGACAAAAAATAACTAGCTAATGACACAAAAAAGGTGCATCTACCGATTATCTGAAACCGATCACTGTGTTGCATCCTACCAAATTCAAAACCTCTTAATTTCACGAGACAATTTAGATTCATTAGGAAAAATAGGTATAATCAGGACACACAAATAATTACTGCATGCTTCAGCAAACTACAATGACAATCAGTGACAAAGGCTTTGGTGACAAAAAAACATAACCGAGACAGAAATAAGCACCATGTATTCCAAGGATATGGATTGTTTGGTGCATAATTGTTCTAATGTAACTGAGCAACGCAGCAATGCTCCGTTAGTCAAGCAGCCATGCACTGATTACAGGTAGCAAATTGGCTCATTCTTTTTGACAGAATGATTTGTGGCGTGCAGCTTACCCCAGTTGTCTGTAGATGTTGTCTGAACTCATCCATGGTGGTGTTGGAGATGCTCATATCCCGGAACATGCCCTCCAGTTTAGAGGTGAACTGACAGCCGCACTCAGTCTGAGCAACAGAGACCAGATAAGGGTCACATTTAGTTAATCAAGACCCTACCATAGGGGTTCATATACTGACAAAAATCCTGACAGATCACTACATTTCTAAATTTCATAGTGATGTGAATTCTTTTACCATAAACATTTTCTGGATTAGTCATAAAGCACAGGGAAAAATACATTCTATAAATCATTTGAGCTTGATATGTATCTACATAAGTATTTATAGGCTGCAGGTTTTTCATTCATGTAAAATCCTGACAGAAATCACATTATTTTACTCCATAGAACTTGGTTATGCCCGCTCACCTTAAGCTTTGAGATCATGTTCTTCTCAGAGTCATCAGAGACACTCTTGTTGGTGAGCAGCCTGCGTGCAAGGTGCTGCTTGTAGTACCTCTCAAACACGTCCTTCTCCTGCATGAAGCGGAACAACACCATGGCCTTGTCCAGAATGGACTCCACCTCCTGCTCTGTCAACTGGACCAAAAACAAAATGATGCAGATTACATGGGATGGCCATAAACAGAGTCAATATTCTGATTAACACCACACAGCAAGCTACTCCAGCGGGTTAAACATTACGAATGATTAGGATATTTCCTACTGATAAGAAATAATATAGCAATAGCATTACTTGTTTGGGTGGTACATGGTTTGGCATGACATCAAAATGTTTTTAGGTTGCAGTGTGGTATCAAATCCTTTATAAGCAGGACAGAAACATCTGTGTTGTGTTCTAAAATAAGAGTATGTGTCCATTAAAGCAGGTCTTCAGAGTGTTGCCAAAAATCTGTCAAAAAAAAAAAAATCTGTCAAGTGTGACTAAAACTTTTTATTGGTTGCACTGGTCCGCCTGACATTTGGCAGGTGTATGTATGTGTGTGTGTGTATATATATATATATATATATATATATATATATATATATATATATATATATATGTGAAACTGCGCTTTGTTCTCCTCCTCGAGCATCGTCACAACCTTGAAAGATATCAGTAATTCATGGGGGCCCAGTGGCCCCTACTTTGGGCGCCTTCTGACAACATATTTGGCAGAGATAGCCTCATCTGACAAAAAAAACACAATCTGAACCTTTATTCCCGTTTCAATCATTTACACAATGTGTTAAGAAATGACCAATGTGTAAGGTAACTGAGGAAAAAGTTAATGCCTAAAATTGTATTATTTGGGGAGAATCTAAATAAAAACGGCGCCAGTGCAACCAATGTAAGTCTGACACCAATGTAAGTCTGACACTCTGCATTAGAGCGCTTACCCCTTTTACTCCTTTTTTCAGTTTGTCATCGATGAAGAGTGAGAGGTACTCAGGCGAACGAGAGTTGAGGTTAAGGAAGTACTCAAAGTCGCCTGCAATGGTTTGCTTGAAGAGCCGGTCATTATTGAAAGATTCCTGGAGGAAACGGTCGAAACGTGACTTCAGGTCCAGCAAACCCTGCAGGAAAGGAGACAAGGATGTGGATGATATTACGGCAGCTTGCAGTAGCTTAGCAGAGTAACTACAGCTCCAACAGTAGCTACAGCAGAGGAAAGCCGGTCTCAACTGTTTCACACAGGAGCTTTAAAAACACTGAAAGTAAAAAAATAACAAGACTTTAAAATAAAGAGCCTTCTCTCTAGTGGCCTGAATGACCTCACATGTTTTTCATTACTGTTCAACGACACAGTGTGGTTGAAGGCAGAGACCATCATGGCTTGTGGCCACAAACGCAGGGGGTCACAGCAGTTATTCTCTGCTGGGAGGCTGTGGAAGTACATTATGGTCAGAGCTCTGCACGCAATGGTGTGCAGAGCCAGTAGACATTACTCCATGATCTCTAACAAGGGTTAGGTCTCTCTCATTCACCTAAAATATATGCAGTAGAAGGTTAAAGTGTGCATCAACACAGCCTTTGCAACATTAACACTACCTCTTCCTCCTGCAGCAGCAAATTAATTGAAAATTCGACAACATGTTCCTGCAGATTCACAAGACTGAGCAATAACGTCCCTGCACTCTAATCTCCTGATGCTCCATCGTCTTACCTGGATGTAGTCTACCGGGTTCTTTCCCTCTCCCTCCTCTGACACGAGGGCCTTTCCTTGCTCCCGCAGGTATGAGCTCATACACTCACACATGGTCTTCAGCCCATTGGGAACCCTGCTGAACAGCTTGTACATGCACGCCAAATCTGTGATGGATATGCACGAATACACACAGAACCACACGTTAGGAATATATTTCCACCAACTGAAAAGAACTGTGTAGCTGACATCTGCTGAGAAGGAGACGTATTGTGCAGAGTAAACTAAACTACTTCAGAGTACTCATTTGAAAATATTTTCTGAAGGCATCACTGAAGCTACATCACTAATATCCCAGTTTCATCTAAATCTAATACTCAAAATTACAATTTCCCGTATTGTTTGTGACCATACATGTCTTGCAAGTGACAATAACAGTTTATTAAAGAGCATTGGGGATTTTGGTTTCTCTTTTTTTGGAGTGGGGCATAACGGATTAACAAATGTTTTAATACAATTTAAATAAAATCACGAACTACAAACGGAAAAGGCGTGAAGCATAAGCAGCAAAGGTCTGCAGCCCTCTTACCGTCTGTCTTGCCGTTTTTGAGCATGTGGACCAGGCCAGAGTTCTCCATCTCTACGATCGTCTTCATGTGTTTGGAGATGAGCTCACGTTCCACCACCTTGACAATGGGCTCTTCTGTAGATTTATCCAGGCAGTGCATCACCCGCTCAATCTCCTCATTGATTCTGGCTTCCACCTTCTTTATGTACACACTGGCACTGTTTTCTGCAAGGAACTTTTGGCTCTCCATCTAAGTGTAGAAAAACATTTTGTCTTTTCAAACTCCTGCATTTCATTTATATCCAGAAAAGGAAGATGTAGCCAAAATAATTGGGATCCAAATAAAAGATTAAAAAAATTAAGCGTCAGGGGGATTATGTTTTCCCACAAACCTGGAAAAATTCTGCAGACATTTCTAAGAACGGTGCCTCAAAGTCTTCCTCATAAACAGATCTCCCTTCAAGGCCGAGGATCATCAACATTTGGCAGGCATTTCTAATGGCCCCCCTGGTGGAGAAAAAGAGGCAGACCAAAAGTTGAAGGCACAATCAGAAATGTCAAACAAAATAAATACAATATATATATAAAAAAAAAAAAGGTATAACATGCAGTTTCCTAAAAAAAAATCATCATTAATTATGACCCACTAGACGTGTGTGGCAGTATCTGTCCTCTGCTTGCGTTTTCTCTTTTCTTCTCATTTTGCGGCGTTTAGGACATTTCTGAGTCTCAGCAATGACCTGGATGTCTAACACCCAGCAAATAACAGCATGCAGAGTATGCAGCCTGTTCTCATTCCCAGGTCCTCACATGTCTCTGCTGTCACGCCCCTCGGAGTCTGATGTTGAGGCATAAGGCACTCTTAGCGGCGGTATTTTACAACCTAAGGTTGTTACATCGCTCTGTGTATATTTGTGCTTCAATGTTTCTCCTGCTTTTCATCTTTCTATTGGTGCGTCAGTTTGACCTAGACACACACATCAAGCAGAGTGTGTTTACAAACATCAGCTGACCATGCTACATAGTGCGTGTATGTATGTGGGTACATAAATAAGACACCAAACAAAACAACATTTATGGATGCTCATTATGGCTGTTAACGCCGTATTAGATAAATCTATGTTTTACAATGCCAAAGGCTGTTTCAATGAAAGTAAGTATCATTGTAGCAAATGTACTTGATAGCTCTTACCGTTTAAATATCAGAGTAAATATTAAGGATGTGGATTCCATTTGCTTCCCATTTTATGTGCAACTGAAATTAAAATCAACTTGTCAACATAACTAGCAATAACTTAGGCTGTCATGCTATCAAGCCCGTCTGTGAGTCTTCGGCTACCTGTCCACCACCTCCCCTTTCCTCTCGCGTGCGATCATGTCCAGCAGGGTCTGTCGGAGGTGGTCTCTGATGCAGCCATAACGAACCACTTGATCCCTAAAGATGATAAGACCCAGGTTGTAGACATTCTCTACATTGTTCTGCTGTACGTACACCCGATCCTGTGAGACAAACACACAAAAAGGACAACATTCAATATATGCATCTTCCCCTCAAAATTAAACAACGTTAAATGTGTTTCTGTGTCATCCCTTAAAGTGGGTTTAAGCTCAACTGTTGTTTAATTGAATATTAACAGTGAATACATGCACTTTAAAACTGTTTCAGGTTCATTTTCAAATACATATGTGCTTCTGTGTCGATATGGACACAAATATAATCAGTGTATGCAACAACAGTCGTGCATAGACATGTTCTATGAAAGAGGAAAGCCTCTTCAGTTTGTTTGAACACAGGTTAATCATGTCACAGGTTGCCATTTGTCATAAATCGGAAGGCATTATGCCAATGTTACAGTTGCTGATGCAATCACAAAAGTCTTATTTTACTGTGGTTATCAATAGTTAAGAGTAAGAACCAATACTTAAGTATTTTATAGAATAAAAAAGGCAAATTGTAGAGCATGTATTGTTGTTTATATAGTTATATCTCAGCCAATAACTGTTTTGCAGTGTGGTATCAAATCCTGTATAAGCAGGACAGAAACATCTGTGTTTTGTTCTAATATAAGAGTGTGTCCATTAAAGCAGGTCTTCAGAGTGTTGCCAAAAATCTGTCAAGTGTGACTAAACATTTTCATTGGTTGCACGGGTCCGCCTGACATTTGGCAGGTGTGTCTCTGTGTGTGTGTGTGTGTGTGTGTGTGTGTGTGTGTCTCTGTTTGTGTTTGTGTTTGTGTTTGTGTGTGTGTGTGTGTGTGTGTGTGTGTGTGAAACTGTTCTCCTCCTCGAGCATCGTCACAACATTGAAAGATATCAATAATTCCTACATTAAATCTCCAGAGATATTTTCTAAAAGGATCAGTATGATCAGTCTTCACTTTTAGAAGTCTGTTGTGTTCTCTTCACTGATGTGTGATATTATAAGGCTGTATAAACGTGTTTAATGAGAATCCCGAGAAACATCAGTGACTTACCATGTACATCAGGATGTCTCTGATCATCACCATCGCCGTTTGATGGTCATTCCAGGCCTGATTTAGGGTCTGAAGGAAGTTATTGTTTAGGGAGTTAAGGACGTCTTCTCGTACCTTTGGAGGAAACACACACATGAATTAGGTGCACATACTCCACCAAGGTCTGCAGTGTTTTTGATGACACAATGCCTGACCAAGGGCAAACAAGTTGAAAACTCCTTGACGAAGAGAGAAAATGCTCTTGTATGAGGCTGACACTTAGGCTGGGTTGCACCAACATGGATTAAATTAATCCTGGTTTAGAGTTAATCTAGGGTTAGTAAATCTAGGTTTAAACTGGTTTATAATTAATCAGAGATATGTTGCACATCTTAATTTTAACCCTAGATTAGTTAAACTAATTTAAACAAGGGTTAAAACAGAATTAGTTTATGTTGCCGTGGAAACATTCCGTTACTGATACTGTTAGTTACGTTTATAGCCTACCACGACAGCGGCTATAGCTAATAAACTCTGTCACTCTAGCTAGCTATTATGGCACGTCAAAGAGGGTCAAACTTTTCAACATTTGAAAAGATGTTGCTGAGCGAGTTAATGGAGGAGTTTAACTCCAGCTAGGAGCTGGAGAAGTGGTGGCACAGCAAAATTCCTCTCACTTCCATGCTTGATTGCTGGTCCAACCTTTCCATTGAGGTATTGACAGACTCCTTTGTGAATCTATACCGCTGTGAAAACTCGCTGTTGTCATAAAATTCAATTGGGTTTAACCTATCTCTAATTTCCCTGCGAGGAACTCTTTCCTCTAACCCCATCCAGCGAAGATATGCAGCCATAAACGGAGATAAACCTCCTCCAGGGGTGGTTTAAATATAACTGCTAATCCAGGTTTAGTCTAGGTTTAAAATAACTGGTGCAACAGATTTGATTTTAAATCTAGATTTAAATGGAAATCAAACAGAGATTGCCAAAGGGTTAGATTTACCCAGGATTAATTGTAAACTAAGTTTAAACTAGGTTTAAAGTTTGGTGCAACTCGATTAAAAGACAAACCTGGTTTAAACCTAGTTTAAGAGTTAATCCTTGTTGGTGCAACCCAGCCTTAGTTTTGTGATTTCTTGTTGATGCAGTCTTTTAATGTGACTCTACTTTACTTCCTCTGTCATACCTTTTCTCCACTAGTCAGGCATACAACAACTTGATAATAGTCAAATTGCAGTGTGACTCAGCATTGCAAAAGTCTCTGTAGAGTAAGATTCTTCGGGGCACACCGACCTCCTTGCTTTCTCCCTCCAGACAGATGATGAATTATCGCCTCTGCTCTTATAATACACATGATCAACCCTCACAGACTCACTAACTTATTTTTATTCACAGCCAGATCAAATGTTGAGGTGCAAGGTGGAAGCAAACCCATCAATCTGAATATGCCTTTCAATCATAGACTTATTATGCACACTCATAATTTACTTATTAAACATATAATTATGAGGTCAGTATTGTTGCTTGGTGCTGATGAGATGAACATTATGTTAATCTGTTCTGAAAATGATCAATGCTGCTGGTCCATCATATTATTCAATGCCTATATTACAGCATATGCGTATATTCAACTATTGTTTAATGAATGTTATATACAAGTTAACATTAAGTCTCCACAACTGTCTCAATCCATTACATTAACACACTTTGATTATTATCTCAGTACATACACCAAAACACCAGGGAAAATTTCTTGGATATGAAAACCTACCTGGCGAATTTGATTCTGATATTAATTATATGATATTTAGAATATCTAGATAAAATTAGAGGAATTGTATCCGTCGGTTCTTATGTTGGCTTCAAAATTCACCTGCCGTTCTGGCCGCCTGGTCTGCTCAGCAGCAATTTGAGCTGAGTGTCATTGTTCAAAGAAATGCATCATCCCCCATTCATTCACTCAAGAATTCTTAATGCAATTATTAGGCCTAAGATCATTTATGAAACCAAACTCTAAGTAGAGTGACTGTCGCAGAGGAACAGGTTTAGAGTATATCTTAAAAGTTGAGATATAAAAGAAAATGATTATCTTAGAGTTCTTTCAATTATTCAGTTGGTTGGTTTTTAGTCTGCATGCAAACCATTACTTCGGTCTTTCTTTGAAACGGATATCTGGATCATTATTAGATAATAAAAACACACTCGGGTGTCGGCTCTCTCGACTTTGAATTGCCACGAGTTGAAATTCCCCGACTGACACTTCACTGAACCTGCCAAGTTGAGAATGTACATTCAATTAAGCTGTTAAACCACCTGGCTGCTGTTCAACAGCAGGCTGCTGAAATATTGCTCATTGGGTATCTGCTCACAAGCATTCACTACTGATTTCATTGCCAAGCGTAATTTGTTACTAATTATGTGCAACAAAAAAACAAATGACAGCCTGGGAAAACATTCACTGAAGGAGAGTCTAATACATCAGCAGGGATTTTAAAACATATTAACTCTTACTTTCAGAATCGGCATTGGACTGCCATCCCTTGCATTATTATCCACTTGCATTTGATTATTTTTTGTCAAACTACTCAGTAATCCAATTAACCACCATTTGACAATCCAATGGATTTCTTCACAAGTCAAAACCAGCTTCATGAAAGGTTAGCAGACGGAGGACCAGCCTTGTGCCACTGAAAACCCAACACAGCATTACAACTCAAGGACCCAATCCACAAATCAAGGCACTTTCTAGCCAGTCGCAGAAATGGGGAATCTCCCATTACACAAGGCAAGAGTAACAACCTCTGAAATTGTATTCCCCAACTTCCTTACAAGGCTGGTTTGGAACGGTAACAGCTCATATTTTCTGGCACCACCGTAGTTTTACAAGGATGACATGCAGGCTAAGCAGGATTATGAATCTAAATATGAAGCCTATGACTTTGTTTAGCAAAGGTAGGCTACTAAAAAGAGGCTTTAACTTTAATTCCACATTTCAATCCAAAACTGATTCATATTTGACTTTACCCATTACTGTGGTACCTATCCACATGTCAATTATCTTTATGACTCAAACTGTGAGTATATAAACTATAATTTCAGCATTTCTAAATAGAGATCTAGTCTTAGATTTTCCCGGCAGCATCTCATAGTAAAGACAAGTGTGTACCGATAATTATCTATTGCACACTTGAGTGAAATGGCAGTCGCAAATACTTTAAACAAAAGTAGGGGCATAAAGCACATTTTAGTACATTTTGCAATCAATGTCTCATCACTTGACTTCAAGTGTCTGACAAATTAACCAAGCTGAAGAGATGCACCTCTCTGTGCGTTATAATTTCCTATGATTTAGTAAAGAAGCACATTTGCTTGCTGAAGATAAAGATTTTCAAAGAGTTTGTAGAACTAACTGTGTTTACAACCCGAGTAATTACCTTGTCCGTGTAATCTCAAAATCAAAAATATCATCTTGCCTGATGTTTTGCAAATGCATGCAATCTGTGGAACTCTTACTTTGTTGATAAGGTGTTCGGTGACGACCTCCCGCAGGCCCGTGTACAGCTTCTCTCCGTGTTTGTGAAGCACCATCGTGTACGCGTTCCTGTACAGTTCCTCGAAACTCAGGCCGCTGTTGTTCTTCCTCTGAATCTCCTGGATGGCATTCTTCAGAAGGTCCCAGATATTGTTGACATACTTCTCATCCATGGTCATCTGCAAAAGGAAGCCAGTGATGGGTTCAACTGGGACGACTCATGTGAGAAGACCAACACTTAGAACCAAGGACCTTGCTCCTAATTAAAGCAGCACAATGCAGATAGACTCCCACCTCTGTGTAGTATAGTTGTAGATGTAACATTAATGGGATATATATATATATATGCGCTATGAAAAGGCTGTTTCATTATATAGATTAGTTAGTTAGGATTAAATATTTACTCGACTGAGGTTCTGTATTAGCGTATCCACTAACTCCAAACATTTGTAGATGTGGCATGAGGCTGTACAGTCCTTATTCGCTACTTATGCACACTAAAACATAGTGTAATTTTTTTTAGATTAGATTTAAAAGCTGGTATTTGCCAATGGATAGGAAATGCAGGAGCATGATTTTTGCCAGCCACTACAGACAGTGTGTACAAAATTATTTCAGCACAGTAGTAAGCTGTGGTGCATCATTATAGTTACAAATAAGATTTTTAGACATGGCCAAAAGGAGAAAAAATGTATATGGGCAACAGCGAGTGAGGAGGAACAATGTGTTCTCCTTCTCAGCAGACAAGCCCAAACACATGCATGTCTGGATGCTCCTCTCCCAGAAAATCGGTCAGGACTGGGCACATTCAACAGGCTTCACATGGGTCTCCAAAGGTCTTCTGTACCAACACAATTATCTATGTGGCCACTGTCACTTGCACACACATTGCCATTACTCAACTACTTATAGAGGAGTAACAAACCAAGTATCTGGTTGATGAACAGCCTCACTCAGCCAGTCACAGATGGACTTCAATTTCAATTTAAGCAGAATGAGGCCAGTTCATAAATGAGGTCCATCAGTGACTTGCAGACAAAGGGAGTGCCAGGTGGACGGCGAGAGGAATCCTAAATCACAATTTTGACAGTGAATTAACGACAGAAACCATACGTGACCCAGCCATGAATGCAATCTAAAACCAACGCTAGGTTACCAGGTTTGTTTTGTAAGCCTCCACCTACAGCTGTGGTAACGTCGCTGTTTTGTTCTTGCACAGTTGGGAATCTAGCTGGCATTTTTATTGCACTAAAGTCAGTCAAACGTAGCGCTCAGGTGGGAAGGACGCCATGCATTTGATAAAGAAAGCCCCCCGCAAAAAAACAGTCAAAACAACAAGTGTCAAGAGTCAGTGCTAAAGTTAGCATCGGCTGTGTCGACAGATCCAATCTGCTAGCTAACGTTTGGAGAGTTGAGAGGCAGTTACACGTTAAAGACAATGCACGTGAGTCGTACAACTTCCCACTTTGCAGGCAAAATGACAGAACAGCCATCGAACCGACCGACCACGAGTGGGGGCGACTGGACAATTTGACTGCTGCACTTTGTTTACGGAGAGTCATTAGCTGCAGCTCAGCTGGTTAGCATGCTAGCATGCTAGCATGCTAGCAGCCCAGACCACGGGGATCGAGTCACCGCCTGTCGGGCGGACAGAGCACCTACTGCGGCGTGCACTTACAGGAAAGGCCCGTATCCTCATTTTGGTGTCCTTCTTGGTGCCGCTTTTGCTGAGATTGGACATGGTTGCCTCGTCCGTGGGCTCTGTATTCACATGAAAGTATGTTCCAGGGAGGGACGGGGGTGGCTACTGGTGTGTGGAGCGGCCGACGAGCTTTCACTCGACCTCGTAGCTCCGCGTCCCGGCACCGCAAGTTTATTGTTGACAGCCAAACGCCAAATCCGAGAGTTGTTCATACAGCAATAGCGGAGTACCTGCAGATCTCATTGCGCAGAGCTCACGCACTCCAAGTCCCGCGAGAAAGACTATGTGGGACCGCTTTCTCAATATTACTTTTACCTGTACTTTAAAAGAATGTACTTGATCACATGTGTACAGTTTAGCGGAGAGTATTGATAGTAGAGTAATAGTTTTCTATTCTGAACTGAAATTATGCACCGGAAGTGGAGTCTGTTTGTTACTTTACTAATACAAGTAGTTCATAATAAAATAATAATAATAGCCTAATGAAATGGAAAGTAATTAAGTATAATTACTTGAGTAGTTGTACTTCATTTATTTACTTCAAGGAAATGTATTTCCTTGAAGTTTACTTCCACATTAGCTACTTATACTTCTTCTTAACTAGCGAAATGAAAATATTGTACTTGTAACTCTACATTAACACGTATGCCTACTTGTTACTTGATACGTTGTTGTGTACCATTTGGTTATTGCTATTTTTTGAATAATAATACTTCCTCGACCACTGCAAAATACACCATTACAAGTCCTGCATTCAAACTCAAGTAGAAACAATTTCAAAATGTTTTACTTACGTATCAAAAGTAGAAATGCTCATGCTGAATGACTCCTGTCAGTGTTATATTTACTACAGGTGCTTATTATAAACTAAAATAGTTTCTGAAGTTGCATTCTGTTCTATTCTATTAATCTACTGCGGTCACATCAGTTGATGGTGTAAAGTCCACCACTGTGGTTTACCTGTGTCTTGTTTTGAGTTTTATTTTTTTCCATCTTAATTTGGTGAAAGTGGGTTATTTTGAGCTATGATGTGCTGTCTGATTCTTTGGACCAGCTGGATGAACTCCTCTTCAGCTGCAGCTCTTGGCAGATAAGGACTCTTTCGTTCAACTGTATGTTATGTTGTTTTTAGGGGATGTAGAGTGTTAGCTATTCAGCTTTTTGTATTTCTAATATAATATGGTGTCTTTGAGTACTATGAAAAGCGCTATATAAATTAAATGCATTATTATTATTATTATTATTATTATTATTATTATGGTCCTAGCCAAGTTTGGTTGTGACTGCATTATGCTATTGGTCCATTATGCACTTGTATAACTCTGCTTGCAAGTATGTATATGTTTAAGTCTCTCCTCTCAAATTCATTCATCAAATATTACTTCCACAGATAATTCAAAGGTTCTCTAACAAACTGGAATACCTTCAATTTGATTTTAATTGGGATGCCAAATGTAAGGCTTTGAATTAAAATAGCGTTGTTTTTAGCAAGGTTTTCCACATTTCAACTGGGTTAAGTTTACTAAATACAGATGGGTATGGAAATAGGCATAATTCTGGGCATAACATCAGTTTAAAGCCCTATGAAAGGACCAGTGTCAAATTATTATGTGATACATATGCCCAAAGAAAACTTTGTTTGATGTATTCATTTTACATCAGTTATTTGGCAAAATATAATGTGGGCATGTATGCACATGTGCTACATGCAGTAAATCAGTCTGCAGAATATGGTGACATTACATTATATGGTGTGTTGTGTGCACTTTTAGAAACAGCAACCAAGAAGCCTTTCACCAGATTTATTCCAAGAAAGAAAGAAAAGATCTCAAAATGTCATCCATAATGTCCTTGTTCATTACATCTGAAGAAGAACAAGACCACCTGCACTCAGAACTCAACCAAAAAAAAAGTAACAGATGACAGGATTTAGTCCTCAGTATAAGCATCATGTATACATTTCAGATTAATTTGGGTTCTTATTTGTTGGAGAGTATCACATTTATAACCGTATACCCATATGGGTTTCTTTCATCTCATCTATCTAATAGTCTAACCTTGGGGTTGTTCAAAAATGGTATTAAAAAAAAGAGAGAACAGAATGCAACCACTTTAAATACATTGCAGAATTGAAATACTCCCCAGTGGAGTAATGACAGAAAATCAAGTAACATTTCTGTTTTTTAAAACTTTGATATTTACAGGAAATTTATTTTTGCCACTTTAAATGATTATGTCACAGGTGATCTTTCATTACAATGACGTTAAGTCACAGGTTAGAGTCCTGCTGTTCTGTGATGATGGGAAATAGAGTGGATTCATACTTCCTGAATGAGCCGAAATTTCAGACCAGTCATGATGTTTTAGAAAAGTTTTATACGAACACAGCCCTCAACTTCCCTCCAAAATTAGAGAAAAAAACTAATTGAGGGTATGTTCTTCTTTTTTTTTGCCTTGCAGCTTGGCCAGGAAGTAGATAATGTTTGCTTGGCACATTTAACCCTGACTCTCTAAAACAAACTAAAATAAAGGGACAGATACACACTCAGTATCGACAACTGTCCTCGGGTCTTGACTGTCAAAAGCAGTTTAGATAAAAAAATTGTCACAGCCATTCAATTCCCCCCCCCCCCCCCCCCCATGGAAACAGTGTGATCTAACACTTAAATGCCTTTGGAAACTCAGACCTAATAATAATTTAACAAGAGGCATAGGTACGTAACAGAGGCAGACACTTCATTTTGCACATGAAAAAGGCAGGTACATATGAAACAGTGGTTTAATAATAATAGAAGTGGGGAAACCACATGTGAGAGAAAGACCTTGAGAAATAGAGAGAGAGTCTACAAACATATCTGTACGCCCTTTAAGACATTTATTGTAAAAAAAATAATCAGTCAATGAAGCAGACCAAGGCAGATCAAGCGGTTAACCGCTGATGCATATCCCGACATCAAGCCACTTTGCATCAAGTAGGAATGTTGTTTGGGTAGCATTCAGCCTCATGAGACCCTGTCAAGAACCATTGTATATTTAAATACCATGATTACAATATTTTCATTTTCGACTCAAGAAATTCTAGTAAGATCCCTTGAGGTTTGTGTCTGCATCATTACTATCAACAGCTTTGTAAAGACCGGTTGTACTGAATATCCCCCTCTTGATCTCAATACCTTCAGTCCTCCCTCTCTCTTTTTCTCTCTCTCTCTCTCTCTCTCTCTCTCTCTCTCTCTCTCTCTCTCTCTCTACTCACCCACTCATCCATCCACTCATTTGCCATTTGCTCACTCACTCTCATCCCTCCACCCAGCCTACATACAGTATTCCTGTCCATTACAAAAGTTTATCTTAGTTTAACTAGTCCTTGATTACTTTACCCAGCTCTGCAGCATTTCCTATAAAGTAAAACTGAACATGGTATATTGTAACACAACACCCAATGCCCCCCACCCCACCCTTTTTTTTTTATGAGGTACAATCTGAGAACCTAACTCTAATTTTCATTTCATTTGGGGTGCAGCAATAGTGAACTGTTGATGCTATTAGGACTGAGTTATTTCTATTATGGCTACATCTCTAGTTCCTTCCTTCCTTAAACAATTTTTGGGTGCATTGAGGACTGAACAAAATTATGTTGTGTCTGCTTAATATCCACCGGTGGTTGTATATAACTTAAAATAGAAAGAAGTGAACGTGACATCTGAGGTCTTCACACAGGTATTTCACAAATATACATCTTTTGAGCATTGTGATCATTCATTCCCCGCATTGATACTCAAACTATGTCTATAACAAATATACAACATACGTACTAAACAGACTCTTTATTTCAATTTTCATATATTAAAAGCTCTAAGAAAGGCAGCAAAGATGCGCAATAAGGCAGATCCATATGACACACTCAATGACACACTCCATATAACACGCTCTACTCTGGCACATTTACACTAACAGATGAGATGGATCTTTTAAAGGGCTTCGGTTGCTCTCTATCTAAAGTGGTGGTTTGTGATGAAATCAGTAAACTAAAAAGTAAAAGGAAGTGATAACGGGAGTGGGAAGGATGGGAAGGAAAAAATAAACTGGGGATGTGTTTTAGATCAAGAGCGACCTTTGTTCGAGGTGTAGATGCATACTTGACGCACTGACAAGCAGCTAATATGCACCAGGTATGTGTTTTTCATGTTTTAGGCATTAAGTGGGGTATTATGGCAAGGGATCTGTGACTAATTGATCAGTGATTGTCAATTTGTCCCTTAAACCTCCCCAAAAAGGAGGACAAGTAAATAAATACACCCGAGGGTTATAAGGCTGTGTAAGTAAATTAACTAAATCTCTCTTGTACAACGATGAATTAATCAAATATATTTTTGAAGAGCCAAATACAAAAATCTGTCATGATGGTATAAAAATGAACTGCATTGATTTCTTAGCCATGGAGAAACCAACACTGACAAAGATAAAAGGAATAATACATGAGGTGTCAATATAGCATGCATTCATCAGCATCAGATGAGGGACTGTGGCAGCTGTTGGTGTGTGAACAAAGCTGAGCCATTGAAATCAATATAAGCCTTTATGAAACATTTTACAGAAAGTAAATAGCACTTTATCTCACTGTTACATGAAGTTGAAGTAGTCTTTTTCCATAAGAATTGTTTTTCTCTCGGTTGCGTGTCTAAACAGTATGTGCATGTACATTTGTGTGTCAGTGTGTGTATGCGTGTGTTTACAATCGTAATCAGGATCAGTACTGTATGAATGAACTTGTGACTTGTAGTTAAAAACTTATTTTTCCAGTATAGCTGCTGAAAAAGATAAAAGTCACTACCTTCTGCTTTCCTGAACTGGACACACAAGCAACATGTGGCATCTAATCACTGAACCGGCTCAGATAGATCCACGCGTTTCAAATCACCTGTCGGAGTCTGTTAGTTTGAAACTTTGTCCTGTCCATTCTGCATGGCCTGCTAAGCATCTAAGTGATTGACAGCAGAGAGATCCCTCCCTCTTAGGTCGCTAAAAAGGTATCATCAGCCTCTTATTGGACCACGGCAAACTTCAAGAAACCGCCAGAATCCCGCTGATGTCACTGACCCCTTCCTCCTTCTGCATCATCAAGGCAACCATTGAGGCAGTGGTCGTCGCTCCCGAATGCACCCTGGGACTGCAGCAGCTCGTACTCCTGGTCCAGGAAGTCTAGGCTGTTGTTGCTAGGCAACCCACGGATGGTGAACTTGTGGGACACTTTGGTCCACTGCTCCCGATTTGCCGCCACTCTCTCGTACAGCTCAGTGGCCCCGGGTAGCAGCTCAGATAAGAGCCTGAAAAGACAGACCGCAGGGGTGGCACGTGAGTTCAAAGTTATCGGGACACTTTATCACACTATTTTTTTAATTTTTTGGGGGAGATTTTCCTGATCCGATGTGAGGTCCTGGGACAGGGATGTTATGTAAGTGTACAGATTGCAAATTTGTAATTTGGGAATTTGGGCTATACAAAATAAACAGAATTGAATTGAATCAAGACAAGGCTTCCACGCGATTACTTTACAATAAGAGATCTTCAATGTGTCAGCTTGAGAAATCCCAAATAAAAAGGTAAAATAAAAACATGAACCTAAAAAACATGAACCGACCTGTTGCTAACTGTGTTTGTCTGCTGTTTGGTACTGTTCGGGAATCGTACAGTGAATTTATCAGTTTTTTTTGCTAATCAAAACAGTACTGTTGTGGGGTCATACAACCAAAACAATGTACTAAAAGATGCTGAAATACTCATTACAGCAGAGGGAATCTGGAAACAACCCTCACACATTAGTCATTTGAGTATTTGTTAATATGAAAAGTATTGACAAGAGCAGCTTCAAATGATAAAAAAAAGAAAAAGAAATATACTGAATACAATCCAAGCAGTTAACATTTCTATATTTCTCTGGTGAACATAGAAAGGAGATTCCTTGACAATTTTCAACTCTCTCCCTGTGTTCAATACTTGCAATGTGGGGGGGGGGGGGGGGGGGGGGCACAGTCAGTATTGACCCTAAGACAAAGTGAGGTGTGATCACAGGGGTCAGGGTAGGGGGATGTGACGTTTGAGCTCTTTTTACGCACTTGTAAATGGGCATGGCGATATGTTCCATGAAGCTTATCTGTAGTTCGGGGATGTACGCTTTCTCTCTGTCCATCATCTCACTGGGTCTGTTCCCCATGGCTTTTTCCTGCACATACACACAATACAGATAGATGTGAGTAATGAGCACTCTATCGTTTAAAATGACACACACTTCAGTCACTTTAATAATGTCACATGCCATTGAACAGCCAGTGTACACTAACACATACCAGATCTCCTTGAGAGAAGAACTCTTTATAAATCAGCTCCTGTGGACACAAACAGGCAGATGTGTCATTGCTCATATGGTTTCATATTCACAGTGACATTGATTACGTTTGACTTAAAATACAGCTCACTTATTTATGTAATTCCCCTTTATGACATTTCAATATTTGGTGTGATTGCTGTTTTTCCATTTATCCTTGAGCATTTTCTGACCAGTGTGAAAATAATGTACCAACTGAGACCAATATAAGCCAGGCCATGTATTACACAGAAATAGATTTTCTGTTTTGGGAGAAAGGATTACAGTGCATTTGCTGTAGGTGTTTGGAGATTTAGGGGGTAAGATTTAGGACAAGGGTCAGGGGTTTGGTGCTGAAAAGGGGGCAGAGCAAGATTACACATAATCTGAAAATGCAGTGCAGTTTCACAGAATAGCAAAAATAATAGAATATAGATTGAAAGGTTGTTTCCAACGGTACTGATATGAATCCCATCATCTTTATTGTCCAAGAAAGGGGTCAGTTTGACTGTATAGTCTTTGGGAATTGGAAATCTTTAGGAATGCACTGCTGAAAAAAGGAGCTGCTACAGAAACGTGTTGCTGCTGCACGTCAGCTAATAGAGACAGTATATAAACCGGAAGTCCTTTCCCTTCCTCATTTCAATCTTTTGTTTCAACAAGCGTTTTAAATGCAGTCTGCAATGTGTGCTACACTAATGACTAAATATTAATATTGATAATTGTATACATTACGAAGGTAATGTATGTATGTGTCTTTTATTCAGTCAATCATTA
Source organism: Myoxocephalus aenaeus (assembly GCA_038501785.1). Taxonomy (NCBI): domain Eukaryota; kingdom Metazoa; phylum Chordata; class Actinopteri; order Perciformes; family Cottidae; genus Myoxocephalus; species Myoxocephalus aenaeus. The sequence goes on along the minus strand of JBAMJR010000180.1, from coordinate 833,506 downwards.
CATACAATACAATAAGTAAAGCCACAATCTAATATACAAAAAAAGAAAGACTGAAAAGGTATAGGTATAGGTAGAAGCATAATGCTTATATATTCCTATCCTAAATTCTTATAAATGAAATCAGATAATTAATTAAATAGGAAGAAAAAATATATCATATATATATATATATATATATATATATACACATTTAATTCACACTTGTAACCCTCAAAAATAGTTTATTAAATAATCCTTTTGAAAACTTTTGTAATTGGACTGCAACTTTTACTACATGATTGCACACAGTACACTAGTCAAAGGGTGGAGCACAAACCCCAAACAAGGCTGTTCGCAGGACTAAGATCTAAATATATATGTGCCAATTCATATATTGATAATTATTTCCCAACTTAAAACTAAACTCATTTAGTTCAATGTGTGGTAAAGTTATATTGTAAAGTATAGATATTGGTGTGTAGACTATGAACTGACAGCAATCTTGCGTGTGGTTTTCCAGCCCTTGGTTTGGTCCGACAGGTCACACGACGTCATCAACAGGCACAGCAGCATGGAGCGATGATTACGGTTTTTTGGGTTGAATCCGTCTGAAACAAACACATGCAAAAAAAAATATCTGTCTGAACTGAAATTACACACTTACTTTGACTGTAAAACAGATGACAACTTTGTGAAGATCTGAGGAAAACCACAACTTCCCACCACTGTACAATTTTAGATTGAAACATTTACTGATTCATATTCTCTCTTTTTTACCCTTTAAAAAAAACTCATTGCATTTTAAAACCCTATAAGCAAAATGGATGGTTACTATGTGGTGATAGATATTGATGACCAGAAGCCACAGCTATATGTCAGTTACCAGCAGTATGTGTTAGAATAAATTTGGTAAAAATTAATGTTAACACCGTAAATTTATATTCTGTGTTTGGTCGCACTACTTTTGCCCATGACTGACAAGTTACAGACTCTGTGGTGCAAGGCAATCACTAACTCATTTAAAAGCTTTTAATGTCCTTCAATTACTCAAACAGCACACAATTGATTGCACTGAGGAGACATCCACTTAGGATAACCTATAATTGGTTGCATTCAGGCGAAACAAATCCCTGGCCAGTAGGTTACAGCCAATTATTTTATATAATAATAGAGACAAGCAAATTTCTCTTCAAAAGGGTTAAGAGTTCAATAAAAGTAGAGGATTATTAAGAATGTCAGTGATGAACGCTGGAAATTTGACCTCAGATCTCTGAAAAATAAGTCAGGGAATAATGAAAATCTAGAGTCAGTAATGTGGCTTCTGTGTGGTGCTATGAAAAGGAGCCAGCAGAAGAAATGTACAGTCTGTATATGTATCAGTGATTATTTAGTGGGAAACATTTGACACAAACTTACTTGCAAACTTACAAAATGTTTTCAAAGCCTCCCTCTGCTGTTCGGGGTTGTGAGTTTCAAGCAAAAGTAGAGATGTGGCTGTGCATACTGAACTGCTTTTGCGTACGTACCATCAGCCATCTTCTGCAAGTCCTTGAAAATGCGAAGGTGGTGAGCCAGGTCTGTTGCCAGAATGACATCTCTAATCAAATCCAGCATGCGTGTGTAGTCCTAAAAAGACATACAAAATAACTTTACCTTGCACATACAGGGAAAGCAGCATGAAGTAAATAGAAATGAAAGGTGAGAGACATTTTGTAAAGTGTGAATGTCTTTCTCTCTCACCTTCCTGTTGAACTTATCAAAGATGTTGCAGCCGTGAGTGTTCAGAATGGCGATGGCCTGGGCAAAGTGATGTCTCTGTCACGGCAAATAAGGCATAACAGGAAAAGCAATGAGTGCATTTGAAAATGCAGCTTCTAAGGGAATGCTGAGTCATGTCGTAATGTAACAAGCAAAACCAATATATATATGCGTGCCAGTGCCTCGCCGCTGCTGCGAGCAATTTAAGTTTGAATTTGGCCACTAGGTGTCGTACCAGTAAAAAACAACATTAGTAGATCACACATAATAAATCACCAACAAGGAAGGAACAAATACATATAAGAAAATAAAAATGTTCAGTCTACAAAGTTACATTCTAAATGCTGCTAATTATATTGCACTCATTAGTATTGCTGTCATATTTAGTAATATTGTGGACTTCATCATATTCAGCTGTGCTTCTAATATTCTGCCCCCTTCTAGAAGTGGGGAAGGACAAAACAATAGAAACAACTAAATCTTTAACTATGACCTCAGTAATAATAACTCAATCGTATAATTTATGGAATAACTTAACAAAACAACAGTACAGGCTGTACATGGAATGAATATAGGCCCAGCTCCCTCATGTTGTCATAGCTATGATAGATTTCCAGTCTGCTCTCTCACATCCCTGCGATGTGATGTAACTGGTTGCTAGTTTACCTCCATCACAGATCCCTCGGAGCTGTATAGAGCAGCCAGCACAGATTGCTGAAAATAAAAACAGATAGACAAATAAAACACAATCCTTATTAAGTACACATTATGTTGATTCAAATGAAACATTATCTTTTAGTTAAACTGTACTTGTCAGCTTGAATATGGATCTGAAGGAATATGAAATCATAAGCTGACAAAACGATGACCTTTGTTGCATAACGAGAGATGGAGTGTGCGTCATTTAGGTGCTGCAGGGTTATAGTGATTATAGATGATTACAGTGAAGCAGAAGAACATGCTTCTAATCAAAATGACATCTAGTGTCTCACTGGGGCAAATTCACAGATGGGGAGATACACAGACTCTGATATCACTATGAGCTTTATATTGATATTCTTCATCCTGAGCCTCTTAAAGTCAATTTATAGTCTGCTTTTGAAAGTGCAGCTGCAGTGCTGTTCTACTACACTCTATTCAGGAGGATTATTCTCTTTGAATGAATCAGTCTTCTTTGAAAATGCTACATTCAGTAGATCATGCTGCTTTACTATTTGTCTGTGATTTGGGTTTCCATACACACCAGTGCAGTTTGAATGAGAACTGTTGAATGTCATATTGGTATGACATTTTTCTTAATAAAGCACAAACTGCCACCTTATCTATGTTCGTTTCTGACGCCTAAAACATGCAGACAAATTATGGACGTCATTCCTCGAACCTACATCATTTATGGTGAAAGATTAAAAAAATGGGATTAAGGACTATTTGAACACTGAATATGCATGCTACTGAATGACACTGCTAATTAATTGGTTGATGCAATTTGCTGTTTGTTTTAAGTCTGTTACTTGTCTCTTTTATGTGACATTTGTTGTTGTTTTCAACATTTTGCTGTTTTGTTTTTAAGCCTTTGCCAGGTGTCCATTGGACAAGATATTTTAAATCTCAATGGGACTATCCTGTATAAATGAAGGTACATAACGTAAAGATAATTCGTGCTCTTACTGAGGCGACTTGGAAAGAATTGTTGGTGCCACGGTGGTCCAGGTCATGGCACATGCAGGAGACAAAGAGAGCTAGAATCTCTATGTCCCTAAAAGGAGAGGAAAGAAGGAGGATTGAGGTGAAAAACAACTAAACGTGTGGCTACTTGTGTGGAGGGATAAGTGTTATCTACGTACTCGAGGTAGTTGGACAGCCCTAGGTTTTTGTAGAGCAGGTAGCAGAAGTGTGAGACAGAGAAGGCGTGCATCCAGTTGTGATAGGGAGGGTCCCTGTAGCCTTTCTTCACCATCAGACAGAACCTGACACCAAACAGTTTGATTATCATCTTCAACACAGCATGAAACAAATGGTTCTTATAGCACATAATCAAGGGATTCTTTATAAACTAAGCGGCGGGTTTGTTCTTGTTCTATTTCTTACTTTCAATTTTTAAAAAAACAGGCACTATATTATACATTTGCTGCAATGCTGAAGAAGTAGCCCCAGAAATCAATTCCACCATCCACAAGGTTAAAGAATAATTTGACACATTCAATTAATGCTCTCGCTCTACTTAACAACCAATATCTTGTCAGTTTTTTTTACTAGTGCCATTTACTCCAACACACTATGAAGCAGCTGACAAAAATGTGATCATGGAAAAGGATTCAACAGAGTGATGAAATAATTAAATTACAGGTAGGAAGAGTGGAAAATTAACATCAAATCTGAAACTATTTATCAATGCAGATAAAGTAACTGGAGGACACATTCACACACACACACATGCTCTAATATTCAGAATATGAATTGATGGATTTGTCAGACCTGGCGAGAGTGTTCACGTCAATCTTGAATTTGTGGATGAAACCCATGTCTTCAAACATGCTGAGGATGCACTGCAGACACACACAACAAGATCAGTTACATTCTTTTCTCCTCCTCTGTGTGTCTCTCGGCCCGCTCAGTCTCTCTCTTTCCCACTTGTCTCTTACCAACGGCGTGGTGTCGTCAGGCAGGGAGCGAGGTGTGTACGTGAATTCGGCGAAACAGGGGTGGATCTCTTTCACGGGTTCGATCCCCGTTACCAGCAGCTTAATTACCTCTTCCTCTGACACCTGCAACATAGACATACTGAATCATATTGAGTAAATAATACGGACAGTGTCAGTAAATACAGTGCGTCTGTGTGCGAGAGGGAGTGAGATGTAGAATGTGATGTTACCTTCATATGGTACATCATCATCTCATTGGCCAGGTGGGACCTGAACTGAGCTTCATGGACTCTCTTGTAGAGCAGAGACTAAAGAAGCAAACATCATATTATAGCAACATTATACAGTTATTTTCACATATAACTGGCTACTATATGATGTACAGTTCATTTACAGCACCAGTAGTAGAGCAGTCTCCTTATCTTTTCTTGGTTTTCTTTATATTTGAAAAAGTTAATTAAGTAGGCTGAGATGGTGTTTAATCTTTGGCATCCAACAGTGCTTGATTTTAAAATGAGGATAAAGAATTTGCAATAATATCGTCTGCTTATTACATATCATCCTGCTGAACCAATTTTTGTCCCAACCCACAGCATACTGTACACATGATACACAGTGAGCATTGATCAATAATGCACGTTTCCGGTTTGAATGATTTACGAGCTGCCGGGCAGCTAATTATTTTTCCAATCAAATATCTTTATAGTTCATAGATAAACTACCTATAGTGGCCTGCAGTCATTCAAAGGTCACACACTGCAAGAGCTGCTTAATAAGAAGGTGAATAGGAAATGATACATAAAGTATCACCACAGCTGTACTTTCTGTATCAGCTCTTTATTTCCTTCCCTCATCCCTTAATCCATGGTCTCTGCTTAAACTCCGTCAACATTAAAGTGCCTTTCTTAAGGTACATGTGAAATCAATTGTAAATCCATCATATGACTCAATCAATCGCAAGACTGCTTGATGGTATTCATAGAGGCGGGATAAATGAATCCAGTAAAACATTTTTTTATCAATATCTCTATTCCGTTCTTATAAAAGGAGAGAGTTCCTGCAGTGATGATAAATATGATGACAAAGTTTGATCATCACATTGTAAAAAAAACAGTTTTACAGCAAATGAAAGAAACAACGTGCTGATCTGAGATTATTGCCACTGGGTTGTTGAAGGTTCTGATATATTTAAAATCAATGTCAACAATAAAGACTGTGACAATATAACAGCCCATCTTCATCATCGTCTTTGTGAGCTGCATACACTAGTGTCAATGGGTGTGCGGCGGTCATACTCTGCCTATACTCTGAACTACACCATAAAAGACACTTAGTTCCATCACAGACTGAATGTCTTTAAATTTCCCTCGAGGCTTCACTCCCACTGAACGGATCCCATTTTGCCAGACGGGATCGATCTTTCTGACAGCACTAAAACAAGACCTACCACATTGTTTTAAGAGACTAAGGAAATGGACACTGTAACTCATGTTCTAAACTTTATTTAATTCCTCTCATGCAGGATTATTACGGTGCATGGAACTGGCGGGGAATGCATTGTTATACATTATATTAATTTTGTGAGCATGTTACAAAATGAAGAGTTATTGACATGAGATTGTTTTCAGTGAGTATGAAAATGAATGTGTAGCTTAAAACATGCTGCATTTATTCCTTGATAATGTTTCACACTTTGTCATTGCTGCTAACAGATAATAAGATAACGTGTTAGAAGCCGTCTTCTATTGTCAAGTGAGATGTTTAGGTTGTTAACTAATTTGCAACTGACAATGTTTATTAAGCAACTGTGTAGTTGATGTGCTTTATGCCTAATATGTTTGGTTTATAGCTTGACTTATTTGTTTCTCTGTATAAAAAACTGACTGGTGTTGTGGCAGCATTTAATAAATACACTGCACACTGTTGAATGGCTTGTTCCTGACCAGCCGTTTGTGGCTATTCAATATACCGAGTCAGAAAATGAAATGTTTCATAGAGTTAGTTATTGCAGCAGGTCGATACTTACATGAGCGAGGCTGATACCACAGTAGATGGAGAAAGCCGTGGCCAGGTCTTCGTCAAAGCGGTTGAACCACGGCCCGTTCATTTTATTCACCAACTCAGCCACCCCAATCACCTCTAGAAGATGGAAGAATTAAAGAAAAGAAAGGGGAAGAGGACAGAAGTAAAGATGGAGAGATACAAAGGAAGGTGAGACATTGATGGAGGCAATGAGTTGAAGAAGGGAAGGAGAGAAAATTGATGGTGAAGAAAAATGGAAAGTGAAAGATGAGAGTCAAGGATGGAAGGAAAATGAGGCAGAGAATGCAAAACAGACATTGAATCAAATAGGGCTGCTAACTTAAATACATTTCATAATGAAGCTGAACCTAATTGCACATAGAAAATCTGAGTTCAAACACTTAATCTGACAGTTTTCTATATAGAGACAAATCCCAGAATCTAAAATGTTTCTGCTTGGATACAGCAAGAAGTAGAGAGCAGCATCAAAGTAATGCAACTTCTAAGTATGGAACACACTGAGGATGGTCGCCTCTTCAATCTGCACTTTATGCACCGTAACATTTAGGTGAAAAGGATGTGATGTAACAACTCTTTGTGCTATTCTGAGAGAGCACATAGTTTAGAGCTTAGTTTTTAAAAGGAAAGAGGAAGAGTAGGTACGTGCTGTACAGGATACTAGAGGCGCAACTACCAATATTGTAATGAAACTAAATCTGATTCGTTATTATATTATCGGTAGCCTCGATATTGCATTATCTGCGCATTACTGGACTCTACAGGGGCGGCTGTCGCCAAGCTGCTGAAACAGTCTGCTTAATTAGATAATTGCCATAAAACACTTAATTAAAAACTATCTATATCTGTATATCTTTTATAATTGTTTTCTTGTTATACATGTTTTTGCCTTTTATCTATTTCATTGTTTGTTTTCTTTCACTTTTATCAGTATTATCTTTGCGCAACAATCTCCAATTGGTGTCATTGGTTAATATTTCAGTCACCTGTGAATTGCAATAACCTGCATGAAAGGAGCTTTACAAACAAAGTTTGGTCCAAAAAAGAAAGTTGGGACTTTTTAAATATGTTGAATGAAAGAACTTGTGTGTTTGTGCGTGTGTGTGTGTGTGTCATTGCTGCTAGTACCATTGTTTTCATCTTTGATGGGGAAGCAGAGGATGTTGCGAGTCTTGAAGCCGGTGCTGTCGTCCACACCACGGTAGAAAAGAGGATGGGAGTAGGCGTCCTTTATGTTCAGGATCTGACCGGTGGTCGCCACGTGACCTGCAATACCCTGATCTGCTGGAATACGAAACTCCTTCTGCACTCACACACACACACACACACACACACACACACACACACACACACACACACACACACACACACACACACACACACACACACCGACACCGACCCACACACACCGACACACACACACAATTGCTTTTGTCAACTAGAGATACGATTATCTTGTTACACTTGTTTTTAATTGAGTGTTGACAGTGGAGTCAGACAGGATATGTCGGGCGAGAGCATAACGAATGCAACCGAGATGAGGCGGACGTTGTAATTACAACGTCCTGCATTCTAGTCTGGATGGGGACCTTTGTTGAATGTCATTCCATTTCTCTCTCCCATCATTTCCTGTCGGTCTTTACTGTCAACTCGCTAATAAAGGCATGAAATTCTTCCTCAAAAAGGTCACAGGAAAGTCTCCAGACACATACTGTGTGTACGTCTGTGTGTGTGTGTGTGTGTGTGTGTGTGTGTGTGTGTGTGTGTGTGTGTGTGTGTGTGTGTGTGTGTGTGTGTGTGTGTGTGTGTGTCGTACCTCCTCATCACTAACCACGCCTCCGTCAAACACCTTCGCCACCAACTCATGACTGACTCGATCCAGCAAGAACACTGAACAACTGGAGAAACAGAGAGACCGAGTTAGAGGGCGGATGGGGAGCAGAGCAGAGCAGAAAAAATGAGAAGGTTTTTATCTAATTTCATCTCAGGTCATTTTGCTCCTTTAATTCAAAGCGGCAAGTCGGTTAAGAACAAATTGCCAAGATAGCCTTTTCAAATGGAGATAAAGACATTCACACACTCTATTTCAAACACACATCGAAACATCCCTTTGAAGATGAATCAGAGGGCTTACATCTCTGCATCACTGAGGTTCCTGGCTTCCACTATAATTTCCTGTAACAGCACTGACACATCATCTGAAAGAATAAGAAAGAGAGAGAAAGAGGGAGAGAGGGGGGGAATCAAAAGAAAAACAGAGGAAATTAAAGGAATTACAGCAAAGCCCAGATAGACGGAAACAGAGATTATACAGTGGGTTGCTGTGAATTAGCTGTACAAGATGATAAGAGCTTTTATAGTCAGCGGTTTGGTACAATAAGAGGGCAATTTGCTCTACCAGTGGATCAATTCTTTGCACCTGCAATCACGATGAATCATCAATGACTTATTATGCAGTTGGTGCTTACCGTTAGATTAGAATCTAAATGACTCGGTGTAATTAGCCAACAGAGAGGTGGAGCCATCACTTAATGCCCTTCTGATTTTACGGTTATGATCCTGGGTGTAATCACCTTTTCGGTAATAACTCATTCAATTACGTGCGCCATTCGTTTCACTAGGTGATCACTTAAATATCGGCCATTAATGCAAATTGTACTACGACAGTCTTTCTTCACAGACGGGCAGAACTTACCCAAGTGTGTGAAGAGATTCTTGGCCACTTGTAAAAGCGCCTGTGTGGAAAAAACAGTGGACAAGAAAAGCTCTTTAACTTCAAGCGTATTTATGTTTGCATGCAATGTGTGTGGAAGTGTGTGTAGGAGAGAGTGTGTGTGTGGGCGAGTGCAGTATACCTGGCAGTCCACTTTGAGTTTCTGTTCTTTCTGGAAGGCCAAAGTTGAAGTGAGGACCGTTGAGGTGTAGCAGAAACAGTGCTGGATTGCATGCTCATCTGCCTCTGTGTGTCTGCAACGGACAAGGCACACACACACACACACACACACACACACACACACACACACACACACACACACACACACACACACACACACACACACACACACACACACACACACAAAAGTAAACGGTTATTAATAAATTCGTTGATTGTTTTAAAATCAATCTGCAACTAATCTAATCTAAATGGATGAATAATTGTTCAAGCAAGTCATTCTCTGGTTCCAGCTTGTCAATACAGGGGATTTGCTGCATTTCCTTTTCTTTATAACTGTAAACTGAAAATGTAAACTAAAATAATTTCATCAGTGGGGGAATGTAATAATAAGATGTTATATATAAAACATGATCTGTTTATAAATTATGCATTGTTATAGATGAAACTAAACAACAATAAAGCTGTTAAAATTGCACATCTATGAATTATACTATTCATGAAAAGTAATATTCCAATAAAACAAATCTCTATGGAGCCATTTTGCATAATGGGTACTTTTACTAAAAAACAAGTTTTGCTGGAATTGACTTTACTCAGTAATTTATAAATATCATGACTTCTTCCACCACTGCATTGGATAGATCATCAAACAATGAATGGGTTAATTGGAAAACTATCGGTTTTCTTTTATATTGAAGCCCTACAACAGAGGCACGATGCATAGTTATTGACTAGAATCACATGAAACAATAACCACTTACAGCTGCGTAAGAAAGAAGTCACTTTGACATAATATGTCTAATTGGCTGAAAATGGAATCAAACTCTTGTTTCCTGTAGGTGGAGAATCTGAGTGTCACCGTCCTTGACAGCATTAAGCCGGCAAATGAAGACTGACTAATGAAATGATCTGCAGTGACCACGGTGATGCTGGTAATTGCCTGCAGTTTCCGCGCTTTGCCTACAGAGGGCAGTGGCACGTTATTGCGTTGATGTACTGAGTGATGTGTAGCTCAAGGCTTTATTTCCCTATTTTAGCAAGGAAGGCAGGATGTGACCCAAGCCTGGAAAAAACAATGAGAAGCTCAATTTAAGGGCAATTAAGTTCATAGTTGTAATACTCTTCAGGCTGGAAAATTATTTTCTGTGGTACCAGCTAGTTTTTTGCGGTCAGTTTTGCAAGATAGAAAAAAGTCACAGCTAGAATGAAAACCAGCAGGAGTTCATTTCCAAAGACAAGAAGTCAGACACACAGTAAAGAAAGCAACAGTATGAGACTGACTCGGAAATAAATCCAAAGCTCACTAATATGGCCTTCCTGACATTGCTGCCAACTTAATATTCAACACATATACATCCTAACAGGTGCAGGTGCATCATGGGATCATTATTTTAGTGCTGTATTCTCATCGTGTGTCGTGTTCTTTTCTGCTGCCTGGCACCAAATCTGAGTGACGGACCTGTTACTTGTGTCACAATATGTGAACAAGAGAAGTTCCAAAAAACTCTGCATATGAATATGGAATCTATATGATGAGGGGATGAATCTTTTTGATGTATGCCTCTACTAGAATCTGGACGACTGTGCTAGAAGTGAAGGATAGATTTATCACATTTTATGCACAGTTGCGACCATAATCCCACTGCTGTTACTATGGTAATGAGATACCAGCTCTGTCATCAGTGCCACTGGCAGAGGGAGAAATTATAGGACATGATCCCCTCTCGTCTATCTTAGTCTTTAGAGAGAGAGAGAGAGAGAGAGAGAGAGAGAGAGAGAGAGAGAGAGAGAGAGAGCATGCAAAGGAGAGGGATTGTATGAGAGTGCATATGAGTGAAGTGTGAAAAAAATATATAAAATACATTAATCTCCCAGCACTTTAACATAAGTAGAGACATGCTGCCTGACAGATGGATGGTGATAGATAGATAGAGAGATTGAGAGAGAGAGAGAGAAATATGGAAGGATGGATGAATGGATGGATAGATAGAGAGAGAGAGAAAGATGGATGATGAAGAGAGAGAGAGAGAGAGAGAGAGAGAGAGAGAGAGAGAGATGGATAGATGGATGTATGGACAGATAGAAACTAAAACAAAAAACTTTTCTCACACTACCAGATTGTTTCTTTAACAAACAAACAGACACAGCTGGAGGATGATTTTACAGACTTCTGTATTCAGGAGATAGCATTGCTCCTGGCAGCATCACACACACACACACACACACACACACACACACACACACACACACACACACACACACACACACACACACAAATGCATGCCAAAACATGATGCCAAACCAAGCAGCCAAGCCACCCGCTGTTAGACTCATGACCTGACTCTAGATCATCACATAGCCATCTGCATCGTCACACACACACACACACACACACACACACACACACACACACACACACACACACACACACACACACACACACACACACACACACACACACACACACACACACACACACACACAGCCAGACTGCGATTTGACACACGCTCCAAAGTGAAGGTATCCGGTCTTGAGGGAGCATGCAGCACATTCTGTTGGTTTCAGTGGAAACAGCAGCAAACTCTCCACTGCTATAAACTCAACAAATCTGAGCTGTTGAGCTCAACCAATCAGGCCGCCCCATCCCAACATTACTGTAAGCCGCTGTCAGATAAATCTTTGTCTCTATGAGTCAGTGCTTCAGGAATCAGGAAAAGCCAACTCATCTCAGACTGACATCCCAGCATTTTAAATATACTTCAGCAGTAAGCCATCGGCCCCAAAGTTACACTGATTTTAAAGCTAAGAGGTTAAAAATATGTCTCTTTTCACCATAACTCTACTCTGCATGAAATAGTTCAGTCTGATCTTATGATCACCAAGGTTCATGATAGCTTTGAGTCTGAACAAAGTCTTTCACATACATACCTCTGCCCACCCTGCTTGTTGAAGACGCACGCTAGCGCCACCACCTGACCGGTGGCCCTGCTGGCCACTGGTACACAAAGCATGGAGGAGATCTCACAGCCCAGCATGCTGGACAGCTGCCTACGCTCCTCCTGAGAGGAAGAGAGGCAGAACACATATGTTTAATATGAAGGCCGAATAAATGGATGGATAGATAAGAAGGAAAACGTCTCCTTACAGCACTGATGTCCTGAAGAGTGATTGACTTCTTCTTCTCGACAACCTGACCGAAGCGTCCAAACATCAGCTGAACAGAGAAGAGAAAAGGAGAGAGATAAAGAAAGTATGTGTGATGAGGGTGAGAGACAGGAAGAAAGCAAAATGATTCAGAGTCACTGGAGATTCTCTTAAAGCTAAAATATATAAATATACAAGTGAATGAATGAACGTTGACTGAATGAAGGCATGATGTACTTCACAGGGAACAAAGAACACAAACAGACCACTAAATGCAAATAATGACAGAATAAATATATTATTTGTCATGGGAATACATTATTATATTTGTTGGTCTTACCGAGAAGCTGATCTCCTCCTCCAGGACTTTGTCTCCAACTACCTAAAGGTCACAGAGTTCAAAGGTCACGGCTTATTTAATTTAGTCCCGCTAAAATGGTAGATGGCATTTATTTGTGTCCGTGTGTGTGTGCACCTGGCAGAAAAGCTGGTGGTTGTCCTCAGACACCAGGAGCAAACAACCGCACTGCGAGTGAGTCTTCTGCTGCAGCTGAAGGAGAACACAGACACAAATCCAATCAGAAAAAAAACTCTCTTTATCAGACTCAGTCAGATTGTTTTTAAGGCCTCAATTCAAGATGTTCTGGAACGAAGTCGAGGTGTGAAGATGAGATTAGAAATCAGTGGACAGGGGAAAATGACTGGGTGGGGCAAGAATATAGGATTGTCTTCATTGTCCAGCAGCAGCATCAAACTAGGAATAAAGACTAATTTATATTACTTACAGAAAATGCAAATCAAATGTCTTACACTATAAAAATATATTCTAAATTACATTTTGAGATTTTGAAAGAGGATTTATTTACGCTTTACATTTCTTATCATATTCCCATTAATATTGCATTATTTCCCTCATGATCATCTCTTCACAAGTGATCTAAACATTTATACCGTGTAAAATAACAGAAAATACATTAACCTGCTGGGATTTTAACACAATTCTTTGAATATGAAAATCCCATAAACACAGAGACACAGTCAGATATAGGTGTGTGTGTGTGTCTAAAAGAAGGAGTGTGCACTCTGCGTCTCCGCTGTGTGCTCAACACCTGCAGAGTCGCAACTCATTTTCTGCTATTATATGAGAGGAGAAACATTCATTCTTAGACTGAAATTCACTCTGAGGTAGGAGGAATACACACACACACACACACACACACACACACACACACACACACACACACACACACACACACACACACACACACCTGTACATGCGTGATGACACAAATACTGTAGGTACACAAGCAGACATGATCACACACCCACACACAGTCAAAAGAGCTGCATTTCCTCACACATCATTCTTCTCTGTAATCCACTGAGCTGGATAGAGAACAAGCAAGAATGGGAAATACACAACAGCTGATGCCAACACACTCGCCCCCCAGACACACATGTAAGGACTCAATGCCCCCAACTGCACGTACACACACACACACACACACACACACACACACACACACACACACACACACACACACACACACACACACACACACACACACACACTAATAAACCCCTCCACCCTCTTTTTTTTTCACAAATACAGTTAATCCCATGTGAGCTGCCCCAAGCACTTCTCAACAAAGTGACGATTCCTCAGAAGCAACAATCTCCCGCTCCCTTTCCTCCCTCTCACCCCTTTTTTACAACGGTAACAATAAACAGGCGAAACAAATCTTGTCTGATTCAAAATACATTTTGAAACCCCTGCAGCCTTTTTTCACCATCACAACTTCTCCCCCTCCTTTCCTTCAGTTGCAGGAAAAATTCTACAAATTCAAGTTTTGAGGCGTCAAAGACAATTTCAGGGTGCACTACTTCTGCAGTGTTCAACCCCGTGGATCTAGTCCTGCAGTCAAGGAAGCAGGGCATGTCAGGTACAGGAGGTGATAGCCGTTTAGATTTGAACATTTTCACTGAAAAAAACTGAGGTAATAAACTGAGTGCGCTGGTAATGGTTTATGTAAAAAAAAAAAAAGTGATTAATTATTAAAGATCTAAGGTCTTGTCTGTTTAATAATTAAAACAAACACTGAAAATGAAATATATGTTCAATATTTTCTCCTGAATCTTCTTCGACATTACGTCTCTCAGGGCTGCAGGTAATAATAATTCTGCCGATTATTTAAATTTAAGCAATTAACCGTTTGGTCTATAAAATGTCAAAATAAAGTCCAAGATTACATTTTCAAACTGCTTTTTTTGACCAAACGATATTCATTTTAATATCACACAAGACGAACAAAGCAGCAAATTCTCGCTGGAACCAATGCATGCTAAGTCCTTGATTTCTGAAGTGGAGACAAAGTCTGACTTAACTTGCCCTGCCTTACTGAAACTTGTTATAAAAAATTCAAAACAAGTCCTTCATGCTCAATAAGTAGTATAAAAAAAGAATCGCAAGTAGTGCGCACATCCATTAAGGTTCTCTGTAGCTATTGGACTGAGACTTTGTCCCTTTGATGCAGTATAACCTTCAGATCTCTCTCCTCTCTCTCGGTTTATTCCTCTCTAACTCATATTTTCTTTAGCAGTGAATAATTCCATGCATTTAAATTGTTGTCAGGTTTCTGCACATACTGTATAGTATAGCTGATAACTGCTCTATCTATCTTTTCTCTCCCCTAAAGCTTTTCCCTCACTGCAATTAATCATTACACCTATGCCTCGCTCCTTTTTACAGAGAGCCTATCATATAGCTATATAGAGGGTGCATAGTCTTGAAAGACTATTGTGTGATAAAAAGCTTGTGGTACCAGTAATGACAGGAAGAAGAGAAGGATTTCATGTTTTGCATGTACTGTACGTCTTTAACTCTCTGTGTGTGTGCACGAGGGAGCATAGAGGATCTCAACCACTTACATAATTGATGACTTTGAGCTGGAGAGAGGTTGCATCAAGGTCAAAGAGCTCACCTGAAAGAGAAAAGGGAGAGAGAGAGAGAGTGATGGGAGTAAAAACAAGAGAGGAGCAAGGGCAGATTGGCGTTAAGGAAGACGGGGGAATGCAGAGCATGTACACTAGTGGACAGAAAGCAATCCAGGGAGGGATGCATGGAGACAGCGAGGTCGGGGAAGGGTGAACGGGAACCAGCCAACAGAGGGACTAATAATGAAGACAAGACAGAGGATGCCTGGACTGCAGATGAAGCATGAAGAAAAGAGCTGGACAGAGAAGCAGAAAGGTGAGGCAGAGAGTGGGGGGACTGACGGCAACTCAAATTTGCTTACAATTACCAGGAAGAAAACAATGTTGATGAATGTGTGCAGGAACAGCATTAGCAAGTCCACTTCCATTATGCATGATATTTTAAACAGTGTTTTCACACAGGGGTTGTCACACGTTCCTTGTGCCACTGACAGAGTCCATCTAAATTCAAAGAGCTTTTTATCCAGAGGGGCTTACTCCATTAACATACCTCCCCTCAAATATACCAGTGTGACTGTGCGTGTGTGTTTGTGTTTGCCTCACAGTTTTGTGTTTGTATACACGAGGTGTAGGACATGTACAATGTATGAGAGAGAGTGGAAGAGGTGGTTTATTTAATATGCCTTCATGAATGTGTGCATACCACAGAGTTGCAGAATGTTGTGGTCCAGTTCGCAGTAGTCCTGGTCTGAGATGTTGAAGTGCAGCAGTGCATTGTGGGACTGTATAGGAGAGGGACTGAGAGGAGGCCTCTGGTAGGACGTCTGCACAGCCTGGACTCGCGCACATGCCACTGAGGCCTGTGATGACATTCATGTGTGCAGAAACACACACACACACAAGCACCAGAGAGAGAGACAAGGATGAGACTAAACCCTGTGTGGTGCTTTCATCTGGTCCTCCAGAGAACATTGAAGTAAACATCACCTGTCTTACACAGGATAATGGATGCAAAACACACATTATTGCTGAGATAAAACCTTGATAATGTCTTTCTGGGAATGATGTGGGCGTTAACGTTAACTTTCTTAAGAAAAGAAAATAGGCTTTCTGGATTTGCAATCTCAGAAATGTACATTTGGGGGGCATTATTTTAGTTAATTAACAAAAGAGAATGTTGTAGTTCTTGCACTGGTATTCTACCTTGTTTCTGTGATGACAATTTTATTATTTTGTGATAATTGATGCTGTTTTTATACAAACTTTAGTTGTGTAATTGCTGTATGTGAGTGCAGCATCTTTTAGAAGCTGGACATCTATAAATTTAGTTCTCTCTTGATTATCAACACAAATGATGTAGAGTACATACTGTGCTTTACCCCTTCTGTAAAACACGCTGATAAAGGCCTTGTGCCAAAACCTGTTCGTTAAATACGAAGCAAACTCTTCCAGTTAGTCAGCTCCTGTTACCAAGCTTTACTTTAGTTATATTTCTATTTACATTTTTGACCATGAAAGACAGAGAAAGAGGAGAACTTACGTGTTTCTCCAGCATGTTAAGATGCAGTTCATCCTGATCAGATAGTGGATTACAGCCCACCTACAACACACACAGACATTTCAGTCCAGTTCAGTTCATGAGATTGACTGTTGCAGTTTGTGCTGCCTCTGTGTTTTTGTTGTGTAATTTGTGAATGTTAAATAAAACTAAATTAATACATGTATGTTATTCAACTCCAAATATTGTAGACTGCTTTTTTTTTACTTTGGTTTATCAATTTATTGAAACCATAATGTCTGTCCTTGAATGCAAGGACTCACCAGTAAGACAGCGATGGCCTTATTCTGCTCCTGGTTCAAGAGAGGAATGACAACAGCTAAAAGAAAGAAAAAAAGAAAAAGAAAGAAAAGCATTTATAACAAGTGTACTTTAGGATGTCTCCATAATTACAGTACAGCCCTCATAGATTTTCTCATATTTCTGTTTTTGGATAATTAAAAAAAAGTTCTTGAAGAGGAATGCAGAGTCTATTCATTGCACTCCATTCAAGTTATTTTTCTCATCACAGACCCTCTTATCCAATTGTAATGCCCACGCAGCACCATACCTATCTTTCGGCAATCATCATCTCTTGTTCACTACTTCTCTCCACCTCCTTTCGTTAGTTTTTTCTCTCCCCCGCTCACACATCTCTTAGCTCTTCTGGATGCACAGGCGCAAGCTCACACGTGCTCATACGAGCACACACACACACTCAGATGTTGGTATATTTGTCTGTCCGCCAGCATCATTTGCATGTGGGAAAACCACACACACACACACACACACACACACACACACACACACACACACACACACACACACACACACACACACACACACACACACACACACACACACACACACACACCTCTTCTCTGTGCTGGTAACGGTGCTGCGAGGCAGATTCTGTATTTCTCTGGCAGTTCGGCCGAAGGAAGGCCAACACACTGACATCGCCTCAGCTGGTCCACGATACTCCTAAAACAGAGAGACACATGTTGAGTTTGACTCGTGTTTGAGAGAGACAATTACCTCAAGCACATCCGTTAGAGTGATAAATAGAGAGAGACAGTCAGTCAGACAATGGGGAGACAAAGAGGAAGAGGGGATTTGGAAGAAAATGGAAAACCGATAACCAGCATGACAAAAACAGACACTTTGTGCTCATTGACACGAACAAAAACATGTCTGAATAGAAAAAAATATTCATTAGGAAATTATATGAATTTAATACTGTACTACTAATATAGAGGCCAGCTGTCTGGACTGACAACTGCCAAATGACACGCATACATACATTTGCACACACACACACACACACACACACACACACACACACACACACACACACACACACACACACACACACACACACACACACACACACACACGTAAGCAAACACAAGCACGTGCATGAATAGGGAAATGAAGGACAAAACAAAGGAACCTAGTTTCACTCATGCACACAGGTACATTCCCTATCTATGTGCTTCACATAATACATACTGAACCCTCCAGCATCTACACACACGCACACACACATAAGCAAACACAAGCAGACGTGCATGAATAAGGAAATGAAGGACAAAACAAAGGAACATAGTTTCACTCATGCACACAGGTAAATTCCCCATCTATGTGCTTCACATAATACATACTGAACCCTCCAGCATCCAGACACACACACACACACACACACACACACACACACACACACACACACACACACACACACACACACACACACACACACACACACACACACACACACACACACACACACATCAGGAGTCCCTCCATTACATGCTCACAAAGTCTGAAATCCCCTCAAACCATTGCCGCCAAATCTCTGCATGGTGCATTGATTTAAAGTGTCCATTTGTTTCAGCTCACGCAATTTACTATGGTGACAAATACAGCTGACCTTTGTGTAATGTCTTTGTTCAAAGCAGCTTTTCTGCACAACCATGAAGCCAATTTATGGCACGGCAAAGAGCAAAAAAACCACCCTGGGGCATTATGAAAAACACTGTAATTCAGTTTTCTATGTGCACATATGGCATACCTATTAGATAATGCAATTTATCTTAACATGTCTGCCGTGTGCTTTATGGAGATATCACAACAGTATAAGGTCAACTAAAGCTTTACAAATCAGCTTGGAACAGTTAGCAGCAACAATAGATCCATTTGAATATCATACAGGTCAAGGCCGGCGGGGTAGGCGTCGTGTTTATAGAGCAGTGGGTGCCAATGAAAATTGTTAGCAGCAGTAGCAAAGACCTAGAGATGGACATTTAAATAGGCCACAAAGATACAGTAAATGTGGGTGTGTAGGCGTGTATTTGGCACTCATAGAAATCAGCAGATGATTAATTGATCTGGGTGATGCTAATGACTTCATTTTTCTGCCTGAACCGCCGCTATGAGCTCCATTTGTCCTAAATGTTTAACCATCATTGAGGAAAACTAAAGCTCCTAACAGAGATTTTGTAGATGACAGAGAACAAGAACTACATGATCAACGGTGCGTGAAATAATTCCTCTCTTTTTAAGAGCTCAAGACAGTTAGTCTGTGCAGATTTTTGTTCATTTGTGCATCCTCTAAGGGGTTATGCCAGTAATCATGCACGCAGGATTTTAATGTTGTCAAAACCCCAAAACATCAAATTATTAATAATTTGCAGTGGGTTCTGGGGTTTGAAACCGCTGGCCGGTTTGCTTTTCTCCGGGTTCCTCCCTCACTCCAAAGACATGGAGGTTAATTGTTGACTCTAAATTGTCCGTTGGTGTGATTGTTCGCGTGTGATCGGCTCCGGTAGCCTCCAACAGTGAGTAGGATAAGCAGTTCCAGATCATGGATGGATGGATGCATAATAGCCCTTTTTACAATATGGATAACATTTTTTAGATGGAAATAAAACTACCTACAACTGAATTTTTTTATTTCAACAGTTGTACAACTGTATTCTGCATATTTTAGACTTCGGCTGTGAGTTTACCTTTTGCAGTCAAACAATAGCTTGTTTGGCGGTGAGGCTTCAGTTATCTTGTCCACAACAAATAGTTTAGAGGACGAACGATCATGGAAGCTGTTTTGGTTGGTTGGTGCATATTTGTGTGTGTGTGTGTGTGTATGTGTCAAGGTCCAGTTAATGGGCTTGTATGTATTGCAAAGTGGGTGGGAATGAGGCTCAAACAAAGTGGCCTTCTGCCTCTCAGATGGCTTCATTGTGTGTGTGTGTGTGTGTGCGTGTGTGTGTGTGTGTGTGTGTGTGTGTGTGTGTGTGTGTGTGTGTGTGTGTGTGTGTGTGTGTGCCATGGTCTTGATAACAGGCTTATATAAGCAGGTGAATTGGAGGGAGAAAAGTGACCACGTGCCTTGTGGCTTCTTTAATATCCCCATTACTTCTAGCCTGCGACCACAGTGTGTGTGTGTGTGTGTGTGTGTGTGTGTGTGTGTGTGTGTGTGTGTGTGTGTGTGTGTGTGTGTATGCATACTGTAAGTAATGATGTATGTATGTATGCATGTATGCGTGTTTGAGTCTGCATAAGCATGTTTGTGTGTGAGCCCGTGTTGTGTGGCGATGAGGTGCTGGAAAAGTTTTTTTTTTTGTCTGACAAACAGACAGTGTCATCTATTATGCAGTGTTGGTTTTTGCCGGAGCCTGGACAGCAGTTGCAGTAGCACGCAGGGTTGTAGAGCTTCAGAGAGCACTTAAGAGAGGAAAGGATCGCAGCGACTCACTGAGGGACCCCGGGCGCTGTCACCTCAGCTATTAGCCCTGCGACGTGTCCGTGGGGAGAGGGATTGAAGGTGAGAAAGAAAGAGGGGGGAGATACACAGCCGGCTTAGTGCTTCTTGTGCTCCGTGGCTCTTTGGGGAGCGAGCAGGCTGAGAGGTAAAACAAAAAGGGCAATGACAGACTGATGCAGTGAGGTGGGAAGGTGGATAGAATATCAGATGAAGAGAGGGAAAGAGTTTGTTGGAGAGAAGGATGAGTAATAAGGGGCGGGGGAAATATAGGGAGAGTTTTAATGAGAGGGCGATAGATGTGAGGGGCGAGAAAAAAAGTAAGTGGTGGTAAAAAATGAGAGGATAACAGACACAGAGAAGGTCCTCGTGTGTCTTAACCTTTTGAGCCCCAAGTCCCCCCCCACCCCCCCTCCCCCTGACGTGGAGAAGCCCTTCTAGAGGCCTTAGTGAGGTCTGTTCAAGTAGTCGTATGAACCCCAGATGAGTTCTAATACTTTTGTTATTTTATATAATTTTTTTCAGAATTTATTTGTGAATCTTTTTTTATATATATATAATAAAAAAATAAAAACTTTTAGAACATATTTTGATCACAACTATGAACATCCAGCATGATATGAGCAAGATTTCCCAAAAATGCCTCCTCGAGTGGTCACCGAGTTTTTCAAACTGTATGGTTCAGGGCCTTAACAACATCCCACATAATAAGACACCTTCTGGGAAAGATTAGGATCTCAAGAATCGCAACAAAGATCACAATAAAACATAGCATTGGGGTGTTACGAAGGAGTTTCAGTCAAAAAACGGTGTTGTTCGGTTAAAAAATGGAAAAGTTATAACCTTTATGCCAAAACATGATCGGATTGGGGCATGCTGGGTATCCAACTGTGCATAAACTTCCGCTTAAGACGTGTGACGCAGTCTAAGAAACCTCCCCCGACAACAGAAGCCGGCAGAGTCGAAAACGTCGAAGGGAGTAGGAAAAAAAAACAGTCTGGCCGCATTGGGGTTTTTCAGGTACTAATATACTACACACAAGGATTCTTAAAGCTTTATTAGACTCCTACAAGCTCGTAGGGCTACAAGCTCGGGGTTTATGTAATTATATGTTTATATAATTACATAAACTTAACGGTAAGTTACATTTTTTCTGAGCCGATATAACGCTTCCCACAAGGCTTTACTGTATTTCAGCAATTTAAATGAAGTTAATCAACGTTGTGGTTCCGGAGATCCTTTAGGTAACGTCACTTGACTTATTCTTCTCTTTTCTTGTCCGATAATGGGCGCCGCGGGGCTTGGGGCTAAAAAGGTGAGACTCTCTCTTCGACACTCCTGTCTCCGTGTTGATCGTGCGATTTGGGTTTGAGCAGCTCATAATCATTCAGGTAACACCTGCTTTTAACACAGAGAAAACCACTGTCTCTGTTTTCCTCTCTACATCTCTTACTTTTTCTATATAGCAAAACACCTCCGGCTTGCTGCATACACAATCACATACACACAAAGAGTACACACCTGATCTTTCCCTCCCGCGGCAGTTCATGTGGCGGGTTGTCAGATGACAGCCTTGAGTATCCCTCCAGCATGTAGACACATACACACTCCTGGAATAAAACACATACACACACACATGTGCGGGCACATTCATTTGTAATCATATTTTAATTAATTCGATGAGTGATGAGCTTCATCCATTTGCAAAAATGTTCCCTGGTTTTATGTGACGGCCGAGGCTTCTAGCTCCACCGCTCTGAATACCAACAGAAAGCTTTTAGTTTTTAGATGATAAATCATGAAAACCGCAATTATGTTGAGCTGTTTGTGCAACTATATAGTTTGTGTGTGTGTGTCTGTGCAAATACCGTGCTGGGTAGCAGCTCCTGTATGCTGTCTCGGAGGGCCACTCGAAGTGAGCCCGCATCAACAACCGCTGCCAGCCGCAGCAAAGCATCCTGGGGAAGGAGACAAACAGATGCCCTGATGTCGGTTTGGTTGTTTGTGTATTATCTCAATGTGTGCCTCCAAAAACCCGAGGCTTTGCCTATAGGTTTGTTATTTTTGTGGGTACAAGTTGTATGTTACAACAGCTCTTCCCCAGATAGGGAGCTTGGCAAGCTGCAAAGGCCTCTGATGCAACATCTAAACTGTGTCACAACGCACAGCAATCTGTGCTTGTTGGAGGCACAAGTGAGGTACTTAAAAATGAACTGAACTCAAACATTGTCGGGAATTGCTGGAGTTAGTTTTGCTCTTCAGGACACTCAATGAATGCATTTGTTTAATTTTGGCACTGTGAAAGCCAAGCACTTGACAAGGAGCAAAAGTGATTCGCGGAATGAAATGGCAGCGAAAATGTCTCATGGTTCACAAATTACGTAACAGATATTTACTGTCCTCCCATTGTTACGTTCTTTAAAGATTGGATAGAAGCACTTAACTCGGAGGAGAGTGGTGGTTATCTTAATTACGGCGGGCCTCTGATGATCAAATCTAACAAGATCTATTCTTTTTAATCTCTTTTGACTTTGATCAAGTATACTGCCTCGTCACTACACGCACAAATCCCAAAGACAGACAAGCATGAAGGACCTCATCACAGCTGAAACAAACTATAATTAAATGATTATTTTTTCAAGTAAAAGCTAAAGTATGCTTGAATTAAACTAGTCGGTGTTAAGTGTTGTCCAACCACGTTAAGGTGTTTAAAAAGACTGTTTATAGCTGTTACAATCGAGACACAGTAAATCATAAAGATGGAGATAACAGAAAGTCATGATGTTGGATGATGATGTCGTAAAACGGCAGGACTAAGTTCAAACTCTTCCTGCTTTCATTCCATCTGCACACCTGTCCAATTGCTGCATAAAGTGAGCGTACTCTCCAATTTTCGGTTTTCGGAAAGAAAAACATTGAAAAAACAAAACAGCTCTCGCAATTTAGATGTCAGAAAGGCGTTTTTGCAGCATACGTTGTCTGCAGCATACTAACGCCGTATAAGGGTCAACATAACTGCAAGGTGAGAGCAGTTTGTTTTCTGTCTTTGGTTGTCTCAAAGCAACTTTCTACTTTAATCAAGATGAGGCTTGGAAACAGGGAAGCAGAGCAATAGGAAAACAGGAGAGCTGATCTGAGATAACAGGGGAGGTTTTATCTTAAGGTCTGCAAGATTGAGTTTGTGCTTCGAGGATTTTACGTTTTCACCTTCCGCCAACATTAAAAACGGGTATGCTGAGCCGCAGCATCTCACAACCACAACTTTATCAGATGAACGCTCATAACATCCCATGTGACAGCTAGAAAATTCATACAATGAGAATATTTACACTCTGGGTGCAGTCTACTTAAATTCCTACTAGTTCCAGTTATCACACGGCATTATTATTACATGTAAACGCAGTCGAAAGAGAGCAAGACTTCACAATCTGATGAAAGCGTAGAAAAACACTGGGGAGGCATAAAACAGCAGCTTTTTAAACTGTCTACTGAACATAAATGGAAAAGAAGACGATGATGTTTAAAATATTGGCTCGATCATGCTCTTCCAGTTTTTCTGACAAAAACTGTTAGTCACACAGCCGAGCCGGAAGGAAGATCCTGTTCCTTCCTGAAGGAACCACGCAGGTACTGTGAGCTGCGTCTGCTGGGGAGCTCGATGTCCTGAGGGTGTTCATCTGTCACCCTCTCCTTCATTCTTAATGTGCTCCTCCTTTTGACAGCCTCCCCTCTAACCCTTTCTCTCCAGTCTCTCACTCACATTCAGTCTCGTGTTTGAGTGAGAGCAAGCATGGAAGACAAGAGAATGGCTGGCGGAGGAGAAGTCGTTAGTAGGCGGATGAGGAGGGTCAAGGAGTGAGTGAGGAAAAGAGGCAGATGGGGAGTTTTGGCATGCCTGAGCGCTCAGTGTTGGTTATTACATATGATTGGATATGATTAAATGCGATTAGCTTTGATCACTCAATCAGTCTGCCAGAGTGCTGTCGTAATGAAGTTGGAGATCTACCAGCCTGTGTGTGTGTTAGAGTGAGAAATAAGAAATCATTTGCTGCAGACTTTGAAATGCTCATGCAAATCCCGATAAGTAATGTTTGATCAAAAGTAGAACTGAACAGCAGAAACACAACAAATTTCTCTGGCTCCCTTCTCTGCTGTCAAGAACTCGCCGAGGATAGACGCTGGAACCTGCAATCGTGTGTGTGTGTGTGTGTGTGTGTGTGTGTGTGTGTGTGTGTGTGTGTGTGTGTGTGTGTGTGTGTGTGTGTGTGTGTGTGCATTACTAGCAATAGGATGTATGTCTCGGTAAATGTCAAACTCTTTCTTCTGACCTTTCACAATCATTTCTTGCCATAAACCACAAACCATCTGTTATATTAATTTTCCTGCTTCTCACACACAACTATTCTTATTCGTAAAACTTTCCTTTAATTTGATTACCATAATTAGATTTTTTTTGTACCATTTTATATTTTTATTTTCTAAGTCACTTCCATTGTGTTGGCTTCACGTACTGCCTTTTTGGAACTGAAAAGAAAAGTCTTGTTTTTTAATTGAACAAGGCATTTTTACAGCTCACTCGAGGGGGATTTGAAGAGTCACTGAACCTCTCAGCAAGAAGAATTAGAAAATGTAATCCTTCAATTAATTCAAAACTGAAGCATGTCAGCCTCTAAATTTTGAATGAAAACCGCAATTTGATTTCATGACACGAACACCGTTTTTTTTTCTTCAATTGATGTGATTTTGGGCAAAGCTTTTATCTAAATTAAGTTGAAAATACCATTACAGAGTGCATTTTTAATACGGGAGACGTCAAATCTCATAATGTGAAGGGCCATTATGATAATAGTTTATGTGTATTATTTTAATTTATTTAATTTTAGAAATACTCTAATAGATCCCATATCCATTACTGTCATTCATAACTTGTGACAGCGATGCCCTCATCTGAAGCAGGATGTATTGTTCTCCAGTTTCTGAGTATGGAACAGTATGAATAATCACAATTTAACTGTTATGTTTCTGTAAATGTCACACTAAACACATACAGTGAATGATTACCCTTTTAGGGCTGTTAATATTTAACAGTTTAACCATTAACAATAGTAATATTGACTGATTACTGCTGTCAGTTAAACAGTTAAAATAAATAAATAAAACATAAAAAAGCTGAAAGGAGAACAGCTGGTCCACCTTGAGTGCACCTCAGTCGAAGTTGTTACTATCTTTGGGGCTAACAAACACCCTTCACTTTACTCAGCAGGTTGCAGGTTACAGGCATGGATGTATAAAGAGAAGTAGATACAGTGTTGGAGGTGCTGCCACGTTCATTCCTATGTAATCCAACTTTCAAGTAAAGAATTCAGATTACAAAAAACGGATCTTCCGCATTAAGGGGCCCACAGAGCTGTGCACCAGCGTTTCCTTTAACCTCACCTCCTAGGCCTCGGTCCAGCCTCGTTATCGAGCTCATGAACATGAAGGAAGGAAGGAAAACTCTGAATTTGGCTATTAGTGCATTCTACAACTTTTAGGACCCAATAATTCAAATAAGGGTTAAAATGTTTGTACTGGAAAGTTGATTTACCTAAAAAGAAAAAAATCAACTAAGTTACAGACATGTCTTTCTGAATGCTTGTCTTTGGGAAACATCTTTTTGGTCCCCATGGCATCACATAACGGACGCGGAAATTGTAGTTTGGCCTCTAGATGTAAAATTTGCTTCAAAGCAACGGCAATCTTCCTGCAGGTTCCAGGTTCCTGCAGACAGTTGTAGCATTTATTTTTAAACTGTACACACAGTGCACTGCTACATTCACAGCTATAAAGTCACTGCTAACTTCATGCTAAACACACATGCTTTCATGGTAACGTGGCTGCATGTTTCCACGACCATGCACGCAACATTGTGGCTGCTTACTGTCCCTTGCGGATGAACTGGGGACATCAGTTGCCTGTTTAGCGCGCACTCTGCAGCTGGCAATAAATTAATTGAACCTATTTGTGCATCATTGCATCTGGGCCGCTTGTTAGGCACTTCAACCACAGCATCGCTGCACGCAAGGCACTAATCTTGTTGATCAGAGGTTAATGATTGGTTAACGAGGGTCTGCTATTCAAAAACAGTATCCCAAGGGCTATGTCTGTCTCCCACTTTCACTCTTGTTTATCTCCTTCCCCTCTCCTCCACACCTCTCATTTTCTTTCCTGCATCTTTGAACCTGCACTTTTCACCAACGTCCTCCGGTTGTCCTTATCTGCAGCCTTTCTAATCACTCGGAGCGCGCTGACATTTTGAAGGGCACCTGTGATCAGCATAAATAAACTCTGAATCCTTTCTTTCAGACGTCCTCTAATGCAAACAAATGTTCCGTAGGCGGTTCTGTTTACCATCTGATAGTTTGTGTATTACAATCCTTATATAAAACTGTAATCTAAAAATTATATTTGTAATCATTGATTAATCTCCCTCCTCCGACGTATTACTCACAAGTTCTCTTTCCCTGAATGTGTGAATCACATTGGCCTCTAAACCCTGCTCCCTCAATCACCTCCCAGCTCAACTTTTTAAAGCTGTCTGGCCATATCTGTGACTAACTATGCTGAATATTCGTATACAGTAAAGTTACTAAATAGTAAAATTGCATTTTAATAGTACTTTTCTATTCCTTATGACCACTCAATGTGCATTACATAACAAGCCAGCATTCACACACACTCACACACCGGTGGCAATTTGGGGTTCAGTATCTTGCCCAAGGACATGTAAACTGCTTTTGACACCAGATCCCTGTAGTCCTAGACTGACTGGAATTTTTTTTTTTCTTTTCTGGCCTGTCTTTCTGGTGCGGGTTAAGTTTTTCTTATCCTTTCACCTTAACTTTCAGTTGCTTTGATTATCTGTACTATTATGGTGCAGGCAGGTTGGTCAGAGTCTCAATATATTGTCTTTATTCTCTATCATACCATCGACTCGTATTTGTACTTAACAGCCGGTTTTTAATTGTAGGCTAAATGCCCATAGAGCTTGAAGTATGTACTCTTCTCGTGCAAGAGCTGCGCTCAATTTGCTCTTCAAGAGGACACTTAAGCCTTAATCATCTGAGTGAAGCTGCTCTGCAGATGGTGTAAAAAGCCAATAATCTAGTGGTCAGCCCACAGGTATGATGGTATGGAAATGAGGTTATAGAGAAGAAGGACTTCTTCAATCCTCATTCAATCTTTTTCCTGAACTACAGCAGTCATATCTCAGATTTAATAGAGAGGCAGGCAGACATGTGAAGCATAACTCCAGGAGGACAACTCTTCTAAAATCTTAATTAGGTCTACGTGGACATAGCTGCTCGCAGGATAAAGCCAAATCTGCTCTGTATAATGTCGATATAATTTCCTACTGAGCAGAACTAGGCCAGGTCATATTTGTACTATTGTATCTTTCTACTTTTTTTTTCTCGCTGCTTTGGCTGCCTGATAAGCAGATTTGATGATTTTTAGATATAGAAAAATAGAGTGTGTATTATATTGTTTGGAGTTGGTACTTCTATATGAGCGACAACTCATTGTATTGCCTGATTTGTACATATTTAAATATGTTGTAGGATTTAAAGCTGATTAAAACAGGCTGATTTCCCACAGGTATTTGACCCAGCTCTGCTAGTACGCTCTAATGTTTGATGTATTTTTACACAAGTAGTTGTACAGTTGTATTTCATTGGGTGGGATCTACTCTCTGAGAGGCTCTTCATATAAACATTTCAGCAGGAAGCACATTTGAGCCCCTGAGGACACACCATATAATATTAATACAACCTTTTATATAGCACAATTCATGCATGAAATGCAACAAAAAGTGCTTCACATAAATACAGATTATCATAAGATTAATGATAAAACTATAAAAAAAATAGGAATGCAGGCGAGTGGTGAATGTGGGCAGTGTCAAGTGGGGTCAACTACCACACACTGGAAACCAAAGTGGAACTCCAAATGTCTTATTTGCCGCTTCGCTTCCACATACTGGAAGTGAACGGGAGGAGGATAATCGGCAATGTTAATGTCGCGCATGTATGAGCGTGTCCGACATGAGATAAAACAACCACCAGGTAAAAACATTTCAGGAAAAAAGCATTGATAAAAAGATGTGTCGTTAGATTTTTGCAACAGTGTCAACAGATTTAGTGCCCCTCAGACCTTCAGGCAGACTGCTCCAAATATTTGGGGCATAATCAACAAAGGCTGCATCTCAAGAGGATGGAGTTCGGGGATCTAAGGGACCTAGCAGGCACATATTCTTAACCATGTTAGACAGATAAGATAGGCCAAAGCTATTCAACAATATACAAAAACAATGGGACAATTTAAAAAAAGAATGCTGTGACAGACAGGTAACAAATGTACGGTTTGTTTGGGCTTGTGAGAAAGCCGCCAAACGAAACATGGTGCGGGAAAATCAAACAAACTGAGATATCCTGAAAAGGTCAGTGCGGTTCGTTTGTGGCGTGACAATCCGACCACAGGATTTCAGCATGATATCAAAAGCTAAACTACAAGTAAATCCATCTGTTAATCGGGAAATCTGTTCAGGAAGAGATCTTATTGTTCTTTATAAGGCAATTTATTGAATTATTGATGCAAACCAACTCGTATGCATGTCAGCGCAGGTATTTACCTGAATAACGGGACAAAAGCTGTGAAACCTGCTGTGCTTGAATCCAACTGTGTGGAGACACTTTCTCAGTTCCCTCAACTGGATGGATGGAGTTCGCTCAAGTCAAGTCAAATCTCAAATTTGTCTCAGAAGGGAGAGATAAATAATATTTAAATCATAATTTGGAGAAACAGAATGAAAGGTTTCAGACACATCAAGAGTATGGATCTCAGTTTGTTCCACAACAGACAACTGAAGTTTCTTAGGTAACTGAATCTTCAATCTCAAAATCCTATATCATTTTGGTAAAAAAACTCCCTGTTTTCTGATCTGTTCTGTTTATTTCAGACCAGCTGCTATTTGATAATTCTGATGAATGGCCTTTCCAGAGAATGTAAGTGCCCGTAGTTTCTTTGGATCTGAGGTTGCTCAGCCAATGTGAAATGCATTACTTAGAGGCTGTGTTCTTGGAAAAATAGCAATAACAGATGGAATTAAATCCAACACTATTTATTTTTCTTGTGCACTCCCATCCGTGGATCAAAACTGTACTCATCATCAAAGTAAATATAATCTATTTACTTCCTACTGACCCTCTGCCATCAATAAAAAGCAGCACTCCACCACAGCCACATGACATTTATTTATTTGTAAAGGACACACAAACCCTTTGAAGTTTTATATAACTGAAGACAATATTACACAATATAACAACTCATCTCTGTGAACACAATCAAAGTGTTCTTCTCTCATAATCCTGCAAATTATTCTATGGTCATATGCTCTCTGTCACATCAACATGCACCTGTATTGGGAAAATCTTCAAATGCTGGTTCAAGATTCTACCAGATGTCAGCTACATTTCCTTATTATTTAGTATGGGAAGCACAGGATAAAAGTTATATTCTACATTGTTGCACAGCATAATTGAATACTCCAATTATGGCATTCAGTGGTCTGTTATTTCTTTATAGCATATTTTAATAATAGATGCTACGGACTCAGTTCTGATCTCCGTCCACAGTGAGAGGACTAATCTCTCCTCAGGTCTGAATGGCTGAGTCAGACTCAAATTAAGGTAAAACATGACACTCCCCATCAAAACATCAATGTAGTGTTGCATCTAATACATTACAACTTCTACAATAAGGCTTTTGTTTTCATTGCAATGACATGTTGCCCATTTGTAACTATTTTACAAAATATTCACAGTGCAAAACACCTTTACATGACTTTGTGCCTGAGTACACTCATAACTGTATTGAAGAGAACAAATTCATTTGAGAATCACATTTTAGATAAGCCAGATAACTAACATTCTAAATCGGCCACATTAGATAAAGAACAAGCTTAGCTAAAGACTCGACCGGGAGGATTAGTTTAAGGAGCTAAATGGAGCCTTTAGGCCAGCTCCTGTATTTCTTATCTGCTGCATTGTTCACAGAGTAGTCTGACTCTGTGAATCAAGCCAATCTGCAATTCAAGGTTTACTGTTCGACCTTGATATAACAGCAAGAGGATGAAGGGTAAAGGCATCCTACTTGCCACACGATTAAAGGTATCCTCAATCATGCCGATAGATCTTTATGTAAAACCAGCTATTTACATGCTCTAAAAAGCCCCTTGGTGTATTTCAGCAAATCACTAGCTTGCTCACTGCGATGAGTTTAACGGTGGATGTTTATGTCAACAAGGGACGACTCATTAACCTTTGAGTTACCGCAAATGAATTACTGATGCGGATTGATTTTTGTCAGCTGAAGAAAGAGATGAGTGAAATGACTGAGTCTGAATGTCTGCTTTAGAAAAAGACAGAAATAAGCAGACACACACACACACACACACACACACACACACACACACACACACACACACACACACGGTCAGGCGGAGGCTGGTAGTGTTGC
Source organism: Myoxocephalus aenaeus (assembly GCA_038501785.1). Lineage (NCBI taxonomy): Eukaryota > Metazoa > Chordata > Actinopteri > Perciformes > Cottidae > Myoxocephalus > Myoxocephalus aenaeus. The sequence continues at coordinate 802,262 of JBAMJR010000180.1, read as the reverse complement.
AGTGGGTCCTGGTTGTTATTCCAACAGAGCTGGGTCTCCAGTAGCATCACTAACATACTGGAGACACATGCACTGTAGAATACAGCCAAGCCATGATAACGGGCTCCGCCATGCGCACACACACACACACACACACACACACACACACACACACACACACACACACACACACACACACACACACACACACACACACACACACACACACACAGAAGTAGATGAAGGACTGGAGGTGTAAAACAATAATGTGATGGCGCTAATAAGGCTGCTCGAAGAACAGGAGAAAAGGTGCATCACGGTCCTAATTAACCAACCTGTCTGTCTGTGTGTGTGTAGGAAATAGAGTTTTGAGTGAAATCTATTGAAGAGACCAGCCAACAGCCCACACTTAATAAATATTTCCTCAGCATGACTCCAGGGAGGTGGATGATAGACAGCAGAATGAGAAACAGAGGTTCAGACCCGACAGAACAAGTTGATAGGTAGGAACTGACAGACAAAACCAGGGAACCTGATCCCATAAAGACAGAAAACTGCTCACTGATGAAATTCACACTTGGATCAGAGGAGAGACAAGCGTTTGGAGAGGCCAAGAAACCCAGAAACAACAGTGAGCTGTCTCTGCTGTATTTGTGATCAGTGTAAATCCAACCTGTGCTTGTGTTTCCCAAATGTTTTATCGAGGGACCCACTTTGAGTCTATAAATCGTTTTCCTCTCATCAGTAAAACAAACAGAATGTTCATTTGCCTTTAATATTAGATTCAACGTTATAATTAGGCTATGATTATCAGTAACAATAACAATAAGAATATTCAGACTATCTAATGTGGCCCAAAGGTGAACCGCAGATTTTAATGTTAAATAAAAGACAAGAAAATTCTTTATTTGGCGACCTTAATAAAATCTCCTCCAACCCATCTGTGGTGTTTAAGAATGAAGGCTATAATATATCACAGATATACAGAAAAAATCAACCATTCATATCACACTTTTTGTTTGTCTCATTAGGGCATCTTGCCTTTATCAAAGCCCTTTGCCAAATTCCATATGAGCTCATCTATAACCAATCCAACAACATTGATTTGATGCAATAACACGGGAATATTCTGGCAGTAATGAATGCCGCAAATTCTCTAAGGCTATTTTGGCATCTCCAGAGATAGCTGCTCTCATCTGGTCTCATCAGTCTCACATTTAATTAAAGAAGAAAAAGACAGAAAGAAATAAAGAAATAAAAAGCACAGCAGATTTATAAACTGAGATTGTCTTTGCAAAACCGGGTTACTACTTTCTCTTTGTGGTATTTGTGTAAAACACCAATATATTGGGTTCTGTTATTTTACTTTTAAATGCAAGTTTATGTGCGAAATATGCAAATGTAATGCATGCAGAAAGGATGTATGTTATGTAAAACAGACAAACTGGTTAACTGGTTTCTGCTTCTTGACACCCTGCTTAGATTAATTCTTGAGTATTCTACTTTGTTCAATCCTTTTAAATGAATGTGTCTTTAAATTGCCATGTTTTTGAAAGGTATATTTGCCTTGCTTTGCCTTTGTTGGTGCTTTTAAATTAAAATTCAGCTTTTGACTTATTGTAGTGCAACAGAGGAGTGTTGTCAAAGAATGGAGTTCTCGGTTTGTTATAATGTCCTGCTTTATTATTATATTTATTATTATTAGAATACTTATGTACGTGGGTGACAAGATACACTGCACAACATTGGTGGCATAAACATGATAAATGCATTGATGGTGCAAAACAATGACTTATGTTAAGTTCTTTTTATTTGTTTCCCTTCATTATTCTTTTTCTTTTAAGTTGGAAAAATAATGGTCTAAGCTTCCATAATGAGTTAGTGGATGACATCCAAATTTGCACCATACACAGCCATGACGAATGTACCATTAGCAGAGCCTGTTTGCACTGTAACCAGGGAAACAGTCAAAATATTACTGAAATGCTTATGATAGTGAAAGAAACCCCTAAACGATAGTTATAATAGAGATACTGATAGCCCTGTTAAGTGTAAGTTATGCTGGATTTAACAGTATGTGTTCAGATTTAGATCATTGTATTGACAACATATTATATATTCATGCATTACCTTTTAATGATATCTCAGTCTCGTCTCTGTGATGCAGTAAAATCAGAACCACATTGTCTAATTTAAATGGCTCTGATTGTCATCAGTTCCCAAAGCCTCCTCTCAAATGTCAACAACTGTCAATCAGGGCTGCTCTAAATATCATGGTCGCTCAAAAACTACCTTTTGAGAATGCAACAGATGTGCCGAGTATGAAGCATAACAAATGCACATTTGTTGGAGACAATGATACCAGCGCTCCTCTCCTCTCTCTCTTTCCAGCAACACTGCTGTAAGGAGCTATTCAAAGCTCAGGGCAGGAACGAGAGTGATGGGAGTGCACAGGAGAAAAACACCACCTCTTTCTCATTCACAGCAGCTCTGGCGGGGAGGCCACTATAATGGTCTCCATTCTCCATCCCCTTCCTATTTCCATCAACCTTTCCCTCATCTGGAGCTGATTCATACTCTTTGTCACTCTGTTCCCTCTAATGTTTTGCATAGTCTCGCTATTCACATTTCCCACCCCCTCCCGTTTCCTCTGTCACTTTTTCACCTCTCTGCGTCTCCATTTGTCCCTCACATCCCATTATGCCCCCCCTCGCTCTACTGCAGGTGTTTGACAGTCATACTGTCGTCATATGGCGGTTGTTCTATTTTAATCTGACTCTTCTGTTCAGGAACCGACACCCACATGGTCTCTTCTCTTGGCTCCATTTCACTTTTCTATCTATCTCAGAATCATAATCGGAACTTTTTATTGCTAAGTCTCTCTCTCCATCCATCCATCCATCCATCCATCCATCCATCATTCAGTCCTCATATTCATCCGGCTCCACACATGACATGTGACCTCTGCCTTTAACCCACCTGCAGCCTTTGTGAGCTTTGGGCTGCTGTGAAGCGCCCGCGGAGCAGCTTAGGGTTCAGTGCCTCACTTCAAGAGACTTCAACATGCAGAGGACCCGCTGTACCGACTGAGCTACAAGAATCTTTGTAAAAACGATCAGACAAGGAGACGATGTTGCTGCCTAGGAAACTGCATACTGGACAACCAAATCGTCATGGATACAGATATTTCAGTTGCCATGCAGTTCAAATGCAGCACTTAATAATATAATAATAATAATAATAATAATAATAATGATGGCTCCGGCTCCACTGGGTTTACACAGACATCCTTTTGATGGTGCGGTAACACTTTATTTTACAGCTCCGTAATTTACAAATAATGTCTTATATATTTCCTGCTAATAAAAATAAAATGAAGTCAGTTTGTAGTAATTTTCTGTAACACCAAGTTCATTGTTTAATTTGAGACTGTCCTCACGAGAACAATGACAGCTTACGTTTTTACGGGTGCCCCAAAAACAAACAAAAAAAACAATGTTTATGGTCAACAAACCCTCGAGCAGCTATAGTAATTGTGACGCGAGCAAATGAGGAAGTAAGGTGATGTCATTATGGAGCGAAGAAGCAAGCTTAACTAAGTACAACGTTCTTTGAACTCAAACCGTTGTCTTTCCCTAAACCTAACCAAGTTGTGTTTATGCCTAAACCAAACCTTAACTACAGGGTTGACAACATAAAGCATATTATAACTGAAAGTGTACCATGCTCTTCATTTCCCTGTAGTCAGTAACACATGATCAAGTCCTGCCAGTTCCATATTTCTTTTTCTTCTTGTAAATCATAGGCTGGCACCTGTAAAGCAAAGTGGTGCAGATGTTGCTGGAGTTTAAAAACAAATTTGCATGATTTTTGTTTTATAATTGGTGTTGCACAACCTCAGCTGTTATTGTCTCTGTTTTTGTGTTTTCTGCAGCTTGCACAAGCTCGATCTGTACAGCAACTGGTTGTTGAACTCAATCATGTCTGAAAATAGTCGTGGGCCCAGAAAATGTTAAAGTTGTTTCAGACTGAATCTTATCTCACATCACTCACGGCAAAATGCAGAGCTTCAAACCCACTAGAAGCCACCCATGGGAGTCAGTTAGCAAGTAAAACTGGGCTCAGGCTAAAGGCATTTTCTAATCCTAACAGGACGATGGGAAAAGGTCTTTTTCGGCCCAAGGACATCATGTGGCGGACTCGCAAATTCGAATCCACTGTGTAGTTTCAAAGCCTGGCGCTCTTCCTGGGGTCTTTACTCGATCTCTCTCACGTGATCTCATGGGGAAGCAGAAGTTGACAAAACGAATACTGACGTCGCGCTGCAACTTGCTGTCGCAATGCTTTGCAGTGAGGAAAAACAGAAGCAGAAGGCTAAACGAGTCTGGATGAGAAAATGGCTGGGGAGACGCGGTCAACGGGGGTTGGTCTATATTCTTCGGCGAGAACCGGAGGGATGTTTTAATATCTGTCGACAATAGTATGCGACGGTATAGCTGTTGAGCTTCGAGGGCAAGAACGTTGCTTGGAAACACACAGCTATTATATAGCTATTATAGTCCCACGAGGAAAGTGACGTTATAACCCAGAGTTGACTTCCTAAATATAAAACATGTTTGAAATTATCTGGGCAGTCCGGATGAGGTTTAAGACTGGATCTTAAAACCCTGAACATTTCCAGATAATCTGGGCCAAACATCGGTACCAACCAAATCCCCGGACCCTCTGATTGTCTTGAAGGGTGAATCCGGGTAAAATTGTCCCAAATCCTCTGCAGTCCCGTTTTAGACAATCTCCTCTGAATTCTCCCTTAACTTTAAGGTGGGAAGACTAGAAGTAAAACAGCTGTTCTTTAATAACAGACCCGCTGAGAGCTGAGTAATACATATGAAAGTATTCATACTCAATGGTATTGAAGAAAAAGGGAGATTTTTTTCTTCACCTAACCATAGATTTCCAGTCACAAAGCCATCATCACTGTTGCTATTTATACATATAAATCTGAGAGCCAGCCAACGTATGAAATAAAGGCTCAGTGTCTTCACAATAACCTGCCAGCTACATCAAAACTGGAGCCAAAGAAATTAGGGTTCTCTGCACCGGGGAGAAATCTGGAAACAAATCTACCAAATCAAACATCTATTGAACTACACTGTGTTGAACTACACCGTGATTAACACTGTCAACTTTATCTTGTAGGCCTGTTTATTGTCTTTATTTTCCATTATTTACTGACAGACAAATCTCCTGTAGCTCTCCATAATGGCTGCCAGGAGATTTAAGACGCATCTGTAAATGTTCCCTCCTTCTTTGTCTGTCTTTCGCTCCTATAATCGTCAAACACTGAGAGCTCAGAGCGTTTATTCTCTGGACCACGAAACAGGAAGTCAGGAATATCTACACAGACACACACACACACATACACACACACACGCAGAAACACAGGAAGGAGAGAGGTGTATTCCTGATGCTCACATGTTCACACATTTGTTATTTTAACCACGGAGCCTTTCACCCAACTCTAGCCTCCTGCTAAGCACGTCACTGTGTGAACGGCCGTGTGTGCTTGTGTATGTGGGATCCCACTTCAAAGTGTACACCTGGGCAGCTATTACACATGAATGCAGCAAATTTTAAATGAAAATTAATTTGATTGAATTATAAACACAGTGCGATTAGTAAACACACACATACACACACACATACACACACACACACACACACACACACACACACACACACACACACACACAAATGGATATATGCACAGGTGCAAGCTCACAAATACGATTTTAATGATTGAATGACGAGCAAAACATGACATATTAGATTCAAAGAACACACACACACACGCCTGAGCAAGCACATACTGTCCAAGGTGATTTGATTTAAATGTTTTGTTGTACTGTATTGCAGTCTTAATGACATACAGAGGCTTTGTGTGTGTGTGTGTGTGTGTGTGTGTGTGCACTCTGTTTTTGTATGTGTGTGTGTGTGTGTGTGTGGGGGGGGGGGGGGGGGTGCATTATGCCATTGTTTAGGGGTAGAATACATTTCCTTTTAAAAATTCCAGGATGGACTCCCCTTAGGGAGCTTCCCTGTTTATCTTTTCAGGAACACGCACGCACGCACGCACGCACACACACACACACACACACACACACACATGCAGGGCAACACAATGCCTCAGTCTCCTGATGTTACCTCTAAGTCCCCTTGACATTTAACTCACCTCTCCTTTCCCTGTTTTCCTCCCTCACCCGCCTCTCCCTCTATGCGTCCCTCTCCATCTTTTCTTCTACTGGGTCATCTCATGTCCCTTTACTCGCTCCTCTCCTTCCCATGACCTCTTTTCCTCTTCTGTGTCTTTCGCCTTTCAAAACTCGTAGGTCAGTGTGTGTGTGTGTGTGTGTGTGTGTGTGTGTGTGTGTGTGTGTGTGTGTGTGTGTGTGTGTGTGTGTGTGTTTGAATCTGTGCCGGAGTGCACGAGTACTGAATGCACACAGCTTCAAGCTATGGGAGGGAACCTCGAGTCTGGAAAATAAAACGCCTTCTGTGATCCTCAAAACTGTATATATAAATATTTTAAAGATTAATGTCTTTCTGTTCTAGTTTTCAAACAGGGTTAGTCACCCAAAAACAATATTTTGATAAATGCGATGCAGAAACTGTTATGGTATCGGAGGAAAACTGAAATAAACAGAAGTGACATTTGATGAGATTTTACCAGTGCAAAATTGGATTTCAGTTTACTCATGAATACTGAAACCAAAAACCTTTTATATGATTGCCCATAACTGATGAGTGTGAAGGTATATTTGAGTTGTTGACGGGAAGTGTTCACGGGAAGGATGGGGGAGTCGAGGAGTTCTTTCCTGTTCATATGAGTCATAAATCTTTGCTCCCCTCCTGTATGCTTGCGTGTCCTGCTGCACAGAAGTGTAGGCGGAAAGGAGAAACTGATAACAGAGCTGGTGGTTTGAGGTGTGAACATGTTAGAGGAGTGAGAATGGGAAAGTAAACTGAGGTGTTGACACATTGTCTATCAGCGTCCTTACCAGGGGACAAAGTCATCACTTCACTCAGGTTGTCAACCACAACACCTCATTTTTAAGGATAAAAACGGTTCGGTATCACTGTTGTGTTTGTTAGTCTTATACACTGGACAACAGACACATTGATACCTGCAGTCAATTCAGTGGCGCTGTAACAGTTAGTAATTAATCTATTACATTTAATCTGCTGCTATTTTGATGATAAATAAATCCATTTCAACATTTTTTAAGGACAAATGTCAAACATTCTCCTGAGTGAAATAACTCCTTAGGCGCTAAATGCTCCAACATGCTCCCTCGCTAGTCCCCAACTGTGTCTGTCTGCTGTTTGGTTTGGAGCAGTTGGAGTACTGTGGGGTTTTAGAGATTTTCCATTGAAAACAGCTGGAATACGTCACTATTGATGAAAGTGAACTAAAACAAGCTGTGAGCTGGACAGCGAAACAATGAAGAGATAACTACAAAGCAGTATAAAGCACAATACTCTGGAGGCTCATCGCTATGAGTGACCCCTTTCACATTGTTTTAACGTTGCCATTCAAGTTATACAAATATAGATTGTAGCAGCTTTAGGTTTCGGTCTGTTGGTTTGACAAAACAAAAATGCTGTTGAATGTAAAGAAACAGAATTTTTAAAGTTTCAGAATTTTGTTGTCAATCTATACTTCCAAGTTTGTCAGGATCCCTGTCTGACCCATTGTGTGCTTACCTCTGTTCCCCCAGGTCTCCTTACCTCATGTGTCTGCCATCCCCCTGTTTGTTTTGTTTTGCCATGTGCTCGTTGTGGGTGTTCTTGGTCCTACCTCCTGACTACGCCCATGGCCACACCCCCGAGCGGTGGACAGCTGCTGCCAATCCGGCTCATCACCGGCTGTATATCAACCCTGGTCCTGCAGACCTGGGTTGTCAGTCTGTTACGTCTTCAACCCCGGTAGCCATCACTGCCGCCCTGTGAGGTTCTCCGTTGTCTGGGTTGTTCGCTAACCCCATCTCTTGTCTCTTCCAGAGTTCCTGTTGTCCGCCCGCTTCCCCGGTGTCAAGCCACGGGACTTACACCCCGGATCTACCGCCCCAGCCTCCTGCGTCGTGCCACGGAGCTCATGTTGGGGACTGGTTGTTTTTGTGTCGGACCTCGGGCTCCACACGGTCTGGTGGAGACGCAAATAAATTCCTTTAAACTGATACTGTCCTCCTGTGGTCTGCATTTTGGGTCTGAACATTGTACTCCCGCGACAGAACAGACTGACCAGACATGGACCCAGCGGCCGCCGGAGCAGTTACGCTGGCGGGACACAGCACGCTGCTGGCGGAACACCAGCAGATGATCAAGGACATGGCTAAAACGCAGAGGTCCATGGCAGCTGAGGTGTCCCAGATCGGTTGCATAGTCCAGGACCTGGCGCGTAAAGCCAATCCTCCGCCTTCTCCAGCACCGGCACCCCTCTCGCCCGATCCCGCCCTGCCGGACCGGGAGTCCCCCGTGCCGTCCCCGGATCCTTACGACGGTACGCTGGGGAGGTGTCGGGGCTTCTTATTCCAATGCCGGCAGGTGTTCGACCGACAGCTCCGGACGTTCGCCTCGGACCGGGCCAAGGTTTCATATGTAATCGGATTACTGCGGGGAAGGGCTCTGGACTGGGCCACGAACACGTTGAGCATCGACCAGCCCAATTCCGTGGATTACGTGACCTTCGTGGAGGATCTGCGGAGGGTTTTCGATCACCCGGTGGACTCCGAGGACGCCGCTCAGCGCCTTATCCGCCTACGACAGGGACAAGCGAGTGTTGCGGAACACTCAGTGGATTTCCGCATTCTCGCCGCCGAGTCCGGATGGGGTGAGACGGCGCTTAGGGGCGTGTTTTTCCATGGACTGTCTGAAGCCGTCAAGGACGAGCTGGCCAGCTGTAAGAAGCCCGATTCGTTGGAGGAGCTGATTCAACTCACGATCGGTCTGGACAATCGGATGCGGGAGAGACGACGTGAGCACAACTACAAGTCCCAGGGGGCGTCGCCCGTGACGTCATCATCCCCCAGCTTCCGTCCTCGCGCCACTGCGTCAGCCTATCAGGGCGAGCGCCTGGGTTCTCAGTTTCCAAGGCCGCTCCCCTCTTCCTCCTCGGAGGTGGAGCCTATGCAGCTCGGCCGCACTCGCCTCTCGTTGCAGGAAAAGGAGAGGCGTCTTGGAGCAGGTGAGTGCCTGTACTGTGGCCAACGGGGACATGCTGTTTCCTCCTGCCCAGTTCGCCCAAACGGGGGTGCTCACCAGTAGCGGTTGGGAGACTGAAGAGCAAACCCGAGCCCTCTCCCAACTCCCCACCAAGACTGTTGTTGCCTGCTTCCCTCTCGCTGCACTCCCGCTCTCTCTCTCTCTCCGCTTTGGTGGACTCTGGAGCGGAACAGAGTTTTATGGACACTAAGTTCGTAGCCCAAGCCCAGATTCCCGTAGAGACATTGGAAGACCCACTGGTGGTCAATGCCCTGGATGGTAGCTTCCTGGCCAGAGTCACCCACCGAACCCTGCCACTTCAGCTTATCCTGTCTGGGAACCACCGGGAGAGAGTTCAGTTTTATGTTTTCCCCTCACCTCAAAGCCCTTTAGTTCTGGGCCACCCTTGGCTCACCACTCATAACCCCCAGATTGACTGGGCGGCAGGGAGGATTGCGGCTTGGAGCTCGTACTGTCATGCTAGCTGCCTAAAGTCTGCGCTACCTCCTGGAGGACGTCCACAGGACAACCTCGTGCCTCCGCCTGATCTCACCTCCGTTCCCACCGCCTACCACGACATCGGGGAGGTATTTAGCAAGACCCGGGCTCTCTCCTTGCCTCCTCACCGTCCCTACGACTGCGCTATTGACCTCCACCCCGGCGCGGCGTTCCCTTCCAGTCGGTTATACAATCTGTCCAGACCAGAAAAGGCCTCCATGGAGGAGTACGTCTCACAGTCGTTGAAGGCCGGAATCATTCGCCCGTCCTCGTCACCACTCGGGGCCGGGTTCTTCTTTGTCGCCAAGAAGGACAAGAGTCTCCGGCCTTGCATTGACTATCGTGGTCTGAACAATATCACCACCCGGAATAAATACCCTCTGCCGCTGATCAACTCAGCATTCGAACCTCTGGCGGGGGCCACTATCTTCTCCAAGCTCGACCTCCGCAACGCATACCATCTGGTGCGGATCCGGGCAGGGGACGAGTGGAAGACTGGGTTCAACACCCCCCTCGGTCACTTCGAATATTTGGTCATGCCCTTTGGACTCACCAACGCCCCCGCAGTGTTCCAGGCGCTGGTAAACGACGTGCTCCGGGATTTCCTGAATCGCTTTGTGTTTGTTTATATTGATGACATCCTCATCTATTCCACAGACCTTCAGGAGCACCAGCGGCATGTCCGGATGGTCCTCCAGCGCCTACTGGAGAACAAGCTGTTCGTGAAGGCAGAAAAGTGGGAATTCCATGTAACTTCTGTTTGATTCCTGGGGTTCATTATTGAGACGGGTCAGGTGAGGGCGGATCCGGAGAAGGTCAAGGCGGTGACTGAGTGGCCGACCCCCTCCTCTCGGAAGCAACTCCAGCAGTTCTTGGGGTTTGCAAACTTCTATCGCCGTTTCATCAGGAACTACAGCAAGCTTGCAGCCCCCCTCACAAGGCTCACCTCCTCCAAGACCATATTCTCATGAACACCTGAAGCTGGCCTGGCGTTCCAGCTCCTCAAGGAGCGGTTTAGTTCTGCCCCCATCCTGGTCCAGCCCGACGACACCCGGCAGTTCGTGATTGAAGTGGATGCCTCTGACACGGGCGTGGGGGCCATCCTGTCTCAACGATCTGACTCAGACTCTAAGCTTCGGCCTTGCGCCTACTATTCCCGCCGGTTGACCCCGGCAGAGGGAAATTACGATGTCGGAAATCGGGAGTTGCTGGCAATTAAGCTGGCACTGGAGGAATGGAGGCACTGGCTGGAGGGGGCCGCTCATCCATTCGTGGTCTGGACGGACCACAAGAACTTGGAATACATCCGGACGGCCAAGAGATTGAATTCCCGCCAAGCGCGGTGGTCGTTGTTCTTTGGGCGGTTCAACTTCTCCATCTCCTACCGTCCAGGCCACAAAAATACGAAGCCGGACGCTCTCTCTCGCCAGTTCTCCCCCGAGGGTCATTCCTCTTGTCCTGGCACCATTCTCCCGGCTGCCTGTGTGGCGGGCTCCCTCACCTGGGAGATTGAGTCTGTGGTGCAGGACGCCCTCCGGACCGAGCCAGACCCCGGAGGCGGGCCTCCCGGCCGCCTCTTTGTTCCCCCGCCTGCACGCTCCCAGGTGCTCCAATGGGTTCATACCTCCCGGTTCTCCTGCCACCCGGGCATCAGGCGCACTGTCGACATGCTCCGGCGGACCTTCTGGTGGTCGTCGCTGGAGGCAGACACCAGAGCATATGTCCTTGCCTGTTCCACCTGTTCCCGCAACAAGTCATCACATCGGCCTTCTGCCGGACTGCTGCAGCCACTTCCGGTGCCACATCGCCCCTGGTCCCACATCGCCTTGGACTTCATCACGTGTTTGCCACCCTCACAGGGGAACACGGTCATCGTCACGGTGGTGGACCGCTTCTCCAAGGCGGCCCACTTCCTCGCTCTGCCCAAGCTTCCTTCTGCTCGGGAGACAGCGGACATTATGGTCAACCAGGTATTCCGGCTACATGGGATTCCGGTGGACATTGTGTCAGACCGCGGGCCGCAGTTCATATCCCAGGTCTGGAGAGCCTTCGGTCGGGCTCTCGGCGCAACCATCAGTCTGTCCTCCGGGTTCCACCCCCAGTCTAATGGGCAGACGGAGAGGCTAAACCAGGAGCTTGAGGCCTCCCTCCGCTGTGTGGCCGAGTCGAACCCTTCCAGCTGGAGCACTCATCTGTCCTGGGTAGAATACGCCCACAACTCCCATACTTCCTCGGCCACTGGTCACTCGCCATTCGAGGTCTCCCTGGGGTACCAGCCTCCCCTGTTCCCCACTCAGGAGGTAGAGGTAGCCGTTCCATCGGTGCAGTTCCACATCCGTCGCTGTAGGAAGGTGTGGAGGGAGGCCCGGGCCGCTCTGCTCCGGACGACGGAACAGAACAAGCGCGTTGCAGATCGCCGCCGCATTCCTGCTCCTTGCTACCAGGTCGGTCAAAGGGTGTGGCTCATCGGGCCGTATGAGATCCAGGGCATTATCAGTCCGTCCGCGGTTCGGCTGAAACTCCCCTCTGCCTTGAAGGTCCATCCGACATTCCACGTGTCGCTGATCAAACCGGTGTCCACCAGTGCCCTGTGCCCTCCGGCCAAACCCCCGCCGCCTGCCCGACTCATCGACGGGGGCCCAGTTTACACGGTCAGCAGACTGTTGGATGCGCGCCGTCGGGGGCGGGGCTTCCAATTTCTTGTGGACTGGGAGGGGTATGGTCCTGAGGAACGCTCGTGGGTGCCCCAGTCAAGGATCATGGACCCCACCTTAGTCCGGGATTTTCGCCGGCTGCATCCTGCCAAGATGGGCAGGTCGCCTGGAGGCGCCCGTTGAGGGGGGGGGGTACTGTCAGGATCCCTGTCTGACCCATTGTGTGCTTACCTCTGTTCCCCCAGGTCTCCTTACCTCATGTGTCTGTCATCCCCCTGTTTGTTTTGTTTTGCCATGTGCTCGTTGTGGGTGTTCTTGGTCCTACCTCCTGACTACGCCCATGGCCACACCCCCGAGCAGTGGACAGCTGCTGCCAATCCGGCTCATCACCGGCTGTATATCAACCCTGGTCCTGCAGACCTGGGTTGTCAGTCTGTTACGTCTTCAACCCCGGTAGCCATCACTGCCGCCCTGTGAGGTTCTCCGTTGTCTGGGTTGTTCGCTAACCCCATCTCTTGTCTCTTCCAGAGTTCCTGTTGTCCGCCCGCTTCCCCGGTGTCAAGCCACGGGACTTACACCCCGGATCTACCGCCCCAGCCTCCTGCGTCGTGCCACGGAGCTCACGTTGGGGACTGGTTGTTTTTGTGTCGGACCTCGGGCTCCACACGGTCTGGTGGAGACGCAAATAAATTCCTTTAAACTGATACTGTCCTCCTGTGGTCTGCATTTTGGGTCTGAACATTGTACTCCCGCGACAAAGTTACTATCGTTCTTTGTATAAAACATGAATAATAAAAATGTGCCATTTTTTGTCTTGTTGAGACACTCTTACCTTTGGTGAGCTGAAATACACAATGCATTGTTTCAGAGAGTATGATTCAGGACAATAATTCTAACCCTGATAGCGTGAACATAATATGGAACAAGCCCAGAAACAGTAATTACAAGTTGGCAAAATGGGTCGATTAATGAAATGAGCTAATTTGTTGCCTTTGGGACATTAAACAATGTGTGACATCTGAGAAGACGCATGATACAAAGAAAAAACAACCCGAAATGCTGAATTCCCAAGCGGGGTTGTGTATTAGGTGTTATTGTGTCCACCAGTTCCACTCTAGGGTCAAAAACATATATAATATGATCAAAAGTCAAGAGTCCGAGCAAGATCCCCCAAAAATGACTCCTCGATTGCTCCCCGAGTTTTTTTTATTGTATTCTTCGGTGCCTTCCCATCATTCCAGAGAGTAATACTGCACATCTTTAGAAAGATTACGACCTAAAGCATCTAAATCTGCATTGACATGCTAGGAAGTATAATCAGTCCAAAACCAATGTTTTTCGGTTCAGAAATTGAAAAATGACCTACTTTTAGCTTTTCCTTAGTCCCACCTTGACAAACAGCATATGTAAATGACCGTCTACTTCCGCATGTGCCGTCTGACGTGCCTTCAGAAGAGTCTGAGGACCAATGAGATCGCAGGATCTCGGAAAGCCCCCCAAAAGCCCAATTTTTTTTTAATCTAGATTGATTGATTAGACTCCCACAGGCTCGTACGGTTACAGGGATGTGTCTGAAATCCACCGTTGGAAGGACGTTATAATCGCTGAGTCATTTTAAGGAGTTTACGGAATTATTTGAATTTAAAGATCTTAAAAAAAAAAGTAAAACCACGCGTCTCTACTCATAAGGGTTACGGTACTTTAGCAATTTAAATGAATTAAATCGGAACTGTGGGTGAGGAGATAGCACAGTTTTAGTTTTGAAAAAACACAATTCTCATTTTCGGGCTTATTTAAAACCCAGCATTGTTTCCACTGTAAATAGTTCTCACACTCATCTAGGGGAGTTATTACAAGCAAGTAATTATGAAATCAGTAGCGCGATAGCTCAATGAATATTCTGTGTGTTTTGGTTCCCTGGCAGAGTGAAAGACCAGGTGAAATGGAAACTCTAAACAAACTGCAGGTGATAATTTGTTTGTCTTTCTGTGTTTTCATCCTCCAATGGATTCGCCACCTGTCCATGCTTTTATCTCATCATATCAGGTCTTTGTGTTGGCTTGTTCTTCTGCCTCAGTCAGTCAACAATGACCTGGCTGCAGCTACCGCAGAATGCTGCTGCCAGGCTTTTGACAGACACACTCGCAGGTCCCACATTGCCCTGTGACTCGGTCCTTTTTCATTGGCTCCCAGTGAAATACTGATTTGATTTCAAAATATTTTTCATTTCACATTTATTAACACCGTCAGGCTCCGAGATTACATCTACCAACATATTGAGTCCTCACAAGGCCTGACGGGTGGAATCTAACCTTAAAGTAGCCGTCAATAGTGAGCATCTTTAAACTGGAAGACGCAAAATCTGGATTA